>CM048656.1:13655907-14901740 GCA_026413185.1 Pueraria montana var. lobata
AGTATGAAAATATATGCCAAAAATCGTATACCAATTGTTGGTACTATTATTTTCATCTCATTTATTTCCTTTTTATTTTTTAATTTATTATTTTCTATTGGATGAAAATTAACAAATAAATAAATGGTTCAATATTTTTCTAACATCCATATCCAAGTGTTCTTACATTAATTAGAGCAAACATACAAAATTCAGAATCTGAAGAATGCGATACTCACAATAACAAAGCTGCATGGCAATGGTCACTATATGTCGTGCAAGAAAATTGTGCAGAATAATCAAGTTCACGTTGAATTCTCCCTAGCTAACGTTAAATTCCCATCAAGCTAGTAACACTATTCCAAATGACGTTAAGTATATTCATTTAGGATCAACATCAAATACATGATATTTGTGTGGGGTAGCACGATTGGAGTGCTGGTGTGTGCAAAAATCAAGATAAGACTAGCATTATAAGATGGCAAAAAAAAAAAAAAAAAACACCCTGAAATTATAAAGTGATGTGTGTGTTAATGCATGTGGGTAGAATCATTCAAATTATGTAATCTCCCACAAAACAAAATATCTATGTTTAAGCGTAACAATTAATCTCCTATTACTAAAAACCAATGGGAATTTGATGATGAATAACATCATAAGAAAATTATATCTGTTACGTGTTATATTAAACTATGCCTTTTAGTAACACGCCGTTGATCTAAATAAAATTAAATTTGGATCTTCTAAAAAGTCTTAGATTTGAGACTTGTGAATAAAAAAAAAAAGGTAAGATACTAAAAGATATTTAGTCCCCTAATTTTCAAAAATGAGCAATTTTGGTTCAATAATCAATTTTACCTACATTTATTTCTTTTATTTCTTACATTTTAATTAATTAAATTATTTCTTTATGGTGCCTTAAATAAATATATTAGGTCTAGGTTCAATTGAACCAAAATAAAATCAATAAAATGTATGCAAAATTGAAGATTGAACAAAAATCACTGATTTTCAAAAATTATGAGACTAAATGTCTCTAATTTGAAATGGAGAATCAAAATAGCAGATTGAGCAAAATAAGATGACCAAACTAATGAATAGTTGACACCTATAACATGGTGACAAAAAAAATAAAAAAATAAAAATAAAATCTATGTCTTGTGAGTACCAAGTGCGAGCATGGTCATAAAACAACATAAACTACTTAGAATTTCAACGAGAACCCAAACTATGTTACACTTGGGGGCTGTGAACATGCATACCAGGCTTTTCCTAGTTCCCTATAATGTGGAGGTTGTTGCTATATTTACTCCCCCTTTATACTAATACACTTCCCTTTTATCATTTGTCCCCAAACTACCATGCAAAACACACTCTCCTTATTGTTTCTTTGTTCTCCGATTTAACTATTTTCCAAGAAAAAAAAACACCCTCCACCTCCCACACAACTCTTCCCAATAACCACACTTCCCCTCATCCTGTAATGTTTTTCCAAACACTCCACTGCACAAAATTGAATTCATTTAAATAAACAAATGTCAACAGTAGCATCTCGTCAAAGGAGCTCTGTGACGGCGATTAATTTGTTTGGGTATGAACTTTTGCTCTTGAGATGTTGATGAATGTGGCAAACAACAATGGATTGATGGAACAACTAGTTTTTTTTTTCCACATTATTCACGCATTTTCTTGTTTGCAAATGACAATGCAGAAAATCCAATACACTTACACTATGATCACTGTAAGACTCCATGAATTTTTTTTTCTGATTTTCTTTGTTATACTTATTTTTATTATTGTAGTATGTATGTGTGAATGCAAGAGTCGTGGAGCCCTGAAGCGGGATTGCAGAAGTGTTTTTCCTCTTTTTTCCGGAAGAGAACTATATAAGAGGCAGTGGAGGGGAGTGTGTTTAGTGTGGGGTAGACTGGGGATAAAAAGTGAGAAAGGGGAGTGGAAATAGCAATTACCTAATGTGGTTCAAGGTCGAGCTTGAACATGAGTCCACACTCCATAATGTGTTAATAGTAGCCCACTATCTAACAGTATCAAATAATGGATCCAAAAATATAAACTGATAGTAAATTTTGTGGACTCTCATAGTATGTACTAAATACAAATAATCAGTTATGGCACAAAAATTTAATTTGTATTATTAAATTAGTTTAATGATACTTTATAATAAAACATAATTAGTAATATATTAATTTATATAAGTTCACAAGACTATTTTTTTTATAACAAAAAATAGCACCTTTGCTAGGCAAGAGATAATTCTGGCCTTATATCTATAATTTTTTATAAATAATTGTTTAACTATTTATTTTATTGATTATAGTTTTTAAAGTGTAACTGATAATGTGCACTGCTAATTTGGTGTATTACTGTTGTAAAAATAAACACTCAAAATATCATTTACTTTTGGTACATTAATTTTAAACACTCAAAATTTAAACTTTTTTTTTTTTTTGACAAAAACTCAAAATTTAATCTAGAAACTATAAATAAGTATCCTACGCTTTGAAATATATAATCAACCAATAAAAAAAACTCATACGGATTTTCACACACAAAATTTTATTCACACGTTTATTTATTAAGATAATAATATATGGTGCACTTAAAAAATCACTTATACTTTGTTTGAACTCTTGTTTTTTGTTTCAGAATAAAGAGTGAAAAATAATATATAAAGGTTAAATGGGAATGATTGTTTCTTTCTACCAATTTTTTAATTCACTCGTCTATGTTAACTTTACCAGAAAATTTTTGTAATGATTTTCTTCTTCGCTACTCTTAAATCATAATGTTCTATATGCGAGCAATATCAAAAAAAAAAAATGTTCTATAAGCGATTGAACAGAATAGCATAATCATACAATCTTCTCTTGCCTTGATTAACCATACATGTTTTCCTTTTCTTTTACAGTCAAATATTACATTCAAAAGTTTGAATTAATTTTTTTCTTATGCATGCTATGGAATTTCTGCTTCAGTTAAATATTGATATGGATTTTGTTGAATTTCTTCTATTGATGTAAAACTTGGGCCCACTTTTTCTATAAAAATACATTTATTGAAGCAATTGTTAACTTATAACTGGCTCACACATCTTTAAACTCTAACGGTGCAACTCCGTGTTGCAACAGTAATTTAAATAAAAAATCAAGAACTCACTGTTAGATTAGATATGCTTTTACTTTTGGGTATTTTGAGATCTCAAATGATTAAATAAGCATATGTCCATCTAAATTATTTTCTGCGGATACTTTAGATATGTTTGGTTTAATTTTTTTAGAAAATATAATTCAAAGAAATTATCTCAAAAGAAATCAATTTAAACCTGCATTTATTTAAATATTTTTTCATATAAAATTACTCAATGATAGGATTAAAAGAACTCTATATGAAGGAGTTACCGAATAACACAACCGATCAAAAGAAAATTCAAATACACAGAAACTTACCCCCCCCCCCCCCCCCCGCCGGCAAAAAAAACAAAAAAAAAAACTTCAGTTGAAGTATATACCTGACTTAAGATGAACTACTGGTCTAACCTGTCCACCTGCAATTGTTTTTCAAACTATACGTGCAAGAAATTTATTTCCATAAACTTAATAGCAACCACAGAGAGATAACTAATTAAAGTGAAGACAGGAGATATCAAAATGTGCATGGGACAGCAATAAATGCTTTTAAGAAAGATGTGCTTTAATCTTTAGTTGATCCATAAGATAGTACTCCTAAGTATATAACGAGTTTCAAATTAATTTCAAGTACCTTAAAAGACAATTGCTTTCAGTGTACATTGTAATCATATCCTTTTATTTAATAACTATAAAATATATTGAATGTTTGGATGTTTTTAAGATATTAAATATATTTATTTTTATTTAATATTTTCTTTTTAAAACATTACAAATTTTGTAAAAACAAAAATATAACATTACTGGTTTTAATTTGTTGGAGTACAAGTATGAAGGTGAAGTCCCACATTGGGTAGAGATGTGCAAGTTGAGCAACATATAAGTGGAAAAACTCGCAAACCTAATGTCTTAAGGTTTTGGGTTGAAGATGGTGTCAAGTTCACTTGTGTGATGTGCTCGTAGTCCATTAGTGTAGATCTCCCTGAAGTTTAACCCCTCTTAGTGCAACACAATTGGTTGTGTGATGTGCTCGTAGTCCATTAGTGTGGATCTCCCTGAAGTTTAACCCCCTCTTGGTGTACAACAATTGGTATCAGAATCGATGGTTCGACAAGGTGACTGGCTCGAACAAGTAGAATGAATTGGCCATTGGTGTAGATCTCTCAGTATCTTACCTCATAATTGATTTATAAATCACTAAGAAACAACTTCTAATTAAAGTACTTTGCATAAAAAGATTAACCAGGGATAAGCACAACCACACTTTGTCATCCTACTATCCAAACATCATTAAGATGATTGATTAATTAGTTCATGTTTAGTACATGTTTGATTAGTTCATGTTAAGTCATAAGACGAATCAGGACCCTCAATAATTTTGATTTATGCAAAACAAATATTAAGTAAAAAAATTGCGTCATATAAATGCCAACAGAGAAAAACGTTGCATCTGTGTCTGTAAGATACAGATGATACGCAGACAGACGCTTAAGTCTGAAGAAGCATTTAAAGGCATAGTAAATGCACTATCGTTTTGTAATATGTTTTTCCAGGAATGTTCATAGAACATCCTCCTAGGATCTATTGAAGTGCATAAAGGGAAATAGAAAGAAGAGTCAAAGTATCAGAAGTTCCCCTCGCCTCAAAAGACACGCTACAGCTAGCAATGAGTACTTGTCTGAGCAAGCGATGTGACCACTGCAACAGAATGATATGGAGTATATCTCAAGAAAGATAAGCAAAATACTTTATCAGCTCAAAATGACTAGTTGGTGACAAGTATTTAATGCTCGCATTAAATGCCCTTCAACCACTCTCTTTCAGATATTTGTCAGACGCGAGAAAGAAGACCGTTTAGAGACAACGGTTACTTCCTCAGCAAGACTATATATAGCAGAAGTTTTTGAAGTGCTAGAGACAAGGGACTTAATTCAAATTACGCAAGCATTCTTTCAAGCCTTCATTCTTTTGTAAATTCTCTAAGTTGTAAAAAGCTCTCAAAACACCTTGAGCATCCTGAGAGAAAAATATATACTATGTTCCTCATTGTGTATATCCGTCTGTAAGACGAAACATATAATAAGTCTGTGTGCACCTTACAAAAACAAATCTTGTTATTTGTTTTAGAGCCAAAAGTGGCTTGGTAGTAAAGAATACTTGGATTTTTAGCTTGGAAAGGCTAAGTGTGAAAAACTACTTGGGTGAGCCAGAAGTGGCAGTGAACAATACTTGTAACTTGTGAAAGTTAGTGGAACTTGGTGGTTTGCCAAGAACTGGACGTAGTCTCGGCGTGAGACGAACCAGTATAAATTCTTGTGTTGTCTTTCTTGACCTTTTATCTTTTATAACTGCTTGAACTGACTTTGTCTTATGATTTAAATCTGTTTTGTTAAAAAGGCTTTCATCTGTAAGTTATCGTCTGTCAAACGTTTTCTACAAAAATGATTTCTTTTGTTCTACAGACGTTGTATGCTTTTTATAAAAAGTTTGCAAAATTTTTTATAAATCACAATTCAACCCCCCTTCTTGTGATTTTTGCCTTTACAATTTGGTATCAGAGCTCAACCTCTAAGGGTTGAGCACCTGACCGTGTCTAAAGGAAAAGATCCAGATGGCCAGTCACGACAATCAATTCATACCCCAGGGAGCCTCTCTAACAAGGCTTCCAGCCTTCCTTAGAGATGACTATCCTTACTGGAAAGACCGCATAGAGATGTACATCAAGTCCAATCTGTATCAACTATGGAACATCATCATGAATGGAGATATTCCCATCACAAGGCCCGGAGATCAATGGACCTAAGATGACTACAACATCCTTCAACTCAACAACAAGGCCAAATATACTCTGACCTGTGCTTTAACCATAAATGAGTACAAGAAGGTGCGTAGACTAAAATCGACCAAGGAGATTTGGGACTCTCTCTGCACAAACTATGAGGGAACAGAAGATGTTCAACTAAGGAAAGCTGCCACTCTGACCAGACACTATGAGAACTTTTCCATGAAAGAAGGAGAAAGTGTTGATGACATGTTTGGAAGACTTCAGGTTCTTCTCTCAAACCTGGAATCTCTTGGGCACACGTATACTAAAGCTCAAATCAATCTGAAGATCCTTGATAGTATGCCCAAAGTGTGGGAATCCAAGACCACAGCTATCCAAGAGGCAAGGAACATGAGAACCTTGTCTTGGGATGAGTTGTTGGGAGTTCTACAAGTGCATGAAGTGCATTTGCAGAACAGAGACCAACTGCCTGCAAACAATTCCACTGCTCTTAAAGTTGGTGAAACCAGCATCAAAAATGAAGAAAAGAAAAGAACTCCCAAGGCTCTGAAGGTTCAAACTATTCAGTCAGATGAAAAACTAAGGGAAGAAATAACCTATTTAACTAAGGCTTTTGGGAAGTTTTTGGAGAGCTCTAACACTCTCACTATGCTTTTAAAATATCAACAACATCCCTATGATAAATCTGGTTTAGGCTTAGAAAAAAGTGCATCTACTTCTACTCGGTCTGATCCAGACAAATGTGACTTCTGTGGAAAGTCTGGACACTCCAAGTTCAGATGTATACACAAGAAGAAGCAAATGTCTAAGGGCACTAATGTTGCTGGACCCAAGAAGATTTAGGTACCAAAGTCTAAGATTATTCCTATTTCAGATATCCTTGGTAGGAAAAGGCAAGGGTTTGAGCTGGTACCTGGACAGTGGCTGCTCACGACACATGACAGAAGAAAGGTCTATGTTCCTAGACCTAAAGCCAGTTAAAGGCGGAGCATTTGTCTTTGGAGGCATGGAAAAAGGACGCATCATAGGCGTAGGTAAAGTTGGTGTGTCCTCCCTAACCTCCATAGACAATGTCCTATATGTTAAAGGTCTGAGGTATAACCTACTGAGCATAAGTCAATTGTGTGACAATGGTTATATCGTCTCATTTAACAAGGACAGATGTATAGTCAAAATAGATGATGGCGAGTCTATCTTTTCTGCCAGATGACACAACAATCTGTATGAAATTGATCTTATAGATCTTAGCAAGCAGACTGCTAACCAAAGAAGATGAAAGATGGATTTGGCATAAAAAGCTTGGGCATGTGAATCTGAAACACATTTCTAAAATTTTGAAAAAGGGTTTAGTAAGAGGATTGCCTAAGATTTCTTAGAAAACTCATCTTCTCTGTGAAGCATGTCAAAAAGGGAAATAGATTAAAACATCTTTTAAATCTAAAAATGTTGTTTCCACCTCCAGACCGTTGCAACTCTTACATATGGATTTATTTGGTCCTACTAGAACGTTGAGTCTGGGCGGAAAGAAATATGACTTAGTTATTGTTGATGACTATTCAAGATACACATGGGTATACTTCTTAGGCCATAAACATGAGTCTTTCAAGGTCTTTGAAATATGCTGTAAAAGAGTTCAAAATGAAAAAGGCTTTTGCATCTCTAGCATCAGAAGTGATCATGGAACTGAGTTTGAAAATGCTGAGTTCAAATCTTTCTACAAAAAGAATGGGATTTTCCACAACTTCTCTTCACCGAGAACACCTCAGCAAAATGGGGTAGTTGAAAGGAAAAATCAAACTCTGCAAGAGATGGTTAGGACCATGCTCTATGAGAACTCTCTACCTAAACACTTTTGGGTAGAGGCTGTGAACACTGCTTGTTATGTTCAAACAGAGTATTGATCAGACCTATGATTGAAAAGACTCCTTATGAACTATGGAGAGGAAGAAGACCCAACATTGCTTACTTCCATCCTTTCGGATGCGAGTGTTACATCTTAAACACCAAAGATCAATTGGGAAATTTTGACTCTAAGGTGGATAAGGGTGTCTTCCTAGGATATTCTGATACATCTAAGGCTTACAGAGTTTTCAATACTAGAACCTTAGTTGTAGAAGAATCTATCCATGTTAAGTTCAACGATGGACTAACGTCTAATAGGAGACTATCAGATATTGAGGATGATTTTGCAAAAATGCAAATAGGTCCGTTTGTAGCACCAAAGTTAGACGAAGTTCAACCTCCTCAGGAAATTCTTCCTCAGATTGAAGGAGCGTCTGGCTCTCAACCACAGACAAAGGACTAGAAATTTGTAACCTATCATCCACAAGATCAGATCATAGGAGATCAGAATGAAGGTGTAAAGATCAGATCGTCCTTCAGAGATCAAGTATCTTATGCTTTCGTCTCAAAAATAGAGCCAAAAACGATAGACGAAACCCTGCCAGACGATGACTAGATCTTAGCCATGGAAGAATAATTAAATCAGTTTACCAGAAATGACATCTGGACTCTAGTTCCTAAGCCGAAGAATAAAAGCATCATTGGAACAAGATGGGTCTTCAGAAACAAACTGGATGAGCAAGGAAAAGTGGTAAGAAACAAAGCTATGTTAGTAGCTCAAGGCTATAACCAGCAAGAAGGTATAGACTTCACTGAAACCTTTGCTCCTGTAGCTAGATTAGAAGCTATAAGAATCATGCTTGCATTTGCTGCTCATAAAAACATTAAGTTTTTTCAAATGGATGTTAAGACTGCATTTTTAAACGATTTTATTGAATAGGAAGTTTATGTTAAACAACCTCCTGGTTTTGAAGATTCCACTCTTACAGATCATGTTTTTAAACTCAAAAAGGCTCTGTATGGTCTAAAGTAAGCACCTCATGCTTGGTATGATAGACTGAGCTCTTTTCTTTTAGAAAATGGTTTTGTGAGAGGCAAAGTAGACACTACTCTTTTCAGAAGAGAAGTTGGCAAAGATTTCATTATAGTTCAAATTTATGTTGATGATATTATCTTTGGATCCACTAATGAATCTCTTTGTAAGGATTTTTCTGATATGATGAAAAGCGAGTTTGAAATGAGTATTGTAACAGCGCGGGGCCTCTTCCAACTGTAGGATGGTCTATGACCACCCCTGGCACTGCACTCATGAACTCCCCCTCATGGACGCGGGGGTTTTTGCCCTCCCCAGGAATCGAACCCAAGACCCTCCATGCTTAAGTCTTAAGTCAATGCATTCCTGGTACACCAATTGAGCTAGAGACCTCTTACTATACTTTTATGGCTTCTCTTTTCTTTCCTTGATACTCACACTCACAGTTATTACCTCATCACCTCTACGTTACTATTTCTTAATATCATACCTTGACCCTTACTGAGGCACATAGAGTTGGCCTCCTATGCCAAATCTAGGGCCACTAGTGCACTAAGGCACCTAAACATCATTTTGTTACTCTTGACCACACACTAGGGTCTCACTTTTCTATAACAATGGATAGGAACATGTGTAACCTTTCCTTTCTCTGACTTGCCCAACTTGGGCTTACATCACCTCTCTTGTGAGGCATAACATTTGCATACCTCTCTGGGTAGCTTACATTATCTTTCTAGGGTTTAACTGTAACCTTTTTCCTACCTCTAAGGGTAGTAAACAGCTACACACATCCTCATCTAATGTCTAGACTTATCTTACATCACTCACCTAACAACTAGGCTCAAGACTCCTCTCATGTTCTGACATAGAACATACATACATCAAGCACATCAATATATCATAGATTGTTTCTACAACTGTGTGGTTGGTATTATTCTTTCATTTAAGTTATATCTTGAGTTCCGTCATTCACTGAATTAGCTGAGCTCTAGCCAGGAGAGGCTACCATCCCACTATGACCTCTTACTACTACCGGTCAAAAGTAGTTGAACCACCTTCCATTGTCCGAAGGCGTGTTCCTATAAAACATTCTTCCCTTACCGAAGAATGAGTTGTTCTTCTTCTTCACTAAGTGAAGATGATTGGTTTTCCCCCATGGGTGTCTGGGTGACGGTCCCTTCGCTCACCACTAGAGGGGCCTCTTAGCCCTTTAACATGACTTATCCCCTTTATTAGGATCATAAACATGACTTATTCCCTTTATTGGGATCATAACTTTCCTTTGAAAACTCTTTCATAAAATCTTTTCATAAAGAATCCTTTTCATGATCTTTCTTAAACTCATCACTCCTTGGTGACATAGAGGATCCTTAGCCCTTTGCACACCATTGTACGCCGAGCGTGCGGCTCTCAGACGTGACTGGTACCGGGGAAGGTTCCACCCTATGTCATTGAGGGGATATCTTTTACTAAAAACCTTTCATGAAACTATAAACTTTGCTTAAAATCATTTTCTGAAACTTAGGGGAAACTCCCCACCTTTTTACTAAGAGGCATAGGCATAGTCTTAAGTATTTTAGGTGTCTTTTATTAAAAGGGTTTACCGTTACATACAATCAATTCTAAGCATAAGGCACAACCATATGAATACCACTACCATTATCATCAACAATCAACATCACATAGCATCAAACAATCATACATAAACATGGGTAAAAGCTTGGGAAGAAACTATATATCTATAGTCCTTATATTCTTCCAAAGGTCCCCTTTTGAAAAGGGTTCCCAAACAACTCTCTTATCATACCTACGCTTGAGCTAGACTAACAATTATATTCCCTGGAGTCTCACGCTTAAGCAACAGAGTGCCTCGCTTAAGCACCAGAACTTTGCACTTAAGCGCCAAACTCTCGCTTAAGCGCCAGCTCTCTGTGCTTAAGCGCCAGGATCTCGCTTAAGCGCCAGATATCCTCGCTTAAGCGTTAGCTCCAGAAACACCTCCAACTCTAGGTGACTCCTCGCTTAAGCGATGAACATAGCTCGCTTAAGTGAGAGTCTACGACTCTATAGAACTGTGAACCTTCGCGTTTCTGTTCCCATGGCCATCCATGGCCTCCCAACCTCTTCCAAATATGCAGGATCGAGTCTAAAACATGTCTACATCAAAACCCAGCCCTCAAACAGGCTTAAACACTCCCCAAACAAACTCAACTCATCAACCCATTAAAATCCTAACTAAGAGCTAATAAGGGGAGAAGAGGGGAAAAGGGATTCAAAGCACAAACAATAGAACATAGAAGGATGAAGGGGAAGCACTCACACTGTGGGGTCTTGGATCTGAGCTCTGGGACACTGGGTCTCGGATCTCTGCTCCACTTCTCTTCTCTTTCTCTTCTTCCTTCTTCTCCTCCTTCTCTCTAACTTCCTCTCTTTCTTTCACTTTCTCTCTCTAACTCTCCCTCTCTTCTTCTATTTAAACCGTAGGGGTGTGTGTGTGTGGCTTAGTGAGCCTTGGCCCACCTTGGGTCTTGGCTCCCCATTAGGGTCCTGTTATCTTATTTCTGTTATATCCTATTATAAGGTAACTATTATTAATAATGCTTAAGGGTATCCTTAAACCATTAAATACAAAACTATTCCATAAAGATATATCTTTGTTATTTATTTCTAAGGTCCATAAATTGGGGCTATTACAAGTATGATGGGAGAACTTAAGTTCTTATTAGGACTTCAGATCCAACAAGATAGCAAGGGAATCTATATTCATCAGCAGAAGTATATAAGGGAGCTTCTTAAGAAGTTCAAAATGGAAGATGCTAAACCAATGAAAACACCTATGCATGCTTCCTGTCCCTTAAGCAAAGATGAATCAGGTAAACCAGTAGATCAGACTATCTATAGAGGTATGAATGGCTCACTTCTTTATCTTACAGCCAGTAGACCTGATATTATGCATAGCGTCTGTTTGTGTGCTAGATTTCAGTCAGATCCTAGAGAGTCTCTTCTCAAAGCTGTTAAAAGATCTTATGTTATCTAGTGGGAACTACTAACCTTAGTCTGTTTTATAAGAAAAATCAAGATTTCAGGTTAGTAGGATACTGCGATGCAGACTATGTAGGAGACAGAGTTGAACGAAAAAGTACAAGTGGAGGATGCCACTACATTGGACCCTGTCTCATCTCATGGGCAAGCAAGAAGCAAAACTCAATTGTTATATCAACTACAGAAGCTGAATATGTGTCTGCTGCCAGTTGTTGCTCACAACTGTTATGGGTAAAGTATCAGTTAGAAGATTACTCTAGTTTTGAAAAACAATATATTTGTATATTGTGACAACACTAGTGCAATCAACCTATCTAAAAATCCCATACAACATTCTAAGGCAAAGCATATTGAGATCAAATATCATTTTATTCGAGATTATGTTCAAAAAGGTGTTTTTGATATTAAGTTTACAGATATAGATCACCAATGGGCAGATATCTTTACAAAACCTTTGTCTGAAGAACGTTTCGTCTATATTAAGGATCATCTGCATATGCACATGCTTTCAGATTAATGTTTGCATTCATTAGACGATACCTTTTGTCTTATCTATTTTTATTAATCTGTTGGAACTAATGTGTGTTCAAGTGTATAGACGATGAAAGCCCCACGTTCACAACGGTTACAAGTCTTTTCGTTTCTCTCAAAACATGCGCTGCCCTTTTCGCCATGATGAGACAGTTTTCAAAATGTTTTTAATGCCTATAAATCGCTCTTTTT
The DNA here is from genome assembly GCA_026413185.1 of Pueraria montana var. lobata. Taxonomy (NCBI): domain Eukaryota; kingdom Viridiplantae; phylum Streptophyta; class Magnoliopsida; order Fabales; family Fabaceae; genus Pueraria; species Pueraria montana. The sequence goes on from CM048656.1 coordinate 13,668,458, forward strand.
ATGACATTTTCTCTCCCCTCTCATCTCCTCTGGTATAAAAGGACGAAGTGCCTAAAGAAGAAGGTTCCTTTGATCTTTCTAATCTCTCTGAAATTCTCTGAGTTTCTCATAGACTTCAAAGATCAAAACTTTCTCATCTTCTCTTTTTTAAAACCTAACTTTTTGTGAACTAAAATAGCACCAAAGAAGCAAGCTTCATCCTCTGCCACTCCTCTCATCTGCAACATGGATGAAGTATCTGCAACTTTTCTAGAAGAGCTTTCATCCCTGGAAAGTGGGCAAGTCTGAAAGAGCTAGTAAAGGAAGGTTTCGACGTTCAGGACATGTTCGCCAAAGTTGGGTGGACCAATTTTATTGGGAAGCACAGCGTCTGGTACCATGGTCCTTATGCCCTCTTCTGGGGGACTACAAAGATGGAAGACGACCAATGCATCAAGGGCACCATTGGTCAGACAATAGTGGAAATCAGCCCTGCAACCATAGCTAAGGCTATTGGATGTGCTGAGGAGGGACTGATTTTTGACAAAGACTAGGAGAAGACCACTCAAGAAATAGTGGACACGCTTCTCTAAGATGGAGTGAGGCCTGCAGAAGAAGACCCTAAGAAGAGAGCTGCAGCCATAAAGAACTTTCTCAGGTCTGCCAATATGACCCACATCTACAGACTTCTACACAACATGCTCTTCAACATCGTGCTCCCTAGAACGGGGTCAAGGGATCACGTTAGCGAAAGTGATAGATTCTGCATCTACAACATAGTGGTAGGAGAAAAGATCAATCTCCCTGATTTGATCTTCTATCATCTGGAGCAAGCCTTCAAAGAAAGATTCTCAACGAAGAAGCAGAAGAACCCATCCCTCACTGAATGTTGTTCACATAACTGATGGGGATGCTGGTGTTGATTTGACTGTGTTTGAAGTCTTGGGAGGAGCTACTTAGGCCTCAGGGACTACTTTTGTGAGGATGGGGATAGCTCACAAATTCCCTGAGTAGGTAAAAAAGCAAGGAGGAAAGGTGAAGAAAGAGCCTAAGGAAGAACCGTCTGAAGAACCTACGTCTGTAGCAGAGACACGAACTCTACCCCAGCCTCATCCTGCACAAATTCAAACCAAACCAACCACCAGATGCACCCAACCTCCATCCTCAAACCTGCCCAAATAGAAACTACCTTCAGATCCACCCTCATCTCTTAAGAGAAAGGTTGCAGAAACTTCATCTGAACTTATATCTGAACCCTCTCTCAAAAAGCCCTTCACTAGAGCCACCAAAATCTGCATCGTCACCAAAGCTAAACTCACCACCTCACCAGAATCCTAACCTGAACCCCAACCAGAACTTCTACCTGAATCTCAACCTGCTCCTCAACCTTCACCACCTCAAACCCAAGAATCTGATGTTCAAATTCTTGATGCACCCCCCAAACCTCAAACCTCTTCCAAACCCAAGCCTGCACCCAAGCCTAAAGCCTCATCTTTTCCTCCACCTGCTGACAAGAAGGAAGCAGCAGCTATTAGGAAAGCTCAGGAGCTATCAAGGAAGGAGGCTGCCAGGAAGGCCAAGATAGACAAGAGCCTCGAGAAGAAGGAGCAGTTTGAGCTGGAACAAACTATGGTAGAATATGTCAAGACTCTATCAGATGAAGAGTTGAAAAGGAGAGCTGTTGAAGATGTCTTGGCCCCTGTAGACGAAAAGGCCGAAGAAGAAGCAATCGATGAAGCTGTTCTTGAGTCTATCAAGACTCTGTCTAAAGAATAGAGGCAGGTAGCTATGGAATATCTGACGAGAATTGAATATGCCCTGATTCAAACAGTTTAAATCGCGTTTAAAGATATTGCTGCTAAGCAAAAGGAGTTTCAGACGCTCACCGTGGATGAAGATGCAGACGAAGCTGAAATAGAAGAACTAAATTAAGCTCTTCTTCAGTCCTGCTTTGGAAGCAAGCACCCAAGGTCTGGATATTGGAGAAGACCTGGTTGAAGCTGATGACTCAGGTACTCATGCTATCTACAGACCAATCACTAAAGAGGATGAAAAGAAGGTAGATGAGCACCTGGCACAGTCTGAAGAGGATCGCACTACCAAGCAGATGGTTATTTATGGTGGCACATCATTTGTCTCTACTGACACCCTTCAGACTCAGACTATTGAGGAAATCCAGACTCTGACTGAAGATGAACTTTTCAAATGAAGTCTAGCTCTACACTTAGGTACTTTTTAAACGCCACTCTTTCTTGGGTACATCTACGGAAGTCTAGCTCTACACTTAGCTCCAAAGTATAGAGGCTATGACTGGATCATCAGACACAACCCAAACATTTCAGTGCCTCCAGTACAACCTTCATCAGACCCTAACGTCAATGTAAGATACTATCCAGGGTGGAAGCGTCCAAGGGTAAATGAATGGGAACGCTGTAATAGGGAATGGAGGAAGAAGGGTATCTGCACAAATAAGGATCAAGCCATTAACTTCATCAAGTTGTGGAAGAAAGATGTTCTAGGGATTGATCCCTTCAATCTTCCCAACTATGAAGTCCTTCCAGAAAATGAAATGCCTGTTCTCTCATGCTATAAGGAGGAACCTCAGCTCAGGATATTCCCTCCTCGACAGACATCACCACCTACTCTTAACACACTCATTTTTTAGCATAACCCGTGTGGCAGACGAAGCTATCCTCCTGAAGCCTCAGTCTGGTGACGGCTCTCAGTGATGATTGATGAGGTACCTTTCTATGAGCCTGTCAACCTACAATAAATAATGGGTCTACTTGCTTACCTCAATGTGGTTCTCCTTTGGAATCATGCTGAGCCTAAACATTTTGGCTACACCGAAGACCTCATCTTAGATTATCTAGAAGCAAGTCCAACGTTTGACTTGTGGGAATCCTCATACTACTCTGCAGAGTTGTGCATGAAGCTGCAGATGTATAAGGAGGAGATTAAGAAGAGGCAAAACTCTTCAGGCAAATCCAGAGGAGAACACAGATGATGCCTCATTTCCTAGGCACACAATTTCATTGTGTGGCCTCTAATCAAACTCAGTTCAAGCTTGCGATTGATAAAGTCATTCCAGTTCTTCCAATCTTGAACTATAAAGGCAATGAGAAAGTAGAAGAAGAAGAAGAAGAAGACGCTCCCCAAAGGAACATTCGCATTCGCAGAGGCAAGCCTTTCAAATGAGAGATTGAGGCCATTCTTCATAAATCAAATGCTGAACGAACGTTTGAAGATTTAAAGACCGTCAGACGAGTCAAGAAGTTTTATGCTTTCTGCTCTGGTCTGGAGCCTGAAGATAAGCCTTCTGCAGATGGGTATCATCTGAAGATAGGAAGATGCTATCAATGCAAAGGACACCAACCTTTCCCATCCTCATCTGGTCCTTCAGAACTCATGCCATGGAAGTCCACCTTTTACTATCAGTCTGATAGGGACTTCTCTTTTATTGTGGAGCTTCCATATTCAACCTTCTTCTTCTCCAAGCTTATTCTGGGCATTGTGCAAGAATAGACCTCCTATCTTTGATGAAGAAGTCTATGATTTGTATGCTGAACACTGGGCAACCAGAAAAGCTTTGCGTCAAGCTCTAGAAGACAAGAAAGCGCTAGAGGCTGAGCTCAAAAAGTGGATCAACATTGATGTCTTCTTTAGAAGACGTCGCCGTAGACGCACTCCCACTCCACCAGGATCCCCTATGGTCCTCTCATCAGACTCTGACTCTGACACCTCTGATTTTGATGGTCCAATTCCTAGGGAACCAGGTTTTGCTGATCACCATGCAAAAGGGGGAGAAGGGAAGAGTAAAAGGAAACCATGAAGATAGGGATGCATCTGAGGGGGAGCACAAGCTGACAAAGAAAGGGGGAGAGTATTTTTTTCTGTTTTTATATATTGTCTGTAAAAATACATCATCTTGATGTGAAAACCTTTCAATAAGACAAGTTGTTTGATTGCTCATCAAACCTGAGTCTTCTTTTCTCTCTGTTTATATTCTATGCTTATAGTTTATGTTATAAGTAGCTTTGATACATCTTTTTACAATATTTGCTTAGCATCATCAAAAAGGGGGAGATTGTTAAGTCATAAGATGAATCAGGACCCTTAATAATTTTGATTTTATGCAAAACAAATATTAAGTAAAAAGATTGCGTCTTATAAATGCCAACAGACGAAAAAGTTGCATATGTGTCTGTAAGATACAGATGATACGCAGATAGATGCTTAAGTCTGAAGAAGCATTTAAAGGCATAGTAAATGCACTACCGTTTTGTAATCTGTTTTGCATGGAATGTTCATAGAATATCCTCCTAGGATCTGTTGAAGTGCATAAAGGGAAACAGAAAGAAGAGTCAAAGTATCAGAAGTTTCCCTCGCCTCAAAAGAGGCACTGCAGCTAGCAATGATTACTTGTCTGAGCAAGCGATGTAACCACTGCAACAGAAGGATATGGAGTATATCTCAAGAAAGATAAGCAGAATGCTTTATCAGCTCAGAATGACTAGTTAGTGACAAGCATTTAATGCTCACATTAAATGCCCTTCAACCACTCTCCTTCAAATGCTGATCAGACGCAAGAAAGAAGACCGTTTAGAGACAACGATTACTTCCTCAGCAAGACTATATATAGCAGGAGTTTTGAAGTGCTAGAGACAAGGAACTTAATTCAAATTATGTAACACCCTAAATCCGGGTTTACATATAATCCATTTATTTTATTTTACATTAATAAAACGTGATCATTTTGTTCAATTTCGCATTCGTTGGAACATGAAAGAGACAAGTAATTAAACAAAAATAGTAGTAGATTTAAAACATTTTCAAACTCAACTTGCAATAAAATAATTTAACGCAAAACCACATTTTATAAAAGTCACACAACCCTTATATCAAAAATAAACATTCATTGGAATAACAACGTAAAACAGATATAAACAAGGTGTGCCTACGTGGCCACCAAAATATACATATATAAATAAGTTTATGAGAATAAGGGTTAGAAATGTCTCATGCACAGGATCATTATCATGTACATCCCAAGTCTAAAGTAGTAAATACACCGAAATAAGAAAATAGATGACTGAAACAACATACAAATTTTCTAAATCTAGGCCTACCCATATCAAAATACAAAAGAAGGGAAAAACCTATGACTTGGAGCAGTCATCTCTAAACCCTACCCCTATGTCAGACTATACCCATAGAGAAAAGATGTCGGAGGAATCTCTAGCAAGACCCCTGAGAAGAGATCTCATGGCCCTCGTCCATGGGATCTTCCTCGGGATCCTCCTCCATCGGCTCAGGATCCTCCTCCGGGTCCTCCTCGGGATCCTCCTCAGGATCCTCCTCCATCGGCTCAGGATCCTCCTCCGGGTCCTCCTCAGGATCCTCCTCAGGGTCCTTCTCCTCCTCAGTGTTATGGCCCTCTACGACTACACCCATGACCACTTCGCGATGAGCACCTATCCCAACCGAAAGCAACCTAGGGCGGAAGGGAGGAAACACCGACCTCAGAGTAAGGTCGTCAGAAAGTGTGGCATCTAGATCAGTGTGAGGAAGAGACTGGCCATCTAATGGCAAATCAGAAAAAGATGAGGATGACTACACAGAAGTGTCTGAAGAGAGCTCCACGATCTCCACCGGCGCAGTATGACGATAGTACGGTGGAGTAGGCTGAGTAAACCACAAAAAGAAGTCGTAGTATGTCGGCTATTCAAACTGGCACATGAGTGACAACACCCCAAAACGCATGTGGCCCACGAAGTGATCCTTGTCGAGTACCCCGTCGTGGGTTCAGTGACCCCTCAAACGTCACTACCGATACCCTCGTGGAGGGCCTTTACTGCGCCATCGATATCTGGAAAAATAAATGTATGGAGTGAGTCCCTCTCCTCCACTAAACTAATAGACAAACGACCGACGGTCTCAAGCAACATACAACAATCAACTACATTGCAAAGATGCTCTCACGAGTTCCACTCGAAGTTTCTAATCTGTTATACTATTTCTCTAGATCATACCATCTCAACATAACTCGGGCCCGCTGTCACTAGAACTCCCAGAACTCAGTGGACTTACACAATTTAAGTCAGATGACTTATTGGGAGTACACCCTTCACCATGGTACAATGGCAGGGCTCTCACCAACACGGTTGTGCCTCGCATTTGTCGAGATTGCCAAGTCGGCACTGTGGAAACACGACCACAAACTCGGTGCCAGATCCCCAAGAAACAGCAAGTCAGCGAGCACACCTCAGGTACCACTCTGTGAGATCATCCAATCTCTGAGGACTGACTCCTCAACCACTCCCTTTCATCGGATTAATCTCTTATAGGTTGGTGTGGCTTCTTTGTCAAAGGTGCTGAACGGCGGTCTTCCACGACGTATGTCCCCGACATACCATACGAAGATCCACTCTCCACCACCATAGTGGTCACACATTCTGACCCCATTCCTCATAAGCATATTGCTCACCACAGGTGAAGCCCCCACACAACCTCTTCCACAATTGTCCATTCAAGCTTTGTCCACGAACAAATTCGTTCAACCGTCTCACACGACTTAGCGCTGGAGGTTCCTTCCTCCTTTCGGTTCTCACCACGATTCGGACAATCACAATTTATAAACTTTCAATCATATGTGCATATTGCACGTTACCCAATCATGATCCACATCATGATCTTAACTGTCTTACTTTGTTTTATTGAAATCCTCACCCACTCTCACGTTTTATGCTTACTTAAGTCATTTTGTCCAAATCCATGCAAGGGTCCTAGATTTCTTTCTAAGTCCATTATCCGATATCCTCTGTGCGCATAGGAAATTCCTAGTTATTAACTCATAATGTTATTAAGTTCCCACTCTTTAATTATAATTAATTCACTATTTCACATAGTGAATGTCCTCAATTACTAGAATAATTTTCTAGTATCTACAAGTGTACTCCATTTGGAGTTCACTTGCTCCCACACAAGAATGAATTATTCTTGTCCCCACAACCACAAAACATTGCAAACAAGTCACATGCACAAGAAAATTTCAGCAGTCTTTGCCCGAAGATCACGCTCCTTCCGGTCTCCAATTTACAGTTAATAACATAATAATCATTAACAAACAATAATTCAATAATTTAACATAATCCATTAAACAACATTGCACACACATTTTCAATAGAAATTTTCCTTTTGAGGTGAAATGTCCATTAGCAAATCCAACGAATGCCATTAGGCACAATTTCACAATCACACAATTAAATTTCATGCATATACCTATAGTTGTGCACACATACCAAAAATTATTTAACTTAGAAAATTAACTTAGAATTTCGTGATATTTTACAGAGACATAATAAATCACATATATTTCATTATATAAATTTTTCTCACAAAAATTCAATCCATAAGTATTATTTTTTAATTACTTATGGTTGTTGGACAAGCTCTGTAAAGTGCACTTCTACATTTTTGGTAAATAGAAAATCAACTCTGTTTTCTGTACCACTTCATATACAATGTTACAAACATGTGGGAAAACATATGGAATTTTCTCAGAACCAAATTCCTAACTAAAATTCCCTTTTTATATTTCTAAAACATTATTGTTTCAGAACAGAGTTTTCCATACAAAAATGTAAATAATTACAAAAAGTGTTCATAAAATTCTGAGAAAATTCATAGGCAGTAAAAATTGTCCAGATTGTGTTAAAAAATTTCTCCAAGCAAAATTCTCATAAAAATATATTTTATACATTTAAATACTCTTCTGTCCAGTTTTTCGGTTTTCACAACATTAATTTTCTAAAAATGTTTTCCGATTTTTTCTGACTTTAAAAAAATTCAAGAATGACCCTCATAACATGTAAATCGAATTAATGAGCCCATTTTTCCAAAAAAATATCCCAAAATTTTTATAAAATTCGAAACATTCCCTTTTACAGAATCAGCAACATTTGAAAATAATTCCAAAAAAAATAGTTACACTGTTCATAAAATTCTGAAAAAAATACCATGATATTCAGAGATTCCAAAACATAGGAAAACATCTTTACATTGCAAAATAATGCACGAAAATATTTTTGAAAAAATTGAAAACAGCTGCAGTGCAAAATTTACAAACAACACATTTCAACATGTTTCACATGCTCTTGAGACCCCCATGGTGTCAAGAGACTCACAATCACATGAACAGCCCAAAAACATAAAGAGAAACAAGAAATAGCTTAGGGAAAATAGAAACCCCTCCATACCTCTTTGGTTCCTCACTCAAAAGAAGAAAAATTGGTGTTGTCGGGTAGTCCTTGCCCTCCTCAACAATATATCCGAATTTAATCGGTGGATACTTTGATTTGAGTACTTGAATCTTAGAGAGAAGGTGCTGAACTTTAGAGAGAAGGAGGAGAAAATAAGAAACTTAGGGAAGAAGAAAAGTGAAAATGAGAGAAAAGCTCTCTTGCTAGGGTTTTAAAAAGGAAGAGAGAGAAAAGTGAAACTTTAAAAAAAAAATTCCCCTATGCCCTTAGCTAGGGTTTTGTTTGTGTTAGGCCCACATGGGCCCACTAGGTCTAGGGTTAGGGTATTTTCCAGTTTAGGATTTTGGGTCTCTGCGGGATTTGGTCATCTGGTCTTTAATCAACGAGAATTTTTTTTTTAATTCACTCTCATTCTATTTAATATTTTTCTAAAGCATAATTAATTAATTAATTAAATCTTCACTAAATTTATTTTCATCGGTAATTGTATTTCTTTAATTATTCAAACACTGAGAATTGATTTAACAAAGAAATAATTAATTAAAGCTATAAATTATGTACTTGACTCTAATTCACACAAATTTTAATTATTTTCATTTAATGAAAATAATTCTACAAATACTTAATCAAAATCATACCACTTCACACATGATAGACATAATGAGTGTAAATTTTTAGGGTGTTACAAATTACGCAAGCATTCTTTCAAGCCTTTATTCTTTTGTAAATTCTCTAAGTTGTAAAAAGCTCTCAAAACACCTTGAACATCCTGAGAGAAAAATATATATTGTGTTCCTCATTGTGTATATCCGTCTATAAGACGAAACATACAAGTCTGTGTGCACCTTACAAAAACAAATCTTGTGATTTGTTTTAGAGTCAGAAGTGGCTTGGTAGTAAAGAATACTTGGATTTTTAGCTTGGAGAGGCTAAGTGTGAAAAACTACTTGGGTGAGCCAGAAGTGGCTTGGTAGTAAAGAATACTTGGGTTTTTAGCTTGGAGAGGCTAAGTGTGAAAAACTACTTGGGTGAGCCAGAAGTGGCAGTGAACAATACTTGTAACTTGTGAAAGTTAGTGTAACTTGTGGAAGTTAGTGGAACTTGGTGGTTTACCAAGAACCGAACGTAGTCTCGGGGTGAGACAAACCAATATAAACTCTTGTGTTGTTTTTCCTGACCTTTTATCTTTTATAACTACTTGAACTGACATTGTCTTGTGATTTAAATCTGTTTTGTTAAAAAGGCTTTCATCTGTAAGTTATCGTCTGTTATACGTTTTCTATAAAAATGATTTCTTCTGTTCTACAGCGTTATACCATTTTTATAAAAAGTTTGCAAAAATTTTATAAATCACAATTCAACCCCCCTTTCTGGTGATTTTTGCCTTTACAGTTCATTTTAGCAAAACAGAGAGAAGAAATAGTGCTTCACTTTATGATTTTACCGAACCCCATTTATCTAGAAAAGCACTTGCCATAGCACCATATCCAAAAAAGTCTTCGCTTTCATCATCAACAAGTGGGTAGCTAATCAAGTGGGGACTTAACTCAGTAATGCTATGGAAAAACACAGAAATAATTTATTTGGAAGAGATGACTATTGTAATACTCCAAGGTATAAGCAACACTACAATAATTTTTCATTTATTATTAATATATTAAATCAATCCCCTACAAATATGTATTTTGAATCATTTCTTCTAGTTCTTATTATAAAGTTCTAAATTAAAAATGTGACATGATTCTTATTATTTGGTCTAATATGAAATATTGTCTCTAACATTAATTATTTTTCACAAAAATATCCTTAATTAAAGTCAGTTCTAGAATGACGTGATAGTAAAATAAACTTAACACATTAATGTTTGTTAGTTTTGTTCACAAAGATAGTTTTGAAAAAAAATACTAATTTAAGATAAAATTAATGCTCTCAACTAATAACTAATTTTTTTAATTATGATAATTAGTTAATTAGACCTTATAAGTTAACAAGGACCGGAAGGAGTAATTCTTTAACGTCTTGTTTTTATTACCAAATTATATGATCCTTAAAGTGACATTATAAATAGCCTTTTTTTTTCAAATCTTTTGAAAAAAAAATAAAAGGGAGAGATTTGAAGAAATTAGCCCTTCGTTTTTATTGGAATGTCAACATTAACATTGTTGAGAAGTGTAAATGAGTTTCTATTTATAATATAGAAAAGTTAAGTACAAGTTGTAATGCTGATGTCTTAGTCAATCAATTTAAACTTCAACTTCATGTTGTCAACTCAATTTTTACTTAAGTTGTCTTCTTAAGCATCAATAACTTAGTTTTTATTTGTTTTGATATTTGTAATTTATATCTTTTGAGTGACTAACAGACGAACATAGAGTACTTTAAGCAATCAAGCACATTTATGCATCACATTAATTTAGTTAAACGTCACATAGTTCATTTTATTTTATCAAAATCTATTTCAAAACAACAATAATAAAATCTATTTAACATGTTTAATTGAGAATATCAATTATATTTTTTATTAATAAAATAAGTTAAAGGAGAATTATTGGATTGCTCAAGTTGATGGTTCTCGTGATGGTAATTGTCATGAAAGAAATTCATTCATGACTCTTGGTAGAAAAAGAAATGCGACTTTTCAAGGGTGTGGAAAATATAAAGAGTAATTACTAATTAATTTTACTATATATGCAAAAAAGTCTCACCCCACCACTATATAAAAGGAGTCTTTTTTGAAAATTTAATGCATACATGTCCAACAAAAGAACGAGAAATTCATAAGCAAATGAAACACACTCACTTAAATATATAGTAGAGAATCTCTTGTAAAGTGAAAAGTGAGTGTTTATCATATTTTGTAACTTTACGGTGGCGAGATTCTTTGATTCGTAGGGTCATACACACTTGAAAAAGATTTTCAATTTTCCACAAAACTTATAATCTCATTAAGAGAGTGAATACTTTGTTGGAGTATTTTTATGAATGGTAAATAAGAGGAGTTGAATCACATAAATGTGTCTCTATTATTTTCTTTCTCGTCTGTTGTGTATCTCATTATCAATCCTATGTGTATAGACTATAGAGTTTTTTCTAACATTATTAGATAAGAAAAAAAACAAAATTTGAGATATAAATATTTTAAATCTTTTATGCAATATATATTTTAAACTATTGAGATAAAAATTGATATATAAGGTCAATGTCACTTCTACTACCACATTAGTAATCAACATTGCTACGTCAAAGTCAACTAACAATAATTTATAATCAACTAACAAATGGACAAAATGCATGAAATCATAAAAATAAAGAGATAAAATATATAATTAAGCTTGTATTTTTCAATAGAAACATTATATTGTAAATAAATATATAATTTATATTTTTCATTAAGATAAAGACACCCTATTAGATGGGCCGGGTGCAAGTCTTTTACAAAAAAGTAAATAAAAAACGCCTAAGAACTAAGTAGCAGGCTGGTCAGGTTGGACCGAGTCACCTGGAGCCTTATCATCCGGGATGACCGACTCATCCACCAACTCCCCCTGTTTGTTGACATCCTTATTGATATAAAAAACAGAGGTATCAACATCCTTAAAAAAGAATCGGACTTGGCGAATCGTGTAATGTCGTGATTTCTTTCAAGTGTTTGATTGATAATACAAGAGGAAATTAAATTATGTTGAAATAATATAATAATTAACTTAAGTTATACGTTGTGATATGTGATGTGGTATTAATCTTGGAATTTAATGAGGTGTTAGGCTCAGAGTGTGTGTTGGGAGATTTTCAGGATTTTTACGTAAGTTCCGTAAGTTGTAGAAAAAAAAAATAATAGGAGAAGGGAGTGTCTTTAGAGGAAAGGTGGGGACAAATAGCAAAATTCCATGCAAATCTTCTTATTAAACGTGTAAAGCTTCCTGTTTCTTCTATTCTCCTTCATTCTTATCTTTCTTTTTCTATAAGATTCCTTACCGTAAGTGAGAGAGTTCTTGGCTGATTTTAAGTTGGTGTCTCTTAGTTGATTCTGTAGCAAAACTTGAGGGCAGATCACTCGAGAACCTTAAAGTTATCCTCTCTAGCTTTTTCTTCTTCACAGTTTGAATCAAGAACTGTAGGTAAGGGAAGCTTTAAACTTGTTTGACTGATTTGGTGGTGATATATTTGGAATTCTGTTTCTGTGTGGATGCTTTAATGATTTGTTATGATGATGTGATGATTTTTGCTCTCTTGATGTTTTGATGATCTGAGCTGAGTTTGTTGTGATAATATGTTGTTGTGTTTTGGAATGATATTGTAAGTGTTGGAAAATGGTTTCAAAATCTTGAAATATATGTTCGTAATGGGTTTTGAAAGGTTCTGGACTCTACAGAAAACCACTCGTCCAAAGAAAACCATCGTCCATCTATCTATACTACGACTAAAAACCAACGTCCAGTGAATACTAGAGTGTAGTAAAATCAGCGTCCAATGACCCAGTATCTAGAGACCAATGTCCAATGATTCAGTGTATAATGAACCGCGTCCAGTGGTGCCTTATGTTCAGTAAAGTCTGACGTCCAACGATGGTGGTTGTGAAATTTTGAGGGTGTGTTTAACAGAGAATCAGAACCTAGTCTTGTTACGAACGAGGATGTTTGATATGCCACTATTTTAGTTCTAGGGTTATGTTAGGAAGTTCACACTTTTGGTTAACGTTGATGTTGAGTTGTGAGTAAGGATTCAAGTGCTGAGAATGCCTTACTTGTGCTTATTGAACTGCTGGATGGGTTCATAAGCTTGATTGAGAAAAATGGTGAATTTATAACATAGAGAGAACATGTGGCAATCAGAGTTGTTGAGTTGTGCATGATATTGCATAAGGGTAGGCACGTAAGTTGAGAGTGCTAGGTGGGCTCTCAACCTAGTGCTGGAGGATTTCGTGATGGCCAATGGCGGGCATATATAATAGACAAGTGGGCGAATTCCTAAAGATGGAAGGTTTTGCAAACGTGACAGAGGTAAGCCAATACCAACACTTGTCTATATCGGATTAAATTCACACTTCCTCCACATGGTGGCTCAAGGGACTCCCTGAATGGTCTAAGGCGAGACTAATGGTAGGGGATGGGGCCTATGGGGACCGCCCGAAAGTTGTTGAAATCTCCATGGAGTCGAGTCAGCATAATATTGCATGATGACATTGATGTATGGAATGATACCTAAAGTGAACTGAATGTTTATTGTGAATGATGTGATTGAAATTGTGTATATTATATCATTCTTTTTATAAATAAGCTTACCCTTGCAATTTGTGTTTGTATTGTTTTACTGCAATGATCGTGTGGTTAACACGGGAGTAGGTAGCAGTGATGGTGCTGGTTCTCATGCTAGTCATGATTGAAGATTGGACGATTCTCTTGCTATGTTGATTGGACGATCATAAGATTGGACGATCCTCCTGATTTGCTAAGTTTGTTCTAGTATATATGTACATATTAGGGGGGGACCAACTTAGGATTTTGTATAAATATTAAGATTAGTATGAATGTTCTCTACAAGGGAATATTTCTTCTGATATTATATGTAAATCGGTATATTACATTTGGACGATGCGGTGATGAACGTTTTATATAGGTACATATGTATGTATCTTTAAATGTGAAAAATTTATACGTTCTTTCATATGATAATAATTAAATAGAGAGTTTAGTACAATATATATGTAACGAAGTTGGGTCGTTACAATAGTGGTATCAGAGCAGTTCGATTCAAATCAGACTGTGCGTTATGTGTCTTCTATGTTTCTTATGTGGTTGTTGTGAAGTTATTTGAGGATGTTGAATGTTTTGGTTGTTCGTTATACCATAAATCCTAGTTGCACTGTCGTGAAATATTGAGACTGGCCATCTCAATACTTTGAGCGACGAATAGGATATTATGGCAGGCGAAAACCGAGATCAAGGATAGCTTCTCTTGAAATTTCCTGTTAAATATCTTTTGGACGAACCTATGGGGATAGGTCTATTATGTTTTGTTATGTGTGATTGACATGATGAGTAGAAGGCTTTAACCAATGTTATTCTCTAACTTGGTTTGGTCTTCTGTTAGGATGGTGAGACCACCTAGACCTCTTGTTCCTCCTCCTCCCTCTGATATGGCCCAAATGGCCCATGCCATGGAAGCAATGGCAGCCGCGATGCAACAACAGAGTGCTACTATGGCTCATCAGCATCAAGCAGCCTTGGCACAGTTAGAGGCCACTCAGGTTGCTGCCCAAGCAGCTCGAACAGTAATCCCACCTGAATATCAAGGATTGGCCGAATTTAGGAAGAATGATCCACCATCATTTAAAGGAAACTCTGATCCGGATGTAGCTGATAACTGGATAAGAGTTTTAGAAAAGATCTTTAGGGCAATGGCATGTCCTGAAGATAGAAAGGTTACTTATGCCACATATATGTTAACTGATGAAGTAGAGTTCTGGTGGCATGGAACTCTACAAATGATGGAAGCACGTGGAGAAACTCTTACTTGGGGAAACTTCAGGGAGAGATTTCTGGAGAGGTATTTTCCAGATAGTGCTAAATATGCCAAAGAAGCTGAATTCATGAAGTTAGAGCAAGGCAACCTAACAGTTCATGAATATGCGACTAAGTTTGAACACTTAGCTCATTTTTATTCTCAAGCTACTACTGAAGCTTGGAGGTGTAGAAAATTTGAAGAAGGCTTGAAGCAAGAGGTGAAGCGGATGATTGTCCCTATGGCTATTAGGGAGTTTCCTGCCTTAGTAGAGAAGGCAAAGACTGTGGAACGCCTAGAGGGTGGTAGTAGAGTAATAAGGACTCATGGTGATGGACCCTCAGGCAGTAGAAAGGGAAATTTTCAGAAGAAACCCTATTTTAGACCCCAACAGCCTCGGGGAAGTGTAGTTGTAGCTCAATCAGGAGCTCAAGGCATTAGATGCTTCAGGTGTGGTGGTCCACATTACAGCACTCAATGTACTTATAAGGAGATAATTTGTTTCAAATGTCAGAAGCCCGGGCATATAGCAAGAGATTGCCAAGTTAATGATAGAACTGCGCCAGCAAGAAATGCACCAAAGGTTGAGAAGCCTAAGGTAGCTGGAAGGGTTTTTGCTATGAATGGAGCGGAAGCGTCCAAATCAGACGATCTTGTGCAAGGTGTGTGTGAAGTGGACGGTAACACCTTATCTGTTTTGTTTGATTCTGGAGCTACCCATTCCTTCATTTCTTATGATTGTGTGAAAAGATTGAAATTGTCTACGTGTCCTTTGTTGTTTGATTTGCATGTCTCTACTGCTACAGCCACCCCTGTGGTGACTTCTTTAGTATGTGTGGGGTGTCCTGTTTTAATCAATGGACGCAAGTACAAGGTTAACTTGATTTGCCTCCCTTTGATGGATTTGGACATAATCTTAGGAATGGATTGGTTGTCCTCCAATCGTATTCTTATAGATTGTGCTCAAAAGACTCTTGTTTTTCCTGATCATGAAGATCTTGATTTTATTTCTGCAAAACAAGCACAAGTTTCTTTGAGGGAAGGAGCTTCGTGTTTTGTGGTCTTTTCTTTCTTGGAAGTCAAGAGTGATCTTGACTTGAATTCTATAGCAGTTGTTAGAGATTTTCCTGAAGTATTTCCTGAAGAAGTACCTGGCTTGCCTCCACAAAGAGAGGTTGAGTTTGCTATTGAACTAGTTCCAGGTGTGGGACCAGTGTCAATAACTCCTTATAGGATGGCACCCACTGAATTAACTGAACTGAAGAAACAAATTGAAGGTTTGTTGGAGAAGGAAATGATCAGACCTAGTGTTTCTCCTTGGGGAGCACCTGTGTTACTGGTCAAGAAGAAAGATGGTGGTTCTAGGCTATGTGTTGACTATCGACAATTGAATAAGCTCACTATCAAGAATAAATATCCTTTGCCAAGGATAGATGATTTGATGGACCAGTTGCGTGGAGCAAAGATTTTCTCAAAAATTGATTTGAAGTCAGGGTATCATCAGATAAGGGTGAAAGATGAGGATATACCGAAAACAGCTTTTCGGACTCGGTATGGGCATTATGAGTATGTGGTCATGCCTTTTGGAGTGACGAATGCTCCTGCTATATTCATGGATTACATGAATAGGATCTTTCGTCCATTCTTAGATAAGTTTGTTGTGGTGTTCATCGACGACATTCTTATCTATTCCCGTACTCGTGAAGAGCATGAAGACCATTTAAGAGTTGTATTGGAGATTTTGAGAGAAAAGCAATTGTATGCAAGACTCTCCAAGTGTGAGTTTTGGCTAGAAGAAGTTAAGTTCTTGGGTCATGTAATCTCAGCTGAAGGGATTGCAGTGGATCCTTCAAAAGTAGAAGCAGTTTTGCAATGGGAACGTCCAAAGACAGCCACAGAGATTAGAAGTTTTGTTGGATTAGCTGGATACTATCGGAGATTCATAGAAGGATTCTCTAAGATAGTAACACCATTGACCCAACTTACTCGCAAGGATCAACCTTTTGCATGGACTAAAGCTTGTGAACAGAGTTTTCTAGAATTGAAGCAAAGATTGACTTCTTCTCCTGTCCTTGTAATACCTGATACTAGTGAACCTTTTGAAGTTTACTGTGATGCATCTCATCAAGGATTGGGTTGTGTGTTGATGCAAGGAAGGAAAGTTGTGGCTTATGCCTCAAGACAGTTGAAGACTCATGAGAAGAACTATCCCACTCATGATTTGGAATTAGCAGCAGTGGTGTTTGCCTTAAAAATATGGAGACATTATCTTTATGGAGCTAAATTCGATGTATTTAGTGATCACAAGAGTTTAAAATACTTGTTTGATCAGAAGGAACTCAATATGAGACAAAGGCGATGGATGGAGTTTTTGAAGGATTATGATTTTCAATTGAGGTACCATCCGGGTAAAGCTAACGTGGTAGCTGATGCCCTTAGCAGAAGGACCGTCCAGATGTCCACTTTGATGGTAAAAGAGTTAGAATTGGTGGAGAAGTTTAGAGATTTGAACTTGTATGTTGAAGTGACCTACGATCACCTTAGTTGTGGTATGTTAGCTGTGACTAATAATTTTCTAGGAATGATTAAGGAGAAACAATTATTGGATCCTAGCTTGAGTAGAACAATGGAGTTGTTGGGTACGGATAAAGCAATAGACTTTAGTTTGAGTGATGATGGAATTTTGAGATTTAAAGGTAGAATTTGTGTACCACAAGACATTGAGTTAAAAAGACTCATATTGGACGAAGGTCATAAAAGTAAACTTAGTCTACATCCCGGTATGACTAAGATGTATCAAGATTTGAAGAAGATGTTTTGGTGGTCCGGTATGAAGAGAGATGTAGTACAATATGTGGCAACATGTTTAACTTGTCAGAAGGCTAAAGTAGAACATCAGAGGCCTGGTGGTTTGTTGCAAGCAATGGAGATTCCAGAGTGGAAATGGGACAGTATTACCATGGATTTTGTATCCAGTTTGCCTAGGACAACTAAAGGTTGTGATGCCATATGGGTGATAGTTGACAGATTAACAAAGTGTGCTCATTTCTTACCTGTTAACATGAAGTATTCTTTGGAGAAGTTCACTCAATTGTATTTTAGAGAGATAGTAAGATTGCATGGAGTGCCGTCTAGTATCATTTCGGACAGAGACCCAAGATTTACTTCAAGATTTTGGCAAAGTTTGCAAAAAGCTTTAGGAACTAAGTTGAGATTTAGTTCTTCTTATCACCCACAGACCGATGGACAATCTGAGAGAACGATCCAATCACTAGAGGATCTGTTGCGGGCATGTGTTTTGGATCATCTTGGAAGTTGGGATGAAGTTTTACCTTTGGTAGAATTCACCTACAACAACAGTTTTCATGCTAGTATTGGTATGGCACCATTTGAAGCTTTGTATGGTAGAAGGTGTAGAACACCTCTTTGTTGGTACCAAGATGGAACGAATATGGTAGTAGGGCCAGAGATGTTACAACAGACTACAGAAAAGATTAAGTTAATTCAAGAAAGGATGAAGGCCTCACAAAGTAGACAGAAATCTTATGCGGACAAACGTAGAAGGCCACTTGAGTTCGAAGCGGGCGATCATGTGTTTCTAAAGGTTACACCAACTACGGGTATTGGACGATCAATTAAGTCGAAGAAACTTACACCTAAGTTCATTGGACCCTATCAAATCCTTAGACGCATAGGTCCAGTGGCTTATGAAATGGCTTTACCACCTACTCTAGCCAACTTGCACAATGTATTACATGTGTCTCAATTGAGGAAATATGTTTCTGATCCTACTCATATCCTTGAGCCGGATGTGATACAAGTACGAGAGGACTGGACGCTTGAGACTCGTCCAGTCAGGATTGAAGATCAAGAAACTAAACAGCTTAGGGGCAAAGCTATTAGTTTGGTTAAAGTTATATGGAGTGATACTACGGGTGATGCTACATGGGAACTTGAAGATAAAATGCGTGAACAATATCCTTATCTCTTCTCAGGTAAGCGAATTTTCGAGGACGAAAATTTTCTTGTTGGGGAGAATTGTAATGTCGTGATTTCTTTCAAGTGTTTGATTGATAATACAAGAGGAAATTAAATTATGTTGAAATAATATAATAATTAACTTAAGTTATACGTTGTGATATGTGATGTGGTATTAATCTTGGAATTTAATGAGGTGTTAGGCTCAGAGTGTGTGTTGGGAGATTTTCAGGATTTTTACGTAAGTTCCGTAAGTTGTAGAAAAAAAAAATAATAGGAGAAGGGAGTGTCTTTAGAGGAAAGGTGGGGACAAATAGCAAAATTCCATGCAAATCTTCTTATTAAACGTGTAAAGCTTCCTGTTTCTTCTATTCTCCTTCATTCTTATCTTTCTTTTTCTATAAGATTCCTTACCGTAAGTGAGAGAGTTCTTGGCTGATTTTAAGTTGGTGTCTCTTAGTTGATTCTGTAGCAAAACTTGAGGGCAGATCACTCGAGAACCTTAAAGTTATCCTCTCTAGCTTTTTCTTCTTCACGGTTTGAATCAAGAACTGTAGGTAAGGGAAGCTTTAAACTTGTTTGACTGATTTGGTGGTGATATATTTGGAATTCTGTTTCTGTGTGGATGCTTTAATGATTTGTTATGATGATGTGATGATTTTTGCTCTCTTGATGTTTTGATGATCTGAGCTGAGTTTGTTGTGATAATATGTTGTTGTGTTTTGGAATGATATTGTAAGTGTTGGAAAATGGTTTCAAAATCTTGAAATATATGTTCGTAATGGGTTTTGAAAGGTTCTGGACTCTGCAGAAAACCACTCGTCCAAAGAAAACCATCGTCCATCTATCTATACTACGACTAAAAACCAACGTCCAGTGAATACTAGAGTGTAGTAAAATCAGCATCCAATGACCCAGTATCTAGAGACCAATGTCCAATGATTCAGTGTATAATAAACCGCGTCCAGTGGTGCCTTATGTTCAGTAAAGTCTGACGTCCAACGATGGTGGTTGTGAAATTTTGAGGGTGTGTTTAACAGAGAATCAGAACCTAGTCTTGTTACGAACGAGGATGTTTGATATGCCACTATTTTAGTTCTAGGGTTATGTTAGGAAGTTCACACTTTTGGTTAACGTTGATGTTGAGTTGTGAGTAAGGATTCAAGTGCTGAGAATGCCTTACTTGTGCTTATTGAACTGCTGGATGGGTTCATAAGCTTGATTGAGAAAAATGGTGAATTTATAACATAGAGAGAACATGTGGCAATCAGAGTTGTTGAGTTGTGCATGATATTGCATAAGGGTAGGCACGTAAGTTGAGAGTGCTAGGTGGGCTCTCAACCTAGTGCTGGAGGATTTCGTGATGGCCAATGGCGGGCATATATAATAGACAAGTGGGCGAATTCCTAAAGATGGAAGGTTTTGCAAACCTGACAGAGGTAAGCCAATACCAACACTTGTCTATATCGGATTAAATTCACACTTCCTCCACATGGTGGCTCAAGGGACTCCCTGAATGGTCTGAGGCGAGACTAATGGTAGGGGATGGGGCCTATGGGGACCGCCCGAAAGTTGTTGAAATCTCCATGGAGTCGAGTCAGCATAATGTTGCATGATGACATTGATGTATGGAATGATACCTGAAGTGAACTGAATGTTTATTGTGAATGATGTGATTGAAATTGTGTATATTATATCATTCTTTTTATAAATAAGCTTACCCTTGCAATTTGTGTTTGTATTGTTTTACTGCAATGATCGTGTGGTTAACACGGGAGCAGGTAGCAGTGATGGTGCTGGTTCTCATGCTAGTCATGATTGAAGATTGGACGATTCTCTTGCTATGTTGATTGGACGATCATAAGATTGGACGATCCTCCTGTTTTGCTAAGTTTGTTCTAGTATATATGTACATATTAGGGGGGGACCAACTTAGGATTTTGTATAAATATTAAGATTAGTATGAATGTTCTCTACAAGGGAATATTTCTTCTGATATTATATGTAAATCGGTATATTACATTTGGACGATGCGGTGATGAACGTTTTATATAGGTACATATGTATGTATCTTTAAATGTGAAAAATTTATACGTTCTTTCACATGATAATAATTAAATAGAGAGTTTAGTACAATATATATGTAACGAAGTTGGGTCGTTACAAATCGCCTTCTTGAACCCGGCCTCATAAGTCGAGATGATCGCATCCACAGCTTCACCCAGGTCGACTCTCAGCTTGGCCTCGAAGTTAGCAGCATCCAGCTTCACCCACTCAAGCTCCTGGTTGAGGCGCTCCACCTCGGCCTGTAGATCCTTTGCCGAATTCTCGGCAGTAGTCAAAGAAAGCTTCAAGGCCTTCTCTTGGTCTTTCGTCTCCTTTAACTTGGTTTCTGCTGCCTCAAGGGACTTACGAGACTCCTCAGCAGACTGAAATAGAGTCTCGTTAGCCCAAGTAGCATCCACCAAGCCTACTCAGCCTTCGAAGCAGTCTCCTTGGCCATAGCAAGCTCGCAGTGATTGCGGTCAAACTCTTCAGCCCAAAACTGGGCAATGGCCCAAGAACGAGCCTGGAAGCGTGAAATAGCCTCCATGGAAAGTCGGGGCCCAACATCCCTCAGAATGTCCCAGTCAG
This sequence comes from Pueraria montana var. lobata, assembly GCA_026413185.1. Lineage (NCBI taxonomy): Eukaryota > Viridiplantae > Streptophyta > Magnoliopsida > Fabales > Fabaceae > Pueraria > Pueraria montana. The sequence goes on from CM048656.1 coordinate 13,689,811, forward strand.
CTTGACCGAGATTCTCAACACTGATGAGGGCTTGCGGGTTGAAATCTTTACCCCAAAGAGAAGTCTGTCTGTCCTTCATAGAAAGAAAGGTCGGATGCCTCTCAACGGGGGTAGCCACAGTCTGAGCAGGAGGCAAACTAGGCTTTGCCTTCTTCGAAGGGTCATCTCCTCCTTGAACAGCCCTTTGATTCTTCTTCGGTGAAGGAAGAGGAGGAGGAGGAGATGGAACTGAAGAAGCAACATGGACCCCCCTGGCGGCATTGTCCTTGCTTTTCAGCTTCTCGAGACGAGCCTTCTTTCAATTTTTGTAGTCAAATTTCCCCATCACAACTGCAAAAGAAACAAAGATTAACAAAAAGAAGTAAGTATAAAAAGGAAAAATTCGAGTAATCAAAAAAGCACCCACGATCCCAATTCGCCCTCGGAGTTTAGGAGACCGGAATCCCTACGATGATTTTACACTTAAGCTGACGGGGAAGCCTACAAAGATCAACCATGTCATCATGGTCCTCAGGAGACATATCAACAATCTTGCAGGACAACGTTTTATTTGGGGACCGAGTCCAGTACAGAGGAAACATGGACCTCCCCCGTTTATAAAAAAAAAATAGACATCCCATCCTTCCCGGGACGAACTCGAAAAAAACCTCCCTTGAAATTTTTCCAAGAGGAGGTGTAAGGGCCAAGTATGGCCTTACCCGGAATACCGGTTAAGAAAACCCAACCACCTTTCTTACTTTCCTTCATCGAATAGTGAAAGAGAAATTTGGAAGCAGTTGGAGTAATGAAAAACTCGTTACAAAGTACCTTAAAGGCACACATAGACGCCCAGGCATTGATCCAACTAGGTAGGAGCTACATTTAACTCTCGAAGGACGTCACACTCGAATTTGTCAAAAGGGACGGTGACGCCAAGAGAAGAGAATAGGGCTTCATACATGTAAGTATAATGAGACTAACATGGAAGAGCCTGAAGGAAGACACGCTCACTAAGCCTGCAAGGCTCAACATGAATAATATTCGGCAGGTCCGAGTGGCACAGATCGACCTTCTCTAAGAGAGAGAGAATAGACTCACAGGTATGGTACCAAGAGGAATATCCCCCCACCTCCTCGTGTACCTAGAAGTAACTCGAAACTGAAATGGGAGGGAAGACCCTTTAAGGAGGCTTAGAACCACTCGGTTAGGGAGGAGGAGGAGGAGGAGGAGGAGGAGAAGGAGGAGAAGGCTGGACACGACGAAGAACCAAAGGTACCTCCCCGGTGGCCTCAAAATCATCTAGAACCACAACCCCTATCAAAGGAGTAGTCAAAGGCACTCCGGCCTGCCCAGAAGGGATGGAAGGGCGAACCACTTCCACTTTAGCGGCGTATGACGCTGACGCGCTGTCGCTAACCCTACTGGAGTTATGACGACGCGGCGAGGCTTCGCCATCGGAGTCCTCTCCGATCAAATGCACCTCCGACGGCAACATCTTACAACAGCCGAAAAGCCCTGACTCCCTAGAAAAAGACATTGTTGAGGAAAAAAGAACAAGAGAAGGGAAGGAAGGAGCGTACCTGAACGGAAAAAGGAGGAAGAAAACAAGAGAGAGGAAGGAAATGGCCGAGAGTGTTCGCCGGAGAAGAAGATTCAAAGAAAGGAAAGAAACAAGCGAGGAACACGTACAGTGACCCTTATATAGGGCTTCAAGCGCCTCGAATATGAAGAGACGAAGCGACTCGGACCGTTGGATCAAGACCCTTCGTCAAATGAATCAACAGCTGGGGAGGCTTGAGACCTTTGAGTATCCCGAGGACGTTTCAAAATTCAAAAATAATCATTGCCGCCACCCTCGGGAAACGTTACGAGTTAATAGGTCTAAAGCGATGCGACCACTAAAAAATGAAGTGACATAACCTTTCAAAGTGAAACAACGAAGCCGAATCTGGCAGAACGAGATGAGTAAGACACAAGGCCAACTCAGTCAAATGAAAATTCGAGATTTGGCAGGGTCACCACTTAAGCTCTTACATAGCTTCAGAGCTTGGGGGCACGTGTACTACTTGGACTTGGCACTCCACCGAGTAGATGACCTGGTCGAGTAGTGTAAGCCTACTCAGACCAAGGAAGTTATAACGGAAAGTATATCTTATTAAAAAATACGATATACGAAGATTAAGGCACATGATTATGATAGAAGATAAGTCTATCTCTATCATAATTAACGAGATTTGATAAGATTCGATAGGAAAATAACCCTATCCAGTCTATCTTTCTACACTCTATAAATACGAAGGTACTCATTCCAATCAAGGTACGAAATTCTACACCCAATTGTGATACCTGTCTCCTACCTCTGCACCTCTAACTTGAGCATCGTAGTGTCTTTGCAGGTATACCCCCCAATTCACGGAGGAGATTCTGGCAGAGCCACCGCACCGGAACGCTTACCAAATTTTATTAAAATTCCCAAATGAAGAATCCATATATATTGCATGTTTCTCATCATATATATTGCCACTTGAAGGGTTACTATTGTCATGACCACCATGCTAAACCGTGACGTCTTAACTCTTAATTAACCCTGAATAGTACTGGTACCACAAAATCTAGTATTTGTTTTGTTTAAACTGGATGACAAAATAGGGTGGCACAGTGTATTGATTTTGATCCCAACCCTTTTTTCTTCCACTCAATCACCGCAAGGTTTATTTATCACAAAACCTGAAACCTTGCTTGTACAATTCGTTTATATACGACCAAACACAGAGAGAAATGATTTACTTTAATTGTGAAAGTGAAGATGAACTTCTAGATGGGATTGTAGCCAGGTCCTCTCACCTCTGATCTTCTTGATTGATTCTCTTTTAATGCTGCATGCACACATGTGACTTTCTTCTTACACAATATAGTAGTTCTGATTTTTTTTATATCCATTAGACTTATTATAATAATTAAGCTGAAGAGACCTATTCCTTGATAATTTCTTCACAAGTACTATTGCATGTATACTTCGCGGAATCTTCAACTTTCGGGTCTTGTTAGGTTCGTAGAGCAAGCTCATTGTGTCTCTTTATAGAGATGTTAAAATAGCTTAAATTGGGTCCACATTTTTTTCAAATTCTTACTTTAATTGGTCAAGGTAAACTATAGTACTATTACATTGCTGGGTTGCGAAACTGTAAGGAATTGTTGAATTTGAAAACCAAGAATTTAATTAAGAGTCCTCATCAATTTACGTCACCTAAAAGGTGATAATTCAAGGGAAAACCAACGGTCAATATTTAGGCTATGTAATTAGATACGATGCAAAACGTTTTAAGAACAAATAAAACGAGCTGAGAATGATAGAAAACAATGAGAAAGAAAAACTAGACACCACAAATTTACATGATTCACCCAAGATTGGGCCTATGTCCACGGGTAGCGACAAATTTCACTATATGAATGTGAATACAGAGGAATTACGTACAGATCAGTAGCAGAGAAACATATGAACATTCTCACACTGAATTTCTAATTTTTCACACATCTCTCTTATTGTACATTTGTACCTCACACTCTTAGATTGTGTCTATCTATTTTTTTTATCTCTCATTGAATGTCGAAGACCCTATTAGAGGTAACGATTATAATAGTCACAATTGACTGTTTAAAGTTCCTGCTTTGATAAGAACCATCCTGATACTAAGAACCATTCTCACAAAGTGCAGAGATTCAAGACATTCTTCCACAAATCTCCACCTTGGGATTGACACCTCTGAACTTCTAGAAAACTTAGTTATGATCTGCTACCGCCAGCCACAAAGAATTATTTCCAACAATCATAATTAAGCAAGTCCAAACAATGCATGAACTTGCCCTTAGGAACAGGCTTGGGAAACATATTAATTGAGTTATCCTTTGTACGTATTAATCTTCCATCCATGACTATGTGTGAACAAAATCTTTGTTTTAGGATTGGGGCTTAACACTTGACAACTTTTTATGTTAATTGATTGATTTATCTTTATTTTCTTTTGATTTCTCTCACCACAAGAAAATGTTGAATTATCTATAGATTATTTCCCGCATATTTCAATTTGTTTATAGTAAATTGTTACCAACGGATTTATCCGTCGGTAATATAAAAATCCGTAACAGTAAAACATCATTATTGACAATGTTTCCGTAGATAATTCCGTCAAATATTTTGGCGCCTTTGAGTGGGAAATTTTTCTAATGAAATTTACCCATAGATTTTTCCATCGGTAAATGGAATATGTGGGTAAATTGGAAACTTTGTAGGTAACTTTAAAAGAGAGAAAATATAAAAAAAATTTAAAGACTAATTTGACCGTGGGTAATGTGCTCAAATTCGTAGGTAAGTTTAAAAGGATTAAAAGATGAAAAATAAGTAAATAATATTAAAATAGTACTGAAAGGAAATTAGGGTTTTTCACTTTTCACGCTGCCTATCCCCTTTCGTCGAGTCCCTCATTCTCTCAACATTCTTTACCTTGATGCGAGTCCTCCCCAGAAGAGCATCGCACCGCCAAGCTCCACACTACCACTTGTGTCTGCGCCCTTGCTGCTTTTTCGTCTCCCCTCATTCTCTCAACATTGCCACTCGTGTTTGCACCCTTGCCACCCTCTTCCTTGTTTGTGAGTCCTCCCCGAAAGAGCACCATTAAGGTGAACTATTTTTTTTTTTTTTTTATCAATTGGGTCCTTGAACTTGTATTAGTTTTTTAATTGGGTCTTTCTGTCTAACTGTCGTTACAGAAAATTTAATTATGAGTCAATTGTGTGAGTTTGCAGTAAGGTTATTGTAGGGTAAAGCCTGAATAAGCTTGTGAAGGAATACTTAGGTTGAGTGGACTTGTAGAGGTGAGAATATTAGTTGAAGAACCTCATTGAGAATACTAGGTTTAGAACCTGTAGAAGCGATAATATTGACCCTAGGATAGGTGAGAATACTTAGTATAGACTTGCAAAAGTGATGACAATACTAGATTTAAGGACTAAGTAGCTCCTATGATTAATTTTCTATACTAACAATTAGACAAAATAATCTAATTAAAAAATAAATACAAGTTCAAGGACCCAATTGAAAAAATAAACAGTTTAGGAACCTAATTATAAATTGACAAATAGTTCAGGACATGTAGAGTAATTTAAATATATTTAAAAATTGAAGAAAAAATGAAACTCAAAAGATTGCATCCAAATAGTGTCGACTAAGTTGTGCTAGGTGTGTCGGTATTAGAGTGGACGCTAACCTTTCGACTCTAGCAACCCTTTCTTATAAGGGGAGTTTGGTATGGGAGAAGTTTTTACGTGCCCGGGAATCATGATTCGGAATCATGAATCCTGGGAATGATGATTCCTGGGAATTAATAAAATTTGTTTGGTTAGTCATAAATAGTCTTGTGAATATTTATATAAGTTATCTGGAATCAAAGAGTTATGAGATATTTTTACCCGTTACTTTAATTATTTACTGTATTAAATAATCTAATAATAAAAAGTAACGTGATATTTTTACTGCCGTAAAAAAAATTAATTTGGGAAAGTTAGATTCCCACCTCCCTTGATAGGAATATTTTTGCGGGAAAGTGACTTAAAAACAATTCCTGGGAATCATAGTTTCCCGGAAATATTTTTTTTTTAAAATGCATACCAAACATGGGAAAATAAGTTTCCCAACTTAAGATTCCTGAAAAATTAAAAATTTATCTCCTACCAAACACTCAACTATAAAAGTGAGATACCACCCTACCAAATCAAAGTGAGATACCACAAATCACTGTCAACACCTTCCCTTCAATTAGTTAGTGGCTTTCTGTCATGAGAATTGAGAATAGAGGCGATGGGAGTTGTGCTGCGCCTCTGGGGCCTGGCAAATATAGAGCAACGACACTACAACTATGGACATGGCTCGAGCATGTCTCAGTCTCTTACCAACATTCTCTCCAAAAAAAATTTGGATTGAATTAAAAAATTCATGAGTAACAATGACCCTCAACTATAAATAAACTAATATAAATCTTTTTATAAAATATCATACTTGATTACACAGATAATATAATTACGATTTATTGGTGTACGTACTCTTCTTCCATCTTTTCATCGCATCCACTTTTTGTTTTAATCTGTGTCTTAATTAGTTGTTATAACGAAGACACATAGGGATACAGTTTTACTTCTGGAAATTAATAATGTTTGAGAGTGATATATATTGATACCTAAAGGCTGTTAGCAATAATTGTACTTTCTCCTGTTAAACAAGCAAGAACATATACTTTTGCGAAACACAATATTATGTTTGGTGGTGAGTCATTTCATTCTAACCTAGGATATATACAGGACAGGATTTATTTTTCGTTTAGCTTGGTTTTATTCGACACATTTACAACTCAATTTCTAAGTCTGATCAGCATGGGAGGCTTGGTGGGAGGACCTATAATTGCGAGTAATGGCTGCAGTTGGAAAATTGACGAAACGTGCGTAAGTTACGGGACCATATCTAGTACTGTCACAGCTATAATCAATAATTATAATACCTTATCACGTAATCTTTGTGTTTCATTAAACAATTGACATATGAGGAATTCTTAGTTAGGTACAAATCCAACTAATAAAAAAATTATAACTAATAAAATAAAAAATAAATAAATTCACATGTAAAATAAAGAAATTAACATTTAAAACAAATAAATAAAATCCATAATTTTTTCTTCACTATTTTTGCGTGTAACCGTCTCTCTCTTTTTATTTCTATATCAAAATTTTTATCACCTAATAAAATTTGATATTAAATTTTACGTGAACTTTGTTATTTAAAAAATGTTAACCAATTTTTTTTAAAATCAATCTTATGATGGAAATAAAATGTCTATATTATAAGTTATTTTAGTCTGTACATTATAAAGTTATTTTAACTTTTCTTATCTGACAACCCGTTGTAGTCCACCCACCCGTATCGGACTAGCCCGCAATGGACCAAATAGTCCATTTTACCACCTCTAATTTTTTCCTTCTTTTGTGAGTGGTATATTTGTAAAGGTGGAAAATTGTAATTTATTAGAATTTATAAAGAACGGAAACTTGTTAATTCAGCAGAATCGTTCTTCTTTTGTTATTATAAGAATAAGAATACATATACACAGGTCATTGCTGCATTCATTATCATAGTGACTATCAACCCGAAATGACTTCACGAGTTAATTTTAGTTGTATATTATCGGTCACGTTGAATTATGAATAACATAAATTGATGAAGGCAGTCAAAATTAGGAGAAAGTGGGTCCCAAGATCTAGCAGTGAGAAGACACACTGACACACAATACCAAATGTACAGTACAGTATTCAAAGGACAATATATGCTAGTCATGTAGTTAGTTAATGTGCGGTCTTTTTTTTATTTCATCTTAATATTTCCTGTTGAACAGTTATATCAAATTAATTGAGCAGACGGAGCAGGTATTAAACAGGATCAGTTTCGAGTTGTTTCTTTGTTCTCTGTATTTCGAGTTGGAATTTTATAATTGTTTGGTGCAAGAAAGGTTAGGTATTTTCTGGTCTGCCACACCCTATTCGTGGCTATCACTGAGTGGCATTGGCATTGAATGAATTTTTTTCCTATCTACCCCTTTGAGAGGGGGTGATAGCGCGAATTAGAGAAAATTAGTTTATGCATGTGAGAGCATGACTTACAAATCAATAGAAAAACACAAGAACGAGGGTGGCTAACAGTTGGTGCATTGGGTGATGATGGTCTCAAATAAATAGAATTGACTTAAGATGTACATTAGGTTCGACTTATTTGATTCATCTATTGGCTCCATTCCATATATTTTATTATTATATTATATATACATAAATATACAACATAGTAATGATTTATTTTTCATATAAAACGATCAGAATAAGTTAAAATTCTTCACATTAGTCTAATAATATAATAAGCATGGTCATAACAACTGCAAGGCCAATATGAGGTAGTTTTCTTGGCCATGAAAATTATCTAAGATCTCAAAAGAAAATTTATAGTTTTTTAAAGGTTTAATTGCCCTTTTAGTCTTTATAGTTGTAATAAATTTTCCTTTTAATTTATATAGTTTAAAATATCCTATTTTGGCCCCTATAGTTTAATTATTTAACCCTATTAGTTATCGCCGTCTAAAGTCGTCTAACGTCGTTACATTAATTTCGATCCTTTAAAACTACTACAAAATTAAAGATAACCGTATAAAATTGCTAAAAAGATTTTGGCGATTTTTAACCTCCATAATTAAAAAACAAAAGTTTCTTTTTATTGATCTTTTTTCTTTCTTCATCCCTTTGCCACAAAGGATTTTTTTTCCCTTCTAATGGCTTCCAAATTCTCCACTACACATTCCGACCATTTTGCGCGCCCTCCGCTATCCTTTTATAGTGATGACTTATCGATGCTCTTGTACGACGTGCTGGTGAAGATCGCAACCTCCTTCGACGACCTAAACCTCCATGCAGCATCACTGGTGTGTCATTCATGGTGGGAGGCATTATGGCTACTACTGGATGAAATGGTGTTGCTCCGATGGGGGGAGCGCTTCAAGCATGGTTGCCTCAGGGTCCATCCCAACACCAACAAGACTCTCAACTTGTTCATGAAAGTGGTTGCATGTGGCTATACCCTAACCATGGTGGACATTGGCCTCATTTACTGGGAGAAAGGAAGAAGGGAAAAAAAACTTCGTTTTTAATTTATGGCAGTTTTACACTACCAATTTCAGTTTTGTAATGATTTTAAAGGATTTGAATGTAACGACATTAGGCGACTTTAAAACGATGAGACCATAAGGGTTAAAAATTGCAATTATAGGGACCGAAATGGAATGTTTTAAATTATATGGACTATAAGGAAAAATTGTTGCAACTATAGAGACCAAAATGGTAATTAAACTTTTTTAAAATATTTATTATTAATTTAAATTATTTGGTGATAAATTTTATTATGATATGATTTATTATTTGTTACTATTCTATAAGTAAGACTACTTAGTCTTTTTTTTTTGGTCGGTGATTACCTAGTCTTAAGATTGAATTAATTGAACAATTGAAAACTTTGGATAAATCATATTACATCAAAATCAATTTTAATCAAAATCAATTTGGCAGAATCAATGCAAGAAATGTGTGATTTTTTTTTTTAATGGCACAATTTTTTTTTTATTAAAATGACCTTTATAAGAAGTAGAATAATGATATTTGGACACCCCAACTTTTTAAACACAACATCTCTCATTTTTCTTTATCTCTTCTATCACATTATATTATCTATCATACCTATATTTTTCTATTTCTTTTTTCTCTCTCTAAGTGTCAACTAGGATTTGGGATGTCCATTTATTTTTATCCAAAGAAGCACAAGGTGTACTCCTACAAGACCCGAAAAAGTGAACAAAGAAGCCATATTGGCCTGTTACAATACCATATGAATGCTAATGGTATATGTCCATAACTTCACGGTTGTTTGAATCAGCCTATCCATAACTTCACGTTTTCATAACTTAAAAATATGCAAAAATTACTTCCACCTTGTTTGAATCAGCATCGAGAACCGTGGACGCACGTCATCCCCAAAACATATAATATAATTTTATAAGGGTTTCTGCGTTATCTTACAAATTTGAGGTGAATTTCACACACACGTATAAAGACTCACGATGCATATGTTCATATCTTTATATATATAAAAGTAAGAGTCAGGGATAATTTAGTAAATTTAAGTTTTCCGCCCATTTTAAGGGTAAGTATATAATTATACTGCCTCACATTTTAAAGCAAAATATAAACGTTTTTCTTTTTCATTAACTACTTAATTATGATTGATTTGTGGAATAACAATTTCCTTATTTTTAACTATTTCACATAATTTTTCGTAGTAATTCAAATTGATTGGAAGAATTGAATATAATTACAAAGATTATAAATATAAAGACGTAAAATCTACAATTGATTGGACGCATTAATTTTGCCAATAAATTTTAGAATTAAAATAAATCATAATCTTTACATATATATATATATATATATATATATAATTATATATATATATATATATATATATATATATAAGTTATATTTTTTGCATCTAAAAAAGAAAATATTTTTCCACTCAAAAGAGGATTTTTTTTATATTTTTATGTTATGTCAATATTCCAATATGTTATGTCACCTTAAAAAGGAAATATTTTTCTGCCCAAAAAAAAGGTGTTTTTATATTTTTAATTTTATATCAATATTCCAATTACATTAAAAATCATTTATATATTATATAAAGATACTATATAAAGATATATAAATATTACATTATGTATATACATGTATATAATATAATATTATATATATATATATTATTTTTATTTTTATATAAAAATGAAAAAAAATCTATCAACAATTACATAAAGATTACATAAACATATAAGGATTATAAAAAATAAAATAGTCACTTATGACTATATAATTAAATTACCGAAAACATATCTAAAAATATAAATATTAACTTATGATAAAATGTAATTAATTAACAAAATTATAAGATTAAAAATTGAGTGTAATTAAAATATTATAAAATAATAAGTCTAATATAAAGATTTTAATATAAATATTAAGATAATTTAAATATATAATTAAATTGATGAAATAATAAGTCTAATATAAATATTAACTTATGACTATAATATATATAATTAAATAAAAATGATGAAATTAATGAAAATGATTTTGTTTATTTTCTACTATTAACAGTTTCTTTGATTTAATCTATTAAAATTTATTGACTTTTCTAGGATGATTGGACAAGGGAATGTAAGATCACTTTTACGTTTTAAATATTTATTTTTCAGTGAAAATGATTTTTATGTTACCCACAGTAATTATAATATAAATACATAACAATGAGCTTCATAAAAAAATATTTTTTTATGCTGATAAAAATGTATGTAAATTAGTTAATTTATTCAAATCTACCAAATTAAATAATTGTTTTAAATTAATTTTTTTAATTCAACCTTTTTAAATTGGGTTTTATAAATTACAGTCATTTTTTAAAAGAAATCATACATATATTTTTAAATTCAAACTTAACTTACCATATTAGATATATCAAGTATACTCACGGGGATCAACTTTATTTTTTATATATAAAAACAAGTAGAAAAATTTATGCTAAATTCATGGGAAAGTAAGATATAACACACGAGGATGGACATTTTTATATTTTTTATAAAAACAAGTAGGAAAATTAACAATTAATTAATTGGGATAAACCTTTTTTACTAAAGAATTTTGTCCAATCAAAATTAAAAATTTAATTACATAATTAATATATATTTAATTACATACAAAAATCAAATTAAATCAATATAATCACTATTATTTTCTCCACACAAAATTAGTCTCTAAAATTAATTTTTAAGCAAATAATTATTTATTTATTATTTATTATCATGTCACTTAAATAAATAATTCAAGATTTCTTCTACCTGGAAAAGAATTTATTTTCTTTTATACATTGATATGTATATGTCAATATATTAAAATAAAAATTATATATAAAAAATAACACATAGGGATGGATATTTATTTTTTATAAAAGCAAGTATAAAATTTTCACTTAATTCACTGGAATGGACAAATTACTTGAAATCACATTAATATCTAAATTATTATGGTGAAATAATATTTTTTTATTATAATAATTTTAATTTAAATGTATTTTTATGATTGTCTCTTTCCTGACTCAAACAATTTATTGAATATTTTATTTTACAAACATACAAAGTACGAAAAATATAGGCAAAAATATAACAAATGGGGATGAACATTTTTCAAGAAACTATGAAGAGAAATTTAAACGTAACTTACTATATTAGATATATAAAATATAACACACATGGATGGACTTTTATTTATTAAAATAAGTAGAAAAATTTTACATTGAATTCATAGGGATAAACTTTTTTACTAAAGATTTTTGTCTAATCAAAATTATGATTTTTTGATATGTTTAATATATATTTAATTACATAACAAAAATAAAATTAAATCAACATAATTAATATTATTTTCTCTATGCAAAATTAGTGTCTAAAATTAAATTTTAAGCAAATAATTATTCATTTTTATTTATTATATTCTCACTTAAATAAATTATTAATGATTTTCTTCTACCTGGACAAATTTTATTTTACTTTTATACATTGATATGTATATGCCGATATATTAAAATAAAAATTATATATAAAATATAACACATAGGAATAAAAATTTTGTTTTATAAAAGCAAGTAGAAAATTCTCACTTAATTCACGAGATTAATAAATTATTTGAAATTACATTAATTTCTAAATTTGATGGTGAAATAATATTTTTTATTATAATAATTTTAATTTATATGTATTTTTATGGATGTCTCTTTCCTAACTTAAATAATTTATTAAATGATTTATTTACAAACATATAAGTATGAAAAAATATAACAAATGGAGATGAACATTTGTCAAGAAACTATGAAGAGGAATTTAGACTTAACTTACCATATTAGATATATAAATTATAACACATCGAGATAAACATATTTTTTCATATAAAAACAAGTAAAAAAATTTACACTGAATTCACGGGAATAAACTTTTTATTAAAAAATTTTGTTCAATCAAAATTAAAATTTCTATTATATATTTAATTACATGACAAAAATAAAATTAAGTCAACATAATCACTATTATTTTCTCCATACAAAATTAGTATCTAAAATTAATTTTAAGCAAATATTTATTTATTTTTTATTTATTATATTCTCACTTAAATAAATTATTCAAAATTTCTTCTTCCTAGAGAAAATTTTATTTTCTTTTATACATTGATATGTATATGCCAATATATTAAAATAAAAATTATATAAAATATAACACATAGGGATGAATATATTTTTTTGATAAAAGTAAGTAGAAAATTTTTACTTAATTTATGGGAATGAACAATTTCCTTAAAATCACATTAATATGTAAATTATTATCGTCAAATTGTAATTTTTATAAAAAAATATTTTTTATCCATTTGTTTTACGAATATATAAAATATACCACACGGGAATGACTATTTTTTTTATAAAAACAAGTAGGAAAAATTACATTGAATTCATGGAGATAAATTTTTTTACTAAAGATTTTTGTCCAATCAAAATTATAATTTATTTTACATAATTAATATATATTTAATTACATAACAAAAATCAAATTAAATCAAAACAATCACTATTATTTTCTCCACGTAACATTAGTGTCTAAAATTAATTTCTAAGCAAATAATTAATTTTTTTATTTATTATCTTCTTACTTAAATAAATAATTCATAATTTTCTTCTACCTTGACAAATTTGAATTTTCTTATATATATATATATATATTAAAATAAAAATTACATATTAAATATAACACATAGGGATGAATGTTTCTTTTAAAAGCAAGTTGAAAATTTCTACTTAATTCATAGGAATGAATAATTTACCTTAAATCACATTAATATGTAAAATATTATGGTGAAATTATATAATTTTCTTATAATAATTTTATTTTAAATATATCTTTTTTATGGCTTTCTCTTTTGTGGTTTAAATAATTTATTAAATATTTTATTTAATGAACATAGAAAGTATGAAAAAAAATATAATACATAAAGATGAATATTTTTTTCCGAAATTATGAAGCAAAAAATATAATAATATAATAAATTACATTACATATAAAATCTAAATAAATTGTTTTAACATTTTGTTTATCCCGTGCAACGCAGGGGTCAAAATCTAGGGGGGGTTTGGGTTGTACAATTAAAATATCTCTAGGCTGAATAACATTATTTATATAGTAAAATTTTATAATAATTTTGGTTCCTTAGTTTTTTAAATATGTTCAATTAGGTCCCTTTATTTTTTGAATATACAATTAGGTCATTTAGTTTTTTAATTTTACCCAATTAGGTCCATTTGTTTTTTTAGTATGCAATTAAGTCATTTAGTTTTTTTTTTTATTTTTATCCAATTAAGTCCTTTCCGTCAAGTCTAACATACTTAACGGACCTGACGGATAGGACTTAATGGGATAAAAATAAAAAATTAAAGGACCTAATTGCATACTCAAAAAATAAATGGACCTAATTGTGTAAAATTAAAAAACTAAAGGACTTAATTGCATACTCAAAAAATAAATGGACCTAATTGAGCATGTTTAATAAAGTAAGGGGACCAAATTGGATATTACGCCTATGATAAATGATAAATAGTGTGATGTTTGAGGGATGGCTTAATCTTAAATAATATAAAAAAAATATTTTACTAATAAGTGTTTTAAGAATATTTATTAATTAAAAATAATATATATATATATATATATAATTTATATATTAAAGCTTAGAAAAAGTACTCCTTATTTCATATTTTATTTTAAATTTTTAATAAGAAATTTAAATATACTTATTAAGATATTGTTTATATTTAATATTCAACTGTCTCAATATAAACAATAAGTGTAAAAAAAAAAAAAAACTCTCAAAATATTAAGTGTTCATTTATTTTAAAAACAGGTAGAGCAAAATATTTTACATATCTTGGAGGAGGCAATTGTCGGTTCAGTGCTTGGGTGTCAAAAAGATTTTACAATCCTCGGAAGAATCAACCGTAGGGTTTTTGCTAGAGTAAAAATAAGAGAGAGAATATGCATTAGCAGCATTACAATTTAAGTAAGGAATTGATTTAGATTGGAGTAAGTTAGCTACAGTATATGCATTATAATGTTAATTAGCAAAGAATAATGGGAAAATGATTTGGATATAAAAATTAGATATATTATATTATAGATTTTTTATTTAAAGAGAGGATCGTTGAACTTTGGTATACAAAGAGTTTATAATAATTCATGCTACTTAACCAATTAAATTAAATCTTCTAAATTAATACTACCTCCGTCCTTAAATATAAGATTTTTTTTTTCAATTTTTTTTTCTTTTTATAAGACTCTTTTCAAGTTGTCTTTTGCATTAATTATTTTTTGACCAAAAAACCCTTAATTACTTTACAATAAATGTTATAAATTAAAAAAATAAAGGCATTATCTCTCTTATAAGGATTGGAGAAGAATAATAGCATACATTAATTAATTAGGTAGAAAGTAATTAAGTGGAAAGAAAGATATTATGAGTCTCAATAATTTTAAGGATAATTTTGAAAAAATAATACAAATTACTAACAAATTTAATGTTACTAACTAAATTAATCAACTTTTTTAAATGATATGAATTAGTTAAAAAAGTCTTATATTTAGGAACGGAGGTAGTATCATAGATTTTAAGTTTAAGTATTAGTATCAATATTATAGAATGATAGGGAAATATATTGATATTTATTTGTGATCACAAAGTATATACACCACTCAAAGCTGATAAAAAATAATACTAAACTCAAGGAAATTTTATTGTGCAACAATATAACTAGCCATATTTTACGATAGCTAATAAAAATGTTTGGCTTTAATGAGACCGGAGAAAAAGGTGAAATGAGTAAAAATGAGAATGTTAAAATAGATGTATAATCACATAAGAAAGAATATGTTAGGAAGAGAACATATTAGTGTGGTACCTATATTGAGAAAAAAAATAACAAAAAATTAATTAATTACAGTAATTTAAATACGTTCAAAATATAGTCACGAAAGGCACAGAGAGAAAAATATATTGCATCCAATAACCTATTGAGGGAGATTAAAAAGGATAATATTAAAGGAATTTATTAAAAATATATTTCTTGATAATAATACCTTGAGAATTCAAATTTTTAATTGAATCCAGTAACCTTATGCGATTCATGTAGTTGATTTTAATATAATAGAATAAGACTATTATATATTAGGAAAATTTTACGGTGCCAGCATATTTTCACAGGTAACAGTTATTTTTTAGTAAACTAATAAATTATAAACGTATGCACTTGTAACTTTCATCTTATAGGTAATATAAAATAGATAATATGGCTTATCGTTTAAAATCTTGTTATTTTGTTAATTACTAAATGATCTTTAGGGTTACTTTTGTTATCTATCTATTTACATACACTTTATGTTTTTCATGTTTAATATTTTAAAAAATTGAAATAAATCTCAATGAAACTTTTGTGATTATAAAATTTAAAACATTATTGACATTAAATTCTAACTCGTTTATGATGTAATTTTAATGTATAAAAAAATATTTTTTATCAATTCAAGATAAAAATAAAATAAAATAAAATTTCGATACCATCTTAGAGTAGTGTCAAGAGGAATGAAAGTTGAGTTTTTTGGAATTGAGTTAATAAGCATACATTGATAAGCTAAAAGTTTTTACACTATTAATTAATTATAAATCATATCTCTTTTGGTACAAATTATAAATCATATCTAATACAACATTATTTCATTTTCACTTTTTTTTAGCATATCACTTACCACATTTATCATTATTATTATTATTTTTCTTTCTATTTATTTCCTTTTTTTCTTGATAATTATACAACTTGATAATTATATTTATGTATCTTAACTCAAATAGTTAGTAAAAAATTATCTTTAATTAAATATTTTTATAAATAGGTATAAATTATGTGATAATTTTACAAATATATAAGAAATAAAAATATAAACATGAGTGATATTATCAATTTATGAATAAAAATATATACATATATAAAAGTTCGGTTTGGATTGAATTGGTTTTGAAAATCAAATCCGAAATCCGATCCAATCTAATAAAAAAATTTGGTTTTTCAAATTTTTGATCCGTTCGATTTTCGGTTTATTCGATTTTCGGTTTTTTGGATCGACTTTTTCGGTTTTTATTGGATTGAATCGGTTTATAAACACTTCTATGTTGTAGTTTGTATTCTTTATTTTTCAATAAGAAATGTATTTTTCTTATTGATATCCAAAATCATTCGTGGTCTTCACTACCACTTTGTTGTCTTCATATGAAAAAGTATTAAGTAAAAACTCAAGTAAAATAGATATTTTTTTATCTTTACAATGGAAACATATTTTTTTTATAAAAAAAAACTAATAATTATAAGATGCAATATAAAATATTTTATTATTAATATTTCTTATTAAAACTATGTATATATCTACGTTGTATACAAATGTAAAATATATTTATAAAGATAATACTTTTTAAACGATACATTAATATAAATTAAAATAATATAAGATATATGTCAATATATAAAATTATTTTAATATATATCAATATTCATAACTATGTTAATATATTTTTGAAATATTTAAATACATAGATGTGATTCTTAATTGTCTTTTTTCACATGTATCTTTTAAAAAAATAAATAAGTATTTGATAATTTATTTATATTATCTAATACATGAAAAGACAATAGTTTTTCAAATAAATTTTAATAAAATTATAATGAAAATGTTATATATTTGTTTATCAAAAAAAATATTAGAAAATGTTAAATTGCTATTTTTAACTTTTAATAAATTTTTAATAAAATTATAATGAAAATGTTAAATTGCTATTTTTAATTTTTAAGTTTAATTTATAATTTGTTTTTCAAAATGTTAGAAAATGTTTCTCCCAAACATAAAATTACAATATCACATCAAATTTAATAAAAATGAATGTGATGTATGACATTGCGCTTATTATATGTAATCATTTAAAAATGTGTTCTTAAATTTATATTGTTTCATTCATTCGCTTAATTTTGTTTCTAATATTTTTACAGGATGTTAAATTAATGAACTCCATAAAAAATATTTTAATGGAACAATATGTGAGTTCTTTTAGTTAAAATTGATTTTCTTATTATTTTCCTCTTTTTTTTTGTTATATAGTTTTATTTGTCTATATATATATATAATTACTTCAAGAAAGTGGCATTGTGAAATTTAAATTTATAGTTGTATTATAAAATAAACAATCTAATTATCTTTTTTTTTTTTTTTTAATGAATAAGTTCCTTATTGTGAAAATTTGAATTAGTTTTAGATTTTTTTAAAATAATATAATAAATTAACAACATTATCAACATATTTTATACATAAAAAAAATTCATCATCTTCTAAATAAACCCGTGCATCACACGGGTACTATCTAGTTGAGTTTAATAAGCGTACATTGATAAGCTAAAAGTTTTTACACTATTAATTAATTATAAATCATTATTGAAATTAAACTCTAACTCATTTATGATGTAATTTTAATGTATAAAAAAATATTTTTTATCAATTCAAAATAAAAATAAAATAAAATAAAATTTCTATGCCATCTTAGACTAGTATCAAGAGGAATTAACCTTGAGTTTAGGAATTGAGTTTAATAAGCGTACATTGATAAGCTAAAAGTTTTTACACTATTAATTAATTATAAATCATATCTCTTTTGGTACAAATTATAAATCATATCTAACACAACATTATTTTATTTTCACTTTTTTTTTTTTTATCATATCACTTACCACATTTATCATTATTACTATTTTTTTTTTCTATTTATTTCCTTTTTTCTTCTCGGACAAATCCACCCTCATTTGGCAAAATCATTATATTTATAACATTCCTAAATACGGGGATCAGTAAGTGATCACTCACCAGACTGAAACATTCCTAAATGCAAACCTACTTTTGTTTGTACCCTCCCATGTTTTTGGTTTCCTCTTTTTTCTTCTTCTTCTTGGAACCTACATGTCTATAAAGCGTTCTTGCTTTCTCTGTTGATGGCGTCAAGCAACAACATTCAGGCGATACCTTGCCGCCGAAAACATCGAAACTCAGCCACAACGATCCCCCTTGGCCGCAGGAGGACTCAGAAGAAACACTCTGGTGGTGACGGCAATTGCAGTTCCCCAGTGAATTCTTGGGAAGGTTCCAACAAAAGTCAGGTTTCGGCGAGGAAACTCGCTGCTGGGTTGTGGCAGATGCATCAGTCTATGCAAGTCACAACGGATCATGCCGTTGCTTTCGGACGCAGCTCGTTTCCTTCCTCCATGTCGCAGGTATGTCAAGAAATGTATATAAAATATGAATGCATTAATATTAAAATGTATTATAAAATATAAGATATGATCTAATTAAATTGTTAAAATAATATTATTGTACCAATAAACGCGTGAATCAAGTGGGATTGTTCCAAATTAATTAGAAGTCTCCGATACGAGTTATAGTATGTAGTTGCATTAAACATACTTAGGCATACGCTTATTCTCCTGCTATATCTCCATTAACAGGAGAACCACAAGTGCCCAACCCTTCAGTACTACAACCCAATCTGCAGAGTCAGTAATTTAAACAAATCATGGGGCACATCACTTTTTTGGTGGAGAAATAATACGGCACATAACACATCATTTGTTTGAATATAAATAGAGAAACAGCTTAGAGAGAAATAAGTAAAAAAAATATTATATTTTTTACTTGTTTAAGAGAATAGATAAGAAGGAAGGCGAAAAAAAATAGAACACACAACGTTTTTCCTTTAAAAAAGTTGGGGAGAAACGGAGGAGAAGAACTCTTTTTTTTTTTCCTAAAAAATTAAATAAATTATGTTATAACATAAAAAAAAATTATGTTAAGAAAAATAATGAAATAAAAAGTTTAATATTTAGGTTAAATTTTTTTTTAATTAGAATAAAAAATATTTTTATAAAATTTAGAGTAAATTACAATAACATTTCCTGAATTTTACTCGAATTATACAAGCAATCCTTTCTTTTTTTCAACCTATAAAAAATCTCCAAACTTTTCCTATCCATTATAGTCACACCCCCTCTCCTTCAATCAGCATTAACTGCATTTGTTTTTTTGGTCATTATAGTGATTGACACGTGATTTTTTAAAATCTTTTTGTCTCCAAAACTTCCCTTTCTTCTTCGTTAACTATGTCATTTGTACACACCATTATTGAACCTTGTTCTTATTCGCCCCCTTCTTCTTTTGTGTTCTCATGATGTTATTGTAATTTTTTTTTTCGTTCTCAACTTTGTTTGTGTGGTATGAACATTGTTTAGTATTTGGTTCCAAGATTTTGAAATTTTGTGAGGCATTTGATGTGAAATGTAAAACATGGAAAACAATTGTAGTGCATATTGACATTCCAGCAACTGAAATGGAAGAGGGGTATCGTGTGTAATATTTGTAAAACATAATGGTACGCGTGTAATATGTTATAAAACGTAAGGAGATACTTGCGTAATTCGTCCAAAATATAGTGGATGTCACTATAATTTTCTCTAAAATTTATGCTCTTACTACTCATACAAATAATAATAATTAGAAAGAAAATTTTCTATATTTTTCTTTCTTATTTTTATCTATCCATACAATACAATGTTTTATATTCCAATTCTCTTTTACTTCTATCATTTTTATTTCATTCTCTCTTATATCTTTTTCTAGTTTCTAGCATAAAAGAAAATACAAAACCATCAAACTTAGACGAGATCTCACACCTTGATATAAATTTGAAGCTAGTCCAACAACTTATCTCTATCCAAAATCCCATTTCTAAAGTCAAAATCGAGCATTTCTAAAGGACCACCTGATATGACTGCAACCAAATTCTGTACCAAGCCTCATTACCTTTTTTGCTACGCCTTCCCCACACATAATGACCTTTGCAATCCTTGGGAAGAACAACCTAACCAGTGGTAATAATTAACTACACTAAATAGAATAAGAAAAGCTGCCTTCAAAAACATGATTACAAAATACAGCTGCTGCTGATGAAATGATGTTGTGAAAATTAGAAGCCAGTTTTTTCAGGATGTTAAGTTACAATTCTGGTTAATATAATTTTTTATAAACAAATAAATTGATATAAAAAGTTGAGTACAAGGGGTACTCAAACTCGTACAAAAATCCATCAATAAAAGTCAACACTAATGTCATTCCTTAACCATATTATTTCATCCAGTTCATGTAATAAAACACACCAAAATCACCCCAAAACAGCTCATCACGGTGATTCATTAGATGAATTACAGGTTACAACATTCCTGAACCAATCAGAAAATATCATCAAAGCCTCTGTGTCTTGTTCAGAATTTTTGCGTTAAAATTACTATAGGCGCACCAACCGTGTTGACCCATTAAATTTCCCCTCACTAATATGAAACCGGCCAGTAGGATGCACTGATCCAGTGACTACTGTTATCAAAACCCAATCAAGCAATATTTTTCAGCTGGTTAATATAAAGGTTTAAATACCTTTTTAGTCATCGCAATTTAACATTTTTTTACTTTTCGTTCTTGTAAAAAAAAATATTTTAGTCATTGCAAATTATGTTTGTTTTGTTTTTCGTCCTTATAACGATTTAGATAGCTTTTTTTAACTGTTAAAAGTACTATCTAAATCACAAAAACTAAACAACATAATTTGCAAGGACAAAAAAAAATGCAAAGACGAAAAGAAAAAAAAGCTAAATTACGAGGACTAAAAATGTATTTAAGTTTAATATAAATTATACTGTGAATTTCTTTGTCTTTTTCTTTTTCTGATTAATATTTTCACGCTTACATTTTGATATTTATATGCTAAAGAAACAAAACCTAAGTTTACTAACAATTAATAAGCATGCTTAAGTGATTGTCTTCCTAGTTTATGTTAGGCCAATTCTACGGTGGGAAAGTTCCTCATGTTTCCCACCGTGGGAAACAAAATATGATGCGTTAGATTATAATCAACGGTTAAAATAAGTGAAGACTACCGTAGGAATAAATGCACCGGAATATCTTAAAAAAAAATTGTTTTTCTTTTTTTCTTTTTTTCTTTTTCTCCTTCCTGTTTCCGATGGCAAGGCCACTGTGCCGCCGTCGTCGTCTCCTTCTTCCCGTTTCCGATGGCAAGCCTTGTGAGACACAGACACAGCACCACCCTCAATTCATTGTCGGTGTACAAGATCCCACCATGCAGCACCTCCGGCGGCTACAAGTGCGGCGACTGGCTCCGGAACCGCTGCGAGGTCCACCTGGAATCGCGTCGTGTCGCGTCGGAACCGCTGCGAAAACCGCGTCGTGTCCGCGTCGTGGTGCGCCGGAACTGCTGCGAGGTCCACCTGGAGGATCCGAACTCCGACGAGCTCTTCGCCGTGTGCTTCCTCTACCCTGGCCAGCGCGTGATTTTGTTTTAGATCTAGATCTAGATTCCAGACCACCCCCCCCCACCCCGTGAACTCGCAGGTATCACGACTCCGGTGAAGGCATGGTCGAAGTGAAGGAAGAGAGGCGGAGGGAATGGGTAGAGAGAGGATGAGGTTGCAGTGGCAGTGGCGATGAGGGAAGGGTGTGGCAGAGAGGCGGAGAGGGAGGGTCGTTGCAAGAAGGAGTGTCTTTTTCTATTTTTTTTTTTTTTTAAATATTCTGGTGCATGTATACCCATTGTAGTCCACACTTATCTTATAATCCGATGGTTATTAAAACTTTCCCACGGTGGGAAGCATGAGGAACTTTCCCACCGTAGAATTGGCCGTTTATGTTAATGTTCAGACTCTCTTTTTTATGAGTGGGCTTCATGTTTTGGTTTTATATATGATAGTTTTGGTATTTAATTTGCTAATAATTTTGAAAGATCAATTTATCTTGATCCTGCTCATACTTAGGCATACGCTTATTCTCCTGCTATATATGCTAATTCCAACTCAATCTTTGGTTTATGCCATTGGCTATAGCAGGCATGGATGCATGAAAAAACAAGTCTAATGTCCTTATACTTACACATGAAATTGTTGTGAACACCGGTTTTCAATTAGCAATTTAAAATAACAAAAAATTGCATTTGACACTACACTTTTATGGATTCAGATCCTCTGCATTTGCTTTTCAAACTGCATGGATCTTGGCCCTTAAAATATTAAGTTTGTCTTATAAAAAAAAGTATAAATAATTTTATACTCTTAGTGAAAGCCATTAGCCCATTATTAGATCCTAAGTGGATATAGGGTTAAAGGGGTGCCCTAAACCCTCAACGTAACTGTCACATCCTCTAGGCTCTAACTCAATAACTGCCCTTCTAAAAGCTGTAGTAATGTATGCACATATTTCTGTACCAGCAACCCCCACCTTCTTAGTGTACCAAAAAAAAAAACCCACCTTCTTAAGGTCTAGTAATGAATTCAACTATTTCTTAGGGGTGTTCATGGATAGATTGGATTTTTAAAAATCTAATCCATATCCAATTAAATGGATTGGATTTAAAATCCATATCCATTTAATTGGATAAAAATGATTTGGATTTTCTAAATATGGTTTAAAACTGATTTATAGTTCAAAACTGGTTTGGTTTTAAAACCAATTTCAAACCATAAACTAAATTTAACTAATTTTTAAAACCGATTTTAACACACAAAAATAGTTTAATCAATTTAAAAAAAGTTTGAAACCACTTTTAGTTTTAAACAAAATAGTGCCTAATTTTTAGCATATAACATATTACAAAAGAGAAATTACGGTAGAGAAAACTAATTGATTCACAATGTAAATGGACAACACATGAGAAATTATTCCAATCTCTATATATGAAATAAAAATCAAAACAAGATGGAAATTTGAAGTTTTTTAAATCCAGTCTATATTTAATTAATATCCATTTAAATGGTTTGAATTTAAAATTCATATCCATTTCTATATATATATATAACAGTTTTGATTTTTTTTGAAATTGATTTATGGTTCAAAATTAGTTTTAGAACTAATTTTTGGGTCCAAAATAATTTTTTTGAATGTTACAGTCTAATAAGAAGTAAAGACCAAAAGAAGATATTCCCTTTATTATAGTTGTAGATACATATTATGATTATAATTATTTTTAATTTATATTTACTTTAAATTTAAAACACTTGGGTAAAACAACAAATACTTGCTATATAATTTATCCATAGCAATCAATTGATGTAAAAAAAAAATCATAAAAATCAATAAACAGAAATGGACGGGAATATTTTTATGTAAAAAGATTAACTAAAAAATTAATTTGAAAGTAAAAAAGTTTGAATTTGAGAAAAGAATTTAAAATTATTGTACGAGAATAATCAATTAAGATTTGAATAGAAAAAGTGAAAGTAAAAAATTAAGAATAATTAATGAATTAAAATTAAAAAAAATATTGAACAGTAATGAAGTTATAAGAGTATAATAAAAAATTTATCTTTCCCAATAAAACTTCGACTTTACTATGAGCAGATGAATAAAATATTAATTTTAATTATATATAGCATTGAGTGAATGCTAATTAATTTGAAATTAAAATATTCAAAATAAAATTTAATATTTAACAATTATGTCTTTATTTTTTATGCATAAGCATATAAATCACATTTAATTTAAAAACAAGAATAATTAATTTTGTTATTTAAAAAAATGATTTTATCTTTTACGTGAAATTAAATTATATATGCATTTAAAAGCAAAAACATTTAAATAAACTTAATTAATAAATAAATATAAAAACTTATGTATAACTAACGTATATATGATACTAATTTTACTAGATATATTAAATAAATATATATTTTATAAACAAAAGTGGCCATTCATGACATCTAAAAAAGTCTTGCTTCCTCTGTTTAATTATGTGCCACAACCAAAATCTTCGTAAACAGTAACGAAAGAGAGAAAAAATCACTACAGGCCAATCTAGTATCTTCCCCAGCAAGGTCTGTACGCTATTCGGTTCCCCTATTTGTCCGATGGATATGGCCAAAATCCGGGTGAGAAAAATAGGATCTGGATAGAAACCAAATCCACTAAATTGGATTTTAAAAGGGGTTGAATCGGTTTGGTTATGGATAAATTTGTATAACCGGATATTATGAACAGACCAATTTATTTCTAGTCATCCAACAGTTCCACACCACTGCGCACCAGACAATATACCAGTATTCTTTCACTTTACTATCTTGCATATCCACACATGCTGAATAACATACATACATGCCATACCTCCTGGACCATGCACTTTGCATGAGAAAAAGACAAGAGCTATAGATTCTAACATTGAACTGCGGTACAGTTCATTTTTTAACTGCGGTGTATCATATCCCACTTTTATTTAACTGTGGAGTAATATTTCTCAAAATTTATTGTCTAATGTTTGCATATCCACGTGCATGTTTGCTTCAGCTGGCTAATGGGAATGTAAAGATCACGTTTCCCCATTATGACAAACCTGGAGAAAAGTTTAAAGAGACTAATAAAGATCAGCTGAGGAGACCAATAACCATTTTGCGTTCAAGAAACGGACTTCGATGTGAGGTACATGCTAGTAATTACTTGCTCATTATTACTTGAGACTCTGTTAAATATGCTACAAATTTCAAAAATCCTCACGATCTCTATAAAACATTTCTGGACATGTACTCTTATCTAAGCAGTGTGGACTTTTCTGAACACTTGCTTTTAGTTAACGATAGAATACTCTTGGATGTAGTAGTAAAGTCTAGAATGGAGTAAAGTAGTAAACTACTATTCTATAATCCATAAGTAGGGTCGTCGTCTCTAGAAGTTTATACTTAAGTCTTATTTTAATATAACTCAACATGCAATTTTTATTTTATTATTCTAATTTTTTAAACTGTAAAATTGTTAATTACAATTTTATAATCAAGAATTTCAACTCTGTCTTTCTACTAATCTATTCAATTACTATCTTGCGACATAATTTATCTCAAATTAATTTTTTTTAAAATAATTTTGAAAAACTTCTTTAAATGATGACAACATTAACAATTGCAGATATTATTCATAATATTCTATAAACATTCATTTAAAAAATTATTTTTCATGTAATTTAATACTTCTAATAAGACATTCTATAATAATAATAAAAAAAGCTTCTAATAAGACATTAGTATTTCTTTAATACCTTCAAGACTACTAATATCAAATTAATTATCACTAAAACTTAAATTTGTTTCAAATTTAATTTTTTTTCAATTCATTTTCTTTTAAAATTTTCTACTATTGGGATTCTGATGTGAACCCAAGAAGGTTTGAAAACCTTTGAACCCACAAGTCACTTGAATTACACCAACCCCAAGAAACTAAGAATCAGATTTGATGATCCACTTGAACCCTTGAGTACAAGACACAAGAACCCAAAGTGTTTGAGACGTCACAAGGATGATCAAGCCTTGATAAGTCAGAAAAGTTCTAAAAAGAACCAAAGAGAAAAACTCTCTCACTAATCTGAATTTTCAGAATTGCTTTCATTCAACTTGGTTCTGGATACAATAAGCTTTGCCTATTTATAGAATAAGTGCCGACCTAGGTAATTATTAAACATCAAATCCCTATGTAACAGCACATTAACTAGGCAAATGAAAAGTCTCAATTAAACCCACATCAATAAGCTTGTTTAATATGTAACAGCTGAATACATTTATTATCCCCAAGTTGAAAAAACTCTTATTAAACCAAAGTAAATGAAAGAAAACTTCAAATTCGTCCAAATACATCAGCTGGCCATAAAAACACTCTTTCAGCCCAAAAAAAACATGATTGAGCATAAATACAACCAGCCCATGTATAGTTGATGGCCCAAGCTCCTTAATTTCAATGGTTTTGGCCCAAATCTCCTTCTTCAGCTCCATCTTTAGCCCAAATTAATGTTAAAACGTGATTATGCTCAGATTTAGATTGGACAGAATTTTCATTGGGCCAAATGTCTTGAACAAGTCCATTTAGTGCTTCCTTGAATCTCTTAGCCATTGCTTTTGTAATAGGCCCACTTGGAATTTGCAAATGATCCCTTAAAGTGCTTGAATGTTCTTGTTCCAGCCCATGATTCTCATCAGATTCAAATAAAAAAGTCAGGTAATTTCATATTTTAAAATTTGTTCAAATAAGCTATGAACAAAAGAAAATAAATTCATTTGATATATATACAAAAAAATCTAAAGAATTAATCTTCAATTGAATTGTGCGATCTTATTGCTATTATTTTCATCAAAATGTTTTTTTTTATAGATCATACTATTTTTATGAAATTTTATCTGTATGTTGATTTTAATGTATTTTTTTAAGTTCAAAACAAATGTAAAACAATTAATTGTTCATATAATTCTTTCAAATAAGTAGCAAAATAATAGCTTAATTATTAATCCGGTCTCTTTATTTTTTTTAAATATTCAATTAGGCTTCTCTCTTATTAAAAGCTTCAATCAAGTCTTTTATTTTTTAAAATACTCCATGTAGACCCTTTCTGTCCAATTAAAACTAACACAATTAAATTACCTTTTTTTTTGGCAATTTTCATTTATGAATAGTGATGATTTTTAATTGCCACTATATTTATTATTATTTTAAAAATTAATAAATTATAATAAAAATACAATTTTTAAAAAAATTTAAATTTTAAAATAGTGACAATTTATAGTCGTCACTGTATCTATTTTTATTTGAAAAAAAATAAAACACTATTGTCTTTCTTCTCACCTTCGTCCACCACCATCATGTATAGCATTATGGACAACAAGAACCACAATCCAATTTTTTCAGAACCAAAAATGGCAATCAAAACCCTAAAAATTACAATCAAAACTCTAACCACCCAAGATCAATCATTATCAGAACCCTAACCATCCCAAATCAATCAAAATCAAAATCCTAATTAGATTTTTATTTTTTAGTCAGGCTAGGATTATGAAGCTCACCTTCATCGTCTATTCCCGAAAGCTTGAATGTATAATTATTTAGCTTTGACGGGTTAAAGTGTTACCCGTTTCAATTATATATATATATATTAATCAATTTATGAACTGAAAATAATAGTATTTGAACATTGGTCCGTAGATGTTAACAAAAAGAAGAAATGAAAACTTAAATATATTATCACTATATATATATATATATATATATATATATATATGTTTCTCCTCCTGTCATCAGTATTCAGATTCTACTTTCCAACCTATGTTCTTTGTGGGTTTTATTTTTCAGCTTGAAACTTCTATGCCACGTCCCAAAGGTTCAAAAGAGGTGGCCACAATATGGAACCCTACTCTCAGTGAAGATGCATCCAATGAGTTTATCATGATCCATAGCAGGAAGCTTCTCGAAGACAAAAAATTAATAGGTGACCATAACTCTGTTATCTCCACTTTGCTAGAAGAACTCCTTCAAGCTCAAAGGTCCATCCATAAACTCAAGGCAGAACAGAAGTGCATCAAGAAAAACGTTGAACAATTTTTGCAGAATCTTAAAGAGGACAAAATCTTCTTGAAGAGCAAGGAACACCACAAGATTAAAGCAACATTAGATGACTTAAAGGGCAAGTTGGAGAGGGAAAGAAGAAGTAGAGAGAATATGGAGTTACTTAACACCAAATTGGTGCATGAACTCGCTGAAGCAAACTTATTGGCCAAGAAGTTTATGACAAACTGCGAGAAAGAAAAGAAAGAAAGAGAACTGATGGAGGAAATGTGTGAGGAACTAGCCATGCAAATAGGAGAAGACAAGGCTAAGCTTACGGTGATACTGAGCGAATCCAAGAGAATTTACGAGGAAGTGGAAGAAGAGAGGAACATGATGCAAATGGCTGACCTATGGCGCGAAGAACGCGTGCAAATGAAGCTTGTTGAAGCACAACTTGTTCTTGAAGATAAATATAACCGGTTGGTGCAACTCACTGCTTCTCTCGAATTGTTCTTAATATCAAGGGGTTCTGAACTTGACACTACGAAACTAGAGGATGCTGAGTCGATCAAACAAGAAGTTGAATCAATAAATATTCAGCGGATTATGGAGCTTTCGTTTGATGTCGAAGACTTCGAAAATGTTTCCCATACATGAAACTTGATGACGGGTTTTCTGCCTTTGGTCGACACAATATAGCAAAGAAATAAGAAAAGAGGAAAAAGAAGTTGATGATAAAAATAAATAATATGATAGAGAAATAAAAATAAAAAAAGTGTGTGGAAATTATTATAATAACTTTGTGACATGAGTAAGGTTAGTCTTTCCACCTTTTGTCAATTCTGTTCACGGTATACAGCAATACAGCATTTGGAAATATGTGCAGTGATATATATGAATATTTTCATTTTATAAATATTCTATTAATATTTATAATTTCTTTTTTTTTCTCTTTTCATAAATTCATATCACTTATTATATCCTATAATTCTCTCTTTTCTTTTCTTTTCTTTTTCTAGATGTTTGGATAACACAGAATGTCTATGCTACATTTTCCTTTAAAAATAATTGAGTGTGAGTCACTAACTCATTTTTCTTTTTTTTTTTCTTCCTAGAGTTAATATGGTATCTCAAAAAATTTAAGATTAAAATACAATTTTGATTCCCTATTTTTTATAAGGTTTAAATACTTTTTTAATCATTACAATTTAAGATTTTTTTGTTTTTCGTCCTTATAAAATATTTTTTTGGATTTTGGTCACTGTAAATTATGTTTATTTTATTTTTCGTTCTTAAAGCAATTTAGATAACATTTTTTTGACTGTTCAAAGCGCTATCTAAACTGTTTTAAAGACAAAAAGCAAAACAAACATAATTTGTAAGGACTAAAATAAAAAAAAAATTACAAGAACAAAAAGTAAAAAAAAAAGGGTTAAATTATAGGAATTACAAATATATTTAAACATTTTTATAATATTTGATTTTAGTTCTTTTATTTTTAAATTAAGACATTTAATTCTTTAATTTTAAAAATCCAGTAATTTTAGTCCCCAATGGGCCCAACCCATGACCAAATTGAAAAGTTGACCAGAGTCTACATCGCACTCTGTGATTCTCACAAGTCACAACTCCCGCAAAGGGTGTGGTGTTTCTTGGATGGAGTGTGAACAGTGGGTGTGGTGTTTAGCATTGTTGAGTTTGGTTCAAGCCCTTTTTCTCGGATCACCTGAGGCGCACCTGCTATGGTTCAATCCCGCATTGTTCCTCTCCCCGGACTTCAATTTCGTATCCTACATTTCGAAGCAACGAACTTTTGTCCCCTTCGACAGGTTCTGTTTGGAGCTTAACAACTACCTCTCTTCCCTCAACCACGAACTCATTGATCTTATAAATCGTGACTATGTCGATTTCGTCAACCTGAACACCAAGCTCGTCGAGGTGAACATCGTTGAAGTGCGAATGCGGGATGTCGTTGTGGTGCGAACTGGCATCACAAAGGTATGAATGAAAAGTACTGCCGTTGCAGAAAGTTCCTTCATTTTTGTTGACTTGATTTGGTAGCTTAACTTTTGAAGCCACTAAAGATGTGATTTTTACCATTGCATGATCCAACCCGAATGTACTACAGGAACTGAAATTATTCAACAGCAGTTTCACTGAGAAAGTCAACGTTAATTTTAACAGTCATCATTTCAATTTGGATAAGGGACAAAAGTCATTGATTTTTTAAAATTGGAAAACTAAATGTTTTAATTTAAAAATAGAATAACCAAAATTACATTTTAGCCAAAATTTAAAGATTTTGATGCAGTTTTTTTTTTTACGTTAAATGAGTTTTGGATATATGAAAGGAAAGAGAAAAGAAGAAATATTTTTTCCTTAAAGAATAATTTTTTGGTTTCTTAGTTTCCTGTATAATATTTAAAAATGGAAAATATATTAAAAATAAAGTGACAATTTTGTAATTAAAAAGCGAAACTAGGAATACGAAATGAAAACAAAGGAAACGAACACTTAATATTCTCATGTTGAATTAGAAAATGCATCAACAACATCGGTTATGAGATATAACTAATGTTGAAGACGATTAACAACATCGCTTATGCTAGAACCGATGTTGACAAAGTCATTTTATTTACAAAAATGCCACCGCATATTTTTTGACATCAGTTCTTATATAACCGATGTCAATTGGACGATGTAGAATACATATTTTCTAGTAGTGTTCGTTACGGAAAAAGTTATAACTTTTTCTATACTTTTCTACATTTTTATTTCCATGAGGAGAGTGGAAAAGTGATATTCCTATAGAAAAATGAAAAGTTATTTTTTAACACACTTATAAATTTTATTTTTACTTATTTTTTTATTAATTATTTTGAATTTTAAAAATTATTTCTAGAAATATTAAAATGTAACCAAACATGTTTTTGTCTTTTTTTCCGAGAAATAACAATTTAATAATGAATATTTTTAGACTTTTCCTTTTTAATTTTAAAATTTTTTTACTTCAAAAAAATAGACAAAACAATTTGTTATATAAAAATAAATTTGAACAGATTTGTGAAAGTAAGAGGGAATTACTTAGTAGTATGAAAATATATGCCAAAAATCGTATACCAATTGTTGGTACTATTATTTTCATCTCATTTATTTCCTTTTTATTTTTTAATTTATTATTTTCTATTGGATGAAAATTAACAAATAAATAAATGGTTCAATATTTTTCTAACATCCATATCCAAGTGTTCTTACATTAATTAGAGCAAACATACAAAATTCAGAATCTGAAGAATGCGATACTCACAATAACAAAGCTGCATGGCAATGGTCACTATATGTCGTGCAAGAAAATTGTGCAGAATAATCAAGTTCACTTGAATTCTCCCTAGCTAACGTTAAATTCCCATCAAGCTAGTAACACTATTCCAAATGACGTTAAGTATATTCATTTAGGATCAACATCAAATACATGATATTTGTGTGGGGTAGCACGATTGGAGTGCTGGTGTGTGCAAAAATCAAGATAAGACTAGCATTATAAGATGGCAAAAAAAAAAAAAAAACACCCTGAAATTATAAAGTGATGTGTGTGTTAATGCATGTGGGTAGAATCATTCAAATTATGTAATCTCCCACAAAACAAAATATCTATGTTTAAGCGTAACAATTAATCTCCTATTACTAAAAACCAATGGGAATTTGATGATGAATAACATCATAAGAAAATTATATCTGTTACGTGTTATATTAAACTATGCCTTTTAGTAACACGCCGTTGATCTAAATAAAATTAAATTTGGATCTTCTAAAAAGTCTTAGATTTGAGACTTGTGAATAAAAAAAAAAAGGTAAGATACTAAAAGATATTTAGTCCCCTAATTTTCAAAAATTAGCAATTTTGGTTCAATAATCAATTTTACCTACATTTATTTCTTTTATTTCTTACATTTTAATTAATTAAATTATTTCTTTATGGTGCCTTAAATAAATATATTAGGTCTAGGTTCAATTGAACCAAAATAAAATCAATAAAATGTATGCAAAATTGAAGATTGAACAAAAATCACTGATTTTCAAAAATTATGAGACTAAATGTCTCTAATTTGAAATGGAGAATCAAAATAGCAGATTGAGCAAAATAAGATGACCAAACTAATGAATAGTTGACACCTATAACATGGTGACAAAAAAAATAAAAAAATAAAAATAAAATCTATGTCTTGTGAGTAGCAAGTGCGAGCATGGTCATAAAACAACATAAACTACTTGGAATTTCAACGAGAACCCAAACTATGTTACACTTGGGGGCTGTGAACATGCATACCAGGCTTTTCCTAGTTCCCTATAATGTGGAGGTTGTTGCTATATTTACTCCCCCTTTATACTAATACACTTCCCTTTTATCATTTGTCCCCAAACTACCATGCAAAACACACTCTCCTTATTGTTTCTTTGTTCTCCGATTTAACTATTTTCCAAGAAAAAAAAACATCCTCCACCTCCCACACAACTCTTCCCAATAACCACACTTCCCCTCATCCTGCAATGTTTAGTGTGTTTAGTGTGTTTAATGTGGGGTAGACTGGGGATAAAAAGTGAGAAAGGGGAGTGGAAATAGCAATTACCTAATGTGGTTCAAGGTCGAGCTTGAACATGAGTCCACACTCCATAATGTGTTAATAGTAGCCCATTATCTAACAGTATCAAATAATGGATCCAAAAATATAAACTGATAGTAAATTTTGTGGACTCTCATAGTATGTACTAAATACAAATAATCAGTTATGGCACAAAAATTTAATTTGTATTATTAAATTAGTTTAATGATACTTTATAATAAAACATAATTAGTAATATATTAATTTATATAAGTTCACAAGACTATTTTTTTTATAACAAAAAATAGCACCTTTGCTAGGCAAGAGATAATTCTGGCCTTATATCTATAATTTTTTATAAATAATTGTTTAACTATTTATTTTATTGATTATAGTTTTTAAAGTGTAACTGATAATGTGCACTGCTAATTTGGTGTATTACTGTTGTAAAAATAAACACTCAAAATATCATTTACTTTTGGTACATTA
The DNA here is from genome assembly GCA_026413185.1 of Pueraria montana var. lobata. Classification (NCBI taxonomy): domain Eukaryota; kingdom Viridiplantae; phylum Streptophyta; class Magnoliopsida; order Fabales; family Fabaceae; genus Pueraria; species Pueraria montana. The sequence goes on from CM048656.1 coordinate 13,723,076, forward strand.
ATTTTAAACACTCAAAATTTAAACTTTTTTTTTTTGACAAAAACTCAAAATTTAATCTAGAAACTATAAATAAGTATCCTAGGCTTTGAAATATATAATCAACCAATAAAAAAAACTCATACGGATTTTCACACACAAAATTTTATTCACACGTTTATTTATTAAGATAATAATATATGGTGCACTTAAAAAATCACTTATACTTTGTTTGAACTCTTGTTTTTTGTTTCAGAATAAAGAGTGAAAAATAATATATAAAGGTTAAATGGGAATGATTGTTTCTTTCTACCAATTTTTTAATTCACTCGTCTATGTTAACTTTACCAGAAAATTTTTGTAATGATTTTCTTCTTCGCTACTCTTAAATCATAATGTTCTATATGCGAGCAATATCAAAAAAAAAAAAAAAATGTTCTATAAGCGATTGAACAGAATAGCATAATCATACAATCTTCTCTTGCCTTGATTAACCATACATGTTTTCCTTTTCTTTTACAGTCAAATATTACATTCAAAAGTTTGAATTAATTTTTTTCTTATGCATGCTATGGAATTTCTGCTTCAGTTAAATATTGATATGGATTTTGTTGAATTTCTTCTATTGATGTAAAACTTGGGCCCACTTTTTCTATAAAAATACATTTATTGAAGCAATTGTTAACTTATAACTGGCTCACACATCTTTAAACTCTAACGGTGCAACTCCGTGTTGCAACAGTAATTTAAATAAAAAATCAAGAACTCACTGTTAGATTAGATATGCTTTTACTTTTGGGTATTTTGAGATCTCAAATGATTAAAGGCTTAATTGCAGATTTTACCACCCAACTTTCATAATTTTGTAAATTTTACCATCCAAGTTTTAATTTTACAAATTTTACCACTCAACTTTCATAATTTTACGAATTTTACCACCCAAGTTTTAATTTTGCAAATTTTACCACCCAAGTTTTCAATTTTTGCACATTTTACCACCTAAGTTTTCAATTTTTGCGCATTTTACCACCCTGATGTTTGACAAACTTTTTTTGTTGTTGAATTTTTTAACTTTTTTTTGGTAAAATATCAGAGTGGTAAAATGTGCAAAAATTAAAACCTTGGATGGTAAAATTTGCAAAATTAAAACTTGGGTGGTAAAATTCGCAAAATTATGAAAGTTGGATGGTAAAATTTGCAATTAAGCCATGATTAAATAAGCATATGTCCATCTAAATTATTTTCTGCGGATACTTTAGATATGTTTGGTTTAATTTTTTTAGAAAATATAATTCAAAGAAATTATGTCAAAAGAAATCAATTTAAACCTGCATTTATTTAAATATTTTTTCATATAAAATTACTCAATGATAGGATTAAAAGAACTCTATATGAAGGAGTTACCGAATAACACAACCGATCAAAAGAAAATTCAAATACACAGAAACTTACCCCCCCCCCCCCCCCCCCCCCCTCCGGCAAAAAAAACAAAAAAAAAACTTCAGTTGAAGTATATACCTGACTTAAGATGAACTACTGGTCTAACCTGTCCACCTGCAATTGTTTTTCAAACTATACGTGCAAGAAATTTATTTCCATAAACTTAATAGCAACCACAGAGAGATAACTAATTAAAGTGAAGACAGGAGATATCAAAATGTGCATGGGACAGCAATAAATGCTTTTAAGAAAGATGTGCTTTAATCTTTAGTTGATCCATAAGATAGTACTACTAAGTATATAACGAGTTTCAAATTAATTTCAAGTACCTTAAAAAGACAATTGCTTTCAGTGTACATTGTAATCATATCCTTTTATTTAATAACTATAAAATATATTGAATGTTTGGATGTTTTTAAGATATTAAATATATTTATTTTTATTTAATATTTTCTTTTTAAAACATTACAAATTTTGTAAAAACAAAAATATAACATTACTGGTTTTAATTTGTTGGAGTACAAGTATGAAGGTGAAGTCTCACATTGGGTAGAGATGTGCTAGTTGAACAACATATAAGTGGAAAAACTCGCAAACCTAATGTCTTAAGGTTTTGGGTTGAAGATGGTGTCAAGTTCACTTGTGTGATGTGCTCGTAGTCCATTAGTGTAGATCTCCCTGAAGTTTAACCCCTCTTAGTGCAACACAATTGGTTGTGTGATGTGCTCGTAGTCCATTATTGTGGATCTCCCTGAAGTTTAACCCCCTCTTGGTGTACAACAATTGGTATCAGAATCGATGGTTCGACAAGGTGACTGGCTCGAACAAGTAGAATGAATTGGCCATTGGTGTAGATCTCTCAGTATCTTACCCCATAATTGATTTATAAATCACTAAGAAACAACTTCTAATTAAAGTACTTTGCATAAAAAGATTAACCAGGGATAAGCACAACCACACTTTGTCATCCTACTATCCAAACATCATTAAGATGATTGATTAATTAGTTCATGTTTAGTACATGTTTGATTAGTTCATGTTAAGTCATAAGACGAATCAGGACCCTCAATAATTTTGATTTATGCAAAACAAATATTAAGTAAAAAAATTGCGTCATATAAATGCCAACAGAGAAAAACGTTGCATCTGTGTCTGTAAGATACAGATGATACGCAGACAGACGCTTAAGTCTGAAGAAGCATTTAAAGGCATAGTAAATGCACTATCGTTTTGTAATCTATTTTTCCAGGAATGTTCATAGAACATCCTCCTAGGATCTATTGAAGTGCATAAAGGGAAATAGAAAGAAGAGTCAAAGTATCAGAAGTTCCCCTCGCCTCAAAAGACACGCTACAGCTAGCAATGAGTACTTGTCTGAGCAAGCGATGTGACCACTGCAACAGAATGATATGGAGTATATCTCAAGAAAGATAAGCAAAATACTTTATCAGCTCAAAATGACTAGTTGGTGACAAGCATTTAATGCTCGCATTAAATGCCCTTCAACCACTCTCTTTCAGATATTTGTCAGACGCGAGAAAGAAGACCGTTTAGAGACAACGGTTACTTCCTCAGCAAGACTATATATAGCAGAAGTTTTTGAAGTGCTAGAGACAAGGGACTTAATTCAAATTACGCAAGCATTCTTTCAAGCCTTCATTCTTTTGTAAATTCTCTAAGTTGTAAAAAGCTCTCAAAACACCTTGAGCATCCTGAGAGAAAAATATATACTATGTTCCTCATTGTGTATATCCGTCTGTAAGACGAAACATATAATAAGTCTGTGTGCACCTTACAAAAACAAATCTTGTTATTTGTTTTAGAGCCAAAAGTGGCTTGGTAGTAAAGAATACTTGGATTTTTAGCTTGGAAAGGCTAAGTGTGAAAAACTACCTGGGTGAGCCAGAAGTGGCAGTGAACAATACTTGTAACTTGTGAAAGTTAGTGGAACTTGGTGGTTTGCCAAGAACTGGACGTAGTCTCGGGGTGAGACGAACCAGTATAAATTCTTGTGTTGTCTTTCTTGACCTTTTATCTTTTATAACTGCTTGAACTGACTTTGTCTTATGATTTAAATCTGTTTTGTTAAAAAGGCTTTCATCTGTAAGTTATCGTCTGTCAAACGTTTTCTACAAAAATGATTTCTTTTGTTCTACAGACGTTGTATGCTTTTTATAAAAAGTTTGCAAAATTTTTTATAAATCACAATTCAACCCCCCTTCTTGTGATTTTTGCCTTTACAATTTGGTATCAAAGCTCAACCTCTAAGGGTTGAGCACCTGACCGTGTCTAAAGGAAAAGATCCAGATGGCCAGTCACGACAATCAATTCATACCCCAGGGAGCCTCTCTAACAAGGCTTCCAGCCTTCCTTAGAGATGACTATCCTTACTGGAAAGACCGCATAGAGATGTACATCAAGTCCAATCTGTATCAACTATGGAACATCATCATGAATGGAGATATTCCCATCACAAGGCCCGGAGATCAATGGACCTAAGATGACTACAACATCCTTCAACTCAACAACAAGGCCAAATATACTCTGACCTGTGCTTTAACCATAAATGAGTACAAGAAGGTGCGTAGACTAAAATCGACCAAGGAGATTTGGGACTCTCTCTGCACAAACTATGAGGGAACAGAAGATGTTCAACTAAGGAAAGCTGCCACTCTGACCAGACACTATGAGAACTTTTCCATGAAAGAAGGAGAAAGTGTTGATAACATGTTTGGAAGACTTCAGGTTCTTCTCTCAAACCTGGAATCTCTTGGGCACACGTATACTAAAGCTCAAATCAATCTGAAGATCCTTGATAGTATGCCCAAAGTGTGGGAACCCAAGACCACAGCTATCCAAGAGGCAAGGAACATGAGAACCTTGTCTTGGGATGAGTTGTTGGGAGTTCTACAAGTGCATGAAGTGCATTTGCATAACAGAGACCAACTGCCTGCAAACAATTCCACTGCTCTTAAAGTTGGTGAAACCAGCATCAAAAATGAAGAAAAGAAAAGAACTCCCAAGGCTCTGAAGGTTCAAACTATTCAGTCAGATGAAAAACTAAGGGAAGAAATAACCTATTTAACTAAGGCTTTTGGGAAGTTTTTGGAGAGCTCTAACACTCTCACTATGCTTTTAAAATATCAACAACATCCCTATGATAAATCTGGTTTAGGCTTAGAAAAAAGTGCATCTACTTCTACTCGGTCTGATCCAGACAAATGTGACTTCTGTGGAAAGTCTGGACACTCCAAGTTCATATGTATACACAAGAAGAAGCAAATGTCTAAGGGCACTAATGTTGCTGGACCCAAGAAGATTTAGGTACCAAAGTCTAAGATTATTCCTATTTCAGATATCCTTGGTAGGAAAAGGCAAGGGTTTGAGCTGGTACCTGGACAGTGGCTGCTCACGACACATGACAGAAGAAAGGTCTATGTTCCTAGACCTAAAGCCAGTTAAAGGCGGAGCATTTGTCTTTGGAGGCATGGGAAAAGGACGCATCATAGGCGTAGGTAAAGTTGGTGTGTCCTCCCTAACCTCCATAGACAATGTCCTATATGTTAAAGGTCTGAGGTATAACCTACTGAGCATAAGTCAATTGTGTGACAATGGTTATATCGTCTCATTTAACAAGGACAGATGTATAGTCAAAATAGATGATGGCGAGTCTATCTTTTCTGCCAGATGACACAACAATCTGTATGAAATTGATATTATAGATCTTAGCAAGCAGACTGCTAACCAAAGAAGATGAAAGATGGATTTGGCATAAAAAGCTTGGGCATGTGAATCTGAAACACATTTCTAAAGTTTTGAAAAAGGGTTTAGTAAGAGGATTGCCTAAGATTTCTTAGAAAACTCATCTTCTCTGTGAAGCATGTCAAAAAGGGAAATAAATTAAAACATCTTTTAAATCTAAAAATGTTGTTTCCACCTCCAGACCGTTGCAACTCTTACATATGGATTTATTTGGTCCTACTAGAACGTTGAGTCTGGGCGAAAAGAAATATGGCTTAGTTATTGTTGATGACTATTCAAGATACACATGGGTATACTTCTTAGGCCATAAACATGAGTCTTTCAAGGTCTTTGAAATATTCTGTAAAAGAGTTCAAAATGAAAAAGGCTTTTGCATCTCTAGCATCAGAAGTGATCATGGAACTGAGTTTGAAAATGCTGAGTTCAAATCTTTCTGCAAAAAGAATGGGATTTTCCACAACTTCTCTTCATCGAGAACACCTCAGCAAAATGGGGTAGTTGAAAGGAAAAATCGAACTCTACAAGAGATGGTTAGGACCATGCTCTATGAGAACTCTCTACCTAAACACTTTTGGGTAGAGGCTGTGAACACTGCTTGTTATGTTCAAAACAGAGTATTGATCAGACCTATGATTGAAAAGACTCCTTATGAACTATGGAGAGGAAGAAGACCCAACATTGCTTACTTCCATCCTTTCGGATGCGAGTGTTACATCTTAAACACCAAAGATCAATTGGGAAATTTTGACTCTAAGGTGGATAAGGGTGTCTTCCTAGGATATTCTGATACATCTAAGGCTTACAGAGTTTTCAATACTAGAACCTTAGTTGTAGAAGAATCTATCCATGTTAAGTTCAACGATGGACTAACGTCTAATAGGAGACTATCAGATATTGAGGATGATTTTGCAAAAATGCAAATAGGTCTGTCTGTAGCACCAAAGTTAGACGAAGTTCAACCTCCTCAGGAAATTCTTCCTCAGATTGAAGGAGCATCTGGCTCTCAACCACAGACAAAGGACTAGAAATTTGTAACCTATCATCCACAAGATCAGATCGTAGGAGATCGGAATGAAGGCGTAAAGATCAGATCGTCCTTCAGAGATCAAGTATCTTATGCTTTCGTCTAAAAAATAGAGCCAAAAACGATAGACGAAACCCTGCCAGACGATGACTAGATCTTAGCCATGGAAGAATAATTAAATCAGTTTACCAGAAATGACATCTGGACTCTAGTTCCTAAGCCGAAGAATAAAAGCATCATTGGAACAAGATGGGTCTTCAGAAACAAACTGGATGAGCAAGGAAAAGTGGTAAGAAACAAAGCTAGGTTAGTAGCTCAAGGCTATAACCAGCAAGAAGGTATAGACTTCACTGAAACCTTTGCTCCTGTAGCTAGATTAGAAGCTATAAGAATCATGCTTGCATTTGCTGCTCATAAAAACATTAAGTTTTTTCAAATGGATGTTAAGACTGCATTTTTAAACGATTTTATTGAATAGGAAGTTTATGTTAAACAACCTCCTGGTTTTGAAGATTCCACTCTTACAGATCATGTTTTTAAACTCAAAAAGGCTCTGTATGGTCTAAAGTAAGCACCTCATGCTTGGTATGACAGACTGAGCTCTTTTCTTTTAGAAAATGGTTTTGTGAGAGGCAAAGTAGACACTACTCTTTTAAGAAGAGAAGTTGGCAAAGATTTCATTATAGTTCAAATTTATGTTGATGATATTATCTTTGGAGCTACTAATGAATCTCTTTGTAAGGATTTTTCTGATATGATGAAAAGCGAGTTTGAAATGAGTATTATAACAGCGCGGGGCCTCTTCCAACTGTAGGACGGTCTATGACCACCCCTGGCACTGCACTCATGAACTCCCCCTCATGGACGCGGGGGTTTTTGCCCTCCCCAGGAATCGAACCCAAGACCCTCCATGCTTAAGTCTTAAGTCAATGCATTCCTGGTACACCAATTGAGCTAGAGACCTCTTGCTATACTTTTATGGCTTCTCTTTTCTTTCCTTGATACTCACACTCACAGTTATTACCTCATCACCTCTACGTTATTATTTCTTAGGATCATACCTTGACCCTTACTGAGGCACATAGAGTTGGCCTCCTATGCCAAATCTAGGGCCACTAGTGCACTAAGGCACCTAAACATCATTTTGTTACTCTTGACCACACACTAAGGTCTCACTTTTCTATAACAATGGATAGGAACATGTGTAACCTTTCCTTTCTCTGACTTGCCCAACTTGGGCTTACATCACCTCTCTTGTGAGGCATAACATTTGCATACCTCTCTGGGTAGCTTACATTATCTTTCTAGGGTTTAACTGTAACCTTTTTCCTACCTCTAAGGGTAGTAAACAGCTACACACATCCTCATCTAATGTCTAGACTTATCTTACATCACTCACCTAACAACTAGGCTCAAGACTCCTCTCATGTTCTGACATAGAACATACATACATCAAGCACATCAATATATCATAGATTGTTTCTACAACTGTGTGGTTGGTATTATTCTTTCATTTAAGTTATATCTTGAGTTCCGTCATTCACTGAATTAGCTGAGCTCTGGCCAGGAGAGGCTACCATCCCACTATGACCTCTTACTACTACCGGTCAAAAGTAGTTGAACCACCTTCCATTGTCCGAAGGCGTGTTCCTATAAAACATTCTTCCCTTACCGAAGAATGAGTTCTTCTTCTTCTTCACTAAGTGAAGATGATTGGTTTTCCCCCATGGGTGTCTGGGTGACGGTCCCTTCGCTCACCACTAGAGGGGCCTCTTAGCCCTTTAACATGACTTATCCCCTTTATTAGGATCATAAACATGACTTATTCCCTTTATTGGGATCATAACTTTCCTTTGAAAACTCTTTCATAAAATCTTTTCATAAAGAATCCTTTTCATGATCTTTCTTAAACTCATCACTCCTTGGTGACATAGAGGATCCTTAGCCCTTTGCACACCATTGTACGCCGAGCGTGCGGCTCTCAGACGTGACTGGTACCGGGGAAGGTTCCACCCTATGTCATTGAGGGGATATCTTTTACTAAAAACCTTTCATGAAACTATAAACTTTGCTTAAAATCATTTTCTGAAACTTAGGGGAAACTCCCCACCTTTTTACTAAGAGGCATAGGCATAGTCTTAAGTATTTTAGGTGTCTTTTATTAAAAGGGTTTACCGTTACATACAATCAATTCTAAGCATAAGGCACAACCATATGAATACCACTACCATTATCATCAACAATCAACATCACATAGCATCAAACAATCATACATAAACATGGGTAAAAGCTTGGGAAGAAACTATATATCTATAGTCCTTATATTCTTCCAAAGGTCCCCTTTTGAAAAGGGTTCCCAAACAACTCTCTTATCATACCTACGCTTAAGCTAGACTAACAATTATATTCCCTGGAGTCTCACGCTTAAGCAACAGAGTGCCTCGCTTAAGCACCAGAACTTTGCACTTAAGCGCCAAACTCTCGCTTAAGCGCCAACTCTCTGTGCTTAAGCGCCAGGATCTCGCTTAAGCGCCAGATATCCTCGCTTAAGCGTTAGCTCCAGAAACACCTCCAACTTTAGGTGACTCCTCGCTTAAGCGACGAACATAGCTCGCTTAAGTGAGAGTCTACGACTCTATAGAACTGTGAACCTTCGCGTTTCTGTTCCCATGGCCATCCATGGCCTCCCAACCTCTTCCAAATATGCGGGATCGAGTCTAAAACATGTCTACATCAAAACCCAGCCCTCAAACAGGCTTAAACACTCCCCAAACAAACTCAACTCATCAACCCATTAAAATCCTAACTAAGAGCTAATAAGGGGAGAAGAGGGGAAAAGGGATTCAAAGCACAAACAATAGAACATAGAAGGATGAAGGGGAAGCACTCACACTGTGGGGTCTTGGATCTGAGCTCTGGGACACTGGGTCTCGGATCTCTGCTCCACTTCTCTTCTCTTTCTCTTCTTCCTTCTTCTCCTCCTTCTCTCTAACTTCCTCTCTTTCTTTCACTTTCTCTCTCTAACTCTCCCTCTCTTCTTCTATTTAAACCGTAGGGGTGTGTGTGTGTGGCTTAGTGAGCCTTGTCCCACCTTGGGTCTTGGCTCCCCATCAGGGTCCTGTTATCTTATTTCTGTTATATCCTATTATAAGGTAACTATTATTAATAATGCTTAAGGGTATCCTTAAACCATTAAATACAAAACTATTCCATAAAGATATATCTTTGTTATTTATTTCTAAGGTGCATAAATTGGGGCTATTACAAGTATGATGGGAGAACTTAAGTTCTTATTAGGACTTCAGATCCAACAAGATAGCAAGGGAATCTATATTCATCAGCAGAAGTATATAAGGGAGCTTCTTAAGAAGTTCAAAATGGAAGATGCTAAACCAATGAAAACACCTATGCATGCTTCCTGTCCCTTAAGCAAAGACGAATCAGGTAAACCAGTAGATCAGACTATCTATAGAGGTATGAATGGCTCACTTCTTTATCTTACAGCCAGTAGACCTGATATTATGCATAGCGTCTGTTTGTGTGCTAGATTTCAGTCAGATCCTAGAGAGTCTCTTCTCAAAGCTGTTAAAAGATCTTATGTTATCTAGTGGGAACTACTAACCTTAGTCTGTTTTATAAGAAAAATCAAGATTTCAGGTTAGTAGGATACTGCGATGCAGACTATGTAGGAGACAGAGTTGAACGAAAAAGTACAAGTGGAGGATGCCACTACATTGGACCCTGTCTCATCTCATGGGCAAGCAAGAAGCAGAACTCAATTGTTATATCAACTACAGAAGCTGAATATGTGTCTGCTGCCAGTTGTTGCTCACAGCTGTTATGGGTAAAGTATCAGTTAGAAGATTACTCTAGTTTTGAAAAACAATATATTTGTATATTGTGACAACACTAGTGCAATCAACCTATCTAAAAATCCCATACAACATTCTAAGGCAAAGCATATTGAGATCAAATATCATTTTATTCGAGATTATGTTCAAAAAGGTGTTTTTGATATTAAGTTTACAGATATAGATCACCAATGGGCAGATATCTTTACAAAACCTTTGTCTGAAGAACGTTTCGTCTATATTAAGGATCATCTGCATATGCACATGCTTTCAGATTAATGTTTGCATTCATTAGACGATACCTTTTGTCTTATCTATTTTTATTAATCTGTTGGAACTAATGTGTGTTCAAGTGTATAGACGATGAAAGCCCCACGTTCACAACGGTTACAAGTCTTTTCGTTTCTCTCAAAACATGCGCTGCCCTTTTCGCCATGATGAGATAGTTTTCAAAATGTTTTTAATGCCTATAAATCGCTCTTTTTATGACATTTTCTCTCCCCTCTCATCTCCTCTGGTATAAAAGGACGAAGTGCCTAAAGAAGAAGGTTCCTTTGATCTTTCTAATCTCTCTGAAATTCTCTGAGTTTCTCATAGACTTCAAAGATCAAAACTTTCTCATCTTCTCTTTTTTAAAACCTAACTTTTTGTGAACTAAAATAGCACCAAAGAAGCAAGCTTCATCCTCTGCCACTCCTCTCATCTGCAACATGGATGAAGTATCTGCAACTTTTCTAGAAGAGCTTTCATCCCTGGAAAGTGGGCAAGTCTGAAAGAGCTAGTAAAGGAAGGTTTCGACGTTCAGGACATGTTCGCCAAAGTTGGGTGGACCAATTTTATTGGGAAGCACAGCGTCTGGTACCATGGTCCTTATGCCCTCTTCTAGGGGACTACAAAGATGGAAGACGACCAATGCATCAGGGGCACCATTGGTCAGACAATAGTGGAAATCAGCCCTGCAACCATAGCTAAGGCTATTGGATGTGCTGAGGAGGGACTGATTTTTGACAAAGACTAGGAGAAGACCACTCAAGAAATAGTGGACACGCTTCTCTAAGATGGAGTGAGGCCTGCAGAAGAAGACCCTAAGAAGAGAGCTGCAGCCATAAAGAACTTTCTCAGGTCTGCCAATATGACCCACATCTACAGACTTCTACACAACATGCTCTTCAACATCGTGCTCCCTAGAACGCGGTCAAGGGATCACGTTAGCGAAAGTGATAGATTCTGCATCTACAACATAGTGGTAGGAGAAAAGATCAATCTCCCTGATTTGATCTTCTATCATCTGGAGCAAGCCTTCAAAGAAAGATTCTCAACGAATAAGCAGAAGAACCCATCCCTCACTGAATGTTGTTCACATAACTGATGGGGATGCTGGTGTTGATTTGACTGTGTTTGAAGTCTTGGGAGGAGCTACTTAGGTCTCAGGGACTACTTTTGTGAGGATGGGGATAGCTCACAAATTCCCTGAGTAGGTAAAAAAGCAAGGAGGAAAGGTGAAGAAAGAGCCTAAGGAAGAACCGTCTGAAGAACCTACGTCTATAGCAGAGACACAGACTCTACCCCAGCCTCATCCTGCACAAATTCAAACCAAACCAACCACCAGACGCACCCAACCTCCATCCTCAAACCTGCCCAAATAGAAACTACCTTCAGATCCACCCTCATCTCTTAAGAGAAAGGTTGCAGAAACTTCATCTGAACTTATATCTGAAGCCTCTCTCAAAAAGCCCTTCACTAGAGCCACCAAAATCTGCATCGTCACCAAAGCTAAACTCACCACCTCACCAAAATCCTAACCTGAACCCCAACCAGAACTTCTACCTGAATCTCAACCTGCACCTCAACCTTCACCACCTCAAACCCAAGAATCTGATGTTCAAATTCTTGATGCACCCCCCAAACCTCAAACCTCTTCCAAACCCAAGCCTGCACGCAAGCCTAAAGCCTCATCTTTTCCTCCACCTGCTGACAAGAAGGAAGCAGCAGCTATTAGGAAAGCTCAGGAGCTATCAAGGAAGGAGGCTGCCAGGAAGGCCAAGATAGACAAGAGCCTCGAGAAGAAGGAGCAGTTTGAGCTGGAACAAACTATGGTAGAATATGTCAAGACTCTATCAGATGAAGAGTTGAAAAGGAGAGCTGTTGAAGATGTCTTGGCCCCTATAGACGAAAAGGCCGAAGAAGAAGCAATCGATGAAGCTGTTCTTGAGTCTATCAAGACTCTGTCTAAAGAATAGAGGCAGGTAGCTATGGAATATCTGACGAGAATTGAATATGCCCTGATTCAAACAGTTTAAATCGCGTCTGAAGATATTGCTGCTAAGCAAAAGGAGTTTCAGACGCTCACCGTGGATGAAGATGCAGACGAAGCTGAAATAGAAGAACTAAATGAAGCTCTTCTTCAGTCCTGCTTTGGAAGCAAGCGCCCAAGGTCTGGATATTGGAGAAGACCTGGTTGAAGCTGATGACTCAGGTACTCATGCTATCTACAGACCAATCACTAAAGAGGATGAAAAGAAGGTAGATGAGCACCTGGCACAGTCTGAAGAGGATCGCACTACCAAGCAGATGGTTATTTATGGTGGCACATCATTTGTCTCTACTGACACCCTTCAGACTCAGACTATTGAGGAAATCCAGACTCTGACTGAAGATGAACTTTTCAAATGAAGTCTAGCTCTACACTTAGGTACTTTTTAAACGCCACTCTTTCTTGGGTACATCTACGGAAGTCTAGCTCTACACTTAGCTCCAAAGTATAGAGGCTATGACTGGATCATCAGACACAACCCAAACATTTCAGTGCCTCCAGTACAACCTTCATCAGACCCTAACGTCAATGTAAGATACTATCCAGGGTGGAAGCGTCCAAGGGTAAATGAATGGGAACGCTGTAATAGGGAATGAAGGAAGAAGGGTATCTGCACAAATAAGGATCAAGCCATTAACTTCATCAAGTTGTGGAAGAAAGATGTTCTAGGGATTGATCCCTTCAATCTTCCCAACTATGAAGTCCTTCCAGAAAATGAAATGCCTGTTCTCTCATGCTATAAGGAGGAACCTCAGCTCAGGATATTCCCTCCTCGACAGACATCACCACCTACTCTTAACACACTCATTTTTTAGCATAACCCGTGTGGCAGACGAAGCTATCCTCCTGAAGCCTCAGTCTGGTGACGGCTCTCAGTGATGATTGATGAGGTACCTTTCTATGAGCCTGTCAACCTACAATAAATAATGGGTCTACTTGCTTACCTCAATGTGGTTCTCCTTTGGAATCATGCTGAGCCTAAACATTTTGGCTACACCGAAGACCTCATCTTAGATTATCTAGAAGCAAGTCCAACGTTTGACTTGTGGGAATCCTCATACTACTCTGCAGAGTTGTGCATGAAGCTGCAGATGTATAAGGAGGAGATTAAGAAGAGGCAAAACTCTTCAGGCAAATCCAGAGGAGAACACAGATGATGCCTCATTTCCTAGGCACACAATTTCATTGTGTGGCCTCTAATCAAACTCAGTTCAAGCTTGCGATTGATAAAGTCATTCCAGTTCTTCCAATCTTGAACTATAAAGGCAATGAGAAAGTAGAAGAAGAAGAAGAAGAAGACGCTCCCCAAAGGAACATTCGCATTCGCAGAGGCAAGCCTTTCAAATGAGAGATTGAGGCCATTCTTCATAAATCAAATGCTGAACGAACGTTTGAAGATTTAAAGACCGTCAGACGAGTCAAGAAGTTTGATGCTTTCTGCTCTGGTCTGGAGCCTGAAGATAAGCCTTCTGCAGATGGGTATCATCTGAAGATAGGAAGATGCTATCAATGCAAAGGACACCAACCTTTCCCATCCTCATCTGGTCCTTCAGAACTCATGCCATGGAAGTCCACCTTTTACTATCAGTCTGATAGGGACTTCTCTTTTATTGTGGAGCTTCCATATTCAACCTTCTTCTTCTCCAAGCTTATTCTGGGCATTGTGCAAGAATAGACCTCCCATCTTTGATGAAGAAGTCTATGATTTGTATGCTGAACATTGGGCAACCAGAAAAGCTTTGCGTCAAGCTCTAGAAGACAAGAAAGCGCTAGAGGCTGAGCTCAAAAAGTGGATCAACATTGATGTCTTCTTTAGAAGACGTCGCCGTAGACGCATTCCCACTCCACCAGGATCCCCTATGGTCCTCTCATCAGACTCTGACTCTGACACCTCTGATTTTGATGGTCCAATTCCTAGGGAACCAGGTTTTGCTGATCACCATGCAAAAGGGGGAGAAGGGAAGAGTAAAAGGAAACCATGAAGATAGGGATGCATCTGAGGGGGAGCACAAGCTGACAAAGAAAGGGGGAGAGTATTTTTTTCTGTTTTTATATATTGTCTGTAAAAATACATCATCTTGATGTGAAAACCTTTCAATAAGACAAGTTGTTTGATTGCTCATCAAACCTGAGTCTTCTTTTCTCTCTGTTTATATTCTATGCTTATAGTTTATGTTATAAGTAGCTTTGATACATCTTTTTACAATATTTGCTTAGCATCATCAAAAAGGGGGAGATTGTTAAGTCATAAGATGAATCAGGACCCTTAATAATTTTGATTTTATGCAAAACAAATATTAAGTAAAAAGATTGCGTCTTATAAATGCCAACAGACGAAAAAGTTGCATATGTGTCTGTAAGATACAGATGATACGCAGACAGATGCTTAAGTCTGAAGAAGCATTTAAAGGCATAGTAAATGCACTACCGTTTTGTAATCTGTTTTGCATGGAATGTTCATAGAATATCCTCCTAGGATCTGTTGAAGTGCATAAAGGGAAACAGAAAGAAGAGTCAAAGTATCAGAAGTTTCCCTCGCCTCAAAAGAGGCACTGCAGCTAGCAATGATTACTTGTCTGAGCAAGCGATGTAACCACTGCAACAGAAGGATATGGAGTATATCTCAAGAAAGATAAGCAGAATGCTTTATCAGCTCAGAATGACTAGTTAGTGACAAGCATTTAATGCTCACATTAAATGCCCTTCAACCACTCTCCTTCAAATGCTGATCAGACGCAAGAAAGAAGACCGTTTAGAGACAACGATTACTTCCTCAGCAAGACTATATATAGCAGGAGTTTTGAAGTGCTAGAGACAAGGAACTAAATTCAAATTATGTAACACCCTAAATCCGGGTTTACATATAATCCATTTATTTTATTTTACATTAATAAAACGTGATCATTTTGTTCAATTTCGCATTCGTTGGAACATGAAAGAGACAAGTAATTAAACAAAAATAGTAGTAGATTTAAAACATTTTCAAACTCAACTTGCAGTAAAATAATTTAACGCAAAACCACATTTTATAAAAGTCACACAACCCTTATATCAAAAATAAACATTCATTGGAATAACAACGTAAAACAGATATAAACAAGGTGTGCCTACGTGGCCACCAAAATATACATATATAAATAAGTTTATGAGAATAAGGGTTAGAAATGTCTCATGCACAGGATCATTATCATGTACATCCCAAGTCTAAAGTAGTAAATACACCGAAATAAGAAAATAGATGACTGAAACAACATACAAATTTTCTAAATCTAGGCCTACCCATATCAAAATACAAAAGAAGGGAAAAACCTATGACTTGGAGCAGTCATCTCTAAACCCTACCCCTATGTCAGACTATACCCATAGAGAAAAGATGTCGGAGGAATCTCTAGCAAGACCCCTGAGAAGAGATCTCATGGCCCTCGTCCATGGGATCTTCCTCGGGATCCTCCTCCATCGGCTCAGGATCCTCCTCCGGGTCCTCCTCGGGATCCTCCTCAGGATCCTCCTCCATCGGCTCAGGATCCTCCTCCGGGTCCTCCTCAGGATCCTCCTCCGGATCCTCCTCAGGGTCCTTCTCCTCCTCAGTGTTATGGCCCTCTACGACTACACCCATGACCACTTCGCGATGAGCACCTATCCCAACCGAAAGCAACCTAGGGCGGAAGGGAGGAAACACCGACCTCAGAGTAAGGTCGTCAGAAAGTGTGGCATCTAGATCAGTGTGAGGAAGAGACTGGCCATCTAATGGCAAATCAGAAAAAGATGAGGATGACTACACAGAAGTGTCTGAAGAGAGCTCCACGATCTCCACCGGTGCAGTATGATGATAGTACGGTGGAGTAGGCTGAGTAAACCACAAAAAGAAGTCGTAGTATGTCGGCTATTCAAACTGGCACATGAGTGACAACACCCCAAAACGCATGTGGCCCACGAAGTGATCCTTGTCGAGTACCCCGTCGTGGGTTCAGTGACCCCTCAAACGTCACTACCCATACCCTCGTGGAGGGCTTTTACTGTGCCATCGATATCTGGAAAAATAAATGTATGGAGTGAGTCCCTCTCCTCCACTAAACTAATAAACAAACGACCGACGGTCTCAAGCAACATACAACAATCAACTACATTGCAAAGATGCTCTCACGAGTTCCACTCGAAGTTTCTAATCTGTTATACTATTTCTCTAGATCATACCATCTCAACATAACTCGGGCCCGCTGCCACTGGAACTCCCAGAACTCAGTGGACTTACACAATTTAAGTCAGATGACTTATTGGGAGTACACCCTTCACCACGGTACAATGGCAGGGCTCTCACCAACACGGTTGTGCCTCGCATTTGTCGAGATTGCCAAGTCGGCACTGTGGAAACACGACCACAAACTCGGTGCCAGATCCCCAAGAAACAGCAAGTCAGCGAGCACACCTCAGGTACCACTCTGTGAGATCATCCAATCTCTGAGGACTGACTCCTCAACCACTCCCTTTCATCGGATTAATCTCTTATAGGTTGGTGTGGCTTCTTTGTCAAAGGTACTGAACGGCGGTCTTCCACGACGTATGTCCCCGACATACCATACGAAGATCCACTCTCCACCACCATAGTGGTCACACATTCTGACCCCATTCCTCATGAGCATATTGCTCACCACAGGTGAAGCCCCCACACAACCTCTTCCACAATTGTCCATTCAAGCTTTGTCCACGAACAAATTCGTTCAACCGTCTCATACGACTTAGCGCTGGAGGTTCCTTCCTCCTTTCGGTTCTCACCACGATTCGGACAATCACAATTTATAAACTTTCAATCATATGTGCATATTGCACGTTACCCAATCATGATCCACATCATGATCTTAACTGTCTTACTTTGTTTTATTGAAATCCTCACCCACTCTCACGTTTTATGCTTACTTAAGTAATTTTGTCCAAATCCATGCAAGGGTCCTAGATTTCTTTCTAAGTCCATTATCCGATATCCTCTGTGCGCATAGGAAATTCCTAGTTATTAACTCATAATGTTATTAAGTTCCCACTCTTTAATTATAATTAATTCACTATTTCACATAGTGAATGTCCTCAATTACTAGAATAATTTTCTAGTATCTACAAGTGTACTCCATTTGGAGTTCACTTGCTCCCACACAAGAATGAATTATTCTTGTCCCCACAACCACAAAACATTGCAAACAAGTCACATGCACAAGAAAATTTCAGCAGTCTTTGCCCGAAGATCACGCTCCTTCCGGTCTCCAATTTACAGTTAATAACATAATAATCATTAACAAACAATAATTCAATAATTTAACATAATCCATTAAACAACATTGCACACACATTTTCAATAGAAATTTTCCTTTTGAGGTGAAATGTCCATTAGCAAATCCAACGAATGCCATTAGGCACAATTTCACAATCACACAATTAAATTTCATGCATATACCTATAGTTGTGCACACATACCAAAAATTATTTAACTTAGAAAATTAACTTAGAATTTCGTGATATTTTACAGAGACATAATAAATCACATATATTTCATTATATAAATTTTTCTCACAAAAATTCAATCCATAAGTATTATTTTTTAATTACTTATGGTTGTTGGACAAGCTCTGTAAAGTGCACTTCTACATTTTTGGTAAATAGCAAATCAACTCTGTTTTCTGTACCACTTCATATAAAATGTTACAAACATGTGGGAAAACATATGGAATTTTCTCAGAACCAAATTCCTAACTAAAATTCCCTTTTTATATTTCTAAAACATTATTGTTTCAGAACAGAGTTTTCCATACAAAAATGTAAATAATTACAAAAAGTGTTCATAAAATTCTGAGAAAATTCATAGGCATTAAAAATTGTCCATATTGTGTTAAAAAATTTCTCCAAGCAAAATTCTCATAAAAATATATTTTATACATTTAAATACTCTTCTGTCCAGTTTTTCGGTTTTCACAACATTAATTTTCTAAAAATGTTTTCCAATTTTTTCTGACTTTAAAAAAATTCAAGAATGACCCTCATAACATGTAAATCGAATTAATGAGCCCATTTTTCCAAAAAAATATCCCAAAATTTTTATAAAATTCGAAACATTCCCTTTTACAGAATCAGCAACATTTGAAAATAATTCCAAAAAAAATAGTTACACTGTTCATAAAATTCTGAAAAAAATACCATGATATTCAGAGATTCCAAAACATAGGAAAACATCTTTACATTGCAAAATAATGTACGGAAATATTTTTGAAAAAATTGAAAACAGCTGCAGTGCAAAATTTACAAACAACACATTTCAACATGTTTCACATGCTCTTGAGACCCCCATGGTGTCAAGAGACTCACAATCACATGAACAGCCCAAAAACATAAAGAGAAACAAGAAATAGCTTAGGGAAAATAGAAACCCCTCCATACCTCTTTGGTTCCTCACTCAAAAGAAGAAAAATTGGTGTTGTCGGGTAGTCCTTGCCCTCCTCAACAATATATCCGAATTTAATCGGTGGATACTTTGATTTGAGTACTTGAATCTTAGAGAGAAGGTGCTGAACTTTAGAGAGAAGGAGGAGAAAATAAGAAACTTAGGGAAGAAGAAAAGTGAAAATGAGAGAAAAGCTCTCTTGCTAGGGTTTTAAAAAGGAAGAGAGAGAAAAGTGAAACTTTAAAAAAAAAATTCCCCTATGCCCTTAGCTAGGGTTTTGTTTGTGTTTGGCCCACATGGGCCCACTAGGTCTAGGGTTAGGGTATTTTCCAGTTTAGGGTTTTGGGTCTCTGCGGGATTTGGTCATCTGGTCTTTAATCAACGAGAATTTTTTTTTTTAATTCACTCTCATTCTATTTAATATTTTTCTAAAGCATAATTAATTAATTAATTAATTAAATCTTCACTAAATTTATTTTCATCGGTAATTGTATTTCTTTAATTATTCAAACACTGAGAATTGATTTAACAAAGAAATTATTAATTAAAGCTATAAATTATGTACTTGACTCTAATTCACACAAATTTTAATTATTTTCATTTAATGAAAATAATTCCACAAATACTTAATCAAAATCATACCACTTCACACATGATAGACATAATGAGTGTAAATTTTTAGGGTGTTACAAATTACGCAAGCATTCTTTCAAGCCTTCATTCTTTTGTAAATTCTCTAAGTTGTAAAAAGCTCTCAAAACACCTTGAACATCCTGAGAGAAAAATATATATTGTGTTCTTCATTGTGTATATCCGTCTATAAGACGAAACATACAAGTTTGTGTGCACCTTACAAAAACAAATCTTGTGATTTGTTTTAGAGTCAGAAGTGGCTTGGTAGTAAAGAATACTTGGGTTTTTAGCTTGGAGAGGCTAAGTGTGAAAAACTACTTGGGTGAGCCAGAAGTGGCAGTGAACAATACTTGTAACTTGTGAAAGTTAGTGTAACTTGTGAAAGTTAGTGGAACTTGGTGGTTTACCAAGAACCGGACGTAGTCTCGGGGTGAGACAAACCAATATAAACTCTTGTGTTGTCTTTCCTGACCTTTTATCTTTTATAACTACTTGAACTGACATTGTCTTGTGATTTAAATCTGTTTTGTTAAAAAGGCTTTCATCTGTAAGTTATCGTCTGTTATACATTTTCTATAAAAATGATTTCTTCTGTTCTACAGCGTTATACCATTTTTATAAAAAGTTTGCAAAAATTTTATAAATCACAATTCAACCCCCCTTCTGGTGATTTTTGCCTTTACAGTTCATTTTAGCAAAACAGAGAGAAGAAATAGTGCTTCACTTTATGATTTTACCGAACCCCATTTATCTAGAAAAGCACTTGCCATAGCACCATATCCAAAAAAGTCTTCGCTTTCATCATCAACAAGTGGGTAGCTAATCAAGTGCGGACTTAACTCAGTAATGCTATGGAAAAACACAGAAATAATTTATTTGGAAGAGATGACTATTGTAATACTCCAAGGTATAAGCAACACTACAATAATTTTTCATTTATTATTAATATATTAAATCAATCCCCTACAAATATGTATTTTGAATCATTTCTTCTAGTTCTTATTATAAAGTTCTAAATTAAAAATGTGACCTGATTCTTATTATTTGGTCTAATATGAAATATTGTCTCTAACATTAATTATTTTTCACAAAAATATCCTTAATTAAAGTCAGTTCTAGAATGACGTGATAGTAAAATAAACTTAACACATTAATGTTTGTTAGTTTTGTTCCCAAAGATAGTTTTGAAAAAAAATACTAATTTAAGATAAAATTAATGCTCTCAACTAATAACTAATTTTTTTAATTCTGATAATTAGTTAATTAGACCTTATAAGTTAACAAGGACCGGAAGGAGTAATTCTTTAACGTCTTGTTTTTATTACCAAATTATATGATCCTTAAAGTGACATTATAAATAGCCTTTTTTTTTCAAATCTTTTGAAAAAAAAATAAAAGGGAGAGATTTGAAGAAATTAGCCCTTCGTTTTTATTGGAATGTCAACATTAACATTGTTGAGAAGTGTAAATGAGTTTCTATTTATAATATAGAAAAGTTAAGTACAAGTTGTAATGCTGATGTCTTAGTCAATCAATTTAAACTTCAACTTCATGTTGTCAACTCAATTTTTACTTAAGTTGTCTTCTTAAGCATCAATAACTTAGTTTTTATTTGTTTTGATATTTGTAATTTATATCTTTTGAGTGACTAACAGACGAACATAGAGTACTTTAAGCAATCAAGCACATTTATGCATCACATTAATTTAGTTAAACGTCACATAGTTCATTTTATTTTATCAAAATCTATTTCAAAACAACAATAATAAAATCTATTTAACATGTTTAATTGAGAATATCAATTATATTTTTTATTAATAAAATAAGTTAAAGGAGAATTATTGGATTGCTCAAGTTGATGGTTCTCGTGATGGTAATTGTCATGAAAGAAATTCATTCATGACTCTTGGTAGAAAAAGAAATGCGACTTTTCAAGGGTGTGGAAAATATAAAGAGTAATTACTAATTAATTTTACTATATATGCAAAAAAGTCTCACCCCACCACTATATAAAAGGAGTCTTTTTTGAAAATTTAATGCATACATGTCCAACAAAAGAACGAGAAATTCATAAGCAAATGAAACACACTCACTTAAATATATAGTAGAGAATCTCTTGTAAAGTGAAAAGTGAGTGTTTATCATATTTTGTAACTTTACGGTGGCGAGATTCTTTGATTCGTAGGGTCATACACACTTGAAAAAGATTTTCAATTTTCCACAAAACTTATAATCTCATTAAGAGAGTGAATACTTTGTTGGAGTATTTTTATGAATGGTAAATAAGAGGAGTTGAATCACATAAATGTGTCTCTATTATTTTCTTTCTCGTCTGTTGTGTATCTCATTATCAATCCTATGTGTATAGACTATAGAGTTTTTTCTAACATTATTAGATAAGAAAAAAAACAAAATTTGAGATATAAATATTTTAAATCTTTTATGCAATATATATTTTAAACTATTGAGATAAAAATTGATATATAAGGTCAATGTCACTTCTACTACCACATTAGTAATCAACATTGCTACGTCAAAGTCAACTAACAATAATTTATAATCAACTAACAGATGGACAAAATGCATGAAATCATAAAAATAAAGAGATAAAATATATAATTAAGCTTGTATTTTTCAATAGAAACATTATATTGTAAATAAATATATAATTTATATTTTTCATTAAGATAAAGACACCCTATTAGATGGGCCGGGTGCAAGTCTTTTACAAAAAAGTAAATAAAAAACGCCTAAGAACTAAGTAGCAGGCTGGTCAGGTTGGACCGAGTCACCTGGAGCCTTATCATCCGGGATGACCGACTCATCCACCAACTCCCCCTGTTTGTTGACATCCTTATTGATATAAAAAACAGAGGTATCAACATCCTTAAAAAAGAATCGGACTTGGCGAATCGCCTTCTTGAACCTGGCCTCATAAGTCGAGATGATCGCATCCACAGCTTCACCCAGGTCGACTCTCAGCTTGGCCTCGGAGTTAGCAGCATCCAGCTTCACCCACTCAAGCTCCTGGTTGAGGCGCTCCACCTCGGCCTGTAGATCCTTTGCCGAATTCTCGGCAGTAGTCAAAGAAAGCTTCAAGGCCTTCTCTTGGTCTTTCGTCTCCTTTAACTTGGTTTCTGCTGCCTCAAGGGACTTACGAGACTCCTCAGCAGACTGAAATAGAGTCTCGTTAGCCCAAGTAGCATCCACCAAGGCCTACTCAGCCTTCGAAGCAGTCTCCTTGGCCATAGCAAGCTCGCAGTGATTGCGGTCAAACTCTTCAGCCCAAAACTGGGCAATGGCCCAAGAACGAGCCTGGAAGCGTGAAATAGCCTCCATGGAAAGTCGGGGCCCAACATCCCTCAGAATGTCCCAGTCAGCTTGACCGAGATTCTCAACACTGATGAGGGCTTGCGGGTTGAAATCTTTACCCCAAAGAGAAGTCTGTCTGTCCTTCATAGAAAGAAAGGTCGGATGCCTCTCAACGGGGGTAGCCACAGTCTGAGCAGGAGGCAAACTAGGCTTTGCCTTCTTCGAAGGGTCATCTCCTCCTTGAACAGCCCTTTGATTCTTCTTCAGTGAAGGAAGAGGAGGAGGAGGAGATGGAACTGAAGAAGCAACATGGACCCCCCTGGCGGCATTGTCCTTGCTTTTCAGCTTCTCGAGACGAGCCTTCTTTCAATTTTTGTAGTCAAATTTCCCCATCACAACTGCAAAAGAAACAAAGATTAACAAAAAGAAGTAAGTATAAAAAGGAAAAATTCGAGTAATCAAAAAAGCACCCACGATCCCAATTCGCCCTCGGAGTTTAGGAGACCGGAATCCCTACGATGATTTTACACTTAAGCTGACGGGGAAGCCTACAAAGATCAACCATGTCATCATGGTCCTCAGGAGACATATCAACAATCTTGCAGGACAACGTTTTATTTGGGGACCGAGTCCAGTACAGAGGAAACATGGACCTCCCCCGTTTATAAAAAAAAAATAGACATCCCATCCTTCCCGGGACGAACTCGAAAAAAACCTCCCTTGAAATTTTTCCAAGAGGAGGTGTAAGGGCCAAGTATGGCCTTACCCGGAATACCGGTTAAGAAAACCCAACCACCTTTCTTACTTTCCTTCATCGAATAGTGAAAGAGAAATTTGGAAGCAGTTGGAGTAATGAAAAACTCGTTACAAAGTACCTTAAAGGCACACATAGACGCCCAGGCATTGATCCAACTAGGTAGGAGCTACATTTAACTCTCGAAGGACGTCACACTCGAATTTGTCAAAAGGGACGGTGACGCCAAGAGAAGAGAATAGGGCTTCATACATGTAAGTATAATGAGACTAACATGGAAGAGCCTGAAGGAAGACACGCTCACTAGGCCTGCTAGGCTCAACATGAATAATATTCGGCAGGTTCGAGTGGCACAGATCGACCTTCTCTAAGAGAGAGAGAATAGACTCACAGGTATGGTACCAAGAGGAATATCCCCCCACCTCCTCGTGTACCTAGAAGTAACTCGAAACTGAAATGGGAGGGAAGACCCTTTAAGGAGGCTTAGAACCACTCGGTTAGGGAGGAGGAGGAGGAGGAGGAGGAGGAGAAGGCTGGACACGACGAAGAACCAAAGGTACCTCCCCGGTGGCCTCAAAATCATCTAGAACCACAACCCCTATCGAAGGAGTAGTCAAAGGCACTCCGGCCTGCCCAGAAGGGATGGAAGGGCGAACCACTTCCACTTTAGCGGCGTATGACGCTGACGCGCTGTCGCTAACCCTACTGGAGTTATGACGACGCAGCGAGGCTTCGCCATCGGAGTCCTCTCCGATCAAATGCACCTCCGACGGCAACATCTTACAACAGCCGAAAAGCCCTGACTCCCTAGAAAAAGACATTGTTAAGGAAAAAAGAACAAGAGAAGGGAAGGAAGGAGCGTACCTGAACGGAAAAAGGAGGAAGAAAACAAGAGAGAGGAAGGAAATGGCCGAGAGTGTTCGCCGGAGAAGAAGATTCAAAGAAAGGAAAGAAACAAGCGAGGAACACGTACAGTGACCCTTATATAGAGCTTCAAGCGCCTCGAATATGAAGAGACGAAGCGACTCGGACCGTTGGATCAAGACCCTTCGCCAAATGAATCAACAGCTGGGGAGGCTTGAGACCTTTGAGTATCCCGAGGACGTTTCAAAATTCAAAAATAATCATTGCCGCCACCCTCGGGAAACGTTACGAGTTAATAGGTCTAAAGCGATGCGACCACTAAAAAACGAAGTGACATAACCTTTCAAAGTGAAACAACGAAGCCGAATCTGGCAGAACGAGATGAGTAAGACACAAGGCCAACTCAGTCAAATGAAAATTCGAGATTTGGCAGGGTCACCACTTAAGCTCTTACATAGCTTCAGAGCTTGGGGGCATGTGTACTACTTGGACTTGGCACTCCACCGAGTAGATGACCTGGTCGAGTAGTGTAAGCCTACTCAGACCAAGGAAGTTATAACGGAAAGTATATCTTATTAAAAAATAAGATATACGAAGATTAAGGCACAGGATTATGATAGAAGATAAGTCTATCTCTATCATAATTAACGAGATTTGATAAGATTCGATAGGAAAATAACCCTATCCAGTCTATCTTTCTACACTCTATAAATACGAAGGTACTCATTCCAATCAAGGTACGAAATTCTACACCCAATTGTGATACCTGTCTCCTACCTCTGCACCTCTAACTTGAGCATCGTAGTGTCTTTGCAGGTATACCCCCCAATTCACGGAGGAGATTCTGGCAAAGCCACCGCACCGGAACGCTTACCAAATTTTATTAAAATTCCCAAATGAAGAATCCATATATATTGCATGTTTCTCATCATATATATTGCCACTTGAAGGGTTACTATTGTCATGAACACCATGCTAAACCGTGACGTCTTAACTCTTAATTAACCCTGAATAGTACTGGTACCACAAAATCTAGTATTTGTTTTGTTTAAACTGGATGACAAAATAGGGTGGCACAGTGTATTGATTTTGATCCCAACCCTTTTTTCTTCCACTCAATCACCGCAAGGTTTATTTATCACAAAACCTGAAACCTTGCTTGTACAATTCGTTTATATACGACCAAACACAGAGAGAAATGATTTACTTTAATTGTGAAAGTGAAGATGAACTTCTAGATGGGATTGTAGCCAGGTCCTCTCACCTCTGATCTTCTTGATTGATTCTCTTTTAATGCTGCATGCACACATGTGACTTTCTTCTTACACAATATAGTAGTTCTGATTTTTTTTATATCCATTAGACTTATTATAATAATTAAGCTGAAGAGACCTATTCCTTGATAATTTCTTCACAAGTACTATTGCATGTATACTTCGCGGAATCTTCAACTTTCGGGTCTTGTTAGGTTCGTAGAGCAAGCTCATTGTGTCTCTTTATAGAGATGTTAAAATAGCTTAAATTGGGTCCACATTTTTTTCAAATTCTTACTTTAATTGGTCAAGGTAAACTATAGTACTATTACATTGCTGGGTTGCGAAACTGTAAGGAATTGTTGAATTTGAAAACCAAGAATTTAATTAAGAGTCCTCATCAATTTACGTAACCTAAAAGGTGATAATTCAAGGGAAAACCAACGGTCAATATTTAGGCTATGTAATTAGATACGATGCAAAACGTTTTAAGAACAAATAAAACGAGCTGAGAATGATAGAAAACAATGAGAAAGAAAAACTAGACACCACAAATTTACATGATTCACCCAAGATTGGGCCTATGTCCACGGGTAGCAACAAATTTCACTATATGAATGTGAATACAGAGGAATTACGTACAGATCAGTAGCAGAGAAACATATGAACATTCTCACACTGAATTTCTAATTTTTCACACATCTCTCTTATTGTACATTTGTACCTCACACTCTTAGATTGTGTCTATCTATTTTTTTTATCTCTCATTGAATGTCGAAGACCCTATTAGAGGTAACGATTATAATAGTCACAATTGACTGTTTAAAGTTCCTGCTTTGATAAGAACCATCCTGATACTAAGAACCATTCTCACAAAGTGCAGAGATTCAAGACATTCTTCCACAAATCTCCACCTTGGGATTGACACCTCTGAACTTCTAGAAAACTTAGTTATGATCTGCTACCGCCAGCCACAAAGAATTATTTCCAACAATCATAATTAAGCAAGTCCAAACAATGCATGAACTTGCCCTTAGGAACAGGCTTGGGAAACATATTAATTGAGTTATCCTTTGTACGTATTAATCTTCCATCCATGACTATGTGTGAACAAAATCTTTGTTTTAGGATTGGGGCTTAACACTTGACAACTTTTTATGTTAATTGATTGATTTATCTTTATTTTCTTTTGATTTCTCTCACCACAAGAAAATGTTGAATTATCTATAGATTATTTCCCGCATATTTCAATTTGTTTATAGTAAATTGTTACCAACGGATTTATCCGTCGGTAATATAAAAATCCGTAACAGTAAAACATCATTATTGACAATGTTTCCGTAGATAATTCCGTCAAATATTTTGGCGCCTTTGAGTGGGAAATTTTTCTAATGAAATTTACCCATAGATTTTTCCATCGGTAAATGGAATATGTGGGTAAATTGGAAACTTTGTAGGTAACTTTAAAAGAGAGAAAATATAAAAAAAATTTAAAGACTAATTTGACCGTGGGTAATGTGCTCAAATTCGTAGGTAAGTTTAAAAGGATTAAAAGATGAAAAATAAGTAAATAATATTAAAATAGTACTGAAAGGAAATTAGGGTTTTTCACTTTTCACGCTGCCTATCCCTTTTCGTCGAGTCCCTCATTCTCTCAACATTCTTTACCTTGATGCGAGTCCTCCCCAGAAGAGCATCGCACCGCCAAGCTCCACACTACCACTTGTGTCTGCGCCCTTGCTGCTTTTTCGTCTCCCCTCATTCTCTCAACATTGCCACTCGTGTTTGCACCCTTGCCACCCTCTTCCTTGTTTGTGAGTCCTCCCCGAAAGAGCACCATTAAGGTGAACTATTTTTTTTTTTTTTTTATCAATTGGGTCCTTGAACTTGTATTAGTTTTTTAATTGGGTCTTTCTGTCTAACTGTCGTTACAGAAAATTTACTTATGAGTCAATTGTGTGAGTTTGCAGTAAGGTTATTGTAGGGTAAAGCCTGAATAAGCTTGTGAAGGAATACTTAGGTTGAGTGGACTTGTAGAGGTGAGAATATTAGTTGAAGAACCTCATTGAGAATACTAGGTTTAGAACCTGTAGAAGCGATAATATTGACCCTAGGATAGGTGAGAATACTTAGTATAGACTTGCAAAAGTGATGACAATACTAGATTTAAGGACTAAGTAGCTCCTATGATTAATTTTCTATACTAACAATTAGACAAAAGAATCTAATTAAAAAATAAATACAAGTTCAAGGACCCAATTGAAAAAATAAACAGTTTAGGAACCTAATTATAAATTGACAAATAGTTCAGGACATGTAGAGTAATTTAAATATATTTAAAAATTGAAGAAAAAATGAAACTCAAAAGATTGCATCCAAATAGTGTCGACTAAGTTGTGCTAGGTGTGTCGGTATTAGAGTGGACGCTAACCTTTCGACTCTAGCAACCCTTTCTTATAAGGGGCGTTTGGTATGGGAGAAGTTTTTACGTGCCCGGGAATCATGATTCGGAATCATGAATCCTGGGAATGATGATTCCTGGGAATTAATAAAATTTGTTTGGTTAGTCATAAATAGTCTTGTGAATATTTATATAAGTTACCTGGAATCAAAGAGTTATGAGTTTTTTTACCCGTTACTTTAATTATTTACTGCATTAAATAATCTAATAATAAAAAGTAATGTGATATTTTTACTGCCGTAAAAAAAATTAACTTGGGAAAGTTAGATTCCCACCTCCCTTGATGGGAATATTTTTGCGGAAAAGTGACTTAAAAACAATTCCTGAGAATCATAGTTTCCCGGAAATATTTTTTTTTTAAAATGCATACCAAACATGGGAAAATAAGTTTCCCAACTTAAGATTCCTGAAAAATTAAAAATTTATCTCCTACCAAACACTCAACTATAAAAGTGAGATACCACCCTACCAAATCAAAGTGAGATACCACAAATCACTGTCAACACCTTCCCTTCAATTAGTTAGTGGCTTTCTGTCATGAGAATTGAGAATAGAGGCGATGGGAGTTGTGCTGCGCCTCTGGGGCCTGGCAAATATAGAGCAACGACACTACAACTATGGACATGGCTCGAGCATGTCTCAGTCTCTTACCAACATTCTCTCCAAAAAAAATTTGGATTGAATTAAAAAATTCATGAGTAACAATGACCCTCAACTATAAATAAACTAATATAAATCTTTTTATAAAATATCATACTTGATTACACAGATAATATAATTACGATTTATTGGTGTACGTACTCTTCTTCCATCTTTTCATCGCATCCACTTTTTGTTTTAATCTGTGTCTTAATTAGTTGTTATAACGAAGACACATAGGGATACAGTTTTACTTCTGGAAATTAATAATGTTTGAGAGTGATATATATTGATACCTAAAGGCTGTTAGCAATAATTGTACTTTCTCCTGTTAAACAAGCAAGAACATATACTTTTGCGAAACACAATATTATGTTTGGTGGTGAGTCATTTCATTCTAACCTAGGATATATACAGGACAGGATTTATTTTTCGTTTAGCTTGGTTTTATTCGACACATTTACAACTCAATTTCTAAGTCTGATCAGCATGGGAGGCTTGGTGGGAGGACCTATAATTGCGAGTAATGGCTGCAGTTGGAAAATTGACGAAACGTGCGTAAGTTACGGGACCATATCTAGTACTGTCACAGCTATAATCAATAATTATAATACCTTATCACGTAATCTTTGTGTTTCATGAAACAATTGACATATGAGGAATTCTTAGTTAGGTACAAATTCAACTAATAAAAAAATTATAACTAATAAAATAAAAAATAAATAAATTCACCTGTAAAATAAAGAAATTAACATTTAAAACAAATAAATAAAATCCATAATTTTTTCTTTACTATTTTTGCGTGTAACCGTCTCTCTCTTTTTATTTCTATATCAAAAATTTTATCACCTAATAAAATTTGATATTAAATTTTACGTGAACTTTGTTATTTAAAAAATGTTAACCAATTTTTTTTAAAATCAATCTTATGATGGAAATAAAATGTCTATATTATAAGTTATTTTAGTCTGTACATTATAAAGTTATTTTAACTTTTCTTATCTGACAACCCGTTGTAGTCCACCCACCCGTATCGGACTAGCCCGCAATGGACCAAATAGTCTATTTTACCACCTCTAATTTTTTCCTTCTTTTGTGAGTGGTATATTTGTAAAGGTGGAAAATTGTAATTTATTAGAATTTATAAAGAACGGAAACTTGTTAATTCAGCAGAATCGTTCTTCTTTTGTTATTATAAGAATAAGAATACATATACACAGGTCATTGCTGCATTCATTATCATAGTGGCTATCAACCCGAAATGACTTCACGAGTTAATTTTAGTTGTATATTATCGGTCACGTTGAATTATGAATAACATAAATTGATGAAGGCAGTCAAAATTAGGAGAAAGTGGGTCCCAAGATCTAGCAGTGAGAAGACACACTGACACACAATACCAAATGTACAGTACAGTATTCAAAGGACAATATATGCTAGTCATGTAGTTAGTTAATGTGCGGTCTTTTTTTTATTAAACAGGATTAAACAGGATCAGTTTCGAGTTGTTTCTTTGTTCTCTGTATTTCGAGTTGGAATTTTATAATTGTTTGGTGCAAGAAAGGTTAGGTATTTTCTGGTCTGCCACACCCTATTCGTGGCTATCACTGAGTGGCATTGGCATTGAATGAATTTGTTTCCTATCTACCCCTTTGAGAGGGGGTGATAGCGCGAATTAGAGAAAATTAGTTTATGCATGTGAGAGCATGACTTACAAATCAATAGAAAAACACAAGAACGAGGGTGGCTAACAGTTGGTGCATTGGGTGATGATGGTCTCAAATAAATAGAATTGACTTAAGATGTACATTAGGTTCGACTTATTTGATTCATCTATTGGCTCCATTCCATATATTTTATTATTATATTATATATACATAAATATACAACATAGTAATGATTTATTTTTCATATAAAACGATCAGAATAAGTTAAAATTCTTCACATTAGTCTAATAATATAATAAGCATGGTCATAACAACTGCAAGGCCAATATGAGGTAGTTTTCTTGGCCATGAAAATTATCTAAGATCTCAAAAGAAAATTTATAGTTTTTTAAAGGTTTAATTGCCCTTTTAGTCTTTATAGTTGTAATAAATTTTCCTTTTAATTTCTATAGTTTAAAATATCCTATTTTGGCCCCTATAGTTTAATTATTTAACCCTATTAGTTATCGCCGTCTAAAGTCGTCTAACGTCGTTACATTAATTTCGATCCTTTAAAACTACTACAAAATTAAAGATAACCGTATAAAATTGCTAAAAAGATTTTGGCGATTTTTAACCTCCATAATTAAAAAACAAAAGTTTCTTTTTATTGATTTTTTTTCTTTCTTCATCCCTTTGCCACAAAGGATTTTTTTTCCCTTCTAATGGCTTCCAAATTCTCCACTACACATTCCGACCATTTTGCGCGCCCTCCGCTATCCTTTTATAGTGATGACTTATCGATGCTCTTGTACGACGTGCTGGTGAAGATCGCAACCTCCTTCGACGACCTAAACCTCCATGCAGCATCACTGGTGTGTCATTCATGGTGGGAGGCATTATGGCTACTACTGGATGAAATGGTGTTGCTCCGATGGGGGGAGCGCTTCAAGCATGGTTGCCTCAGGGTCCATCCCAACACCAACAAGACTCTCAACTTGTTCATGAAAGTGGTTGCATGTGGCTATACCCTAACCATG
The DNA here is from genome assembly GCA_026413185.1 of Pueraria montana var. lobata. Taxonomy (NCBI): domain Eukaryota; kingdom Viridiplantae; phylum Streptophyta; class Magnoliopsida; order Fabales; family Fabaceae; genus Pueraria; species Pueraria montana. The sequence goes on from CM048656.1 coordinate 13,754,469, forward strand.
GTGGACATTGGCCTCATTTACTGGGAGAAAGGAAGAAGGGAAAAAAAACTTCGTTTTTAATTTATGGCAGTTTTACACTACCAATTTCAGTTTTGTAATGATTTTAAAGGATTTGAATGTAACGACATTAGGCGACTTTAAAACGATGAGACCATAAGGGTTAAAAATTGCAATTATAGGGACCGAAATGGAATGTTTTAAATTATATGGACTATAAGGAAAAATTGTTGCAACTATAGAGACCAAAATGGTAATTAAACTTTTTTAAAATATTTATTATTAATTTAAATTATTTGGTGATAAATTTTATTATGATATGATTTATTATTTGTTACTATTCTATAAGTAAGACTACTTAGTCTTTTTTTTTTGGTCGGTGATTACCTAGTCTTAAGATTGAATTAATTGAACAATTGAAAACTTTGGATAAATCATATTACATCAAAATCAATTTTAATCAAAATCAATTTGGCAGAATCAATGCAAGAAATGTGTGATTTTTTTTTTTAATGGCACAATTTTTTTTTTATTAAAATGACCTTTATAAGAAGTAGAATAATGATATTTGGACACCCCAACTTTTTAAACACAACATCTCTCATTTTTCTTTATCTCTTCTATCACATTATATTATCTATCATACCTATATTTTTCTATTTCTTTTTTCTCTCTCTAAGTGTCAACTAGGATTTGGGATGTCCATTTATTTTTATCCAAAGAAGCACAAGGTGTACTCCTACAAGACCCGAAAAAGTGAACAAAGAAGCCATATTGGCCTGTTACAATACCATATGAATGCTAATGGTATATGTCCATAACTTCACGGTTGTTTGAATCAGCCTATCCATAACTTCACGTTTTCATAACTTAAAAATATGCAAAAATTACTTCCACCTTGTTTGAATCAGCATCGAGAACCGTGGACGCACGTCATCCCCAAAACATATAATATAATTTTATAAGGGTTTCTGCGTTATCTTACAAATTTGAGGTGAATTTCACACACACGTATAAAGACTCACGATGCATATGTTCATATCTTTATATATATAAAAGTAAGAGTCAGGGATAATTTAGTAAATTTAAGTTTTCCGCCCATTTTAAGGGTAAGTATATAATTATACTGCCTCACATTTTAAAGCAAAATATAAACGTTTTTCTTTTTCATTAACTACTTAATTATGATTGATTTGTGGAATAACAATTTCCTTATTTTTAACTATTTCACATAATTTTTCGTAGTAATTCAAATTGATTGGAAGAATTGAATATAATTACAAAGATTATAAATATAAAGACGTAAAATCTACAATTGATTGGACGCATTAATTTTGCCAATAAATTTTAGAATTAAAATAAATCATAATCTTTACATATGTATATATATATATATATATATATATATATAATTATATATATATATATATATAAGTTATATTTTTTGCATCTAAAAAAGAAAATATTTTTCCACTCAAAAGAGGGATTTTTTTTTATATTTTTATGTTATGTCAATATTCCAATATGTTATGTCACCTTAAAAAGGAAATATTTTTCTGCCCAAAAAAAAGGTGTTTTTATATTTTTAATTTTATATCAATATTCCAATTACATTAAAAATCATTTATATATTATATAAAGATACTATATAAAGATATATAAATATTACATTATGTATATACATGTATATAATATAATATTATATATATATATATTATTTTTATTTTTATATAAAAATGAAAAAAATCTATCAACAATTACATAAAGATTACATAAACATATAAGGATTATAAAAAATAAAATATTCACTTATGACTATATAATTAAATTACCGAAAACATATGTAAAAATATAAATATTAACTTATGATAAAATGTAATTAATTAACAAAATTATAAGATTAAAAATTGAGTGTAATTAAAATATTATAAAATAATAAGTCTAATATAAAGATTTTAATATAAATATTAAGATAATTTAAATATATAATTAAATTGATGAAATAATAAGTCTAATATAAAGATTTTAATATAAATATTAACTTATGACTATAATATATATAATTAAATAAAAATGATGAAATTAATGAAAATGATTTTGTTTATTTTCTACTATTAACAGTTTCTTTGATTTAATCTATTAAAATTTATTGACTTTTCTAGGATGATTGGACAAGGGAATGTAAGATCACTTTTACGTTTTAAATATTTATTTTTCAGTGAAAATGATTTTTATGTTACCCACAGTAATTATAATATAAATACATAACAATGAGCTTCATAAAAAAATATTTTTTTATGCTGATAAAAATGTATGTAAATTAGTTAATTTATTCAAATCTACCAAATTAAATAATTGTTTTAAATTAATTTTTTTAATTCAACCTTTTTAAATTGGGTTTTATAAATTACAGTCATTTTTTAAAAGAAATCATACATATATTTTTAAATTCAAACTTAATTTACCATATTAGATATATCAAGTATACTCACGGGGATCAACTTTATTTTTTATATATAAAAACAAGTAGAAAAATTTATGCTAAATTCATGGGAAAGTAAGATATAACACACGAGGATGGACATTTTTATATTTTTTTATAAAAACAAGTAGGAAAATTAACAATTAATTAATTGGGATAAACCTTTTTTACTAAAGAATTTTGTCCAATCAAAATTAAAAATTTAATTACATAATTAATATATATTTAATTACATACAAAAATCAAATTAAATCAATATAATCACTATTATTTTCTCCACACAAAATTAGTCTCTAAAATTAATTTTTAAGCAAATAATTATTTATTTATTATTTATTATCATGTCACTTAAATAAATAATTCAAGATTTCTTCTACCTGGAAAAGAATTTATTTTCTTTTATACATTGATATGTATATGTCAATATATTAAAATAAAAATTATATATAAAAAATAACACATAGGGATGGATATTTATTTTTTATAAAAGCAAGTATAAAATTTTTACTTAATTCACTGGAATGGACAAATTACTTGAAATCACATTAATATCTAAATTACTATGGTGAAATAATATTTTTTTATTATAATAATTTTAATTTAAATGTATTTTTATGATTGTCTCTTTCCTGACTCAAACAATTTATTGAATATTTTATTTTACAAACATACAAAGTACGAAAAATATAGGCAAAAATATAACAAATGGGGATGAACATTTTTCAAGAAACTATGAAGAGAAATTTAAACGTAACTTACTATATTAGATATATAAAATATAACACACATGGATGGACTTTTATTTATTAAAATAAGTAGAAAAATTTTACATTGAATTCATAGGGATAAACTTTTTTACTAAAGATTTTTGTCTAATCAAAATTATGATTTTTTTATATGTTTAATATATATTTAATTACATAACAAAAATAAAATTAAATCAACATAATTAATATTATTTTCTCTATGCAAAATTAGTGTCTAAAATTAAATTTTAAGCAAATAATTATTCATTTTTATTTATTATATTCTCACTTAAATAAATTATTAATGATTTTCTTCTACCTGGACAAATTTTATTTTACTTTTATACATTGATATGTATATGCCGATATATTAAAATAAAAATTATATATAAAATATAACACATAGGAATAAATATTTTGTTTTATAAAAGCAAGTAGAAAATCCTCACTTAATTCACGAGATTAATAAATTATTTGAAATTACATTAATTTCTAAATTTGATGGTGAAATAATATTTTTTATTATAATAATTTTAATTTATATGTATTTTTATGGATGTCTCTTTCCTAACTTAAATAATTTATTAAATGATTTATTTACAAACATATAAGTATGAAAAAATATAACAAATGGAGATGAACATTTGTCAAGAAACTATGAAGAGGAATTTAGACTTAACTTACCATATTAGATATATAAATTATAACACATCGAGATAAACATATTTTTTCATATAAAAACAAGTAAAAAAATTTACACTGAATTTACGGGAATAAACTTTTTATTAAAAAATTTTGTTCAATCAAAATTAAAATTTCTATTATATATTTAATTACATGACAAAAATAAAATTAAGTCAACATAATCACTATTATTTTCTCCATACAAAATTAGTATCTAAAATTAATTTTAAGCAAATATTTATTTATTTTTTATTTATTATATTCTCACTTAAATAAATTATTCAAAATTTCTTCTTCCTAGAGAAAATTTTATTTTCTTTTATACATTGATATGTATATGCCAATATATTAAAATAAAAATTATATAAAATATAACACATAGGGATGAATATATTTTTTTGATAAAAGTAAGTAGAAAATTTTTACTTAATTTATGGGAATGAAAATTTTCCTTAAAATCACATTAATATTAAATTATTATCGTCAAATTGTAATTTTTATAAAAAAATATTTTTTATCCATTTGTTTTACGAATATATAAAATATACCACACGGGAATAACTATTTTTTTTATAAAAACAAGTAGGAAAAATTACATTGAGTTCATGGAGATAAATTTTTTTACTAAAGATTTTTGTCCAATCAAAATTATAATTTATTTTACATAATTAATATATATTTAATTACATAACAAAAATCAAATTAAATCAAAACAATCACTATTATTTTCTCCACGTAACATTAGTGTCTAAAATTAATTTCTAAGCAAATAATTAATTTTTTTATTTATTAACTTCTTACTTAAATAAATAATTCATAATTTTCTTCTACCTTGACAAATTTGAATTTTCTTATATATATATATATATATATATATATATATATATTAAAATAAAAATTACATATTAAATATAACACATAGGGATGAATGTTTCTTTTAAAAGCAAGTTGAAAATTTCTACTTAATTCATAGGAATGAATAATTTACCTTAAATCACATTAATATGTAAAATATTATGGTGAAATTATATAATTTTCTTATAATAATTTTATTTTAAATATATCTTTTTTATGGCTTTCTCTTTTGTGGTTTAAATAATTTATTAAATATTTTACTTAATGAACATAGAAAGTATGAAAAAAAAATATAATACATAAAGATGAATATTTTTTTCCGAAATTATGAAGCAAAAAATATAATAATATAATAAATTACATTACATATAAAATCTAAATAAATTTTTTTAACATTTTGTTTATCCCGTGCAACGCAGGGGTCAAAATCTAGGGGGGTTTGGGTTGTACAATTAAAATATCTCTAGGCTGAATAACATTATTTATATAGTAAAATTTTATAATAATTTTGGTTCCTTAGTTTTTTAAATATGTTCAATTAGGTCCCTTTATTTTTTGAATATACAATTAGGTCATTTAGTTTTTTAATTTTACCCAATTAGGTCCATTTGTTTTTTTAGTATGCAATTAAGTCATTTAGTTTTTTTTTATTTTTATCCAATTAAGTCCTTTCCGTCAAGTCTAACATACTTAACGGACCTGACGGATAGGACTTAATTGGATAAAAATAAAAAATTAAAGGACCTAATTGCATACTCAAAAAATAAATGGACCTAATTGTGTAAAATCAAAAAACTAAAGGACTTAATTGCATACTCAAAAAATAAATGGACCTAATTGAACATGTTTAATAAAGTAAGGGGACCAAATTGGATATTACGCCTATGATAAATGATAAATAGTGTGATGTTTGAGGGATGGCTTAATCTTAAATAATATAAAAAAAATATTTTACTAATAAGTGTTTTAAGAATATTTATTAATTAAAAATAATATATATATATATATATATAATTTATATATTAAAGCTTAGAAAAAGTACTCCTTATTTCATATTTTATTTTAAATTTTTAATAAGAAATTTAAATATACTTATTAAGATATTGTTTATATTTAATATTCAACTGTCTCAATATAAACAATAAGTGTAAAAAAAAAAAAAACTCTCAAAATATTAAGTGTTCATTTATTTTAAAAACAGGTAGAGCAAAATATTTTACATATCTTGGAGGAGGCAATTGTCGGTTCAGTGCTTGGGTGTCAAAAAGATTTTACAATCCTCGGAAGAATCAACCGTAGGGTTTTTGCTAGAGTAAAAATAAGAGAGAGAATATGCATTAGCAGCATTACAATTTAAGTAAGGAATTGATTTAGATTGGAGTAAGTTAGCTACAGTATATGCATTATAATGTTAATTAGCAAAGAATAATGGGAAAATGATTTGGATATAAAAATTAGATATATTATATTATAGATTTTTTATTTAAAGAGAGGATCGTTGAACTTTGGTATACAAAGAGTTTATAATAATTCATGCTACTTAACCAATTAAATTAAACCTTCTAAATTAATACTACCTCCGTCCTTAAATATAAGACTTTTTTTTTCAATTTTTTTTTCTTTTTATAAGACTCTTTTCAAGTTGTCTTTTGCATTAATTATTTTTTGACCAAAAAACCCTTAATTACTTTACAATAAATATTATAAATTAAAAAAAATAAAGGCATTATCTCTCTTATAAGGATTGGAGAAGAATAATAGCATACATTAATTAATTAGGTAGAAAGTAATTAAGTGGAAAGAAAGATATTATGAGTCTCAATAATTTTAAGGATAATTTTGAAAAAATAATACAAATTACAAACAAATTTAATGTTACTAACTAAATTAATCAACTTTTTTAAATGATATGAATTAGTTAAAAAAATCTTATATTTAGGAACGGAGGTAGTATCATAGATTTTAAGTTTAAGAATTAGTATCAATATTATAGAATGATAGGGAAATATATTGATATTTATTTGTGATCACAAAGTATATACACCACTCAAAGCTGATAAAAAATAATACTAAACTCAAGGAAATTTTATTGTGCAACAATATAACTAGCCATATTTTACGATAGCTAATAAAAATGTTTGGCTTTAATGAGACCGGAGAAAAAGGTGAAATGAGTAAAAATGAGAATGTTAAAATAGATGTATAATCACATAAGAAAGAATATGTTAGGAAGAGAACATATTAGTGTGGTACCTATATTGAGAAAAAAAATAACAAAAAATTAATTAATTACAGTAATTTAAATACGTTCAAAATATAGTCACGAAAGGCACAGAGAGAAAAATATATTGCATCCAATAACCTATTGAGGGAGATTAAAAAGGATAATATTAAAGGAATTTATTAAAAATATATTTCTTGATAATAATACCTTGAGAATTCAAATTTTTAATTGAATCCAGTAACCTTATGCGATTCATGTAGTTGATTTTAATATAATAGAATAAGACTATTATATATTAGGAAAATTTTACGGTGCCAGCATATTTTCACAGGTAACAGTTATTTTTTAGTAAACTAATAAATTATAAACGTATGCACTTGTAACTTTCATCTTATAGGTAATATAAAATAGATAATATGGCTTATCGTTTAAAATCTTGTTATTTTGTTAATTACTAAATGATCTTTAGGGTTACTTTTGTTATCTATCTATTTACATACACTTTATGTTTTTCATGTTTAATATTTTAAAAAATTGAAATAAATCTCAATGAAACTTTTGTGATTATAAAATTTAAAACATTATTGACATTAAATTCTAACTCGTTTATGATGTAATTTTAATGTATAAAAAAATATTTTTTATCAATTCAAGATAAAAATAAAATAAAATAAAATTTCGATACCATCTTAGAGTAGTATCAAGAGGAATGAAAGTTGAGTTTTTTGGAATTGAGTTAATAAGCATACATTGATAAGCTAAAAGTTTTTACACTATTAATTAATTATAAATCATATCTCTTTTGGTACAAATTATAAATCATATCTAATACAACATTATTTCATTTTCACTTTTTTTTAGCATATCACTTACCACATTTATCATTATTATTATTATTTTTCTTTCTATTTATTTCCTTTTTTTCTTGATAATTATACAACTTGATAATTATATTTATGTATCTTAACTCAAATAGTTAGTAAAAAATTATCTTTAATTAAATATTTTTATAAATAGGTATAAATTATGTGATAATTTTACAAATATATAAGAAATAAAAATATAAACATGAGTGATATTATCAATTTATGAATAAAAATATATACATATATAAAAGTTCGGTTTGGATTGAATTGGTTTTGAAAATCAAATCCGAAATTTGATCCAATCTAATAAAAAAATTTGGTTTTTCAAATTTTTGATCCGTTCGATTTTCGGTTTATTCGATTTTCGGTTTTTTGGATCGACTTTTTCGGTTTTTATTGGATTGAATCGGTTTATAAACACTTCTATGTTGTAGTTTGTATTCTTTATTTTTCAATAAGAAATGTATTTTTTTTATTGATATCCAAAATCATTCGTGGTCTTCACTACCACTTTGTTGTCTTCATATGAAAAAGTATTAAGTAAAAACTCAAGTAAAATAGATATTTTTTTATCTTTACAATGGAAACATATTTTTTTTATAAAAAAAAACTAATAATTATAAGATGCAATATAAAATATTTTATTATTAATATTTCTTATTAAAACTATGTATATATCTACGTTGTATACAAATGTAAAATATATTTATAAAGATAATACTTTTTAAACGATACATTAATATAAATTAAAATAATATAAGATATATGTCAATATATAAAATTATTTTAATATATATCAATATTCATAACTATGTTAATATATTTTTGAAATATTTAAATACATAGATGTGATTCTTAATTGTCTTTTTTCACATGTATCTTTTAAAAAAATAAATAAGTATTTGATAATTTATTTATATTATCTAATACATGAAAAGACAATAGTTTTTCAAATAACTTTTAATAAAATTATAATGAAAATGTTATATATTTGTTTATCAAAAAAAATATTAGAAAATGTTAAATTGATATTTTTAACTTTTAATAAATTTTTAATAAAATTATAATGAAAATGTTAAATTGCTATTTTTAATTTTTAAGTTTAATTTATAATTTGTTTTTCAAAATGTTAGAAAATGTTTCTCCCAAACATAAAATTACAATATCACATCAAATTTAATAAAAATGAATGTGATATATGACATTGCGCTTATTATATGTAATCATTTAAAAATGTGTTCTTAAATTTATATTGTTTCATTCATTCGCTTAATTTTGTTTCTAATATTTTTACAGGATGTTAAATTAATGAACTCCATAAAAAATATTTTAATGGAACAATATGTGAGTTCTTTTAGTTAAAATTGATTTTCTTATTATTTTCCTCTTTTTTTTTGTTATATAGTTTTATTTGTCTATATATATATATATATAAAATTACTTCAAGAAAGTGGCATTGTGAAATTTAAATTTATAGTTGTATTATAAAATAAACAATCTAATTATCTTTTTTTTTTTTTTAATGAATAAGTTCCTTATTGTGAAAATTTGAATTAATTTTAGATTTTTTTAAAATAATATAATAAATTAACAACATTATCAACATATTTTATACATAAAAAAAATTCATCATCTTCTAAATAAACCCGTGCATCACACGGGTACTATCTAGTTGAGTTTAATAAGCATACATTGATAAGCTAAAAGTTTTTACACTATTAATTAATTATAAATCATTATTGAAATTAAACTCTAACTCATTTATGATGTAATTTTAATGTATAAAAAAATATTTTTTATCAATTCAAAATAAAAATAAAATAAAATAAAATTTCTATGCCATCTTAGACTAGTATCAAGAGGAATTAACCTTGAGTTTAGGAATTGAGTTTAATAAGCGTACATTGATAAGCTAAAAGTTTTTACACTATTAATTAATTATAAATCATATCTCTTTTGGTACAAATTATAAATCATATCTAACACAACATTATTTCATTTTCACTTTTTTTTTTTTTTTTATCATATCACTTACCACATTTATCATTATTACTATTTTTTTTTTCTATTTATTTCCTTTTTTCTTCTCGGACAAATCCACCCTCATTTGGCAAAATCATTATATTTATAACATTCCTAAATACGGGGATCAGTAAGTGATCACTCACCAGACTGAAACATTCCTAAATGCAAACCTACTTTTGTTTGTACCCTCCCATGTTTTTGGTTTCCTCTTTTTTCTTCTTCTTCTTGGAACCTACATGTCTATAAAGCGTTCTTGCTTTCTCTGTTGATGGCGTCAAGCAACAACATTCAGGCGATACCTTGCCGCCGAAAACATCGAAACTCAGCCACAACGATCCCCCTTGGCCGCAGGAGGACTCAGAAGAAACACTCTGGTGGTGACGGCAATTGCAGTTCCCCAGTGAATTCTTGGGAAGGTTCCAACAAAAGTCAGGTTTCGGCGAGGAAACTCGCTGCTGGGTTGTGGCAGATGCATCAGTCTATGCAAGTCACAACGGATCATGCCGTTGCTTTCGGACGCAGCTCGTTTCCTTCCTCCATGTCGCAGGTATGTCAAGAAATGTATATAAAATATGAATGCATTAATATTAAAATGTATTATAAAATATAAGATATGATCTAATTAAATTGTTAAAATAATATTATTGTACCAATAAACGCGTGAATCAAGTGGGATTGTTCCAAATTAATTAGAAGTCTCCGATACGAGTTATAGTATGTAGTTGCATTAAACATACTTAGGCATACGCTTATTCTCCTGCTATATCTCCATTAACAGGAGAACCACAAGTGCCCAACCCTTCAGTACTACAACCCAATCTGCAGAGTCAGTAATTTAAACAAATCATGGGGCACATCACTTTTTTGGTGGAAAAATAATACGGCACATAACACATCATTTGTTTGAATATAAATAGAGAAACAGCTTAGAGAGAAATAAGTAAAAAAAATATATTATATTTTTTACTTGTTTAAGAGAATAGATAAGAAGGAAGGCGAAAAAAAATAGAACACACAACGTTTTTCCTTTAAAAAAGTTGGGGAGAAACGGAGGAGAAGAACTCTTTTTTTTTTTCCTAAAAAATTAAATAAATTATGTTATAACATAAAAAAAAAATTATGTTAAGAAAAATAATGAAATAAAAAGTTTAATATTTAGGTTAAATTTTTTTTTAATTAGAATAAAAAATATTTTTATAAAATTTAGAGTAAATTACAATAACATTTCCTGAATTTTACTCGAATTATACAAGCAATCCTTTCTTTTTTTCAACCTATAAAAAATCTCCAAACTTTTCCTATCCATTATAGTCACACCCCCTCTCCTTCAATCAGCATTAACTGCATTTGTTTTTTTGGTCATTATAGTGATTGACACGTGATTTTTTAAAATCTTTTTGTCTCCAAAACTTCCCTTTCTTCTTCGTTAACTATGTCATTTGTACACACCATTATTGAACCTTGTTCTTATTCGCCCCCTTCTTCTTTTGTGTTCTCATGATGTTATTGTAATTTTTTTTTTCGTTCTCAACTTTGTTTGTGTGGTATGAACATTGTTTAGTATTTGGTTCCAAGATTTTGAAATTTTGTGAGGCATTTGATGTGAAATGTAAAACATGGGAAACAATTGTAGTGCATATTGACATTCCAGCAATTGAAATGGAAGAGGGGTATCGTGTGTAATATTTGTAAAACATAATGGTACGCGTGTAATATGTTATAAAACGTAAGGAGATACTTGCGTAATTCGTCCAAAATATAGTGGATGTCACTATAATTTTCTCTAAAATTTATGCTCTTACTACTCATACAAATAATAATAATTAGAAAGAAAATTTTCTATATTTTTCTTTCTTATTTTTATCTATCCATACAATACAATGTTTTATATTCCAATTCTCTTTTACTTCTATCATTTTTATTTCATTCTCTCTTATATCTTTTTCTAGTTTCTAGCATAAAAGAAAATACAAAACCATCAAACTTAGACGAGATCTCACACCTTGATATAAATTTGAAGCTAGTCCAACAACTTATCTCTATCCAAAATCCCATTTCCAAAGTCAAAATCGAGCATTTCTAAAGGACCACCTGATATGACTGCAACCAAATTCTGTACCAAGCCTCATTACCTTTTTTGCTACGCCTTCCCCACACATAATGACCTTTGCAATCCTTGGGAAGAACAACCTAACCAGTGGTAATAATTAACTACACTAAATAGAATAAGAAAAGCTGCCTTCAAAAACATGATTACAAAATACAGCTGCTGCTGATGAAATGATGTTGTGAAAATTAGAAGCCAGTTTTTTCAGGATGTTAAGTTACAATTCTGGTTAATATAATTTTTTATAAACAAATAAATTGATATAAAAAGTTGAGTACAAGGGGTACTCAAACTCGTACAAAAATCCATCAATAAAAGTCAACACTAATGTCATTCCTTAACCATATTATTTCATCCAGTTCATGTAATAAAACACACCAAAATCACCCCAAAACAACTCATCACGGTGATTCATTAGATGAATTACAGGTTACAACATTCCTGAACCAATCAGAAAATATCATCAAAGCCTCTGTGTCTTGTTCAGAATTTTTGCGTTAAAATTACTATAGGCGCACCAACCGTGTTGACCCATTAAATTTCCCCTCACTAATATGAAACCGGCCAGTAGGATGCACTGATCCAGTGACTACTGTTATCAAAACCCAATCAAGCAATATTTTTCAGCTGGTTAATATAAAGGTTTAAATACCTTTTTAGTCATCGCAATTTAACATTTTTTTACTTTTCGTTCTTGTAAAAAAAAATATTTTAGTCATTACAAATTATGTTTGTTTTGTTTTTCGTCCTTATAACGATTTAGATAGCTTTTTTTAACTGTTAAAAGTACTATCTAAATCACAAAAACTAAACAAACATAATTTGCAAGGACAAAAAAAAATGCAAAGACGAAAAGAAAAAAAACGCTAAATTACGAGGACTAAAAATGTATTTAAGTTTAATATAAATTATACTGTGAATTTCTTTGTCTTTTTCTTTTTCTGATTAATATTTTCACGCTTACATTTTGATATTTATATGCTAAAGAAACAAAACCTAAGTTTACTAACAATTAATAAGCATGCTTAAGTGATTGTCTTCCTAGTTTATGTTAGGCCAATTCTACGGTGGGAAAGTTCCTCATGTTTCCCACCGTGGGAAACAAAATATGATGCGTTAGATTATAATCAACGGTTAAAATAAGTGAAGACTACCGTAGGAATAAATGCACCGGAATATCTTAAAAAAAAATTATTTTTCTTTTTTTCTTTTTTTCTTTTTCTCCTTCCTGTTTCCGATGGCAAGGCCACTGTGCCGCCGTCGTCGTCTCCTTCTTCCCGTTTCCGATGGCAAGCCTTGTGAGACACAGACACAGCACCACCCTCAATTCATTGTCGGTGTACAAGATCCCACCATGCAGCACCTCCGGCGGCTACAAGTGCGGCGACTGGCTCCGGAACCGCTGCGAGGTCCACCTGGAATCGCGTCGTGTCGCGTCGGAACCGCTGCGAAAACCGCGTCGTGTCCGCGTAGTGGCGTGCCGGAACTGCTGCGAGGTCCACCTGGAGGATCCGAACTCCGACGAGCTCTTCGCCGTGTGCTTCCTCTACCCTGGCCAGCACGTGATTTTGTTTTAGATCTAGATCTAGATTCCAGACCACCCCCCCCCACCCCGTGAACTCGCAGGTATCACGACTCCGGTGAAGGCATGGTCGAAGTGAAGGAAGAGAGGCGGAGGGAATGGGTAGAGAGAGGATGAGGTTGCAGTGGCAGTGGCGATGAGGGAAGGGTGTGGCAGAGAGGCGGAGAGGGAGGGTCGTTGCAAGAAGGAGTGTCTTTTTCTATTTTTTTTTTTAAAAAATATTCTGGTGCATGTATACCCATTGTAGTCCACACTTATCTTATAATCCGATGGTTATTAAAACTTTCCCACGGTGGGAAGCATGAGGAACTTTCCCACCGTAGAATTGGCCATTTATGTTAATGTTCAGACTCTCTTTTTTATGAGTGGGCTTCATGTTTTGGTTTTATATATGATAGTTTTGGTATTTAATTTGCTAATAATTTTGAAAGATCAATTTATCTTGATCCTGCTCATACTTAGGCATACGCTTATTCTCCTGCTATATATGCTAATTCCAACTCAATCTTTGGTTTATGCCATTGGCTATAGCAGGCATGGATGCATGAAAAAACAAGTCTAATGTCCTTATACTTACACATGAAATTGTTGTGAACACCGGTTTTCAATTAGCAATTTAAAATAACAAAAAATTGCATTTGACACTACACTTTTATGGATTCAGATCCTCTGCATTTGCTTTTCAAACTGCATGGATCTTGGCCCTTAAAATATTAAGTTTGTCTTATAAAACAAAGTATAAATAATTTTATACTCTTAGTGAAAGCCATTAGCCCATTATTAGATCCTAAGTGGATATAGGGTTAAAGGGGTGCCCTAAACCCTCAACGTAACTGTCACATCCTCTAGGCTCTAACTCAATAACTGCCCTTCTAAAAGCTGTAGTAATGTATGCACATATTTCTGTACCAGCAACCCCCACCTTCTTAGTGTACCAAAAAAAAAAACCCACCTTCTTAAGGTCTAGTAATGAATTCAACTATTTCTTAGGGGTGTTCATGGATAGATTGGATTTTTAAAAATCTAATCCATATCCAATTAAATGGATTGGATTTAAAATCCATATCCATTTAATTGGATAAAAATGATTTGGATTTTCTAAATATGGTTTAAAACTGATTTATAGTTCAAAACTGGTTTGGTTTTAAAACCAATTTCAAACCATAAACTAAATTTAACTAATTTTTAAAACCGATTTTAACACACAAAAATAGTTTAATCAATTTAAAAAAAGTTTGAAACCACTTTTAGTTTTAAACAAAATAGTGCCTAATTTTTAGCATATAACATATTACAAAAGAGAAATTACGGTAGAGAAAACTAATTGATTCACAATGTAAATGGACAACACATGAGAAATTATTCCAATCTCTATATATGAAATAAAAATCAAAACAAGATGGAAATTTGAAGTTTTTTAAATCCAGTCTATATTTAATTAATATCCATTTAAATGGTTTGAATTTAAAATTCATATCCATTTCTATATATATATATAACAGTTTTGATTTTTTTTGAAATTGATTTATGGTTCAAAATTAGTTTTAGAACTAATTTTTGGGTCCAAAATAATTTTTTTGAATGTTACAGTCTAATAAGAAGTAAAGACCAAAAGAAGATATTCCCTTTATTATAGTTGTAGATACATATTATGATTATAATTATTTTTAATTTATATTTACTTTAAATTTAAAACACTTGGGTAAAACAACAAATACTTGCTATATAATTTATCCATAGCAATCAATTGATGTAAAAAAAAAATCATAAAAATCAATAAACAGAAATGGACGGGAATATTTTTATGTAAAAAGATTAACTAAAAAATTAATTTGAAAGTAAAAAAGTTTGAATTTGAGAAAAGAATTTAAAATTATTGTACGAGAATAATCAATTAAGATTTGAATAGAAAAAGTGAAAGTAAAAAATTAAGAATAATTAATGAATTAAAATTAAAAAAAATATTGAACAGTAATGAAGTTATAAGAGTATAATAAAAAATTTATCTTTCCCAATAAAACTTCGACTTTACTATGAGCAGATGAATAAAATATTAATTTTAATTATATATAGCATTGAGTGAATGCTAATTAATTTGAAATTAAAATATTCAAAATAAAATTTAATATTTAACAATTATGTCTTTATTTTTTATGCATAAGCATATAAATCACATTTAATTTAAAAATAAGAATAATTAATTTTGTTATTTAAAAAAATGATTTTATCTTTTACGTGAAATTAAATTATATATGCATTTAAAAGCAAAAACATTTAAATAAACTTAATTAATAAATAAATATAAAAACTTATGTATAACTAACGTATATATGATACTAATTTTACTAGATATATTAAATAAATATATATTTTATAAACAAAAGTGGCCATTCATGACATCTAAAAAAGTCTTGCTTCCTCTGTTTAATTATGTGCCACAACCAAAATCTTCGTAAACAGTAACGAAAGAGAGAAAAAATCACTACAGGCCAATCTAGTATCTTCCCCAGCAAGGTCTGTACGCTATTCGGTTCCCCTATTTGTCCGATGGATATGGCCAAAATCCGGGTGAGAAAAATAGGATCTGGATAGAAACCAAATCCACTAAATTGGATTTTAAAAGGGGTTGAATCGGTTTGGTTATGGATAAATTTGTATAACCGGATATTATGAACAGACCAATTTATTTCTAGTCATCCAACAGTTCCACACCACTGCGCACCAGACAATATACCAGTATTCTTTCACTTTACTATCTTGCATATCCACACATGCTGAATAACATACATACATGCCATACCTCCTGGACCATGCACTTTGCATGAGAAAAAGACAAGAGCTATAGATTCTAACATTGAACTGCGGTACAGTTCATTTTTTAACTGCGGTGTATCATATCCCACTTTTATTTAACTGTGGAGTAATATTTCTCAAAATTTATTGTCTAATGTTTGCATATCCACGTGCATGTTTGCTTCAGCTGGCTAATGGGAATGTAAAGATCACGTTTCCCCATTATGACAAACCTGGAGAAAAGTTTAAAGAGACTAATAAAGATCAGCTGAGGAGACCAATAACCATTTTGCGTTCAAGAAACGGACTTCGATGTGAGGTACATGCTAGTAATTACTTGCTCATTATTACTTGAGACTCTGTTAAATATGCTACAAATTTCAAAAATCCTCACGATCTCTATAAAACATTTCTGGACATGTACTCTTATCTAAGCAGTGTGGACTTTTCTGAACACTTGGTTTTAGTTAACGATAGAATACTCTTGGATGTAGTAGTAAAGTCTAGAATGGAGTAAAGTAGTAAACTACTATTCTATAATCCATAAGTAGGGTCGTCGTCTCTAGAAGTTTATACTTAAGTCTTATTTTAATATAACTCAACATGCAATTTTTATTTTATTATTCTAATTTTTTAAACTGTAAAATTGTTAATTACAATTTTATAATCAAGAATTTCAACTCTGTCTTTCTACTAATCTATTCAATTACTATCTTGCGACATAATTTATCTCAAATTAATTTTTTTTAAAATAATTTTGAAAAACTTCTTTAAATGATGACAACATTAACAATTGCAGATATTATTCATAATATTCTATAAACATTCATTTAAAAAATTATTTTTCATGTAATTTAATACTTCTAATAAGACATTCTATAATAATAATAAAAAAAGCTTCTAATAAGACATTAGTATTTCTTTAATACCTTCAAGACTACTAATATCAAATTAATTATCACTAAAACTTAAATTTGTTTCAAATTTAATTTTTTTTTCAATTCATTTTCTTTTAAAATTTTCTACTATTGGGATTCTGATGTGAACCCAAGAAGGTTTGAAAACCTTTGAACCCACAAGTCACTTGAATTACACCAACCCCAAGAAACTAAGAATCAGATTTGATGATCCACTTGAACCCTTGAGTACAAGACACAAGAACCCAAAGTGTTTGAGACGTCACAAGGATGATCAAGCCTTGATAAGTCAGAAAAGTTCTAAAAAGAACCAAAGAGAAAAACTCTCTCACTAATCTGAATTTTCAGAATTGCTTTCATTCAACTTGGTTCTGGATACAATAAGCTTTGCCTATTTATAGAATAAGTGCCGACCTAGGTAATTATTAAACATCAAATCCCTATGTAACAGCACATTAACTAGGCAAATGAAAAGTCTCAATTAAACCCACATCAATAAGCTTGTTTAATATGTAACAGCTGAATACATTTATTATCCCCAAGTTGAAAAAACTCTTATTAAACCAAAGTAAATGAAAGAAAACTTCAAATTCGTCCAAATACATCAGCTGGCCATAAAAACACTCTTTCAGCCCAAAAAAAACATGATTGAGCATAAATACAACCAGCCCATGTATAGTTGATGGCCCAAGCTCCTTAATTTCAATGGTTTTGGCCCAAATCTCCTTCTTCAGCTCCATCTTTAGCCCAAATTAATGTTAAAACGTGATTATGCTCAGATTTAGATTGGACAGAATTTTCATTGGGCCAAATGTCTTGAACAAGTCCATTTAGTGCTTCCTTGAATCTCTTAGCCATTGCTTTTGTAATAGGCCCACTTGGAATTTGCAAATGATCCCTTAAAGTGCTTGAATGTTCTTGTTCCAGCCCATGATTCTCATCAGATTCAAATAAAAAAGTCAGGTAATTTCATATTTTAAAATTTGTTCAAATAAGCTATGAACAAAAGAAAATAAATTCATTTGATATATATACAAAAAAATCTAAAGAATTAATCTTCAATTGAATTGTGCGATCTTATTGCTATTATTTTCATCAAAATGTTTTTTTTTTATAGATCATACTATTTTTATGAAATTTTATCTGTATGTTGATTTTAATGTATTTTTTTAAGTTCAAAACAAATGTAAAACAATTAATTGTTCATATAATTCTTTCAAATAAGTAGCAAAATAATAGCTTAATTATTAATCCGGTCTCTTTATTTTTTTTAAATATTCAATTAGGCTTCTCTCTTATTAAAAGCTTCAATCAAGTCTTTTATTTTTTAAAATACTCCATGTAGACCCTTTCTGTCCAATTAAAACTAACACAATTAAATTACCTTTTTTTTTGGCAATTTTCATTTATGAATAGTGATGATTTTTAATTGTCACTATATTTATTATTATTTTAAAAATTAATAAATTATAATAAAAATACAATTTTTAAAAAAATTTAAATTTTAAAATAGTGACAATTTATAGTCGTCACTGTATCTATTTTTATTTGAAAAAAAATAAAACACTATTGTCTTTCTTCTCACCTTAGTCCACCACCATCATGTATAGCATTATGGACAACAAGAACCACAATCCAATTTTTTCAGAACCAAAAATGGCAATCAAAACCCTAAAAATTACAATCAAAACTCTAACCACCCAAGATCAATCATTATCAGAACCCTAACCATCCCAAATCAATCAAAATCAAAATCCTAATTAGATTTTTATTTTTTAGTCAGGCTAGGATTATGAAGCTCACCTTCATCGTCTATTCCCGAAAGCTTGAATGTATAATTATTTAGCTTTGACGGGTTAAAGTGTTACCCGTTTCAATTATATATATATATATATTAATCAATTTATGAACTGAAAATAATAGTATTTGAACATTGGTCCGTAGATGTTAACAAAAAGAAGAAATGAAAACTTAAATATATTATCACTATATATATATATATATATATATATATATATATATATATATATATATATATATATATATATGTTTCTCCTCCTGTCATCAGTATTCAGATTCTACTTTCCAACCTATGTTCTTTGTGGGTTTTATTTTTCAGCTTGAAACTTCTATGCCACGTCCCAAAGGTTCAAAAGAGGTGGCCACAATATGGAACCCTACTCTCAGTGAAGATGCATCCAATGAGTTTATCATGATCCATAGCAGGAAGCTTCTCGAAGACAAAAAATTAATAGGTGACCATAACTCTGTTATCTCCACTTTGCTAGAAGAACTCCTTCAAGCTCAAAGGTCCATCCATAAACTCAAGGCAGAACAGAAGTGCATCAAGAAAAACGTTGAACAATTTTTGCAGAATCTTAAAGAGGACAAAATCTTCTTGAAGAGCAAGGAACACCACAAGATTAAAGCAACATTAGATGACTTAAAGGGCAAGTTGGAGAGGGAAAGAAGAAGTAGAGAGAATATGGAGTTACTTAACACCAAATTGGTGCATGAACTCGCTGAAGCAAACTTATTGGCCAAGAAGTTTATGACAAACTGCGAGAAAGAAAAGAAAGAAAGAGAACTGATGGAGGAAATGTGTGAGGAACTAGCCATGCAAATAGCAGAAGACAAGGCTAAGCTTACGGTGATACTGAGCGAATCCAAGAGAATTTACGAGGAAGTGGAAGAAGAGAGGAACATGATGCAAATGGCTGACCTATGGCGCGAAGAACGCGTGCAAATGAAGCTTGTTGAAGCACAACTTGTTCTTGAAGATAAATATAACCGGTTGGTGCAACTCACTGCTTCTCTCGAATTGTTCTTAATATCAAGGGGTTCTGAACTTGACACTACGGAACTAGAGGATGCTGAGTCGATCAAACAAGAAGTTGAATCAATAAATATTCACCGGATTATGGAGCTTTCGTTTGATGTCGAAGACTTCGAAAATGTTTCCCATACATGAAACTTGATGACGGGTTTTCTGCCTTTGGTCGACACAATATAGCAAAGAAATAAGAAAAGAGGAAAAAGAAGTTGATGATAAAAATAAATAATATGATAGAGAAATAAAAATAAAAAAAGTGTGTGGAAATTATTATAATAACTTTGTGACATGAGTAAGGTTAGTCTTTCCACCTTTTGTCAATTCTGTTCACGGTATACAGCAATACAGCATTTGGAAATATGTGCAGTGATATATATGAATATTTTCATTTTATAAATATTCTATTAATATTTATAATTTCTTTTTTTTTCTCTTTTCATAAATTCATATCACTTATTATAGCCTATAATTCTCTCTCTTCTTTTCTTTTCTTTTTCTAGATGTTTGGATAACACATAATGTCTATGCTACATTTTCCTTTAAAAATAATTGAGTGTGAGTCACTGACTCATTTTTTTTTTTTCTTCCTAGAGTTAATATGGTATCTCAAAAAATTTAAGATTAAAATACAATTTTGATTCCCTATTTTTTATAAGGTTTAAATACTTTTTTAATCATTACAATTTAAGATTTTTTTATTTTTCGTCCTTGTAAAATATTTTTTTGGATTTTGGTCACTGTAAATTATGTTTGTTTTATTTTTCGTTCTTAAAACAATTTAGATAACATTTTTTTGACTGTTCAAAGCGCTATCTAAACTGTTTTAAAGACAAAAAACAAAACAAACATAATTTGTAAGGACTAAAATAAAAAAAAAATTACAAGAACAAAAAGTAAAAAAAAAAGGGTTAAATTATAGGAATTACAAATATATTTAAACATTTTTATAATATTCGATTTTAGTTCTTTTATTTTTAAATTAAGACATTTAATTCTTTAATTTTAAAAATCCAGTAATTTTAGTCCCCAATGGGCCCAACCCATGACCAAATTGAAAAGTTGACCATTAAGTTATTAGTGTTGACTTCCACGTGGCAAAATTTAACTTGACCAATTCAACTTCTCCATTGACCGCTTCGAAACTGGATCTATGGTGAGTTACCCCTTCGTTTCACACCCTCCAAAACGTTTCTCTCGCAACCTTGTTGTCACCGTGTAGACATTGGAGCTCCGACGGTCGCATCAGATGTTGGTCTTGTTTGGCCAGAGTCTACATCGCACTCTGTGATTCTCACAAGTCACAACTCCCGCAAAGGGTGTGGTGTTTCTTGGATGGAGTGTGAACAGTGGGTGTGGTGTTTAGCATTGTTGAGTTTGGTTCAAGCCCTTTTTCTCGGATCACCTGAGGCGCACCTGCTATGGTTCAATCCCGCATTGTTCCTCTCCCCGGACTTCAATTTCGTATCCTACATTTCGAAGCAACGAACTTTTGTCCCCTTCGACAGGTTCTGTTTGGAGCTTAACAACTACCTCTCTTCCCTCAACCACGAACTCATTGATCTTATAAATCGTGACTATGTCGATTTCGTCAACCTGAACACCAAGCTCGTCGAGGTGAACATCGTTGAAGTGCGAATGCGGGATGTCGTTGTGGTGCGAACTGGCATCACAAAGGTATGAATGAAAAGTACTGCCGTTGCAGAAAGTTCCTTCATTTTTGTTGACTTGATTTGGTAGCTTAACTTTTGAAGCCACTAAAGATGTGATTTTTACCATTGCATGATCCAACCCGAATGTACTACAGCAACTGAAATTATTCAACAGCAGTTTCACTGAGAAAGTCAACGTTAATTTTAACAGTCATCATTTCAATTTGGATAAGGGACAAAAGTCATTGATTTTTTAAAATTGGAAAACTAAATGTTTTAATTTAAAAATAGAATAACCAAAATTACATTTTAGCCAAAATTTAAAGATTTTGATGCAGTTTTTTTTTTGATGTTAAATGAGTTTTGGATATATGAAAGGAAAGAGAAAAGAAGAAATATTTTTTCCTTAAAGAATAATTTTTTGGTTTCTTAGTTTCCTGTATAATATTTAAAAATGGAAAATATATTAAAAATAAAGTGACAATTTTGTAATTAAAAAGCGAAACTAGGAATACGAAATGAAAACAAAGGAAACGAACACTTAATATTCTCATGTTGAATTAGAAAATGCATCAACAACATCGGTTATGAGATATAACTAATGTTGAAGACGATTAACAACATCGCTTATGCTAGAACCGATGTTGACAAAGTCATTTTATTTACAAAAATGCCACCGCATATTTTTTGACATCAGTTCTTATATAACCGATGTCAATTGGACGATGTAGAATACATATTTTCTAGTAGTGTTCGTTACTGAAAAAGTTATAACTTTCATTTTTTCTATACTTTTCTACATTTTTATTTCCATGAGGAGAGTGGAAAAGTGATATTCCTATAGAAAAATGAAAAGTTATTTTTTAACACACTTATAAATTTTATTTTTACTTATTTTTTTATTAATTATTTTGAATTTTAAAAATTATTTCTAGAAATATTAAAATGTAACCAAACATGTTTTTGTCTTTTTTTTCCGAGAAATAACAATTTAATAATGAATATTTTTAGACTTTTCCTTTTTAATTTTAAAATTTTTTTACTTCAAAAAAATAGACAAAACAATTTGTTATATAAAAATAAATTTGAACAGATTTGTGAAAGTAAGAGGGAATTACTTAGTAGTATGAAAATATATGCCAAAAATCGTATACCAATTGTTGGTACTATTATTTTCATCTCATTTATTTACTTTTTATTTTTTAATTTATTATTTTCTATTGGATGAAAATTAACAAATAAATAAATGGTTCAATATTTTTCTAACATCCATATCCAAGTGTTCTTACATTAATTAGAGCAAACATACAAAATTCAGAATCTGAAGAATGCGATACTCACAATAACAAAGCTGCATGGCAATGGTCACTATATGTCGTGCAAGAAAATTGTGCAGAATAATCAAGTTCACGTTGAATTCTCCCTAGCTAACGTTAAATCCCCATCAAGCTAGTGACACTATTCCAAATGACGTTAAGTATATTCATTTAGGATCAACATCAAATACATGATATTTGTGTGGGGTAGCACGATTGGAGTGCTGGTGTGTGCAAAAATCAAGATAAGACTAGCATTATCAGATGGCAAAAAAAAAAAAAAAAAACACCCTGAAATTATAAAGTGATGTGTGTGTTAATGCATGTGGGTAGAATCATTCAAATTATGTAATCTCCCACAAAACAAAATATCTATGTTTAAGCGTAACAATTAATCTCCTATTACTAAAAACCAATGGGAATTTGATGATGAATAACATCATAAGAAAATTATATCTGTTACGTGTTTCATTAAACTACGCCTTTTAGTAACACGTCGTTGATCTAAATAAAATTAAATTTGGATCTTTTAAAAAGTCTTAGATTTGAGACTTGTGAATAATAAAAAAAAAAAAGGTAAGATACTAAAAGATATTTAGTCTCCTAATTTTCAAAAATTAGCAATTTTGGTTCAATAATCAATTTTACCTACATTTATTTCTTTTATTTCTTACATTTTAATTAATTAAATTATTTCTTTATGGTGCCTTAAATAAATATATTAGGTCTAGGTTCAATTGAACCAAAATAAAATAAATAAAATGTATGTAAAATTGAAGATTGAACAAAAATCACTGATTTTCAAAAATTATGAGACTAAATGTCTCTAATTTGAAATGGAGAATCAAAATAGCAGATTGAGCAAAATAAGATGACCAAACTAATGAATAGTTGACACCTATAACATGGTGACAAAAAAAATAAAAAATAAAAATAAAATCTATGTCTTGTGAGTAGCGAGTGCGAGCATGGTCATAAAACAACATAAACTACTTGGAATTTCAATGAGAACCCAATCTATGTTACACTTGGGGGCTGTGGCACATGCATACCAGGCTTTTCCTAGTTCCCTATAATGTGGAGGCTGTTGCTATATTTACTCCCCCTTTATACTAATACACTTCCCTTTTATCATTTGTCCCCAAACTACCATGCAAAACACACTCTCCTTATTGTTTCTTTGTTCTCCGATTTAACTATTTTCCAAGGAAAAAAAACACCCTCCACCTCCCACACAACTCTTCCCAATAACCACACTTCCCCTCATCCTGCAATGTTTTTCCAAACACTCCACTGCACAAAATTGAATTCATTTAAATAAACAAATGTCAACAGTAGCATCTCGTCAAAGGAGCTCTATGACGGCGATTAATTTGTTTGGGTATGAACTTTTGCTCTTGAGATGTTGATGAATGTGGCAAACAACAATGGATTGATGGAACAACTAGTTTTTTTTTTCACATTATTCACGCATTTTCTTGTTTGCAAATGACAATGCAGAAAATCCAATACACTTACGCTATGATCACTGTAAGACTCCAAGAAATTTTTTTTCTGATTTTCTTTGTTATACTTATTTTTATTATTATAGTATGTATGTGTGAATGCAAGAGTCGTGGAGCCCTGAAGCGGGACTGCAGAAGTGTTTTTCCTCTTTTTTCCGGAAGAGAACTATATAAGAGGCAGTGGAGGGGAGTGTGTTTAGTGTGGGGTAGACTGGGGATAAAAAGTGAGAAAGGGGAGTGGAAATAGCAATTACCTAATGTGGTTCAAGGTCGAGCTTGAACATGAGTCCACACTCCGTAATGTGTTAATAGTAGCCCACTATCTAACAGTATCAAATAATGGATCCAAAAATATAAATTGATAGTAAATTTTGTGGACTCTCATAGTATGTACTAAACACAAATAATCAGTTATGGCACAAAATTTTAATTTGTATTATTAAATTAGTTTAATGATACTTTATAATAAAACATAATTAGTAATATATTAATTTATATAAGTTCACAAGACTATTTTTTTTATAACAAAAAATAGCACCTTTGCTAGGCAAGAGATAATTCTGGCCTTATATCTATAATTTTTTATAAATAATTGTTTACCTATTTATTTTATTGATTATAGTTTTTAAAGTGTAACTGATAATGTGCACTGCTAATTTGGTGTATTACTGTTGTAAAAATAAACACTCAAAATATCATTTACTTTTGGTACATTAATTTTAAACACTCAAAATTTAAACTTTTTTTTTTGACAAAAACTCAAAATTTAATCTAGAAACTATAAATAAGTATCCTAGGCTTTGAAATATATAATCAACCAATATAAAAAACTCATACGGATTTTCACACACAAAATTTTATTCACACGTTTATTTATTAAGATAATAATATATGGTGCACTTAAAAAATCACTTATACTTTGTTTGAACTCTTGTTCTTTGTTTCAGAATAAAGAGTGAAAAATAATATATAAAGGTTAAATGGGAATGATGGTTTCTTTCTACCAATTTTTTAATTCACTCATCTATGTTAACTTTACCAGAAAATTTTTGTAATGATTTTCTTCTTCGCTACTCTTAAATCATAATGTTCTATATGCGAGCAATATAAAAAAAAAAAAATGTTCTATATGCGAGCGAACAGAATAGCATAATCATACAATCTTCTCTTGCCTTGATTAACCATACATGTTTTCCTTTTCTTTTACAGTCAAATATTACATTCAAAAGTTTGAATTAATTTTTTTCTTATGCATGCTATGGAATTTCTGCTTCAGTTAAATATTGATATGGATTTTGTTGAATTTCTTCTATTGATGTAAAACTTGGGCCCACTTTTTCTATAAAAATACATTTATTGAAGCAATTGTTACTTATAACTGGCTCACACATCTTTAAACTCTAACGGTGCAACTCCGTGTTGCAACAGTAATTTAAATAAAAAATCAAGAACTCACTGTTAGATTAGATATGCTTTTACTTTTGGGTATTTTGAGATCTCAAATGATTAAATAAGCATATGTCCATCTAAATTATTGTCTGCGGATACTTTAGATATGTTTGGTTTAATTTTTTTAGAAAATATAATTCAAAGAAATTATCTCAAAAGAAATCAATTTAAACCTGCATTTATTTAAATATTTTTTCATATAAAATTACTCAATGATAGGATTAAAAGAACTCTATATGAAAGAGTTACCGAATAACACAACCGATCAAAAGAAAATTCATGTGTTTAGCGAAACAAGCTTTGGCAACTGAAGCTGACTATCATGTGTTTAGTTTTGCGCCAGATTTTATTTGTAATGCATTAACAGCTGATTGGGCTCAAGTTAGCTTCCCTAGAGGCTTTTAGTTGTTCTTTCTTTAGATGTATTTCATAAAAAAAAAAAAAAAATTCAAATACACAGAAACTTACCCCCACCCCCCCCCCCCCCCCGGCAAAAAAAACTTCAGTTGAAGTATATACCTGACTTAAGATGAACTACTGGTCTAACCTGTCCACCTGCAATTGTTTTTCAAACTATACGTGCAAGAAATTTATTTTCATAAACTTAATAGCAACCACAGAGAGATAACTAATTAAAGTGAAGACAGGAGATATCAAAATGTGCATGGGACAGCAATAAATGCTTTTAAGAAAGATGTGCTTTAATCTTTAGTTGATCCATAAGATAGTACTACTAAGTATATAACGAGTTTCAAATTAATTTCAAGTACCTTAAAAGACAATTGCTTTGAGTGTACATTGTAATCATATCCTTTTATTTAATAACTATAAAATATATTGAATGTTTGGATGTTTTTAAGATATTAAATATATTTATTTTTATTTAATATTTTCTTTTTAAAACATTACAAATTTTGTAAAAACAAAAATATAACATTACTGGTTTTAATTTGTTGGAGTACAAGTATGAAGGTGAAGTCCCACATTGGGTAGAGATGTGCAAGTTGAGCAACATATAAGTGGAAAAACTCGCAAACCTAATGTCTTAAGGTTTTGGGTTGAAGATGGTGTCAAGTTCACTTGTGTGATGTGCTCGTAGTCCATTAGTGTAGATCTCCCTGAAGTTTAACCCCTCTTAGTGCAACACAATTGGTTGTGTGATGTGCTCGTAGTCCATTAGTGTGGATCTCCCTGAAGTTTAACCCCCTCTTGGTGTACAACAATTGGTATCAGAATTGATGGTTCGACCAGGTGACTGGCACGAACAAGTAGAATGAATTGGCCCATTGGTGTAGATCTCTCAGTATCTTACCCCATAATTGATTTATAAATCACTAAGAAACAACTTCTAATTAAAGTACTTTGCATAAAAAGATTAACCAGGGATAAGCACAACCACACTTTGTCATCCTACTATCCAAACATCATTAAGATGATTGATTAATTAGTTCATGTTTAGTACATGTTTGATTAGTTCATGTTAAGTCATAAGACGAATCAGGACCCTCAATAATTGTGATTTATGCAAAACAAATATTAAGTAAAAAAAATTGCGTCATATAAATGCCAATAGAGAAAAACGTTGCATCTATGTCTGTAAGATACAGATGATACGCAGACAGACGCTTAAGTCTGAAGAAGCATTTAAAGGCATAGTAAATGCACTATCGTTTTGTAATCTGTTTTTCCGGGAATGTTCATAGAACATCCTCCTAGGATCTATTGAAGTGCATAAAGGGAAACAGAAAGAAGAGTCAAAGTATCAGAAGTTCCCCTCGCCTCAAAAGACACGCTACAGCTAGCAATGAGTACTTGTCTGAGCCAGCGATGTGACCACTGCAACAGAATGATATGGAGTATATCTCAAGAAAGATAAGCAAAATGCTTTATCAGCTCAAAATGACTAGTTGGTGACAAGCATTTAATACTCGCATTAAATGCCCTTCAACCACTCTCTTTCAGATATTGGTCAGACGCGAGAAAGAAGACCATTTAGAGACAACGGTTACTTCCTCAGCAAGACTATATATAGCAGAAGTTTTTGAAGTGCTAGAGACAAGGGACTTAATTCAAATTACGCAAGCATTCTTTCAAGCCTTCATTCTTTTGTAAATTCTCTAAGTTGTAAAAAGCTCTCAAAACACCTTGAGCATCCTACGAGAAAAATATATACTATGTTCCTCATTGTGTATATCCGTCTGTAAGACGAAACATATAATAAGTCTGTGTGCACCTTACAAAAACAAATCTTGTTATTTGTTTTAGAGCCAAAAGTGGCTTGGTGGTAAAGAATACTTGGGTTTTTAGCTTGAAAAGGCTAAGTGTGAAAAACTAATTGGATGAGCCAGAAGTGGCAGTGAACAATACTTGTAACTTGTGAAAGTTAGTGGAACTTGCTGGTTTGCCAAGAACTGGACGTAGTCTCGGGGTGAGACGAACCAGTATAAATTCTTGTGTTGTCTTTCTTGACCTTTTATCTTTTATAACTGCTTGAACTGACTTTGTCTTATGATTTAAATCTGTTTTGTTAAAAAGGCTTTCATCTGTAAGTTATCGTCTGTCAAACGTTTTCTACAAAAATGATTTCTTTTGTTCTACAGACGTTGTACGCTTTTTATAAAAAGTTTGCAAAATTTTTTATAAATCACAATTCAACCCCCTTTCTTGTGATTTTTGCCTTTACAATTTGGTATCAGAGCTCAACCTCTAAGGGTTGAGCACCTGACCGTGTCTAAAGGAAAAGATCCAGATGGCCAGTTATGACAATCAATTCATACCCCAGGGAGCCTCTCTAACAAGGCTTCCAGCCTTCCTTGGAGATGACTATCCTTACTCGAAAGACTGCATAGAGATGTACATCAAGTCCAATCTGTATCAACTATGGAACATCATCATGAATGGAGATATTCCCATCACAAGGCCCGGAGATCAATGGACCTAAGATGACTACAACATCCTTCAACTCAACAACAGGCCAAATATACTCTGACCTGTGCTTTAACCATAAATGAGTACAAGAAGGTGCATAGACTAAAATCGACCAAGGAGATTTGGGACTCTCTCTGCACAAACTATGAGGGAACAGAAGATGTTCAACTAAGGAAAGCTGCCACTCTGACCAGACACTATGAGAACTTTTCCATGAAAGAAGGAGAAAGTGTTGATGACATGTTTGGAAGACTTCAGGTTCTTCTCTCAAACCTGGAATCTCTTGGGCACACGTATACTAAAGCTCAAATCAATCTGAAGATCCTTGATAGTATGCCCAAAGTGTGGGAACCCAAGACCACAGCTATCCAAGAGGCAAGGAACATGAGAACCTTGTCTTGGGATGAGTTGTTGGGAGTTCTACGAGTGCATGAAGTGCATTTGCAGAACAGAGACCAACTGCCTGCAAACAATTCTGCTGCTCTTAAAGTTGGTGAAACCAGCATCAAAAATGAAGAAAAGAAAAGAACTCCCAAGGCTCTGAAGGTTCAAACTATTCAGTCAGATGAAAAACTAAGGGAAGAAATAGCCTATTTAACTAAGGCTTTTGGGAAGTTTTTGGAGAGTTCTAACACTCTCACTGTGCTTTTAAAATATCAACAACATCCCTATGATAAATCTGGTTTAGGCTTAGAAAAAAGTGCATCTACTTCTACTCGGTCTGATCCAGAAAAATGTGACTTCTGTGGAAAGTCTGGACACTCCAAGTTCAGATGTATACACAAGAAGAAGCAAATGTCTAAGGGCACTAATGTTACTGGACCCAAGAAGATTTAGGTACCAAAGTCTAAGATTATTCCTATTTCAGATATCCTTGGTAGGAAAAGGCAAGGGTTTGAGCTGGTACCTGGACAGTGGCTGCTCACGACACATGACAGAAGAAAGGTCTATGTTCCTAGACCTAAAGTCAGTTGAAGGCGGAGCATTTGTCTTTGGAGGCATGGGAAAAGGACGCATCATAGGCATAGGTAAAGTTGGTGTGTCCTCCCTAACCTCCATAGACAATGTCCTATATGTTAAAGGTCTGAGGTATAACCTACTGAGCATAAGTCAATTGTGTGACAATGGTTATATCGTCTCATTTAACAAGGACAGATGTATAGTCAAAATAGATGATGGCGAGTCTATCTTTTCTGCCAGACGACATAACAATCTGTATGAAATTGATCTTATAGATCTTAGCAAGCAAACTGCTAACCAAAGAAGATGAAAGATGGATTTGGCATAAAAAGCTTGGGCATGTGAATCTGAAACACATTTCTAAAATTTTGAAAAAGGGTTTAGTAAGAGGATTGCCTAAGATTTCTTAGAAAACTCATCTTCTCTGTGAAGCATGTCAAAAAGGGAAATAGATTAAAACATCTTTTAAATCTAAAAATGTTGTTTCCACCTCCAGACCGTTGCAACTCTTACATATGGATTTATTTGGTCCTACTAGAACGTTGAGTCTGGGCGGAAAGAAATATGGCTTAGTTATTGTTGATGACTATTCAAGATACACATAGGTATACTTCTTAGGCCATAAACATGAGTCTTTCAAGGTCTTTGAAATATTCTGTAAAAGAGTCCAAAATGAAAAAGGCTTTTGCATCTCTAGCATCAGAAGTGATCATGGAACTGAGTTTGAAAATGCTGAGTTCAAATCTTTCTGCAAAAAGAATGGGATTTTCCACAACTTCTCTTCACCGAAAACACCTCAGCAAAATGGGGTAGTTGAAAGGAAAAATCAAACTCTGCAAGAGATGGTTAGGACCATGCTCTATGAGAACTCTCTACCTAAACACTTTTGGGTAGAGGCTGTGAACACTGCTTGTTATGTTCAAAACAAAGTATTGATCAGACCTATGATTGAAAAGACTCCTTATGAACTATGGAGAGGAAGAAGACCCAACATTGCTTACTTCCATCCTTTCATATGCGAGTGTTACATCTTAAACACCAAAGATCAATTGGGAAATTTTGACTCTAAGGTGGATAAGGGTGTCTTCCTAGGATATTCTGATACATCTAAGGCTTACAGAGTTTTCAATACTAGAACCTTAGTTGTAGAAGAATCTATCCATGTTAAGTTCAACGATGGACTAACGTCTAATAGGAGACTATCAGATATTGAGGATGATTTTGCAAAAATGCAAATAGGTCTGTCTGTAGCACCAAAGTTAGACGAAGTTCAACCTCCTCAGGAAATTCTTCCTTAGATTGAAGGAGCATCTGGCTCTCAACCACAGACAAAGGACTAGAAATTTGTAACCTATCATCCACAAGATCAGATCGTAGGAGATCGGAATGAAGGCGTAAAGATCATATCGTCCTTCAGAGATCAAGTATCTTATGCTTTCGTCTAAAAAATAGAGCCAAAAATGATAGACGAAACCCTGCCAGACGATGACTAGATCTTAGCCATGGAAGAATAATTAAATCAGTTTACCAGAAATGACATCTGGACTCTAGTTCCTAAGCCGAAGAATAAAAGCATCATTGGAACAAGATGGGTCTTCAGAAACAAACTGGATGAGCAAGGAAAAGTGGTAAGAAACAAAGCTAGGTTAGTAGCTCAAGGCTATAACCAGCAAGAAGGTATAGACTTCACTGAAACCTTTGCTCCTGTAGCTAGATTAGAAGCTATAAGAATCATGCTTGCATTTGCTGCTCATAAAAACATTAAGTTTTTTCAAATGGATGTTAAGACTGCATTTTTAAACGATTTTATTGAATAGGAAGTTTATGTTAAACAACCTCCTGGTTTTGAAGATTCCACTCTTACAGATCATGTTTTTAAACTCAAAAAGGCTCTGTATGGTCTAAAGTAAGCACCTCATGCTTGGTATGACAGACTGAGCTCTTTTCTTTTAGAAAATGGTTTTGTGAGAGGCAAAGTAGACACTACTCTTTTCAGAAGAGAAGTTGGCAAAGATTTCATTATAGTTCAAATTTATGTTGATGATATTATCTTTGGAGCTACTAATGAATCTCTTTGTAAGGAGTTTTCTGATATGATGAAAAGCGAGTTTGAAATGAGTATTGTAACAGCGCGGGGCCTCTTCCAACTGTAGGACGGTCTATGACCACCCCTGGCACTGCACTCATGAACTCCCCCTCATGGACGCGGGGGTTTTTGCCCTCCCCAGGAATCGAACCCAAGACCCTCCATGCTTAAGTCTTAAGTCAATGCATTCCTGGTACACCAATTGAGCTAGAGACCTCTTGCTATACTTTTATGGCTTCTCTTTTCTTTCCTTGATACTCACACTCACAATTATTACCTCATCACCTCTACGTTACTATTTCTTAGGATCATACCTTGACCCTTACTGAGGCACATAGAGTTGGCCTCCTATGCCAAATCTAGGGCCACTAGTGCACTAAGGCACCTAAACATCATTTTGTTACTCTTGACCACACACTAGGGTCTCACTTTTCTATAACAATGGATAGGAACATGTGTAACCTTTCCTTTCTCTGACTTGCCCAACTTGGGCTTACATCACCTCTCTTGTGAGGCATAACATTTGCATACCTCTCTGGGTAGCTTACATTATCTTTCTAGGGTTTAACTGTAACCTTTTTCCTACCTCTAAGGGTAGTAAACAGCTACACACGTCCTCATCTAATGTCTAGACTTATCTTACATCACTCACCTAACAACTAGGCTCAAGACTCCTCTCATGTTCTGACATAGAACATACATACATCAAGCACATCAATATATCATAGATTGTTTCTACAACTGTGTGGTTGGTATTATTCTTTCATTTAAGTTATATCTTGAGTTCCGTCATTAACTGAATTAGCTGAGCTCTAGCCAGGAGAGGCTTCCATCCCACTATGACCTCTTACTACTACCGGTCAAAAGTAGTTGAACCACCTTCCGTTGTCCGAAGGCGTGTTCCTATAAAACATTCTTCCCTTACCGAAGAATGAGTTGTTCTTCCCTACGAAGAACCCCTTCTTCACTAAGTGAAGATGATTGGTTTTCCCCCATGGGTGTCTGGGTGACGGTCCCTTCGCTCACCACTAGAGGGGCCTCTTAGCCCTTTAACATGACTTATCCCCTTTATTAGGATCATAAACATGACTTATTCCCTTTATTGGGATCATAACTTTCCTTTGAAAACTCTTTCATAAAACCTTTTCATAAAGAATCCTTTTCATGATCTTTCTTAAACTCATCACTCCTTGGTGACATAGAGGATCCTTAGCCCTTTGCACACCATTGTATGCCGAGCGTGCGGCTCTCAGACGTGACTGGTACCGGGGAAGGTTCCACCCTATGTCATTGAAGGGATATCTTTTACTAAAAACCTTTCATGAAACTATAAACTTTGCTTAAAATCATTTTCTGAAACTTAGGGGAAACTCCCCACCTTTTTACTAAGAGGCATAGGCATAGTCTTAAGTATTTTAGGTGTCTTTTATTAAAAGGGTTTACCGTTACATACAATCAATTCTAAGCATAAGGCACAACCATATGAATACCACTACCATTATCATCAACAATCAACATCACATAGCATCAAACAGTCATACATAAACATGGGTAAAAGCTTGGGAAGAAACTATATATCTATAGTCCTTATATTCTTCCAAAGGTCCCCTTTTGAAAAGGGTTCCCAAACAACTCTCTTATCATACCTACGCTTAAGCTAGACTAACAATTATATTCCCTGGAGTCTCACGCTTAAGCAACAGAGTGCCTCGCTTAAGCACCAGAACTTTGCACTTAAGCGCCAAACTCTCACTTAAGCGCCAGCTCTCTGTGCTTAAGCGCCAGGATCTCGCTTAAGCGCCAGATATCCTCGCTTAAGCGTCAGCTCCAGAAACACCTCCAACTCTAGGTGACTCCTCGCTTAAGCGACGAACATAGCTCGCTTAAGTGAGAGTCTGCGACTCTGTAGAACTGTGAACCTTCGCATTTATGTTCCCATAGCCATCTATGGCCTCCCAACCTCTTCCAAATATGCGGGATCGAGTCTAAAACATGTCTACATCAAAACCCAGCCCTCAAACAGGCTTAAACACTCCCCAAACAAACTCAACTCATCAACCCATTAAAATCCTAACTAAGAGCTAATAAGGGGAGAAGAGGGGAAAAGGGATTCAAAGCACAAACAATAGAACATAGAAGGATGAAGGGGAAGCACTCACACTGTGGGGTCTTGGATCTCTGCTCCATTTCTCTTCTCTTTCTCTTTCTCTTCTTCCTTCTTCTCCTCATTCTCTCTAACTTCCTCTCTTTCTTTCACTTTCTCTCTCTAACTCTCCCTCTCTTCTTCTATTTAAACCGTGGGGGTGTGTGTGTGTGGCTTAGTGAGCCTTGGCCCACCTTGGGTCTTGGCTCCCCATCAGGGTCCTGTTATCTTATTTCTGTTATATCCTATTATAAGGTAACTATTATTAATAATGCTTAAGGGTATCCTTAAACCATTAAATACAAAACTATTCCATAAAGATATATCTTTGTTATTTATTTCTAAGGTCCATAAATTGGGGCTATTACAAGTATGATGGGAGAACTTAAGTTCTTATTAAGACTTCAGATCAAACAAGATAGCAAGGGAATCTATATTCATCAGCAGAAGTCTATAAGGGAGCTTCTTAAGAAGTTCAAAATGGAAGATGCTAAACCAATGAAAACACCTATGCATGCTTCTTGTCCCTTAAGCAAAGACGAATCAGGTAAACCAGTAGATCAGACTATCTATAGAGGTATGAATGGCTCATTTCTTTATCTTACAGCCAGTAGACCTGATATTATGCATAGCGTCTGTTTGTGTGCTAGATTTCAGTCAGATCCTAGAGAGTCTCTTCTGAAAGCTGTTAAAAGATCTTATGTTATCTAGTGGGAACTACTAACCTTAGTCTGTTTTATCAGAAAAATCAAGATTTCAGGTTAGTAGGATACTGCGATGCAGACTATGTAGGAGACAGAGTTGAACGAAAAAGTACAAGTGGAGGATGCCACTACATTGGACCCTGTCTCATCTCATGGGCAAGCAAGAAGCAGAACTCAATTGTTATATCAACTACAGAAGCTGAATATGTGTCTGCTGCCAGTTGTTGCTCACAGCTGTTATGGGTAAAGTATCAATTAGAAGATTACTCTAGTTTTGAAAAATAATATATTTGTATATTGTGACAACACTAGTGCAATCAACTTATCTAAAAATCCCATACAACATTCTAAGGCAAAGCATATTGAGATCAAATATCATTTTATTCGAGATTATGTTCAAAAAGGTGTTTTTGATATTAAGTTTACAGATATAGATCACTAATGGGCAGATATCTTTACAAAACCTTTGTCTGAAGAACGTTTCGTCTATATTAAGGATCATCTGCATATGCACATGCTTTCAGATTAATGTTTGCATTCATTAGACGATACCTTTTGTCTTATCTATTTTTATTAATCTGTTGGAACTAATGTGTGTTCAAGTGTATAGACGATGAAAGCCCCACGTTCACAACGGTTACAAGTCTTTTCGTTTCTCTCAAAACATGCGCTGCCCTTTTCGCCATGATGAGACAGTTTTCAAAATGTTTTTAATGCCTATAAATCGCTCTTTTTATGACATTTCCTCTCCCCTCTCATCTCCTCTGGTATAAAAGGACGAAGTGCCTAAAGAAGAAGGTTCCTTTGATCTTTCTAATCTCTCTGAAATTCTCTGAGTTTCTCATAGACTTCAAAGATCAAAACTTTCTCATCTTCTCTTTTTTAAAACCTAACTTTTTGTGAACTAAAATAGCACCAAAGAAGCAAGCTTCATCCTCTGCTACTCCTCTCATCTGCAACATGGATGAAGTATCTGCAACTTTTCCAGAATAGCTTTCATCCCTGGAAAGTAGGCAAGTCTGAAAGAGCTAGTAAAGGAAGGTTTCGACGTTCAGGACATGTTCGCCAAAGTTGGGTGGACCAATTTTATTGGGAAGCACAGCGTCTGGTACCATGGTCCTTATGCCCTCTTCTGGGGGACTGCAAAGATGGAAGACGACCAATGCATCAGGGGCACCATTGGTCAGACAATAGTGGAAATCAGCCCTGCAACCATAGCTAAGGCTATTAGATGTGCTGAGGAGGGACTGATTTTTGACAAAGACTAGGAGAAGACCACTCAAGAAATAGTGGACATGCTTCTCTAAGATGGAGTGAGGCCTGCAGAAGAAGACCCTAAGAAGAGAGCTGCAGCCATAAAGAACTTTCTCAGGTCTGCCAATATGACCCACATCTACAGACTTCTACACAACATGCTCTTCAACATCGTGCTCCCTAGAACGGGGTCAAGGGATCACGTTAGTGAAAGTGATAGATTCTGCATCTACAACATAGTGGTAGGAGAAAAGATCAATCTCCCTGATTTGATCTTCTATCATCTGGAGCAAGCCTTCAAAGACAGATTCTCAACGAAGAAGCAGAAGAACCCATCCCTCACTGAATGTTGTTCACATAACTGATGGGGATGCTGGTGTTGATTTGACTGAGTTTGAAGTCTTGGGAGGAGCTACTTAGGTCTCAGGGACTACTTTTGTGAGGATGGGGATAGCTCACAAATTCCCTGAGTAGGTAAAAAAGCAAGGAGGAAAGGTGAAGAAAGAGCCTAAGGAAGAACCGTCTAAAGAACCTACGTCTGTAGCAGAGACACAGACTCTACCCCAGCCTCAGCCTGCACAAATTCAAACCAAACCAACCACCAGACGCACCCAACCTCCATCCTCAAACCTGCCCAAATAGAAACTACCTTCAGATCCACCCTCATCTCTTAAGAGAAAGGTTGCAGAAACTTCATCTGAACTTATATCTGAACCCTCTCTAAAAAAGCCCTTCACTAGAGCCACCAAAATCTGCATCGTCACCAAAGCTAAACTCACCACCTCACCAGAATCCTAACCTGAACCCCAACCAGAACTTCAACCTGAATCTCAACCTGCACCTCAACCTTCACCACCTCAAACCCAAGAATCTGATGTTCAAATTCTTGATGCACCCCCCAAACCTCAAACCTCTTCCAAACCCAAGCCTGCACCCAAGCCTAAAGCCTCATCTTTTCCTCCACCTGCTGACAAGAAGGAAGTAGCAGCTATTAGGAAAGCTTAGGAGCTATCAAGGAAGGAGGCTGCCAAGAAGGCCAAGATAGACAAGAGCCTCGAGAAGAAGGAGCAGTTTGAGCTGGAACAAACTATGGTAGAATATTTCAAGACTCTATCAGATGAAGAGTTGAAAAGGAGAGCTATTGAAGATGTCTTGGCCCCTGTAGACGAAAAGGCCGAAGACGAAGCAATCGATGAAGTTGTTCTTGAGTCTATCAAGACTCTGTCTAAAGAATAGAGGCAGGTAGCTATGGAATATCTGACGAGAATTGAATATGCCCTAATTCAAACAGTTTAAATCGCGTCTGAAGATATTGCTGCTAAGCAAAAGGAGTTTCAGACGCTCACCGTGGATGAAGATGCAGACGAAGCTGAAATAGAAGAACTAAATGAAGCTCTTCTTCAGTCCTGCTTTGGAGGCAAGCGCCCAAGGTCTGGATATTGGAGAAGACCTGGTTGAAGCTGATGACTCAGGTACTCATGCTATCTACAGACCAATCACTAAAGAGGATGAAAAGAAGGTAGATGAGCACCTGGCACAATCTGAAGAGGATCGCACTACCAAGCAGATGGTTATTTATGGTGGCACATCATCTGTCTCTACTGACACCCTTCAGACTCAGACTATTGAGGAAATCCAGACTCTGACTGAAGATGAACTTTTCAAATGAAGTCTAGCTCTACACTTAGGTACTTTTCAAACGCCACTCTTTCTTGGGTACATCTACGGAAGTCTAGCTCTACACTTAGCTCCAAAGTA
Source organism: Pueraria montana var. lobata (assembly GCA_026413185.1). NCBI lineage: Eukaryota > Viridiplantae > Streptophyta > Magnoliopsida > Fabales > Fabaceae > Pueraria > Pueraria montana. Next base: position 13,792,332 of record CM048656.1, read on the forward strand.
TAGAGGCTATGACTGGATCATCAGACACAACCCAAACATTTCAGTGCCTCCAGTACAACCTTCATCAGACCCTGACGTCAATGTAAGATACTATCCAGGGTGGAAGCGTCCAAGGGTAAATGAATGGGAACGATGTAATAGGGAATGGAGGAAGAAGGGTATCTGCACAAATAAGGATCAAGCCATTAACTTCATCAAGTTGTGGAAGAAAGATGTTCTAGGGATTGACCCCTTCAATCTTCCCAACTATGAAGTCCTTCCAGAAAATGAAATGCCTGTTCTCTCATGCTATAAGGAGGAACCTCAACTTAGGATATTCCCTCCTCGACAGACATCACCACCTACTCTTAACACACTCATTTTTTAGCATAACCCGTGTGGCAGACGAAGCTATCCTCCTGAAGCCTCAGTCTGGTGACGGCTCTCAGTGATAATTGATGAGGTACCTTTCTATGAGCCTGTCAACCTACAACAAATAATGGGTCTGCTTGCTTACCTCAATGTGGTTCTCCTTTGGAATCACGCTGAGCCTGGACATTTTGGCTACACCGAAGACCTCATCTTAGATTATCTAGAAGCAAGTCCAACGTTTAACTTGTGGGAATCCTCATACTACTCTGCAGAGTTGTGCATGAAGCTGCAGATGTATAAAGAGGAGATTAAGAAGAGGCAAAACTCTTCAGGCAAATCCAGAGGCAAACACAGATGATGCCTCATTTCCTAGGCACACAATTTCATTATGTGGCCTCTAATCAAACTCAGTTCAAGCTTGCGATTGATAAAGTCATTCCAGTTCTTCCAATCTTGAACTATAAAGGCAATGAGAAAGTAGAAAAAGAAGAAGAAGAAGAAAATGCTCCCCAAAGGAACATTCGCATTCGCAGAGGCAAGCCTTTCAAATGAGAGATTGAGGCCATTCTTCATAAATCAAATGCTGAACGAACGTTTGAAGATTTAAAGACCGTCAGACGAGTCAAGAAGTTTGATGCTTTCTGCTCTGGTCTGGAGCCTGAAGACAAGCCTTCTGCAGATGGGTATCATCTGAAGATAGGAAGATGCTATCAATGCAAAGGACACCAGCCTTTCCCATCCTCATCTGGTCCTTCAGAACTCATGCCATGGAAGTCCACCTTTTACTATCAGTCTGATAGGGACTTCTCTTTTATTGTGGAGCTTCCATATTCAACCTTTTTATTCTCCAAGTTTATTCTGGGCATTGTGCAAGAATAGACCTCCTATCTTTGATGAAGAAGTCTATGATTTGTATGCTGAACTCTGGGCAACCAGAAAAGCTCTGCATCAAGCTCTAGAAGACAAGAAAGCGCTAGAGGCTGAGCTCAAAAAGTGGATCAACATTGATGTCTTCTTTAGAAGACGTCGCCGTAGACACACTCCCACTCCACCAGGATCCCCTATGGTCCTCTCATCAGACTCTGACTCTGACACCTCTGATTTTGATGGTCCAATTCCTGGGGAACCAGGTTTTGCTGATCACCATGCAAATGGGGGAGAAGGGAAGAGTAAAAGGAAACCATGAAGATAGGGATGCATCTGAGGGGGAGCACAAGCTGACAAAGAAAGGGGGAGAGTATTTTTTTTCTGTTTTTATATATTGTCTGTAAAAATACATCATCTTGATGTGAAAACCTTTCAATAAGACAAGTTGTTTGATTGCTCATCAAACCTGAGTCTTCTTTTCTCTCTGTTTATATTCTATGCTTATAGTTTATGTTATAAGTAGCTTTGATACATCTTTTTACAATATTTGCTTGGCATCATCAAAAAGGGGGAGATTGTTAAGTCATAAGATGAATCAGGACGCTTAATAATTTTGATTTTATGCAAAACAAATATTAAGTAAAAAGATTGCGTCTTATAAATGCCAACAGACGAAAAAGTTGCATATGTGTCTGTAAGATACAGATGATACGCAGACAGATGCTTAAGTCTGAAGAAGCATTTAAAGGCATAGTAAATGCACTACCGTTTTGTAATCTGTTTTGCATGGAATGTTCATAGAATATCCTCCTAGGATCTGTTGAAGTGCATAAAGGGAAACAGAAAGAAAAGTCAAAGTATCAGAAGTTTCCCTCGCCTCAAAAGAGGCACTGCAGCTAGCAATGAGTACTTGTCTGAGCAAGCGATGTAACCACTGCAACAGAAGGATATGAAGTATATCTCAAGATAAGCAGAATGCTTTATCAGCTCAGAATGACTAGTTAGTGACAAGCATTTAATGCTCGCATTAAATGCCCTTCAACCACTCTCCTTCAAATGCTGATCAGACGCAAGAAAGAAGACCGTTTAGAGACAACGATTACTTCCTCAGCAAGACTATATATAGCAGGAGTTTTGAAGTGCTAGAGACAAGGAACTTAATTCAAATTATATAACACCCTAAATCCGGGTTTACATATAATCCATTTATTTTATTTTACATTAATAAAACGTGATCATTTTGTTCAATTTCGCATTCGTTGGAACATGAAAGAGACAAGTAGTTAAACAAAAATAGTAGTAGATTTAAAACATTTTCAAACTCAACTTGCAGTAAAATAATTTAACGCAAAACCACATTTTATAAAAGTCACACAACCCTTATATAAAAAATAAACATTCATTGGAATAACAACGTAAAACAGATATAAACAAGGTGTGCCTACGTGGCCACCAAAATATACATATATAAATAAGTTTATGAGAATAAGGGTTAGAAATGTCTCATGCACAGGATCATTATCATGTACATCCCAAGTCTAAAGTAGTAAATACACCGAAATAAGAAAATAGATGACTGAAACAACATACAAATTTTCTAAATCTAGGTCTACCCATATCAAAATACAAAAGAAGGGAAAAATGTATGTCTTGGAGCAGTCATCTCTAAACCCTACCCCTATGTCAGACTATACCCATAGAGAAAAGATGTCGGAGGAATCTCTAGCAAGACCCCTGAGAAGAGATCTCATGGCCCTCGTCCATGGGATCTTCCTCGGGATCCTCCTCCATCGGCTCAGGATCCTCCTCCGGGTCCTCCTCGGGATCCTCCTCAGGATCCTCCTCCATCGGCTTAGGATCCTCCTCCGGGTCCTCCTCAAGATCTTCCTTCGGATCCTCCTTAGGGTCCTCCTTCGAATCCTCCTCAGGGTTTTCCTCCTCCTCAGTGTTATGGCCCTCTACGACTACACCCATGACCACTCCGCGATGAGCACCTATCCCAACCGGAAGCAACCTAGGGCGGAAGGGAGGAAACACCGACCTCAGAGTAAGGTCGTTAGAAAGTGTGGCATCTAGATCAGTGTGAGGAAGAGACTGGCCATCTGATGGCAAATCAGAAAAAGATGAGGATGACTACACAGAAGTGTCTGAAGAGAGCTCCACGATCTCCACTGGCGTAGTATGACGATAGTACGGTGGAGTAGGCTGAGTAAACCACAAAAAGAAGTCGTAGTATGTCGGCTATTCAAATTGGCACATGAGTGACAACACCCCAAAACGCACGTGGCCCACGAAGTGATCCTCGTCGAGTACCCTGTCGTGGGTTCAGTGACCCCTCAAACGTCACTACCCATACCCTCGTGGAGGGCCTCTACTGCGCCATCGATATCTGGAAAAATAAATGTATGGAGTGAGTCCCTCTCCTCCACTAAACTAATAAACAAACGACCGACGGTCTCAAGCAACATACAACAATCAACTACATTGCAAAGATGCTCTCACGAGTTCCACTCGAAGTTTCTAATCTGTTACACTATTTCTCTAGATCATACCATCTCAACATAACTCGGGCCTGCTGCCACTGGAACTCCCAGAACTCAGTGGACTTACACAATTTAAGTCAAATGACTTATTGGGAGTACACCCTTCACCACGGTACAATGGTAGGCTCTCACCAACACGGTTGTGCCTCGCATTTGTCGAGATTGCCAAGTCGGCACTGTGGAAACACGACCACAAACTCGGCGCCAGATCCCCAAGAAACAGCAAGTCAGCGAGCACACCTCAGGTACCACTCTGTGAAAACATCCAATCTCTGAGGACTGACTCCTCAACCACTCCCTCTCATCGGATTAATCTCTTATAGGTTGGTGTGGCTTCTTTGCCAAAGGTACTAAACAGCGGTCTTCCACGACGCATGTCCCCGACATACCATACGAAGATCCACTCTCCACCACCACAGTGATCACACATTCTGACCCCATTCCTCATGAGCATATTTCTCACCACAGGTGAAGCCCCCACACAACCTCTTCCACAATTGTCCATTCAAGCTTTGTCCACGAACAAATTCGTTCAACCGTCTCACACGACTTAGCGCTGGAGGTTCCTTCCTCCTTTCGGTTCTCACCACGATTCGGACAATCACAATTTATAAACTTTCAATCATATGTGCATATTGCACGTTACCCAATCATGATCCACATCATGATCTTAACTGTCTTACTTTGTTTTATTGAAATCCTCACGCACTCTCACGTTTTATGCTTACTTAAGTCATTTTGTCCAAATCCATGCAAGGGTCCTAGATTTCTTTCTAAGTCCATTATCCGATATCATCTGTGCGCATAGGAAATTCCTAGTTATTAACTCATAAGGTTATTAAGTTCTCACTCTTTAATTATAATTAATTCACTATTTCACATAGTGAATGTCCTCAATTACTAGAATAATTTTCTAGTATCTACAAGTGTACTCCGTTTGGAGTTCACTTGCTCCCACACAAGAATGAATTATTCTTGTCCCCACAACCACAAAACATTGCAAACAAGTCACATGCACAAGAAAATTTCAGCAGTCTTTGCCCGAAGATCACGCTCCTTCCGGTCTCCAATTTACAATTAATAACATAATAATCATTAACAAACAATAATTCAATAATTCAACATAATCCATTAAACAAAATTGCACACACATTTTCAATAGAAATTTTCCTTTTGAGGTGAAATGTCCATTAGCAAATCCAACGAATGGCATTAGGCACAATTTCACAATCACACAATTAAATTTCATGCATATACCTATAGTTGTGCACACATACCAAAAATTATTTAACTTAGCAAATTAACTTAGAATTTCGTGATATTTTACAGAGACATAATAAATCACATATATTTCATTATATAAATTTTTCTCACAAAAATTCAATCCATAAATATTATTTTTGAATTACTTATGGTTGCTGGACAGGCTCCGTAAAGTGCACTTCTACATTTTTGGTAAATAGCAAGTCAACTCTTTTTTCTGTGCCACTTCATATACAATGTTACAAGCATGTGGGAAAACATATGGAATTTTCTCAGCACCAAATTCCTAACTAAAATTCCCTTTTTATATTTCTAAAACATTATTGTTTCAGAACAGAGTTTTCCATACAAAAATGTAAATAATTACAAAAAGTGTTCATAAAATTCTGAGAAAATTAATAGGTAGTAAAAATAGTCCAGATAGTGTTAAAAAATTTCTCCAAGCAAAATTCTCATAAAAATATATTTTATACATTTAAATACTCTTCTGCCCAGTTTTTCGGTTTTCACAACATTAATTTTCTAAAAATGTTTTCCGATTTTTTCTGACTTTAAAAAAATTCAGGAATGACCCTCATAATATGTAAATCGAATTCATGAGCCCATTTTTCCAAAAACATATCCCAAAATTTTTATAAAATTCGAAACATTCCCTTTTACAGAATCAACAACATTTGAAAATAATTCCAAAAAAAAATAGTTCCACTGTTCATAAAATTCTGAAAAAAAATACCATGATATCCAGAGGTTCCAAAACATAGGAAATCTTTACATTGCAAAATAATGCACGAAAATATTTTTGAAAAAATTGAAAACAGCTGCAGTGCAAAATTTACAAACAACACATTTCAACATGTTTCACATGCTCTTGAGACCCCCATGGTGTCAAGAGACTCACAATCACATGAATAGCCCAAAAACATAAAGTGAAACAAGAAATAGCTTAGGGAAAATAGAAACCCCTCCATACCTCTTTGGTTCCTCACTCAAAAGAAGAAAAATTGGTGTTGTCGGGTAGTTCTTGCCCTCCTCAACAATATATCCGAATTTAATCGGTGGATACTTTGATTTGAGTACTTGAATCTTAGAGAGAAGGTGCTGAACTTTAGAGAGAAGGAGGAGAAAATAAGAAACTTAGGGAAGAAGAAAAGTGAAAATGAGAGAAAAGCTCTCTTGCTAGGGTTTTAAAAAGGAAGAGAGAGAAAAGTGAAACTTTTAAAAAAAAATTCCCCCTATGCCCTTAGCTAGGGTTTTGTTTGTGTTGGGCCCACATGGGCCCACTAGGTCTAGGGTTAGGGTATTTTCCAGTTTAGGGTTTTGGGTCTCTGCGGGATTTGGTCATCTGGTCTTTAATCAATGAGAATTTTTTTTTAATTCACTCTCATTCTATTTAATATTTTTCTAAAGCATAATTAATTAATTAATTAATTAAATCTTCACTAAATTTATTTTCATCAGTAATTGTATTTCTTTAATTATTCAAACACTGAGAATTGATTTAACAAAGAAATAATTAATTAAAGCTATAAATTATGTACTTGACTCTAATTCACACAAATTTTAATTATTTTCATTTAATGAAAATAATTCCACAGATACTTAATCAAAATCATACCACTTCACACATGATAGACATAACGAGTGTAAATTTTTAGGGTGTTACAAATCACGCAAACATTCTTTCAAACCTTCATTCTTTTGTAAATTCTCTAAGTTGTAAAAAGCTCTCAAAACACCTTGAACATCCTGAGAGAAAAATATATATTGTGTTCCTCATTGTGTATATCCGTCTATAAGACGAAACATACAAGTCTGTGTGCACCTTACAAAAACAAATCTTGTGATTTGTTTTAGAGTCAGAAGTGGCTTTGTAGTAAATAATACTTGGGTTTTTAGCTTGGAGAGGCTAAGTGTGAAAAACTACTTGGGTGAGCCAGAAGTGGCTTGGTAGTAAAGAATACTTGGGTTTTTAGCTTGGAGAGACTAAGTGTGAAAAACTACTTGGGTGTGCCAGAAGTGGCAGTGAACAATACTTGTAACTTGTGAAAGTTAGTGTAACTTGTGGAAGTTAGTGGAACTTGGTGGTTTACCAAGAGCCGGACGTAGTCTCGGGGTGAGACAAACCAATATAAACTCTTGTGTTGTCTTTCCTGACCTTTTATCTTTTATAACTACTTGAACTGACATTGTCTTGTGATTTAAATCTGTTTTGTTAAAAAGGCTTTCATCTGTAAGCTATCGTCTGTTATACGTTTTCTATAAAAATGATTTCTTCTGTTCTACAGCGTTATACCATTTTTATAAAAAGTTTGCAAAAATTTTATAAATCACAATTCAACCCCCCTTCTGGTGATTTTTGCCTTTACAGTTCATTTTAGCAAAACAGAGAGAAGAAATAGTGCTTCACTTTATGATTTTACCGAACCCCATTTATCTAGAAAAGCACTTGCCATAGCACCATATCCAAAAAAGTCTTGGCTTTCATCATCAACAAGTGGGTAGCTAATCAAGTGGGGACTTAACTCAGTAATGCTATGGAAAAACACATAAATAATTTATTTGGAAGAGATGACTATTGTAATACTCCAAGGTATAAGCAACACTACAATAATTTTTCATTTATTATTAATATATTAAATCAATCCCCTACAAATATGTATTTTGAATCATTTCTTCTAGTTCTTATTATAAAGTTCTAAATTAAAAATGTGACCTGATTCTTATTATTTGGTCTAATATGAAATATTGTCTCTAACATTAATTATTTTTCACAAAAATATCCTTAATTAAAGTCAGTTCTAGAATGACGTGATAGTAAAATAAACTTAACACATTAATGTTTGTTAGTTTTGTTCACAAAGATAGTTTTGAAAAAAAATACTAATTTAAGATAAAATTAATGCTCTCAACTAATAACTAATTTTTTTAATTCTGATAATTAGTTAATTAGACCTTATAAGTTAACAAGGACTGGAAGGAGTAATTCTTTAACGTCTTGTTTTTATTACCAAATTATATGATCCTTAAAGTGACATTATAAATAGCCTTTTTTTTCAAATCTTTTGAAAAAAAAATAAAAGGGAGAGATTTGAAGAAATTAGCCCTTCGTTTTTATTGGAATGTCAACATTAACATTGTTGAGAAGTGTAAATGAGTTTCTATTTATAATATAGAAAAGTTAAGTACAAGTTGTAATGCTGATGTCTTAGTCAATCAATTTAAACTTCAACTTCATGTTGTCAACTCAATTTTTACTTAAGTTGTCTTCTGAAGCATCAATAACTTAGTTTTTATTTGTTTTGATATTTGTAATTTATATATTTTGAGTGACTAACAGACGAACATAGAGTACTTTAAGCAATCAAGCACATTTATGCATCACATTAATTTAGTTAAACGTCACATAGTTCGTTTTATTTTATCAAAATCTATTTCAAAACAACAATAATAAAATCTATTTAACATGTTTAATTGAGAATATCAATTATATTTTTTATTAATAAAATAAGTTAAAGGAGAATTATTGGATTGCTCAAGTTGATGGTTCTCGTGATGGTAATTGTCATGAAAGAAATTCATTCATGACTCTTGGTAGAAAAAGAAATGCGACTTTTCAAGGGTGTGGAAAATATAAAGAGTAATTACTAATTAATTTTACTATATATGCAAAAAAGTCTCACCCCACCACTATATAAAAGGAGTCTTTTTTGAAAATTTAATGCATACATGTCCAACAAAAGAACGAGAAATTCATAAGCAAATGAAACACACTCACTTAAATATATAGTAGAGAATCTCTTGTAAAGTGAAAAGTGAGTGTTTATCATATTTTGTAACTTTACGGTGGCGAGATTCTTTGATTCGTAGGGTCATACACACTTGAAAAAGATTTTCAATTTTCCACAAAACTTATAATCTCATTAAGAGAGTGAATACTTTGTTGGAGTATTTTTATGAATGGTAAATAAGAAGAGTTGAATCACATAAATGTGTCTCTATTATTTTCTTTCTCGTCTGTTGTGTATCTCATTATCAATCCTATGTGTATAGACTATAGAGTTTTTTCTAACATTATTAGATAAGAAAAAAAAACAAAATTTGAGATATAAATATTTTAAATCTTTTATGCAATATATATTTTAAACTATTGAGATAAAAATTGATATATAAGGTCAATGTCACTTGTACTACCACATTAGTAATCAACATTGCTACGTCAAAGTCAACTAACAATAATTTATAATCAACTAACAGATGGACAAAATGCATGAAATCATAAAAATAAAGAGATAAAATATATAATTAAGCTTGTATTTTTCAATAGAAACATGATATTGTAAATAAATATATAATTTATATTTTTCATTAAGATAAAGACACCCTATTAGATGGGCCGGGTGCAAGTCTTTTACCAAAAAGTAAACAAAAAATGCCTAAGAACTAAGTAGCAGGCTGGTCAGGTTGGACCGAGTCACCTGGAGCCTTATCATCCGGGATGACCGACTCATCCATCAACTCCCCCTATTTGTTGACATCCTTATTGATATCAAAAACAGAGGTATCAACATCCTTAAAAAAGAATCGGACTTGGCGAATCGCCTTCTTGAACCCGGCCTCATAAGTCGAGATGATCGCATCCACAGCTTCACCCAGGTCGACTCTCAGCTTGGCCTCGGAGTTAGCAGCATCCAGCTTCACCCGCTCAAGCTCCTGGTTGAGGCGCTCCACCTCGGCCTGTAGATCCTTTCCCGAATTCTCGGCAGTAGTCAAAGAAAGCTTCAAGGCCTTCTCTCGGTCTTTCGTCTCCTTTAACTTGGTTTCTGCTGCCTCAAGGGACTTACTAGACTCCTCAGCAGACTGAAGTAGAGTCTCGTTAGCCCAAGTAGCATCCACCAAGGCCTACTCAGCCTTCGAAGCAGTCTCCTTGGCCATAGCAAGCTCGCAGTGATTGCAGTCAAACTCTTCAGCCCAAAACTAGGCAATGGCCCAAGAACGAGCCTGGAAGCGTGAAATAGCCTCCATGGAAAGTCGGGGCCCAACATCCCTCAAAATGTCCCAGTCAGCTTGACCGAGATTCTCAACACTGATGAGGGCTTGCGGGTTGAAATCTTTACCCCAAAGAGAAGTCTGTCTGTCCTTCATAGAAAGAAAGGTCGGATGCCTCTCAACGGGGGTAGCCACAGTCTGAGCAGGAGGCAAACTAGGCTTTGCCTTCTTCGAAGGGTCATCTCCTCCTTGAACAGCCCTTTGATTCTTCTTCGGTGAAGGAAGAGGAGGAGGAGGAGATGGAACTGAAGAAGCAACATGGACCCCCCTGGCGGCATTGTCCTTGCTTTTCAGCTTCTCGAGACGAGCCTTCTTTGCATTTTTGTAGTCAAATTTCCCCATCACAACTGTAAAAGAAACAAATATTAACAAAAAGAAGTAAGTATAAAAAGGAAAAATTCGAGTAATCAAAAAAGCACCCACGATCCCAATTCGCCCTCGGAGTCTTGGAGACCGGAATCCCTACGATGATTTTACACTTAAGCTGACGGGGAAGCCTACAAAAATCAATCATGTCATCATGGTCCTCAGGAGACATATCCACAATCTTGCAGGACAACGTTTTATTTGGGGACCGAGTCCAGTACAGAGGAAACCTAGGCCTCCCCTGTTTATAAAAAAAAATAGACATCCCATCCTTCCCGGGACGAACTCGAAAAAAACCTCCCTTGAAATTTTTCCAATAAGAGGTGTAAGGGCCAAGTATGGCCTTACCCGGAATACCGGTTAAGAAAACCCAACCACCTTTCTTACTTTCCTTCATCGAATAGTGAAAGAGAAATTTGGAAGCATTTGGAGTAATGAAAAACTCGTTACAAAGTACCTTAAAGGCACACATAGACGCCCAGGCATTGATGCAACTGGGTAGGAGCTACATTTAACTCTCGAAGGACGTCACACTCGAATTTGTCAAAAGGGACGGTGACGCTAAGAGAAGAGAATAGGGCTTCATACATGTAAGTATAATGAGACTAACATGGAAGAGCCTGAAGGAAGACACGCTCACTAGGCCTGCAAGGCTCAACATGAATAATATTCGGCAGGTCCGAGTGGCACAGATCGACCTTCTCTAAGAGAGAGAGAATAGACTCACAGGTATGGTACCAAGAGGAATATCCCCCCACCTCCTCGTGTACCTAGAAGTAACTCGAAACTGAAATGGGAGGGAAGACCCTTTAAGGAGGCTTAGAACCACTCGGTTAGGGAGGAGGAGGAGGAGGAGGAGGAGGAGAAGGCTGGACACGACGAAGAACCAAAGGTACCTCCCCGGTGGCCTCAAAATCATCTAGAACCACAACCCCTATCGAAGGAGTAGTCAAAGGAACTCCGGCCTGCCTAGAAGGGATGGAAGGGTGAACCACTTCCACTTTAGCGGCGTATGACGCTAACGCGCTGTCGCTAACCCCACTGGAGTTATGACGACGCGGCGAGGCTTCGCCATCGGAGTCCTCTCCGATCAAATGCACCTCCGACGGCAACATCTTACAACAGCCGAAAAGCCCTGACTCCCTAGAAAAAGACATTGTTAAGGAAAAAAGAACAAGAGAAGGGAAGGAAGGAGCGTACCTGAATGGAAAAAGGAGGAAGAAAACAAGAGAGAGGAAGGAAATGGCCGAGAGTGTTCGCCGGAGAAGAAGATTCAAAGAAAGGAAAGAAACAAGCGAGGAACGCGTACAGTGACCCTTATATAGGGCTTCAAGCGCCTCGAATATGAAGAGACGAAGCGACTCGGACCGTTGGATCAAGACCCTTCGCCAAATGAATCAACAGCTGGGGAGGCTTGAGACCTTTGAGTATCTCGAGGATGTTTCAAAATTCAAAAATAATCATTGCCGCCACCCTCGGGAAACGTTACGAGTTAATAGGTCTAAAGCGATGCGACCACTCAAAAACGAAGTGACACAACCTTTCAAAGTGAAACAACGAAGCCGAATCTAGCAGAACGAGATGAGTAAGACACAAGGCCAACTCAGTCAAATGAAAATTCGAGATTTGGCAGGGTCACCACTTAAGCTCTTACATAGCTTCAGAGCTTGGGGGCATGTGTACTACTTGGACTTGGCACTCCACCGAGTAGATGACCTGGTCGAGTAGTGTAAGCCTACTCAGACCAAGGAAGTTATAACGGAAAGTATATCTTATTAAAAGATAAGATATACGAAGATTAAGGCACAGGATTATGATAGAAGATAAGTCTATCTCTATCATAATTAACGAGATTTGATAAGATTCGATAGGAAAATAACCCTATCCAGTCTATCTTTCTACACTCTATAAATACGAAGGTACTCATTCCAATCAAGGTACGAAATTCTACACCCAATTGTGATACATGTCTCCTACCTCTGCACCTCTAACTTGAGCATCGGAGTGTCTTTGCAGGTATACCCCCCAATTCACGGAGGAGATTCTGGCAGAGCCACCGCACCGGAACACTTACCAAATTTTATTAAAATTCCCAAATGAAGAATCCATATATATTGCATGTTTCTCATCATATATATTGCCACTTGAAGGGTTACTATTGTCATGACCACCATGCTAAACCGTGACGTCTTAACTCTTAATTAACCCTGAATAGTACTGGTACCACAAAATCTCGTATTTGTTTTGTTTAAACTGGATGACAAAATAGGGTGGCACAATGTATTGATTTTGATCCCAACCCTTTTTTCTTCCACTCAATCACCGCAAGGTTTATTTATCACAAAACCTGAAACCTTGCTTGTACAATTCGTTTATATACGACCAAACACAGAGAGAAATGATTTACTTTAATTGTGAAAGTGAAGATGAACTTCTAGATGGGATTGTAGCCAGGTCCTCTCACCTCTGATCTTCTTGATTGATTCTCTTTTAATGCTGCATGCACACATGTGACTTTCTTCTTACACAATATAGTAGTTCTGATTTTTTTTATATCCATTAGACTTATTATAATAATTAAGCTGAAGAGACCTATTCCTTGATAATTTCTTCACAAGTACTATTGCATGTATACTTCGCGGAATCTTCAACTTTCGGGTCTTGTTAGGTTCGTAGAGCAAGCTCATTGTGTCTCTTTATAGAGATGTTAAAATAGCTTAAATTGGGTCCACATTTTTTTCAAATTCTTACTTTAATTGGTCAAGGTAAACTATAGTACTATTACATTGCTGGGTTGCGAAACTGTAAGGAATTGTTGAATTTGAAAACCAAGAATTTAATTAAGAGTCCTCATCAATTTACGTCACCTAAAAGGTGATAATTCAAGGGAAAACCAACGGTCAATATTTAGGCTATGTAATTAGATACGATGCAAAACGTTTTAAGAACAAATAAAACGAGCTGAGAATGATAGAAAACAATGAGAAAGAAAAACTAGACACCACAAATTTACATGATTCACCCAAGATTGGGCCTATGTCCACGGGTAGCGACAAATTTCACTATATGAATGTGAATACAGAGGAATTACTACATATCAGTAGCAGAGAAACATATGAACATTCTCACACTGAATTTCTAATTTTTCACACATCTCTCTTATTGTACATTTGTACCTCACACTCTTAGATTGTGTCTATCTATTTTTTTTATCTCTCATTGAATGTCGAAGACCCTATTAGAGGTAACGATTATAATAGTCACAATTGACTGTTTAAAGTTCCTGCTTTGATAAGAACCATCCTGATACTAAGAACCATTCTCACAAAGTGCAGAGATTCAAGACATTCTTCCACAAATCTCCACCTTGGGATTGACACCTCTGAACTTCTAGAAAACTTAGTTATGATCTGCTACCGCCAGCCACAAAGAATTATTTCCAACAATCATAATTAAGCAAGTCCAAACAATGCATGAACTTGCCCTTAGGAACAGGCTTGGGAAACATATTAATTGAGTTATATCCTTTGTACGTATTAATCTTCCATCCATGACTATGTGTGAACAAAATCTTTGTTTTAGGATTGGGGCTTAACACTTGACAACTTTTTATGTTAATTGATTGATTTATCTTTATTTTCTTTTGATTTCTCTCACCACAAGAAAATGTTGAATTATCTATAGATTATTTCCCACATATTTCAATTTGTTTATAGTAAATTGTTACCAACGGATTTATCCGTCGGTAATATAAAAATCCGTAACAGTAAAACATCATTATTGACAATGTTTCCGTAGATAATTCCGTCAAATATTTTGGCGCCTTTGAGTGGGAAATTTTTCTAATGAAATTTACCCATAGATTTTTCCATCGGTAAATGGAATATGTGGGTAAATTGGAAACTTTGTAGGTAACTTTAAAAGAGAGAAAATATAAAAAAAATTTAAAGACTAATTTGACCGTGGGTAATGTGCTCAAATTCGTAGGTAAGTTTAAAAGGATTAAAAGATGAAAAATAAGTAAATAATATTAAAATAGTACTGAAAGGAAATTAGGGTTTTTCACTTTTCACGCTGCCTATCCCCTTTCGTCGAGTCCCTCATTCTCTCAACATTCTTTACCTTGATGCGAGTCCTCCCCAGAAGAGCATCGCACCGCCAAGCTCCACACTACCACTTGTGTCTGCGCCCTTGCTGCTTTTTCGTCTCCCCTCATTCTCTCAACATTGCCACTCGTGTTTGCACCCTTGCCACCCTCTTCCTTGTTTGTGAGTCCTCCCCGAAAGAGCACCATTAAGGTGAACTATTTTTTTTTTTTTTTATCAATTGGGTCCTTGAACTTGTATTAGTTTTTTAATTGGGTCTTTCTGTCTAACTGTCGTTACAGAAAATTTACTTATGAGTCAATTGTGTGAGTTTGCAGTAAGGTTATTGTAGGGTAAAGCCTGAATAAGCTTGTGAAGGAATACTTAGGTTGAGTGGACTTGTAGAGGTGAGAATATTAGTTGAAGAACCTCATTGAGAATACTAGGTTTAGAACCTGTAGAAGCGATAATATTGACCCTAGGATAGGTGAGAATACTTAGTATAGACTTGCAAAAGTGATGACAATACTAGATTTAAGGACTAAGTAGCTCCTATGATTAATTTTCTATACTAACAATTAGACAAAAGAATCTAATTAAAAAATAAATACAAGTTCAAGGACCCAATTGAAAAAATAAACAGTTTAGGAACCTAATTATAAATTGACAAATAGTTCAGGACATGTAGAGTAATTTAAATATATTTAAAAATTGAAGAAAAAATGAAACTCAAAAGATTGCATCCAAATAGTGTCGACTAAGTTGTGCTAGGTGTGTCGGTATTAGAGTGGACGCTAACCTTTCGACTCTAGCAACCGTTTCTTATAAGGGGCGTTTGGTATGGGAGAAGTTTTTACGTGCCCGGGAATCATGATTCGGAATCATGAATCCTGGGAATGATGATTCCTGGGAATTAATAAAATTTGTTTGGTTAGTCATAAATAGTCTTGTGAATATTTATATAAGTTACCTGGAATCAAAGAGTTATGAGATATTTTTACCCGTTACTTTAATTATTTACTGCATTAAATAATCTAATAATAAAAAGTAATGTGATATTTTTACTGCCGTAAAAAAAATTAACTTGGGAAAGTTAGATTCCCACCTCCCTTGATGGGAATATTTTTGCGGGAAAGTGACTTAAAACCAATTCCTGGGAATCATAGTTTCCCGGAAATATTTTTTTTTTAAAATGCATACCAAACATGGAAAAATAAGTTTCCCAACTTAAGATTCCTGAAAAATTAAAAATTTATCTCCTACCAAACACTCAACTATAAAAGTGAGATACCACCCTACCAAATCAAAGTGAGATACCACAAATCACTGTCAACACCTTCCCTTCAATTAGTTAGTGGCTTTCTGTCATGAGAATTGAGAATAGAGGCGATGGGAGTTGTGCTGCGCCTCTGGGGCCTGGCAAATATAGAGCAACGACACTACAACTATGGACATGGCTCGAGCATGTCTCAGTCTCTTACCAACATTCTCTCCAAAAAAAATTTGGATTGAATTAAAAAATTCATGAGTAACAATGACCCTCAACTATAAATAAACTAATATAAATCTTTTTATAAAATATCATACTTGATTACACAGATAATATAATTACGATTTATTGGTGTACGTACTCTTCTTCCATCTTTTCATCGCATCCACTTTTTGTTTTAATCTGTGTCTTAATTAGTTGTTATAACGAAGACACATAGGGATACAGTTTTACTTCTGGAAATTAATAATGTTTGAGAGTGATATATATTGATACCTAAAGGCTGTTAGCAATAATTGTACTTTCTCCTGTTAAACAAGCAAGAACATATACTTTTGCGAAACACAATATTATGTTTGGTGGTGAGTCATTTCATTCTAACCTAGGATATATACAGGACAGGATTTATTTTTCGTTTAGCTTGGTTTTATTCGACACATTTACAACTCAATTTCTAAGTCTGATCAGCATGGGAGGCTTGGTGGGAGGACCTATAATTGCGAGTAATGGCTGCAGTTGGAAAATTGACGAAACGTGCGTAAGTTACGGGACCATATCTAGTACTGTCACAGCTATAATCAATAATTATAATACCTTATCACGTAATCTTTGTGTTTCATGAAACAATTGACATATGAGGAATTCTTAGTTAGGTACAAATTCAACTAATAAAAAAATTATAACTAATAAAATAAAAAATAAATAAATTCACCTGTAAAATAAAGAAATTAACATTTAAAACAAATAAATAAAATCCATAATTTTTTCTTTACTATTTTTGCGTGTAACCGTCTCTCTCTTTTTATTTCTATATCAAAAATTTTATCACCTAATAAAATTTGATATTAAATTTTACGTGAACTTTGTTATTTAAAAAATGTTAACCAATTTTTTTTAAAATCAATCTTATGATGGAAATAAAATGTCTATATTATAAGTTATTTTAGTCTGTACATTATAAAGTTATTTTAACTTTTCTTATCTGACAACCCGTTGTAGTCCACCCACCCGTATCGGACTAGCCCGCAATGGACCAAATAGTCCATTTTACCACCTCTAATTTTTTCCTTCTTTTGTGAGTGGTATATTTGTAAAGGTGGAAAATTGTAATTTATTAGAATTTATAAAGAACGGAAACTTGTTAATTCAGCATAATCGTTCTTCTTTTGTTATTATAAGAATAAGAATACATATACACAGGTCATTGCTGCATTCATTATCATAGTGGCTATCAACCCGAAATGACTTCACGAGTTAATTTTAGTTGTATATTATCGGTCACGTTGAATTATGAATAACATAAATTGATGAAGGCAGTCAAAATTAGGAGAAAGTGGGTCCCAAGATCTAGCAGTGAGAAGACACACTGACACACAATACCAAATGTACAGTACAGTATTCAAAGGACAATATATGCTAGTCATGTAGTTAGTTAATGTGCGGTCTTTTTTTATTTCATCTTAATATTTCCTGTTGAACAGTTATATCAAATTAAATGAGCAGACGGAGCAGGTATTAAACAGGATCAGTTTCGAGTTGTTTCTTTGTTCTCTGTATTTCGAGTTGGAATTTTATAATTGTTTGGTGCAAGAAAGGTTAGGTATTTTCTGGTCTGCCACACCCTATTCGTGGCTATCACTGAGTGGCATTGGCATTGAATGAATTTTTTTCCTATCTACCCCTTTGAGAGGGGGTGATAGCGCGAATTAGAGAAAATTAGTTTATGCATGTGAGAGCATGACTTACAAATCAATAGAAAAACACAAGAACGAGGGTGGCTAACAGTTGGTGCATTGGGTGATGATGGTCTCAAATAAATAGAATTGACTTAAGATGTACATTAGGTTCGACTTATTTGATTCATCTATTGGCTCCATTCCATATATTTTATTATTATATTATATATACATAAATATACAACATAGTAATGATTTATTTTTCATATAAAACGATCAGAATAAGTTAAAATTCTTCACATTAGTCTAATAATATAATAAGCATGGTCATAACAACTGCAAGGCCAATATGAGGTAGTTTTCTTGGCCATGAAAATTATCTAAGATCTCAAAAGAAAATTTATAGTTTTTTAAAGGTTTAATTGCCCTTTTTAGTCTTTATAGTTGTAATAAATTTTCCTTTTAATTTCTATAGTTTAAAATATCCTATTTTGGCCCCTATAGTTTAATTATTTAACCCTATTAGTTATCGCCATCTAAAGTCGTCTAACGTCGTTACATTAATTTCGATCCTTTAAAACTACTACAAAATTAAAGATAACCGTATAAAATTGCTAAAAAGATTTTGGCGATTTTTAACCTCCATAATTAAAAAACAAAAGTTTCTTTTTATTGATTTTTTTTCTTTCTTCATCCCTTTGCCACAAAGGATTTTTTTTCCCTTCTAATGGCTTCCAAATTCTCCACTACACATTCCGACCATTTTGCGCGCCCTCCGCTATCCTTTTATAGTGATGACTTATCGATGCTCTTGTACGACGTGCTGGTGAAGATCGCAACCTTCTTCGACGACCTAAACCTCCATGCAGCATCACTGGTGTGTCATTCATGGTGGGAGGCATTATGGCTACTACTGGATGAAATGGTGTTGCTCCGATGGGGGGAGCGCTTCAAGCATGGTTGCCTCAGGGTCCATCCCAACACCAACAAGACTCTCAACTTGTTCATGAAAGTGGTTGCATGTGGCTATACCCTAACCATGGTGGACATTGGCCTCATTTACTGGGAGAAAGGAAGAAGGGAAAAAAAACTTCGTTTTTAATTTATGGCAGTTTTACACTACCAATTTCAGTTTTGTAATGATTTTAAAGGATTTGAATGTAACGACATTAGGCGACTTTAAAACGATGAGACCATAAGGGTTAAAAATTGCAATTATAGGGACCGAAATGGAATGTTTTAAATTATATGGACTATAAGGAAAAATTGTTGCAACTATAGAGACCAAAATGGTAATTAAACTTTTTTTAAATATTTATTATTAATTTAAATTATTTGGTGATAAATTTTATTATGATATGATTTATTATTTGTTACTATTCTATAAGTAAGACTACTTAGTCTTTTTTTTTTGGTCGGTGATTACCTAGTCTTAAGATTGAATTAATTGAACAATTGAAAACTTTGGATAAATCATATTACATCAAAATCAATTTTAATCAAAATCAATTTGGCATAATCAATGCAAGAAATGTGTGATTTTTTTTTTAATGGCACAATTTTTTTTTTTATTAAAATGACCTTTATAAGAAGTAGAATAATGATATTTGGACACCCCAACTTTTTAAACACAACATCTCTCATTTTTCTTTATCTCTTCTATCACATTATATTATCTATCATACCTATATTTTTCTATTTCTTTTTTCTCTCTCTAAGTGTCAACTAGGATTTGGGATGTCCATTTATTTTTATCCAAAGAAGTACAAGGTGTACTCCTACAAGACCCGAAAAAGTGAACAAAGAAGCCATATTGGCCTGTTACAATACCATATGAATGCTAATGGTATATGTCCATAACTTCACGGTTGTTTGAATCAGCCTATCCATAACTTCACGTTTTCATAACTTAAAAATATGCAAAAATTACTTCCACCTTGTTCAGCATCGGGAACCGTGGACGCACGTCATCCCCAAAACATATAATATAATTTTATAAGGGTTTCTGCGTTATCTTACAAATTTGAGGTGAATTTCACACACACGTATAAAGACTCACGATGCATATGTTCATATCTTTATATATATAAAAGTAAGAGTCAGGAATAATTTAGTAAATTTAAGTTTTTTGCCCATTTTAAGGGTAAGTATGTAATTATACTGCCTCACATTTTAAAGCAAAATATAAACGTTTTTCTTTTTCATTAACTACTTAATTATGATTGATTTGTGGAATAATGATTTCCTTATTTTTAACTATTTCACATAATTTTTTGTAGTAATTCAAATTGATTGGAAGAATTGAATATAATTACAAAGATTATAAATATAAAGACGTAAAATCTACAATTGATTGGACGCATTAATTTTGCCAATAAATTTTAGAATTAAAATAAATCTTTATCTTTACATATATATATATATATATATATATATATATATATATATATATATATATATATAAGTTATATTTTTTGCATCTAAAAAAGAAAATATTTTTCCACTCAAAAGAGGGATTTTTTTTATATTTTTATGTTATGTCAATATTCCAATATGTTATGTCACCTTAAAAAGGAAATATTTTTCTGCCCAAACAAAAGGTGTTTTTATATTTTTAATTTTATATCAATATTCCAATTACATTAAAAATCATTTATATATTATATAAAGATACTATATAAAGATATATAAATATTACATTATGTATATACATGTATATAATATAATATTATATATATATATATTATTTTTATTTTTATATAAAAATGAAAAAAAAATCTATCAACAATTACATAAAGATTACATAAACATATAAGGATTATAAAAAATAAAATATTCACTTATGACTATATAATTAAATTACCGAAAACATATGTAAAAATATAAATATTAACTTATGATAAAATATAATTAATTAACAAAATTATAAGATTAAAAATTGAGTGTAATTAAAATATTATAAAATAATAAGTCTAATATAAAGATTTTAATATAAATATTAAGATAATTTAAATATATAATTAAATTGATGAAATAATAAGTCTAATATAAAGATTTTAATATAAATATTAACTTATGACTATAATATATATAATTAAATAAAAATGATGAAATTAATGAAAATGATTTTGTTTATTTTCTACTATTAACAGTTTCTTTGATTTAATCTATTAAAATTTATTGACTTTTCTAGGATGATTGGATAAGGGAATGTAAGATCACTTTTACATTTTAAATATTTATTTTTCAGTGAAAATGATTTTTATGTTACCCACAGTAATTATAATATAAATACATAACAATGAGCTTCATAAAAAAATATTTTTTTATGCTGATAAAAATGTATGTAAATTAGTTAATTTATTCAAATCTACCAAATTAAATAATTGTTTTAAATTAATTTTTTTAATTCAACCTTTTTAAATTGGGTTTTATAAATTACAGTCATTTTTTAAAAGAAATCATACATATATTTTTAAATTCAAACTTAACTTACCATATTAGATATATTAAGTATACTCACGGGGATCAACTTTATTTTTTATATATAAAAACAAGTAGAAAAATTTATGCTAAATTCATGGGAAAGTAAGATATAACACACGAGGATGGACATTTTTATATTTTTTATAAAAACAAGTAGGAAAATTAACAATTAATTAATTGGGATAAACCTTTTTTACTAAAGAATTTTGTCCAATCAAAATTAAAAATTTTATTACATAATTAATATATATTTAATTACATACAAAAATCAAATTAAATCAATATAATCACTATTATTTTCTCCACACAAAATTAGTCTCTAAAATTAATTTGTAAGCAAATAACTATTCATTTTTTAATTATTATCATGTCACTTAAATAAATAATTCAAGATTTCTTCTACCTGGAAAAGAATTTATTTTCTTTTATACATTGATATGTATATGTCAATATATTAAAATAAAAATTATATATAAAAAATAACACATAGGGATGGATATTTATTTTTTATAAAAGCAAGTATAAAATTTTCACTTAATTCACTGGAATGGACAAATTACTTGAAATCACATTAATATCTAAATTATTATGGTGAAATAATATTTTTTTATTATAATAATTATAATTTAAATGTATTTTTATGATTGTCTCTTTCCTGACTCAAATAATTTATTGAATATTTTATTTTACAAACATACAAAGTACGAAAAATATAGGCAAAAATATGACAAATGGGGATGAACATTTTTCAAGAAACTATAAAGAGAAATTTAAACGTAACTTACTATATTAGATATATAAAATATAACACACATGGATGGACTTTTATTTATTAAAATAAGTAGAAAAATTTTACATTGAATTCATAGGGATAAACTTTTTTACTAAAGATTTTTGTCTAATCAAAATTATGATTTTTTTTATATGTTTAATATATATTTAATTACATAACAAAAATAAAATTAAATCAACATAATTAATATTATTTTCTCTATGCAAAATTAGTGTCTAAAATTAAATTTTAAGCAAATAATTATTCATTTTTATTTATTATATCCTCACTTAAATAAATTATTAATGATTTTCTTCTACCTGGACAAATTTTATTTTACTTTTATACATTGATATGTATATGCCGATATATTAAAATAAAAATTATATATAAAATATAACACATAGGAATAAATATTTTGTTTTATAAAAGCAAGTAGAAAATTCTCACTTAATTCACGAGATTAATAAATTATTTGAAATTACATTAATATCTAAATTTGGTGGTGCAATAATATTTTTTTATTATAATAATTTTAATTTATATGTATTTTTATGGATGTCTCTTTCCTAACTTAAATAATTTATTAAATGATTTATTTACAAACATATAAGTATGAAAAAATATAACAAATGGAGATGAACATTTGTCAAGAAACTATGAAGAGGAATTTAGACTTAACTTACCATATTAGATATATAAATTATAACACATCGAGATAAACATATTTTTTCATATAAAAACAAGTAAAAAAATTTACACTGAATTCACGGGAATAAACTTTTTATTAAAAAAATTTGTTCAATCAAAATTAAAATTTCTATTATATATTTAATTACATGACAAAAATAAAATTAAATCAACATAATCACTATTATTTTCTCCATACAAAATTAGTATCTAAAATTAATTTTAAGCAAATATTTATTTATTTTTTATTTATTATATTCTCACTTAAATAAATTATTCAAAATTTCTTCTTCCTAAAGAAAATTTTATTTTCTTTTATACATTGATATGTATATGCCAATATATTAAAATAAAAAATATATAAAATATAACACATAGGGATGAATATATTTTTTTTATAAAAGTAAGTAGAAAATTTTTACTTAATTTATGGGAATGAACAATTTCCTTAAAATCACATTAATATGTAAATTATTATCGTCAAATTGTAATTTTTATAAAAAAATATTTTTTATCCGTTTGTTTTACGAATATATAAAATATACCACACGGGAATGACTATTTTTTTTTATATAAAAACAAGTAGGAAAAATTACATTGAATTCATGGAGATAAATTTTTTACTAAATATTTTTGTCCAATCAAAATTATAATTTATTTTACATAATTAATATATATTTAATTACATAAAAAAATCAAATTAAATAAAAAAAATCACTATTATTTTCTCCACGTAACATTAGTGTCTAAAATTAATTTCTAAGCAAATAATTAATTTTTTTATTTATTATCTTCTTACTTAAATAAATAATTCATAATTTTCTTCTACCTTGACAAATTTGAATTTTCTTATATATATATATATATATATATATATATTAAAATAAAAATTACATATTAAATATAACACATAGGGATGAATGTTTCTTTTAAAAGCAAGTTGAAAATTTCTACTTAATTCATAGGAATGAATAATTTACCTTAAATCACATTAATATGTAAAATATTATGGTGAAATTATATAATTTTATTATAATAATTTTATTTTAAATATATCTTTTTTATGGCTTTCTCTTTTGTGGTTTAAATAATTTATTAAATATTTTATTTAATGAACATAGAAAGTATGAAAAAAAATATAATACATAAAGATGAATATTTTTTTCCGAAATTATGAAGCAAAAAATATAATAATATAATAAATTACATTACATATAAAATCTAAATAAATTGTTTTAACATTTTGTTTATCCCGTGCAACGTAGGGGGCAAAATCTAGGGGGGGTTGGGTTGTACAATTAAAATATCTCTAGGCTGAATAACATTATTTATATAGTAAAATTTTATAATAATTTTGGTTCCTTAGTTTTTTAAATATGTTCAATTAGATCCCTTTATTTTTTGAGTATGCAATTAGGTCATTTAGTTTTTTAATTTTACCCAATTAGGTCCATTTGTGTTTTTTAGTATGCAATTAAGTCATTTAGTATTTTTTTTATTTTTATCCAATTAAGTCCTTTCCGTCAAGTCTAACATACTTAACGGACCTGACGGATAGGACTTAATTGGATAAAAATAAAAAATTAAAGGACCTAATTGCATACTCAAAAAATAAATGGACCTAATTGGGTAAAATTAAAAAACTAAAGGACTTAATTGCATACTCAAAAAACAAATGGACCTTATTGAGCATGTTTAATAAAGTAAGGGGACCAAATTGGATATTAAGCTTATGATAAATGATAAATAGTGTGATGTTTGAGGGATGGCTTAATCTTAAATAATATAAAAAAAAATATTTTACTAATAAGTGTTTTAAGAATATTTATTAATTAAAAATAATATATATATATATATATATATATAATTTATATATTAAAGCTTAGAAAAAGTACTCCTTATTTCATATTTTATTTTAAATTTTTAATAAGAAATTTAAATATACTTATTAAGATATTGTTTATATTTAATATTCAACTGTCTCAATATAAACAATAAGTGTAAAAAGAAAAAAAAAACTCTCAAAATATTAAGTATTCATTTATTTTAAAAACAGGTAGAGCAAAATATTTTACATATCTTGGAGGAGGCAATTGTCGGTTCAGTGCTTGGGTGTCAAAAAGATTTTACAATCCTCGGAAGAATCAACCGTAGGGTTTTTGCTAGAGTAAAAATAAGAGAGAGAATATGCATTAGCAGCATTACAGTTTAAGTAAGGAATTGATTTAGATTGGAGTAAGTTAGCTACAGTATATGCATTATAATGTTAATTAGCAAAGAATAATGGGAAAATGATTTGGATATAAAAATTAGATATATGATATTATAGATTTTTTATTTAAAGAGAGGATCGTTGAACTTTGGTATACAAAGAGTTTATAATAATTCATGCTACTTAACCAATTAAATTAAACCTTCTAAATTAATACTATCTCTGTCCTTAAATATAAGATTTTTTTTTCAATTTTTTTTTCTTTTTATAAGACTCTTTTCAAGTTATTTTTTGCATTAATTATTTTTTAACCAAAAAACCCTTAATTACTTTACAATAAATGCTATAAATTAAAAAAAATAAAGGCATTCTCTCTCTTATAAGGATTGGAGAAGAATAATAGCATATATTAATTAATTATGTAGAAAGTAATTAAGTGGAAAGAAAGATATTATGAGTCTCAATAATTTTAAAGGTAATTTTGAAAAAATAATACAAATTACTAACAAATTTAATGCTACTAACTAAATTAACCAACTTTTTTAAATGATATGAATTAATTAAAAAAATCTTATATTTAGGGACGGAGGTAGTATCATAGATTTTAAGTTTAAGTATTAGTATCAATATTATAGAATGATAGGGAAATATATTGATATTTATTTGTGATCACAAAGTATATACACCACTCAAAGCTGATAAAAAATAATACTAAACTCAAGGAAATTTTATTGTGCAACAATATAACTAGCCATATTTTACGATAGCTAATAAAAATGTTTGGCTTTAATGAGACCGGAGAAAAAGGTGAAATGAGTAAAAATGAGAATGTTAAAATAGATGTATAATCACATAAGAAAGAATATGTTAGGAAGAGAACATATTAGTGTGGTACCTATATTGAGAAAAAAAATAACAAAAAATTAATTAATTACAGTAATTTAAATACGTTCAAAATATAGTCACGAAAGGCACAGAGAGAAAAATATATTGCATCCAATAACCTATTGAGGGAGATTAAAAAGGATAATATTAAAGGAATTTATTAAAAATATATTTCTTGATAATAATACCTTGAGAATTCAAATTTTTAATTGAATCCAGTAACCTTATGCGATTCATGTAGTTGATTTTAATATAATAGAATAAGACTATTATATATTAGGAAAATTTTACGGTGCCAGCATATTTTCACAGGTAACAGTTATTTTTTAGTAAACTAATAAATTATAAACGTATGCACTTGTAACTTTCATCTTATAGGTAATATAAAATAGATAATATGGCTTATCGTTTAAAATCTTGTTATTTTGTTAATTACTAAATGATCTTTAGGGTTACTTTTGTTATCTATCTATTTACATACACTTTATGTTTTTCATGTTTAATATTTTAAAAAATTGAAATAAATCTCAATGAAACTTTTGTGATTATAAAATTTAAAACATTATTGACATTAAATTCTAACTCGTTTATGATGTAATTTTAATGTATAAAAAAATATTTTTTATCAATTCAAGATAAAAATAAAATAAAATAAAATTTCGATACCATCTTAGAGTAGTATCAAGAGGAATGAAAGTTGAGTTTTTTGGAATTGAGTTAATAAGCATACATTGATAAGCTAAAAGTTTTTACACTATTAATTAATTATAAATCATATCTCTTTTGGTACAAATTATAAATCATATCTAATACAACATTATTTCATTTTCACTTTTTTTTAGCATATCACTTACCACATTTATCATTATTATTATTATTTTTCTTTCTATTTATTTCCTTTTTTTCTTGATAATTATACAACTTGATAATTATATTTATGTATCTTAACTCAAATAGTTAGTAAAAAATTATCTTTAATTAAATATTTTTATAAATAGGTATAAATTATGTGATAATTTTACAAATATATAAGAAATAAAAATATAAACATGAGTGATATTATCAATTTATGAATAAAAATATATACATATATAAAAGTTCGATTTGGATTGAATTGGTTTTGAAAATCAAATCCGAAATCCGATCCAATCTAATAAAAAAATTTGGTTTTTCAAATTTTTGATCCGTTCGATTTTCGGTTTTTATTGGATTGAATCGGTTTATAAACACTTCTATGTTGTAGTTTGTATTCTTTATTTTTCAATAAGAAATGTATTTTTTTTATTGATATCCAAAATCATTCGTGGTCTTCACTACCACTTTGTTGTCTTCATATGAAAAAGTATTAAGTAAAAACTCAAGTAAAATAGATATTTTTTTATCTTTACAATGGAAACATATTTTTTTTATAAAAAAAAACTAATAATTATAAGATGCAATATAAAATATTTTATTATTAATATTTCTTATTAAAACTATGTATATATCTACGTTGTATACAAATGTAAAATATATTTATAAAGATAATACTTTTTAAACGATACATTAATATAAATTAAAATAATATAAGATATATGTCAATATATAAAATTATTTTAATATATATCAATATTCATAACTATGTTAATATATTTTTGAAATATTTAAATACATAGATGTGATTCTTAATTGTCTTTTTTCACATGTATCTTTTAAAAAAATAAATAAGTATTTGATAATTTATTTATATTATCTAATACATGAAAAGACAATAGTTTTTCAAATAACTTTTAATAAAATTATAATGAAAATGTTATATATTTGTTTATCAAAAAAAATATTAGAAAATGTTAAATTGCTATTTTTAACTTTTAATAAATTTTTAATAAAATTATAATGAAAATGTTAAATTGCTATTTTTAATTTTTAAGTTTAATTTATAATTTGTTTTTCAAAATGTTAGAAAATGTTTCTCCCAAACATAAAATTACAATATCACATCAAATTTAATAAAAATGAATGTGATATATGACATTGCGCTTATTATATGTAATCATTTAAAAATGTGTTCTTAAATTTATATTGTTTCATTCATTCGCTAAATTTTGTTTCTAATATTTTTACAGGATGTTAAATTAATGAACTCCATAAAAAATATTTTAATGGAACAATATGTGAGTTCTTTTAGTTAAAATTGATTTTCTTATTATTTTCCTCTTTTTTTTTTGTTATATAGTTTTATTTGTCTATATATATATAATATATATATATATATATATATATATATAAAATTACTTCAAGAAAGTGGCATTGTGAAATTTAAATTTATAGTTGTATTATAAAATAAACAATCTAATTATCTTTTATTTTATTTTTTTAATGAATAAGTTCCTTATTGTGAAAATTTGAATTAGTTTTAGATTTTTTTAAAATAATATAATAAATTAACAACATTATCAACATATTTTATACATAAAAAAAATTCATCATCTTCTAAATAAACCCGTGCATCACTCGGGTACTATCTAGTTGAGTTTAATAAGCATACATTGATAAGCTAAAAGTTTTTACACTATTAATTAATTATAAATCATTATTGAAATTAAACTCTAACTCATTTATGATGTAATTTTAATGTATAAAAAAATATTTTTTATCAATTCAAAATAAAAATAAAATAAAATAAAATTTCTATGCCATCTTAGACTAGTATCAAGAGGAATTAACCTTGAGTTTAGGAATTGAGTTTAATAAGCGTACATTGATAAGCTAAAAGTTTTTACACTATTAATTAATTATAAATCATATCTCTTTTGGTACAAATTATAAATCATATCTAACACAACATTATTTCATTTTCACTTTTTTTTTTTTTTATCATATCACTTACCACATTTATCATTATTACTATTTTTTTTTTCTATTTATTTCCTTTTTTCTTCTCGGACAAATCCACCCTCATTTGGCAAAATCATTATATTTATAACATTCCTAAATACGGGGATCAGTAAGTGATCACTCACCAGACTGAAACATTCCTAAATGCAAACCTACTTTTGTTTGTACCCTCCCATGTTTTTGGTTTCCTCTTTTTTCTTCTTCTTCTTGGAACCTACATGTCTATAAAGCGTTCTTGCTTTCTCTGTTGATGGCGTCAAGCAACAACATTCAGGCGATACCTTGCCGCCGAAAACATCGAAACTCAGCCACAACGATCCCCCTTGGCCGCAGGAGGACTCAGAAGAAACACTCTGGTGGTGACGGCAATTGCAGTTCCCCAGTGAATTCTTGGGAAGGTTCCAACAAAAGTCAGGTTTCGGCGAGGAAACTCGCTGCTGGGTTGTGGCAGATGCATCAGTCTATGCAAGTCACAACGGATCATGCCGTTGCTTTCGGACGCAGCTCGTTTCCTTCCTCCATGTCGCAGGTATGTCAAGAAATGTATATAAAATATGAATGCATTAATATTAAAATGTATTATAAAATATAAGATATGATCTAATTAAATTGTTAAAATAATATTATTGTACCAATAAACGCGTGAATCAAGTGGGATTGTTCCAAATTAATTAGAAGTCTCCGATACGAGTTATAGTATGTAGTTGTATTAAATATTTGAAAAAAAAAACCTTGTTGTCCAAAGAAATTCTATCCGGCTCGAACATATTATCTCTTTTAATGAGAATACATGTGATCTAGAGTAAAAAATTTAATTAACATGTCGTTAGTTACTGTGATTGAAATTGGACTCAAATCTTACATTCCAACTTTGTGAATAAAAAAATATAATTAAAAAAGAAAATTCATAAAAGATAATCGGTCAGTATCATCCCATAGAAAGAAAGAAAAAAATACTACCATAATCTCAAGGTGCAACACTGCATGTCTTTTTCCCCTTTGGGAATATTCTTTTGGTAAAAGACTAAAAATCATAGAATGATAGTTTATCTCCTGTATAAATCTGTTATCTCCTGTATAAATGTATTTGGACTGACGCAGTACCCCGTAGACCCTAATGTACTAAAAATGAAGAATAACTCCATTAACAGGAGAACCACAAGTGCCCAACCCTTCAGTACTACAACCCAATCTGCAGAGTCACAGTAATTTAAACAAATCATGGGGCACATCACTTTTTTGGTGGAAAAATAATACGGCACATAACACATCATTTGTTTGAATATAAATAGAGAAACAGCTTTAGAGAGAAATAAGTAAAAAAAAATATTATATTTTTTACTTGTTTAAGAGAATAGATAAGAAGGAAGGCGAAAAAAAATAGAACACACAACGTTTTTCCTTTAAAAAAGTTGGGGAGAAACGGAGGAGAAGAACTCTTTTTTTTTTCCTAAAAAATTAAATAAATTATGTTATAACATAAAAAAAATTATGTTAAGAAAAATAATGAAATAAAAAGTTTAATATTTAGGTTAAATTTTTTTTTAATTAGAATAAAAAATATTTTTATAAAATTTAGAGTAAATTACAATAACATTTCCTGAATTTTACTCGAATTATACAAGCACTCCTTTCTTTTTTTCAACCTATAAAAAATCTCCAAACTTTTCCTATCCATTATAGTCACACCCCCTCTCCTTCAATCAGCGTTAACTCCATTTGTTTTTTTGGTCATTATAGTGATTGACACGTGATTTTTTAAAATCTTTTTGTCTCCAAAACTTCCCTTTCTTCTTCGTTAACTATGTCATTTGTACATACCATTATTGAACCTTGTTCTTATTCGCCCCCTTCTTCTTTTGTGTTCTCATGATGTTATTGTAATTTTTTTTTTCATTCTCAACTTTGTTTGTGTGGTATGAACATTGTTTAGTATTTGGTTCCAAGATTTTGAAATTTTGTGAGGCATTTGATGTGAAATGTAAAACATGGGAAACAATTGTAGTGCATATTGACATTCCTGCAACTGAAATGGAAGAGGGGTATCGTGTGTAATATTTGTAAAACATAATGGTACGCGTGTAATATGTTATAAAACATAAGGAGATACTTGCGTAATTCGTCCAAAATATAGTGGATGTCACTATAATTTTCTCTAAAATTTATGCTCTTACTACTCATACAAATAATAATAATTAGAAAGAAAATTTTCTATATTTTTCTTTCTTATTTTTATCTATCCATACAATACAATGTTTTATATTCCAATTCTCTTTTACTTGTATCATTTTTATTTCATTCT
The DNA here is from genome assembly GCA_026413185.1 of Pueraria montana var. lobata. Classification (NCBI taxonomy): domain Eukaryota; kingdom Viridiplantae; phylum Streptophyta; class Magnoliopsida; order Fabales; family Fabaceae; genus Pueraria; species Pueraria montana. The sequence continues at coordinate 13,823,242 of CM048656.1, forward strand.
CTCTTATATCTTTTTCTAGTTTCTAGCATAAAAGAAAATACAAAACCATCAAACTTAGACGAGATCTCACACCATGATATAAATTTGAAGCTAGTCCAACAACTTAATTATCTCTATCCAAAATCCCATTTCTAAAGTCAAAATCGAGCATTTCTAAAGCACCACCAGATATGACTGCAAACCAAATTCTGTACCAAGCCTCATTACCATTTTTGCTACGCCTTCCCCACACATAATGACCTTTGCAATCCTTGGGAAGAACAACCCGTAAACCTAACCAGTGGTAATAATTAACTACACTAAATAGAATAAGAAAAGCTGCATTCAAAAACATGATTACAAAATACAGCTGCTGCTGATGAAATGATGTTGTGAAAATGTCTCGTCTATTAGATTTTAATATCTTTGGTGGGACAAATTTCGTCCAGAATCTCCTGCAAAAAGAAATGTCAACGATTGCTCCATTTTTCTTAAACATTTTGTATGCTGATTTCACAGTGTATGCATGCTCCTGTAGACTCCCAAATCCGAAATTAACCTTTTATATGTAGTCGACATTGTATTCTTTTCTAGTCAAAGAAAAATTAGAAACCAGTTTTTCAGGATGTTAAGTTACAATTCTGGTTAATATAATTTTTTATAAACAAATAAATTGATATAAAAATTTGTGTACAAGGGGGTACTCAAACTCGTACAAAAATCCATCAATAAAAGTCAACACTAACGTCATTCCTTAACCATATTATTTCATCCAGTTCAGGTAATAAAACACACCAAAATCACCCCCAAACAACTCATTACGGTGATTCATTAGATGAATTACAAGTTACAACATTCCTGAACCAATCAGAAAATATCATCAAAGCCTGTGTCTTGTTCAGAATTGTTGCGTTAAAATTACTATAGGCGCACCAACCGTGTTGACCCATTAAATTTCCCCTCACTAATATGAAACCGGCCAGTAGGATGCACATCCAGTGACTACCGATATCAAAATCCAATCAAGCAATTTTTTTCAACTGGTTAATATAAAGGTTTAAAAATCTTTTTAGTCCTCACAATTTAGCACTTTTTTACTTTTCATCCTTGCAAAAAAAAATTTATTTTAGTCATTACAAATTATGTTTGTTTTGTTTTTCGTCCTTATAGTGATTTAGATAACATTTTTTTTACTGTTAAAAGCGCTATCTAAATCATTTTAAAGACAAAAAACTAAACAAACATAATTTGCAATGACCAAAACCAAAAAAATTATAAGGACGAAAAGCAAAAAAACGTTAAATTGTAAGAATTAAAGAGGTATTTAAGCCTAATATAAATTATACTGCATGTGAATTTCTTTGTCTTTTTCTTTTTCTGATTAATATTTTCACGCATACATTTTGATATTTATATGCTAAAGAAACAAAACCTAAGTTTACTAACAATTAATAAGCATGCTTAAGTGATTGTCTTCCTAGTTTATGTTAATGTTTAGACTCTCTTTTTTATGAGTGGGCTTCATGTTTTGGTTTTATATATGATAGTTTTGGTATTTAATTTGCTAATAATTTTGAAAGATCAATTTATCTTGATCCTGCTCATACTTAGGCATACGCTTATTCTCCTGCTATATATGCTAATTCCAACTCAATCTTTGGTTTATGTCATTGGCTATAGCAGGCATGGATGCATGAAAAAACAAGTCTAATGTCCTTATACTTACACATGAAATTGTTGTGAACACCGGTTTTCAATTAGCAATTTAAAATAACAAAAAATTGCATTTGTCACTACACTTTTTTGGATTCAGATCCTCTGCAGTTGCGTTTCAAACTGCATGGATCTTGGCCCTTAAAATATTAAGTTTGTCTTATAAAAAAAAGTATAAATAATTTTATACTCTTAATGAAAGCCATTAGCCCATTATTAGATCCTAAGTGGATATAGGGTTAAAGGGGTGCCCTAAACCCTCAACGTAACTGTCACATCCCCTAGGCTCTAACTCAATAACTGCCCTTCTAAAGGCTGTAGTAATGTATGCACATATTTCTGTACCAGCAACCCCCACCTTCTTAGTGTACCAAAAAAAAAACCCACCTTCTTAAGGTCTAGTAATGAATTCAACTATTTCTTAGGGGTGTTCATGGATAGATTGGATTTTTAAAAATCTAATCCATATATATCCAATTAAATGGATTGGATTTAAAATCCATATCCATTTAATTTGATAAAAATGATTTGGATTTTCTAAAAACGGTTTAAAACTGATTTATGGTTCAAAACTGGTTTGGTTTTAAAACCAATTTCAAACCATAAACTAAATTTAACTAATTTTTAAAACCGGTTTTAACACACACAAAAATAGTTTAATCAATTTTAAAAAAGTTTGAAACCACTTTTAGTTTTAAACAAAATAGTGCCTAATTTTTAGCATATAACATATTATAAAAGAGAAATTACGGTAGAGAAAACTAATTGATTCACAGTGTAAATGGACAACACATGAGAAATTATTCCAATCTCTATATATGAAATAAAAATCAAAACAAGATGAAAAATTGAAGTTTTTTAAATCCAGTCTATATTTAATTAATATCCATTTAAATGGTTTGGATTTAAAATTCATATCCATTTCTATATATATATATATATATATATATATATATATATATATAACAGTTTAGATTTTTTTGAAATTTATTTATGATTCAAAATTAGTTTTAGAACAAATTTTTGGGTCCAAAATAAATTTTTTTTGAATGTTACAGTCTAATAAGAAGTAAAGACCAAAAGAAGATATTCCCTTTATTATAGTTGTAGATACATATTATGATTATAATTATTTTTAATTTATATTTACTTATAAATTTAAAACACTTGGGTAAAACAACAAATACTTGCTTTATAATTTATCCATAGCAATCAATTGATGTAAAAAAAAATCATAAAAATCATTAAACAGAAATGGACGAGAATATTTTTATGTAAAAAAATTAATTTGAAAGTAAAAAAGTTTGAATTTGAGAAAAGAATTTAAAATTATTGTACGAGAATAATCAATTAAGATTTGAATAGAAAAAGTGAAAGTAAAAAATTAAGAATAATTAATGAATTAAAATTAAAAAAAATAATGAACAGTAATGAAGTTATAAGAGTATAATAAAAAATTTATCTTTCCCAATAAAGCTTCGACTTTACTATGAGCAGATGAATAAAAATTAATTTTAATTATATATAGCATTGAGTGAATGCTAATTAATTTGAAATTAAAATATTCAAAATAAAATTTAATATTTAACAATTATGTCTTTATTTTTTATGCATAAGCATATAAATCACATTTAATTTAAAAACAAGAATAATTAATTTTGTTATTTAAAAAAATGATTTTATCTTTTACCTGAAATTAAATTATATATGCATTTAAAAGCAAAAACATTTAAATAAACTTAATTAATAAATAAATATAAAAACGTATGTATAACTAACGTATATATGATACTAATTTTACTAGATATATTAAATAAATATATATTTTATAAACAAAAGTGGCCATTCATGACATCTAAAAAAGTCTTGCTTCCTCTGTTTAATTATGTGCCACAACCAAAATCTTCGTAAACAGTAACGAAAGAGAGAAAAAATCACTACAGGCCAATCTAGTATCTTCCCCAGCAAGGTCTGTACGCTATTCGGTTCCCCTATTTGTCCGATGGATATGGCCAAAATCCGGGTGAGAAAAATAGGATCTGGATAGAAACCAAATCCACTAAATTGGATTTTAAAAGGGGTTGAATCGGTTTGGTTATGGATAAATTTGTATAACCGGATATTATGAACAGACCAATTTATTTCTAGTCATCCAACAGTTCCACACCACTGCGCACCAGACAATATACCAGTATTCTTTCACTTTACTATCTTGACATATCCACACATGCTGAATAACATACATACATGCCATACCTCCTGGACCATGCACTTTGCATGAGAAAAAGACAAGAGCTATAGATTCTAACATTGAACTGCGGTACAGTTCATTTTTAAACTGCGGTGTATCATATCCCACTTTTATTTAACTGTGGAGTAATATTTCTCAAAATTTATTGTCTAATGTTTGCATATCCACGTGCATGTTTGCTTCAGCTGGCTAATGGGAATGTAAAGATCACGGTTCCCCATTATGACAAACCTGGAGAAAAGTTTAAAGAGACTAATAAAGATCAGCTGAGGAGACCAATAACCATTTTGCGTTCAAGAAACGGACTTCGATGTGAGGTACATGCTAGTAATTACTTGCTCATTATTACTTGATACTGTGTTAAATATGCTACAAATTTCAAAAATCCTCACGATCTCTATAAAACATTTCTGGACATGTACTCTTATCTAAGCAGTGTGGACTTTTCTGAACACTTGCTTTTAGTTAACGATAGAATACTCTTGGATGTAGTAGTAAAGTCTAGAATGGAGTAAAGTAGTAAACTACTATTCTGTAATCGATAAGTAGGGTCGTCTCTAGAAGTTTATACTTAAGTCTTATTTTAATATAACTCAACATGCAATTTTTATTTTATTATTCTAATTTTTTAAACTGTAAAATTGTTAATCACAATTTTATAATCAAGAAATTTCAACTCTGTCTTTCTACTAATCTATTCAATTACTATCTTGCGACATAATTTATCTCAAATTAATTTTTTTTTAAATAATTTTGAAAAACTTCTTTAAATGATGACAACATTAACAATTGCAGATATTATTCATAATATTCTATAAACATCCATTTAAAAATTAATTTTCATGTAATTTAATACTTCTAATAAGACATTCTATTATAAAAATAAAAATAAAAGCTTCTGATAAGACGTTAGTATTTCTTTAATACCTTCAAGACTACTGATATCAAATTAATTATCACTAAAACTTAAATTTGTTTCAAGATTTTTTTTTTCAGTTCATTTTCTTTTAAAATTTTCTACTATTGGGATTCAAATAAAAAAGTCAGGTAATTTCATATTTTAAAATTTGTTCAAATAAGCTATAAAAAAAGAAAATAAATTCATTTGATATATATCCAAAAGAATCTAAAGAATTAATCTTCAATTGAATTGTGCGATCTTATTGCTATTATTTTCATCAAAATGTTTTTTTTATAGATCATACTATTTTTATGACATTTAATCTGTATGTTGATTTTAATGTATTTTTTTAAGTTCAAAACAAATGTAAAACAATTAATTGTTCATATAATTCTTTCAAATAAGTAGCAAAATAATAGCTTAATTATTAATCCGGTCTCTTTATTTTTTTTTAAATATTCAATTAGGCTTCTCTCTTATTAAAAGCTTCGATCAAGTCTTTTATTTTTTAAAAATACTCCATGTAGACCCTTTCCGTCCAATTAAAACTGACGCTACTAGATTGCATTTTTTTGACGATTTTCATTTATGAATAGTGATGATTTTTAATTGTCACTACATTTATTATTATTTTAAAAATTAATAAATTATAATAAAAATACAATTTTTAAAAAATTTAAATTTTAAAATAGTGACAATTTATAGTTGCTAATGTATCTATTTTTATTTAAAAATAAATAAAACACTACGCCTTGTCTTTCTTCTCACCTTCGTCCACCACCATCATGTATAGCATTATGGACAACAAGAACCACAATCCAATTTTTTCAGAACCAAAAATCGCAATCAAAACCCTAAAAATTACAATCAAAACTCTAACCACCCCAGATCAATCATTATCAGAACCCGAACCATCCCAAATCAATCGAAATCAAAACCCTAATTAGATTTTTATTTTTTAGTAAGGCTAGGATTATGAAACTCACCTTCATCGTCTATTCCCGAAAGCTTGAATGTATAATTATTTAGCTTTGACGGGTTAAAGTGTTACCCGTTTCAATTATATATATATATATATATATATATATATATATATATATATATATATAGTGATAATATATTTAAGTTTTCATTTCTTCTTTTTGTTAACATCTACGGACCAATGTTCAAATCTTCTTTTTGTTAACATCTACGGACCAATGTTCAAATACTATTAACTTAAATATATTATCACTATATATATATATATATATATATATATATATGTTTCTCCTCCTGTCATCAGTATTCAGATTCTACTTTCCAACCTATGTTCTTTGTGGGTTTTATTTTTCAGCTTGAAACTTCTATGCCACGTCCCAAAGGTTCAAAAGAGGTGGCCACAATATGGAACCCTACTCTCAGTGAAGATGCATCCAATGAGTTTATCATGATCCATAGCAGGAAGCTTCTCGAAGACAAAAAATTAATAGGTGACCATAACTCTGTTATCTCCACTTTGCTAGAAGAACTCCTTCAAGCTCAAAGGTCCATCCATAAACTCAAGGCAGAACAGAAGTGCATCAAGAAAAACGTTGAACAATTTTTGCAGAATCTTAAAGAGGACAAAATCTTCTTGAAGAGCAAGGAACACCACAAGATTAAAGCAACATTAGATGACTTAAAGGGCAAGTTGGAGAGGGAAAGAAGAAGTAGAGAGAATATGGAGTTACTTAACACCAAATTGGTGCATGAACTCGCTGAAGCAAACTTATTGGCCAAGAAGTTTATGACAAACTGCGAGAAAGAAAAGAAAGAAAGAGAACTGATGGAGGAAATGTGTGAGGAACTAGCCATGCAAATAGGAGAAGACAAGGCTAAGCTTACGGTGATACTGAGCGAATCCAAGAGAATTTACGAGGAAGTGGAAGAAGAGAGGAACATGATGCAAATGGCTGACCTATGGCGCGAAGAACGCGTGCAAATGAAGCTTGTTGAAGCACAACTTGTTCTTGAAGATAAATATAACCGGTTGGTGCAACTCACTGCTTCTCTCGAATTGTTCTTAATATCAAGGGGTTCTGAACTTGACACTACGGAACTAGAGGATGCTGAGTCGATCAAACAAGAAGTTGAATCAATAAATATTCAGCGGATTATGGAGCTTTCGTTTGATGTCGAAGACTTCGAAAATGTTTCCCATACATGAAACTTGATGACGGGTTTTCTGCCTTTGGTCGACACAATATAGCAAAGAAATAAGAAAAGAGGAAAAAGAAGTTGATGATAAAAATAAATAATATGATAGAGAAATAAAAATAAAAAAAGTGTGTGGAAATTATTATAATAACTTTGTGACATGAGTAAGGTTAGTCTTTCCACCTTTTGTCAATTCTGTTCACGGTATGCAGCAATACAGCATTTGGAAATATGTGCAGTGATATATATGAATATTTTTATTTTATAAATATTCTATTAATATTTATAATTTCTTTTTTTTTCTCTTTTCATAAATTCATATCACTTATTATATCCTATAATTCTCTCTCTTCCTTTCTTTTCTTTTTCTAGATGTTTGGATAACACAGAATGTCTATGCTACATTTTCCTTTAAAAATAATTGAGTGTGAGTCACTGACTCATTTTTCTTTTTTTTTTTTCTTCCTAGAGTTAATATGGTATCTCAAAAAATTTAAGATTAAAATACAATTTTGATTCCCTATTTTTTATAAGGTTTAAATACTTTTTTAATCATTACAATTTAAGATTTTTTTATTTTTCGTCCTTGTAAAATATTTTTTTGGATTTTGGTCACTGTAAATTATGTTTGTTTTATTTTTCGTTCTTAAAGCAATTTAGATAACATTTTTTTGACTGTTCAAAGCGCTATCTAAACTGTTTGAAAGACAAAAAGCAAAACAAACATAATTTGTAAGGACTAAAATAAAAAAAAATTACAAGGACAAAAAGTAAAAAAAAGGTTAAATTATAGATACTACAAATATAATTAAACTTTTTTATAATATTCGATTTTAGTTCTTTTATTTTTAAATTAAGACATTTAATTATCTAATTTTAAAAATCCAGTAATTTTAGTCCCCAATGGGCCCAACCCATGACCAAATTGAAAAGTTGACCATTAAGTTATTAGTGTTGACTTCCACGTGGCAAAATTTAACTTGACCAATTCAACTTCTCCATTGACCGCTTCGAAACTGGATCTATGGTGAGTTACCCCTTCGTTTCACACCCTCCAAAACGTTTCTCTCGCAACCTTGTTGTCACCGTGTAGACATTGGAGCTCCGACGGTCGCATCAGATGTTGGTCTTGTTTGGCCAGAGTCTACATCGCACTCTGTGATTCTCACAAGTCACAACTCCCGCAAAGGGTGTGGTGTTTCTTGGATGGAGTGTGAACAGTGGGTGTGGTGTTTAGCATTGTTGAGTTTGGTTCAAGCCCTTTTTCTCGGATCACCTGAGGCGCACCTGCTATGGTTCAATCCCGCATTGTTCCTCTCCCCGGACTTCAATTTCGTATCCTACATTTCGAAGCAACGAACTTTTGTCCCCTTCGACAGGTTCTGTTTGGAGCTTAACAACTACCTCTCTTCCCTCAACCACGAACTCATTGATCTTATAAATCGTGACTATGTCGATTTCGTCAACCTGAACACCAAGCTCGTCGAGGTGAACATCGTTGAAGTGCGAATGCGGGATGTCGTTGTGGTGCGAACTGGCATCACAAAGGTATGAATGAAAAGTACTGCCGTTGCAGAAAGTTCCTTCATTTTTGTTGACTTGATTTGGTAGCTTAACTTTTGAAGCCACTAAAGATGTGATTTTTACCATTGCATGATCCAACCCGAATGTACTACAGGAACTGAAATTATTCAACAGCAGTTTCACTGAGAAAGTCAACGTTAATTTTAACAGTCATCATTTCAATTTGGATAAGGGACAAAAGTCATTGATTTTTTAAAATTGGAAAACTAAATGTTTTAATTTAAAAATAGAATAACCAAAATTACATTTTAGCCAAAATTTAAAGATTTTGATGCAGTTTTTTTTTTTACGTTAAATGAGTTTTGGATATATGAAAGGAAAGAGAAAAGAAGAAATATTTTTTCCTTAAAGAATAATTTTTTGGTTTCTTAGTTTCCTGTATAATATTTAAAAATGGAAAATATATTAAAAATAAAGTGACAATTTTGTAATTAAAAAGTAAAACTAGGAATACGAAATGAAAACAAAGGAAACGAACACTTAATATTCTCATGTTGAATTAGAAAATGCATCAACAACATCGGTTATGAGATATAACTAATGTTGAAGACGATTAACAACATCGCTTATGCTAGAACCGATGTTGACAAAGTCATTTTATTTACAAAAATGCCACCGCATATTTTTTGACATCAGTTCTTATATAACCGATGTCAATTGGACGATGTAGAATACATATTTTCTAGTAGTGTTCGTTACTGAAAAAGTTATAACTTTCATTTTTTCTATACTTTTCTACATTTTTATTTCCATGAGGAGAGTGGAAAAGTGATATTCCTATAGAAAAATGAAAAGTTATTTTTTAACACACTTATAAATTTTATTTTTACTTATTTTTTTATTAATTATTTTGAATTTTAAAAATTATTTCTAGAAATATTAAAATGTAACCAAACATGTTTTTGTCTTTTTTTCCGAGAAATAACAATTTAATAATGAATATTTTTAGACTTTTCCTTTTTAATTTTAAAATTTTTTTACTTCAAAAAAATAGACAAAACAATTTGTTATATAAAAATAAATTTGAACAGATTTGTGAAAGTAAGAGGGAATTACTTAGTAGTATGAAAATATATGCCAAAAATCGTATACCAATTGTTGGTACTATTATTTTCATCTCATTTATTTCCTTTTTATTTTTTAATTTATTATTTTCTATTGGATGAAAATTAACAAATAAATAAATGGTTCAATATTTTTCTAACATCCATATCCAAGTGTTCTTACATTAATTAGAGCAAACATACAAAATTCAGAATCTGAAGAATGCGATACTCACAATAACAAAGCTGCATGGCAATGGTCACTATATGTCGTGCAAGAAAATTGTGCAGAATAATCAAGTTCACGTTGAATTCTCCCTAGCTAACGTTAAATTCCCATCAAGCTAGTAACACTATTCCAAATGACGTTAAGTATATTCATTTAGGATCAACATCAAATACATGATATTTGTGTGGGGTAGCACGATTGGAGTGCTGGTGTGTGCAAAAATCAAGATAAGACTAGCATTATCAGATGGCAAAAAAAAAAAAAAAAAACACCCTGAAATTATGAAGTGATGTGTGTGTTAATGCATGTGGGTAGAATCATTCAAATTATGTAATCTCCCACAAAACAAAATATCTATGTTTAAGCGTAACAATTAATCTCCTATTACTAAAAACCAATGGGAATTTGATGATGAATAACATCATAAGAAAATTATATCTGTTACGTGTTTCATTAAACTATGCCTTTTAGTAACACGTCGTTGATCTAAATAAAATTAAATTTGGATCTTTTAAAAAGTCTTAGATTTGAGACTTGTGAATAATAAAAAAAAAAGGTAAGATACTAAAAGATATTTAGTCTCCTAATTTTCAAAAATTAGCAATTTTGGTTCAATAATCAATTTTACCTACATTTATTTCTTTTATTTCTTACATTTTAATTAATTAAATTATTTCTTTATGGTGCCTTAAATAAATATATTAGGTCTAGGTTCAATTGAACCAAAATAAAATAAATAAAATGTATGTAAAATTGAAGATTGAACAAAAATCACTAATTTTCAAAAATTATGAGACTAAATGTCTCTAATTTGAAATGGAGAATCAAAATAGCAGATTGAGCAAAATAAGATGACCAAACTAATGAATAGTTGACACCTATAACATGGTGACAAAAAAAATAAAAAATAAAAATAAAATCTATGTCTTGTGAGTAGCGAGTGCGAGCATGGTCATAAAACAACATAAACTACTTGGAATTTCAATGAGAACCCAATCTATGTTACACTTGGGGGCTGTGGCACATGCATACCAGGCTTTTCCTAGTTCCCTATAATGTGGAGGCTGTTGCTATATTTACTCCCCCTTTATACTAATACACTTCCCTTTTATCATTTGTCCCCAAACTACCATGCAAAACACACTCTCCTTATTGTTTCTTTGTTCTCCGATTTAACTATTTTCCAAGGAAAAAAAACACCCTCCACCTCCCACACAACTCTTCCCAATAACCACACTTCCCCTCATCCTGCAATGTTTTTCCAAACACTCCACTGCACAAAATTGAATTCATTTAAATAAACAAATGTCAACAGTAGCATCTTGTCAAAGGAGCTCTATGACGGCGATTAATTTGTTTGGGTATGAACTTTTGCTCTTGAGATGTTGATGAATGTGGCAAACAACAATGGATTGATGGAACAACTAGTTTTTTTTTTCACATTATTCACGCATTTTCTTGTTTGCAAATGACAATGCAGAAAATCCAATACACTTACGCTATGATCACTGTAAGACTCCATGAAATTTTTTTTCTGATTTTCTTTGTTATACTTATTTTTATTATTATAGTATGTATGTGTGAATGCAAGAGTCGTGGAGCCCTGAAGCGGGACTGCAGAAGTGTTTTTCCTCTTTTTTCCGGAAGAGAACTATATAAGAGGCAGTGGAGGGGAGTGTGTTTAGTGTGGGGTAGACTGGGGATAAAAAGTGAGAAAGGGGAGTGGAAATAGCAATTACCTAATGTGGTTCAAGGTCGAGCTTGAACATGAGTCCACACTCCGTAATGTGTTAATAGTAGCCCACTATCTAACAGTATCAAATAATGGATCCAAAAATATAAATTGATAGTAAATTTTGTGGACTCTCATAGTATGTACTAAACACAAATAATCAGTTATGGCACAAAATTTTAATTTGTATTATTAAATTAGTTTAATGATACTTTATAATAAAACATAATTAGTAATATATTAATTTATATAAGTTCACAAGACTATCTTTTTTATAACAAAAAATAGCACCTTTGCTAGGCAAGAGATAATTCTGGCCTTATATCTATAATTTTTTATAAATAATTGTTTACCTATTTATTTTATTGATTATAGTTTTTAAAGTGTAACTGATAATGTGCACTGCTAATTTGGTGTATTACTGTTGTAAAAATAAACACTCAAAATATCATTTACTTTTGGTACATTAATTTTAAACACTCAAAATTTAAACTTTTTTTTTTGACAAAAACTCAAAATTTAATCTAGAAACTATAAATAAGTATCCTAGGCTTTGAAATATATAATCAACCAATATAAAAAACTCATACGGATTTTCACACACAAAATTTTATTCACACGTTTATTTATTAAGATAATAATATATGGTGCAGTTAAAAAATCACTTATACTTTGTTTGAACTCTTGTTCTTTGTTTCAGAATAAAGAGTGAAAAATAATATATAAAGGTTAAATGGGAATGATGGTTTCTTTCTACCAATTTTTTAATTCACTCATCTATGTTAACTTTACCAGAAAATTTTTGTAATGATTTTCTTCTTCGCTACTCTTAAATGATAATGTTCTATATGCGAGCAATATCAAAAAAAAAAAAATGTTCTATATGCGAGCGAACAGAATAGCATAATCATACAATCTTCTCTTGCCTTGATTAACCATACATGTTTTCCTTTTCTTTTACAGTCAAATATTACATTCAAAAGTTTGAATTAATTTTTTTCTTATGCATGCTATGGAATTTCTGCTTCAGTTAAATATTGATATGGATTTTGTTGAATTTCTTCTATTGATGTAAAACTTGGGCCCACTTTTTCTATAAAAATACATTTATTGAAGCAATTGTTACTTATAACTGGCTCACACATCTTTAAACTCTAACGGTGCAACTCCGTGTTGCAACAGTAATTTAAATAAAAAATCAAGAACTCACTGTTAGATTAGATATGCTTTTACTTTTGGGTATTTTGAGATCTCAAATGATTAAATAAGCATATGTCCATCTAAATTATTGTCTGCGGATACTTTAGATATGTTTGGTTTAATTTTTTTAGAAAATATAATTCAAAGAAATTATCTCAAAAGAAATCAATTTAAACCTGCATTTATTTAAATATTTTTTCATATAAAATTACTCAATGATAGGATTAAAAGAACTCTATATGAAAGAGTTACCGAATAACACAACCGATCAAAAGAAAATTCATGTGTTTAGCGAAACAAGCTTTGGCAACTGAAGCTGACTATCATGTGTTTAGTTTTGCGTCAGATTTTATTTGTAATGCATTAACAGCTGATAGGGCTCAAGTTAGCTTCCCTAGAGGCTTTTAGTTGTTCTTTCTTTAGATGTATTTCATAAAAAAAAAAAAAAAAATTCAAATACACAGAAACTTAACCCCCCCCCCCCCCCCCCCCCCCCCCCCCCCCCGGCAAAAAAAACTTCAGTTGAAGTATATACCTGACTTAAGATGAACTACTGGTCTAACCTGTCCACCTGCAATTGTTTTTCAAACTATACGTGCAAGAAATTTATTTCCATAAACTTAATAGCAACCACAGAGAGATAACTAATTAAAGTGAAGACAGGAGATATCAAAATGTGCATGGGACAGCAATAAATGCTTTTAAGAAAGATGTGCTTTAATCTTTAGTTGATCCATAAGATAGTACTACTAAGTATATAACGAGTTTCAAATTAATTTCAAGTACCTTAAAAGACAATTGCTTTGAGTGTACATTGTAATCATATCCTTTTATTTAATAACTATAAAATATATTGAATGTTTGGATGTTTTTAAGATATTAAATATATTTATTTTTATTTAATATTTTCTTTTTAAAACATTACAAATTTTGTAAAAACAAAAATATAACATTACTGGTTTTAATTTGTTGGAGTACAAGTATGAAGGTGAAGTCCCACATTGGGTAGAGATGTGCAAGTTGAGCAACATATAAGTGGAAAAACTCGCAAACCTAATGTCTTAAGGTTTTGGGTTGAAGATGGTGTCAAGTTCACTTGTGTGATGTGCTCGTAGTCCATTAGTGTAGATCTCCCTGAAGTTTAACCCCTCTTAGTGCAACACAATTGGTTGTGTGATGTGCTCGTAGTCCATTAGTGTGGATCTCCCTGAAGTTTAACCCCCTCTTGGTGTACAACAATTGGTATCAGAATCGATGGTTCGACCAGGTGACTGGCACGAACAAGTAGAATGAATTGGCCCATTGGTGTAGATCTCTCAGTATCTTACCCCATAATTGATTTATAAATCACTAAGAAACAACTTCTAATTAAAGTACTTTGCATAAAAAGATTAACCAGGGATAAGCACAACCACACTTTGTCATCCTACTATCCAAACATCATTAAGATGATTGATTAATTAGTTCATGTTTAGTACATGTTTGATTAGTTCATGTTAAGTCATAAGACGAATCAGGACCCTCAATAATTTTGATTTATGCAAAACAAATATTAAGTAAAAAAAATTGCGTCATATAAATGCCAATAGAGAAAAACGTTGCATCTATGTCTGTAAGATACAGATGATACGCAGACAGACGCTTAAGTCTGAAGAAGCATTTAAAGGCATAGTAAATGCACTATCGTTTTGTAATCTGTTTTGCCGGGAATGTTCATAGAACATCCTCCTAGGATCTATTGAAGTGCATAAAGGGAAACTGAAAGAAGAGTCAAAGTATCAGAAGTTCCCCTCGCCTCAAAAGACACGCTACAGCTAGCAATGAGTACTTGTCTGAGCCAGCGATGTGACCACTGCAACAGAATGATATGGAGTATATCTCAAGAAAGATAAGCAAAATGCTTTATCAGCTCAAAATGACTAGTTGGTGACAAGCATTTAATACTCGCATTAAATGCCCTTCAACCACTCTCTTTCAGATATTGGTCAGACGCGAGAAAGAAGACCATTTAGAGACAACGGTTACTTCCTCAGCAAGACTATATATAGCAGAAGTTTTTGAAGTGCTAGAGACAAGGGACTTAATTCAAATTACGCAAGCATTCTTTCAAGCCTTCATTCTTTTGTAAATTCTCTAAGTTGTAAAAAGCTCTCAAAACACCTTGAGCATCCTACGAGAAAAATATATACTATGTTCCTCATTGTGTATATCCGTCTGTAAGACGAAACATATAATAAGTCTGTGTGCACCTTACAAAAACAAATCTTGTTATTTGTTTTAGAGCCAAAAGTGGCTTGGTGGTAAAGAATACTTGGGTTTTTAGCTTGAAAAGGCTAAGTGTGAAAAACTAATTGGAGGAGCCAGAAGTGGCAGTGAACAATACTTGTAACTTGTGAAAGTTAGTGGAACTTGCTGGTTTGCCAAGAACTGGACGTAGTCTCGGGGTGAGACGAACCAGTATAAATTCTTGTGTTGTCTTTCTTGACCTTTTATCTTTTATAACTGCTTGAACTGACTTTGTCTTATGATTTAAATCTGTTTTGTTAAAAAGGCTTTCATCTGTAAGTTATCGTCTGTCAAACGTTTTCTACAAAAATGATTTCTTTTGTTCTACAGACGTTGTACGCTTTTTATAAAAAGTTTGCAAAATTTTTTATAAATCACAATTCAACCCCCTTTCTTGTGATTTTTGCCTTTACAATTTGGTATCAAAGCTCAACCTCTAAGGGTTGAGCACCTGACCGTGTCTAAAGGAAAAGATCCAGATGGCCAGTTATGACAATCAATTCATACCCCAGGGAGCCTCTCTAACAAGGCTTCCAGCCTTCCTTGGAGATGACTATCCTTACTCGAAAGACCGCATAGAGATGTACATCAAGTCCAATCTGTATCAACTATGGAACATCATCATGAATGGAGATATTCCCATCACAAGGCCCGGAGATCAATGGACCTAAGATGACTACAACATCCTTCAACTCAACAACAGGCCAAATATACTCTGACCTGTGCTTTAACCATAAATGAGTACAAGAAGGTGCATAGACTAAAATCGACCAAGGAGATTTGGGACTCTCTCTGCACAAACTATGAGGGAACAGAAGATGTTCAACTAAGGAAAGCTGCCACTCTGACCAGACACTATGAGAACTTTTCCATGAAAGAAGGAGAAAGTGTTGATGACATGTTTGGAAGACTTCAGGTTCTTCTCTCAAACCTGGAATCTCTTGGGCACACGTATACTAAAGCTCAAATCAATCTGAAGATCCTTGATAGTATGCCCAAAGTGTGGGAACCCAAGACCACAGCTATCCAAGAGGCAAGGAACATGAGAACCTTGTCTTGGGATGAGTTGTTGGGAGTTCTACGAGTGCATGAAGTGCATTTGCAGAACAGAGACCAACTGCCTGCAAACAATTCCGCTGCTCTTAAAGTTGGTGAAACCAGCATCAAAAATGAAGAAAAGAAAAGAACTCCCAAGGCTCTGAAGGTTCAAACTATTCAGTCAGATGAAAAACTAAGGGAAGAAATAGCCTATTTAACTAAGGCTTTTGGGAAGTTTTTGGAGAGTTCTAACACTCTCACTGTGCTTTTAAAATATCAACAACATCCCTATGATAAATCTGGTTTAGGCTTAGAAAAAAGTGCATCTACTTCTACTCGGTCTGATCCAGAAAAATGTGACTTCTGTGGAAAGTCTGGACACTCCAAGTTCAGATGTATACACAAGAAGAAGCAAATGTCTAAGGGCACTAATGTTACTGGATCCAAGAAGATTTAGGTACCAAAGTCTAAGATTATTCCTATTTCAGATATCCTTGGTAGGAAAAGGCAAGGGTTTGAGCTGGTACCTGGACAGTGGCTGCTCACGACACATGACAGAAGAAAGGTCTATGTTCCTAGACCTAAAGTCAGTTGAAGGCGGAGCATTTCTCTTTGGAGGCATGGGAAAAGGACGCATCATAGGCATAGGTAAAGTTGGTGTGTCCTCCCTAACCTCCATAGACAATGTCCTATATGTTAAAGGTCTGAGGTATAACCTACTGAGCATAAGTCAATTGTGTGACAATGGTTATATCGTCTCATTTAACAAGGACAGATGTATAGTCAAAATAGATGATGGCGAGTCTATCTTTTCTGCCAGACGACACAACAATCTGTATGAAATTGATCTTATAGATCTTAGCAAGCAGACTGCTAACCAAAGAAGATGAAAGATGGATTTGGCATAAAAAGCTTGGGCATGTGAATCTGAAACACATTTCTAAAATTTTGAAAAAGGGTTTAGTAAGAGGATTGCCTAAGATTTCTTAGAAAACTCATCTTCTCTGTGAAGCATGTCAAAAAGGGAAATAGATTAAAACATCTTTTAAATCTAAAAATGTTGTTTCCACCTCCAGACCGTTGCAACTCTTACATATGGATTTATTTGGTCCTACTAGAACGTTGAGTCTGGGCGGAAAGAAATATGGCTTAGTTATTGTTGATGACTATTCAAGATACACATAGGTATACTTCTTAGGCCATAAACATGAGTCTTTCAAGGTCTTTGAAATATTCTGTAAAAGAGTCCAAAATGAAAAAGGCTTTTGCATCTCTAGCATCAGAAGTGATCATGGAACTGAGTTTGAAAATGCTGAGTTCAAATCTTTCTGCAAAAAGAATGGGATTTTCCACAACTTCTCTTCACCGAAAACACCTCAGCCAAATGGGGTAGTTGAAAGGAAAAATCAAACTCTGCAAGAGATGGTTAGGACCATGCTCTATGAGAACTCTCTACCTAAACACTTTTGGGTAGAGGCTGTGAACACTGCTTGTTATGTTCAAAACAAAGTATTGATCAGACCTATGATTGAAAAGACTCCTTATGAACTATGGAGAGGAAGAAGACCCAACATTGCTTACTTCCATCCTTTCAGATGCGAGTGTTACATCTTAAACACCAAAAATCAATTGGGAAATTTTGACTCTAAGGTGGATAAGGGTGTCTTCCTAGGATATTCTGATACATCTAAGGCTTACAGAGTTTTCAATACTAGAACCTTAGTTGTAGAAGAATCTATCCATGTTAAGTTCAACGATGGACTAACGTCTAATAGGAGACTATCAGATATTGAGGATGATTTTGCAAAAATGCAAATAGGTCTGTCTGTAGCACCAAAGTTAGACGAAGTTCAACCTCCTCAGGAAATTCTTCCTCAGATTGAAGGAGCATCTGGCTCTCAACCACAGACAAAGGACTAGAAATTTGTAACCTATCATCCACAAGATCAGATCGTAGGAGATCGGAATGAAGGCGTAAAGATCAGATCGTCCTTCAGAGATCAAGTATCTTATGCTTTCGTCTCAAAAATAGAGCCAAAAATGATAGACGAAACCCTGCCAGACGATGACTAGATCTTAGCCATGGAAGAATAATTAAATCAGTTTACCAGAAATGACATCTGGACTCTAGTTCCTAAGCCGAAGAATAAAAGCATCATTGGAACAAGATGGGTCTTCAGAAACAAACTGGATGAGCAAGGAAAAGTGGTAAGAAACAAAGCTAGGTTAGTAGCTCAAGGCTATAACCAGCAAGAAGGTATAGACTTCACTGAAACCTTTGCTCCTGTAGCTAGATTAGAAGCTATAAGAATCATGCTTGCATTTGCTGCTCATAAAAACATTAAGTTTTTTCAAATGGATGTTAAGACTGCATTTTTAAACGATTTTATTGAATAGGAAGTTTATGTTAAACAACCTCCTGATTTTGAAGATTCCACTCTTATAGATCATGTTTTTAAACTCAAAAAGGCTCTGTATGGTCTAAAGTAAGCACCTCATGCTTAGTATGACAGACTGAGCTCTTTTCTTTTAGAAAATGGTTTTGTGAGAGGCAAAGTAGACACTACTCTTTTCAGAAGAGAAGTTGGCAAAGATTTCATTATAGTTCAAATTTATGTTGATGATATTATCTTTGGAGCTACTAATGAATCTCTTTGTAAGGATTTTTCTGATATGATGAAAAGCGAGTTTGAAATGAGTATTGTAACAGCGCGGGGCCTCTTCCAACTGTAGGACGGTCTATGACCACCCCTGGCACTGCACTCATGAACTCCCCCTCATGGACGCGGGGGTTTTTGCCCTCCCCAGGAATCGAACCCAAGACCCTCCATGCTTAAGTCTTAAGTCAATGCATTCCTGGTACACCAATTGAGCTAGAGACCTCTTGCTATACTTTTATGGCTTCTCTTTTCTTTCCTTGATACTCACACTCACAGTTATTACCTCATCACCTCTACGTTACTATTTCTTAGGATCATACCTTGACCCTTACTGAGGCACATAGAGTTGGCCTCCTATGCCAAATCTAGGGCCACTAGTGCACTAAGGCACCTAAACATCATTTTGTTACTCTTGACCACACACTAGGGTCTCACTTTTCTATAACAATGGATAGGAACATGTGTAACCTTTCCTTTCTCTTACTTGCCCAACTTGGGCTTACATCACCTCTCTTGTGAGGCATAACATTTGCATACCTCTCTGGGTAGCTTACATTATCTTTCTAGGGTTTAACTGTAACCTTTTTCCTACCTCTAAGGGTAGTAAACAGCTACACACGTCCTCATCTAATGTCTAGACTTATCTTACATCACTCACCTAACAACTAGGCTCAAGACTCCTCTCATGTTCTGACATAGAACATACATACATCAAGCACATCAATATATCATAGATTGTTTCTACAACTGTGTGGTTGGTATTATTCTTTCATTTAAGTTATATCTTGAGTTCCGTCATTAACTGAATTAGCTGAGCTCTAGCCAGGAGAGGCTTCCATCCCACTATGACCTCTTACTACTACCGGTCAAAAGTAGTTGAACCACCTTCCGTTGTCCAAAGGCGTGTTCCTATAAAACATTCTTCCCTTACCGAAGAATGAGTTGTTCTTCCCTACGAAGAACCCCTTCTTCACTAAGTGAAGATGATTGGTTTTCCCCCATGGGTGTCTGGGTGACGGTCCCTTCGCTCACCACTAGAGGGGCCTCTTAGCCCTTTAACATGACTTATCCCCTTTATTAGGATCATAAACATGACTTATTCCCTTTATTGGGATCATAACTTTCCTTTGAAAACTCTTTCATAAAACCTTTTCATAAAGAATCCTTTTCATGATCTTTCTTAAACTCATCACTCCTTGGTGACATAGAGGATCCTTAGCCCTTTGCACACCATTGTATGCCGAGCGTGCGGCTCTCAGACGTGACTGGTACCGGGGAAGGTTCCACCCTATGTCATTGAAGGGATATCTTTTACTAAAAACCTTTCATGAAACTATAAACTTTGCTTAAAATAATTTTCTGAAACTTAGGGGAAACTCCCCACCTTTTTACTAAGAGGCATAGGCATAGTCTTAAGTATTTTAGGTGTCTTTTATTAAAAGGGTTTACCGTTACATACAATCAATTCTAAGCATAAGGCACAACCATATGAATACCACTACCATTATCATCAACAATCAACATCACATAGCATCAAACAATCATACATAAACATGGGTAAAAGCTTGGGAAGAAACTATATATCTATAGTCCTTATATTCTTCCAAAGGTCCCCTTTTGAAAAGGGTTCCCAAACAACTCTCTTATCATACCTACGCTTAAGCTAGACTAACAATTATATTCCCTGGAGTCTCACGCTTAAGCAACAGAGTGCCTCGCTTAAGCACCAGAACTTTGCACTTAAGCGCCAAACTCTCACTTAAGCGCCAGCTCTCTGTGCTTAAGCGCCAGGATCTCGCTTAAGCGCCAAATATCCTCGCTTAAGCGTCAGCTCCAGAAACACCTCCAACTCTAGGTGACTCCTCGCTTAAGCGACGAACATAGCTCGCTTAAGTGAGAGTCTGCGACTCTGTAGAACTGTGAACCTTCGCATTTATGTTCCCATAGCCATCTATGGCCTCCCAACCTCTTCCAAATATGCGGGATCGAGTCTAAAACATGTCTACATCAAAACCCAGCCCTCAAACAGGCTTAAACACTCCCCAAACAAACTCAACTCATCAACCCATTAAAATCCTAACTAAGAGCTAATAAGGGGAGAAGAGGGGAAAAGGGATTCAAAGCACAAACAATAGAACATAGAAGGATGAAGGGGAAGCACTCACACTGTGGGGTCTTGGATCTCTGCTCCATTTCTCTTCTCTTTCTCTTTCTCTTCTTCCTTCTTCTCCTCCTTCTCTCTAACTTCCTCTCTTTCTTTCACTTTCTCTCTCTAACTCTCCCTCTCTTCTTCTATTTAAACCGTGGGGGTGTGTGTGTGTGGCTTAGTGAGCCTTGGCCCACCTTGGGTCTTGGCTCCCCATCAGGGTCCTGTTATCTTATTTCTGTTATATCCTATTATAAGGTAACTATTATTAATAATGCTTAAGGGTATCCTTAAACCATTAAATACAAAACTATTCCATAAAGATATATCTTTGTTATTTATTTCTAAGGTCCATAAATTGGGGCTATTACAAGTATGATGGGAGAACTTAAGTTCTTATTAAGACTTCAGATCAAACAAGATAGCAAGGGAATCTATATTCATCAGCAGAAGTATATAAGGGAGCTTCTTAAGAAGTTCAAAATGGAAGATGCTAAACCAATGAAAACACCTATGCATGCTTCCTGTCCCTTAAGCAAAGACGAATCAGGTAAACCAGTAGATCAGACTATCTATAGAGGTATGAATGGCTCATTTCTTTATCTTACAGCCAGTAGACCTGATATTATGCATAGCGTCTGTTTGTGTGCTAGATTTCAGTCAGATCCTAGAGAGTCTCTTCTGAAAGCTGTTAAAAGATCTTATGTTATCTAGTGGGAACTACTAACCTTAGTCTGTTTTATCAGAAAAATCAAGATTTCAGGTTAGTAGGATACTGCGATGCAGACTATGTAGGAGACAGAGTTGAACGAAAAAGTACAAGTGGAGGATGCCACTACATTGGACCCTGTCTCATCTCATGGGCAAGCAAGAAGCAGAACTCAATTGTTATATCAACTACAGAAGCTGAATATGTGTCTGCTGCCAGTTGTTGCTCACAGCTGTTATGGGTAAAGTATCAATTAGAAGATTACTCTAGTTTTGAAAAATAATATATTTGTATATTGTGACAACACTAGTGCAATCAACTTATCTAAAAATCCCATACAACATTCTAAGGCAAAGCATATTGAGATCAAATATCATTTTATTCGAGATTATGTTCAAAAAGGTGTTTTTGATATTAAGTTTACAGATATAGATCACTAATGGGCAGATATCTTTACAAAACCTTTGTCTGAAGAACGTTTCGTCTATATTAAGGATCATCTGCATATGCACATGCTTTCAGATTAATGTTTGCATTCATTAGACGATACCTTTTGTCTTATCTATTTTTATTAATCTGTTGGAACTAATGTGTGTTCAAGTGTATAGACGATGAAAGCCCCACGTTCACAACGGTTACAAGTCTTTTCGTTTCTCTCAAAACATGCGCTGCCCTTTTCGCCATGATGAGACAGTTTTCAAAATGTTTTTAATGCCTATAAATCGCTCTTTTTATGACATTTCCTCTCCCCTCTCATCTCCTCTGGTATAAAAGGACGAAGTGCCTAAAGAAGAAGGTTCCTTTGATCTTTCTAATCTCTCTGAAATTCTCTGAGTTTCTCATAGACTTCAAAGATCAAAACTTTCTCATCTTCTCTTTTTTAAAACCTAACTTTTTGTGAACTAAAATAGCACCAAAGAAGCAAGCTTCATCCTCTGCTACTCCTCTCATCTGCAACATGGATGAAGTATCTGCAACTTTTCCAGAATAGCTTTCATCCCTGGAAAGTAGGCAAGTCTGAAAGAGCTAGTAAAGGAAGGTTTCGACGTTCAGGACATGTTCGCCAAAGTTGGGTGGACCAATTTTATTGGGAAGCACAGCGTCTGGTACCATGGTCCTTATGCCCTCTTCTGGGGGACTGCAAAGATGGAAGACGACCAATGCATCAGGGGCACCATTGGTCAGACAATAGTGGAAATCAGCCCTGCAACCATAGCTAAGGCTATTAGATGTGCTGAGGAGGGACTGATTTTTGACAAAGACTAGGAGAAGACCACTCAAGAAATAGTGGACATGCTTCTCTAAGATGGAGTGAGGCCTGCAGAAGAAGACCCTAAGAAGAGAGCTGCAGCCATAAAGAACTTTCTCAGGTCTGCCAATATGACCCACATCTACAGACTTCTACACAACATGCTCTTCAACATCGTGCTCCCTAGAACGGGGTCAAGGGATCACGTTAGCGAAAGTGATAGATTCTGCATCTACAACATAGTGGTAGGAGAAAAGATCAATCTCCCTGATTTGATCTTCTATCATCTGGAGCAAGCCTTCAAAGACAGATTCTCAACGAAGAAGCAGAAGAATCCATCCCTCACTGAATGTTGTTCACATAACTGATGGGGATGCTGGTGTTGATTTGACTGAGTTTGAAGTCTTGGGAGGAGCTACTTAGGTCTCAGGGACTACTTTTGTGAGGATGGGGATAGCTCACAAATTCCCTGAGTAGGTAAAAAAGCAAGGAGGAAAGGTGAAGAAAGAGCCTAAGGAAGAACCGTCTAAAGAACCTACGTCTGTAGCAGAGACACAGACTCTACCCCAGCCTCAGCCTGCACAAATTCAAACCAAACCAACCACCAGACGCACCCAACCTCCATCCTCAAACCTGCCTAAATAGAAACTACCTTCAGATCCACCCTCATCTCTTAAGAGAAAGGTTGCAGAAACTTCATCTGAACTTATATCTGAACCCTCTCTCAAAAAGCCCTTCACTAGAGCCACCAAAATCTGCATCGTCACCAAAGCTAAACTCACCACCTCACCAGAATCCTAACCTGAACCCCAACCAGAACTTCAACCTGAATCTCAACCTGCACCTCAACCTTCACCACCTCAAACCCAAGAATCTGATGTTCAAATTCTTGATGCACCCCCCAAACCTCAAACCTCTTCCAAACCCAAGCCTGCACCCAAGCCTAAAGCCTCATCTTTTCCTCCACCTGCTGACAAGAAGGAAGTAGCAGCTATTAGGAAAGCTTAGGAGCTATCAAGGAAGGAGGTTGCCAAGAAGGCCAAGATAGACAAGAGCCTCGAGAAGAAGGAGCAGTTTGAGCTGGAACAAACTATGGTAGAATATTTCAAGACTCTATCAGATGAAGAGTTGAAAAGGAGAGCTATTGAAGATGTCTTGGCCCCTGTAGACGAAAAGGCCGAAGAAGAAGCAATCGATGAAGTTGTTCTTGAGTCTATCAAGACTCTGTCTAAAGAATAGAGGCAGGTAGCTATGGAATATCTGACGAGAATTGAATATGCCCTGATTCAAACAGTTTAAATCGCGTCTGAAGATATTGCTGCTAAGCAAAAGGAGTTTCAGACGCTCACCGTGGATGAAGATGCAGACGAAGCTGAAATAGAAGAACTAAATGAAGCTCTTCTTCAGTCCTGCTTTGGAGGCAAGCGCCCAAGGTCTGGATATTGGAGAAGACCTGGTTGAAGCTGATGACTCAGGTACTCATGCTATCCACAGACCAATCACTAAAGAGGATGAAAAGAAGGTAGATGAGCACCTGGCACAATCTGAAGAGGATCGCACTACCAAGCAGATGGTTATTTATGGTGGCACATCATCTGTCTCTACTGACACCCTTCAGACTCAGACTATTGAGGAAATCCAGACTCTGACTGAAGATGAACTTTTCAAATGAAGTCTAGCTCTACACTTAGGTACTTTTCAAACGCCACTCTTTCTTGGGTACATCTACGGAAGTCTAGCTCTACACTTAGCTCCAAAGTATAGAGGCTATGACTGGATCATCAGACACAACCCAAACATTTCAGTGCCTCCAGTACAACCTTCATCAGACCCTGACGTCAATGTAAGATACTATCCAGGGTGGAAGCGTCCAAGGGTAAATGAATGGGAACGATGTAATAAGGAATGGAGGAAGAAGGGTATCTGCACAAATAAGGATCAAGCCATTAACTTCATCAAGTTGTGGAAGAAAGATGTTCTAGGGATTGATCCCTTCAATCTTCCCAACTATGAAGTCCTTCCAGAAAATGAAATGCCTGTTCTCTCATGCTATAAGGAGGAACCTCAGCTTAGGATATTCCCTCCTCGACAGACATCACCACCTACTCTTAACACACTCATTTTTTAGCATAACCCGTGTGGCAGACGAAGCTATCCTCCTGAAGCCTCAGTCTGGTGACGGCTCTCAGTGATAATTGATGAGGTACCTTTCTATGAGCCTGTCAACCTACAACAAATAATGGGTCTGCTTGCTTACCTCAATGTGGTTCTCCTTTGGAATCATGCTGAGCCTGGACATTTTGGCTACACCGAAGACTTCATCTTAGATTATCTAGAAGCAAGTCCAACGTTTAACTTGTGGGAATCCTCATACTACTCTGCAGAGTTGTGCATGAAGCTGCAGATGTATAAAGAGGAGATTAAGAAGAGGCAAAACTCTTCAGGCAAATCCAGAGGCAAACACAGATGATGCCTCATTTCCTAGGCACACAATTTCATTATGTGGCCTCTAATCAAACTCAGTTCAAGCTTGCGATTGATAAAGTCATTCCAGTTCTTCCAATCTTGAACTATAAAGGCAATGAGAAAGTAGAAAAAGAAGAAGAAGAAGAAAACGCTCCCCAAAGGAACATTCGCATTCGCAGAGGCAAGCCTTTCAAATGAGAGATTGAGGCCATTCTTCATAAATCAAATGCTGAACGAACGTTTGAAGATTTAAAGACCGTCAGACGAGTCAAGAAGTTTAATGCTTTCTGCTCTGGTCTGGAGCCTGAAGACAAGCCTTCTGCAGATGGGTATCATCTGAAGATAGGAAGATGCTATCAATGCAAAGGACACCAGCCTTTCCCATCCTCATCTGGTCCTTCAGAACTCATGCCATGGAAGTCCACCTTTTACTATCAGTCTGATAGGGACTTCTCTTTTATTGTGGAGCTTCCATATTCAACCTTTTTATTCTCCAAGTTTATTCTGGGCATTGTGCAAGAATAGACCTCCTATCTTTGATGAAGAAGTCTATGATTTGTATGCTGAACTCTGGGCAACCAGAAAAGCTCTGCGTCAAGGTCTAGAAGACAAGAAAGCGCTAGAGGCTGAGCTCAAAAAGTGGATCAACATTGATGTCTTCTTTAGAAGACGTCGCCGTAGACGCACTCCCACTCCACCAGGATCCCCTATGGTCCTCTCATCAGACTCTGACTCTGACACCTCTGATTTTGATGGTCCAATTCCTGGGGAACCAGGTTTTGCTGATCACCATGCAAATGGGGGAGAAGGGAAGAGTAAAAGGAAACCATGAAGATAGGGATGCATCTGAGGGGGAGCACAAGCTGACAAAGAAAGGGGGAGAGTATTTTTTTTCTATTTTTATATATTGTCTGTAAAAATACATCATCTTGATGTGAAAACCTTTCAATAAGACAAGTTGTTTGATTGCTCATCAAACCTGAGTCTTCTTTTCTCTCTGTTTATATTCTATGCTTATAGTTTATGTTATAAGTAGCTTTGATACATCTTTTTACAATATTTGCTTGGCATCATCAAAAAGGGGGAGATTGTTAAGTCATAAGATGAATCAGGACCCTTAATAATTTTGATTTTATGCAAAACAAATATTAAGTAAAAAGATTGCGTCTTATAAATGCCAACAGACGAAAAAGTTGCATATGTGTCTGTAAGATACAGATGATACGCAGACAGATGCTTAAGTCTGAAGAAGCATTTAAAGGCATAGTAAATGCACTACCGTTTTGTAATCTGTTTTGCATGGAATGTTCATAGAATATCCTCCTAGGATCTGTTGAAGTGCATAAAGGGAAACAGAAAGAAAAGTCAAAGTATCAGAAGTTTCCCTCGCCTCAAAAGAGGCACTGCAGCTAGCAATGAGTACTTGTCTGAGCAAGCGATGTAACCACTGCAACAGAAGGATATGAAGTATATCTCAAGATAAGCAGAATGCTTTATCAGCTCAGAATGACTAGTTAGTGACAAGCATTTAATGCTCGCATTAAATGCCCTTCAACCACTCTCCTTCAAATGCTGATCAGACGCAAGAAAGAAGACCGTTTAGAGACAACGATTACTTCCTCAGCAAGACTATATATAGCAGGAGTTTTGAAGTGCTAGAGACAAGGAACTTAATTCAAATTATATAACACCCTAAATCCGGGTTTACATATAATCCATTTATTTTATTTTACATTAATAAAACGTGATCATTTTGTTCAATTTCGCATTCGTTGGAACATGAAAGAGACAAGTAGTTAAACAAAAATAGTAGTAGATTTAAAACATTTTCAAACTCAACTTGCAGTAAAATAATTTAACGCAAAACCATATTTTATAAAAGTCACACAACCCTTATATAAAAAATAAACATTCATTGGAATAACAACGTAAAACAGATATAAACAAGGTGTGCCTCCGTGGCCACCAAAATATACATATATAAATAAGTTTATGAGAATAAGGGTTAGAAATGTCTCATGCACAGGATCATTATCATGTACATCCCAAGTCTAAAGTAGTAAATACACCGAAATAAGAAAATAGATGACTGAAACAACATACAAATTTTCTAAATCTAGGCCTACCCATATCAAAATACAAAAGAAGGGAAAAATGTATGTCTTGGAGCAGTCATCTCTAAACCCTACCCCTATGTCAGACTATACCCATAGAGAAAAGATGTCGGAGGAATCTCTAGCAAGACCCCTGAGAAGAGATCTCATGGCCCTCGTCCATGGGATCTTCCTCGGGATCCTCCTCCATCGGCTCAGGATCCTCCTCCGGGTCCTCCTCGGGATCCTCCTCAGGATCCTCCTCCATCAGCTTAGGATCCTCCTCCGGGTCCTCCTCAAGATCTTCCTTTGGATCCTCCTTAGGGTCCTCCTTCGGATCCTCCTCAGGGTTTTCCTCCTCCTCAGTGTTATGGCCCTCTACGACTACACCCATGACCACTCCGCGATGAGCACCTATCCCAACCGGAAGCAACCTAGGGCGGAAGGGAGGAAACACCGACCTCAGAGTAAGGTCGTTAGAAAGTGTGGCATCTAGATCAGTGTGAGGAAGAGACTGGCCATCTGATGGCAAATCAGAAAAAGATGAGGATGACTACACAGAAGTGTCTGAAGAGAGCTCCACGATCTCCACCGGCGTAGTATGACGATAGTACGATGGAGTAGGCTGAGTAAACCACAAAAAGAAGTCGTAGTATGTCGGCTATTCAAACTGGCACATGAGTGACAACACCCCAAAACGCACGTGGCCCACGAAGTGATCCTCGTCGAGTACCCTGTCGTGGGTTCAGTGACCCCTCAAACGTCACTACCCATACCCTCGTGGAGGGCCTCTACTGCGCCATCGATATCTGGAAAAATAAATGTATGGAGTGAGTCCCTCTCCTCCACTAAACTAATAAACAAACGACCGACGGTCTCAAGCAACATACAACAATCAACTACATTGCAAAGATGCTCTCACGAGTTCCACTCGAAGTTTCTAATCTGTTATACTATTTCTCTAGATCATACCATCTCAACATAACTCGGGCCCGCTGCCACTGGAACTCCCAGAACTCAGTGGACTTACACAATTTAAGTCAAATGACTTATTGGGAGTACACCCTTCACCACAGTACAATGGTAGGCTCTCACCAACACGGTTGTGCCTCGCATTTGTCGAGATTGCCAAGTCGGCACTGTGGAAACACGACCACAAACTCGGCGCCAGATCCCCAAGAAACAGCAAGTCAGCGAGCACACCTCAGGT
Organism: Pueraria montana var. lobata; assembly: GCA_026413185.1. Lineage (NCBI taxonomy): Eukaryota > Viridiplantae > Streptophyta > Magnoliopsida > Fabales > Fabaceae > Pueraria > Pueraria montana. The sequence continues at coordinate 13,851,909 of CM048656.1, forward strand.
ACCACTCTGTGAGATCATCCAATCTCTGAGGACTGACTCCTCAACCACTCCCTCTCATCGGATTAATCTCTTATAGGTTGGTGTGGCTTCTTTGCCAAAGGTACTAAACGGCGGTCTTCCACGACGTATGTCCCCGACATACCATACGAAGATCCACTCTCCACCACCACAGTGATCACACATTCTGACCCCATTCCTCATGAGCATATTGCTCACCACAGGTGAAGCCCCCACACAACCTCTTCCACAATTGTCCATTCAAGCTTTGTCCACGAACAAATTCGTTCAACCGTCTCACACGACTTAGCACTGGAGGTTCCTTCCTCCTTTCGGTTCTCACCACGATTCGGACAATCACAATTTATAAACTTTCAATCATATGTGCATATTGCACGTTACCCAATCATGATCCACATCATGATCTTAACTGTCTTACTTTGTTTTATTGAAATCCTCACGCACTCTCACGTTTTATGCTTACTTAAGTGATTTTGTTCAAATCCATGCAAGGGTCCTAGATTTCTTTCTAAGTCCATTATCCGATATCATCTGTGCGCATAGGAAATTCCTAGTTATTAACTCATAAGGTTATTAAGTTCCCACTCTTTAATTATAATTAATTCACTATTTCACATAGTGAATGTCCTCAATTACTAGAATAATTTTCTAGTATCTACAAGTGTACTCCGTTTGGAGTTCACTTGCTCCCACACAAGAATGAATTATTCTTGTCCCCACAACCACAAAACATTGCAAACAAGTCACATGCACAAGAAAATTTCAGCAGTCTTTGCCCAAAGATCACGCTCCTTCCGGTCTCCAATTTACAATTAATAACATAATAATCATTAACAAACAATAATTCAATAATTCAACATAATCCATTAAACAAAATTGCACACACATTTTCAATAGAAATTTTCCTTTTGAGGTGAAATGTCCATTAGCAAATCCAACGAATGGCATTAGGCACAATTTCACAATCACACAATTAAATTTCATGCATATACCTATAGTTGTGCACACATACCAAAAATTATTTAACTTAGCAAATTAACTTAGAATTTCGTGATATTTTACAGAGACATAATAAATCACATATATTTCATTATATAAATTTTTCTCACAAAAATTCAATCCATAAATATTATTTTTGAATTACTTATGGTTGCTGGACAGGCTTTGTAAAGTGCACTTCTACATTTTTGGTAAATAGCAAGTCAACTCTTTTTTCTGTGCCACTTCATATACAATGTTACAAGCATGTGGGAAAACATATGGAATTTTCTCAGCACCAAATTCCTAACTAAAATTCCCTTTTTATATTTCTAAAACATTATTGTTTCAGAACAGAGTTTTCCATACAAAAATGTAAATAATTACAAAAAGTGTTCATAAAATTCTGAGAAAATTAATAGGCAGTAAAAATAGTCCAGATAGTGTTAAAAAATTTCTCCAAGCAAAATTCTCATAAAAATATATTTTATACATTTAAATACTCTTCTGTCCAGTTTTTCAGTTTTCACAACATTAATTTTCTAAAAATGTTTTCCGATTTTTTCTGACTTTAAAAAAAATTCAGGAATGACCCTCATAATATGTAAATCGAATTCATGAGCCCATTTTTCCAAAAACATATCCCAAAATTTTTATAAAATTCGAAACATTCCCTTTTACAGAATCAACAACATTTGAAAATAATTCCAAAAAAAAATAGTTCCACTGTTCATAAAATTCTGAAAAAAATACCATGATATCCATAGGTTCCAAAACATAGGAAATCTTTACATTGCAAAATAATGCACGAAAATATTTTTGAAAAAATTGAAAACAGCTGCAGTGCAAAATTTACAAACAACACATTTCAACATGTTTCACATGCTCTTGAGACCCCCATGGTGTCAAGAGACTCACAATCACATGAATAGCCCAAAAACATAAAGTGAAACAAGAAATAGCTTAGGGAAAATAGAAACCCCTCCATACCTCTTTGGTTCCTCACTCAAAAGAAGAAAAATTGGTGTTGTCGGGTAGTCCTTGCCCTCCTCAACAATATATCCGAATTTAATCGGTGGATACTTTGATTTGAGTACTTGAATCTTAGAGAGAAGGTGCTGAACTTTAGAGAGAAGGAGGAGAAAATAAGAAACTTAGGGAAGAAGAAAAGTGAAAATGAGAGAAAAGCTCTCTTGCTAGGGTTTTAAAAAGGAAGAGAGAGAAAAGTGAAACTTTTAAAAAAAATTCCCCCTATGCCCTTAGCTAGGGTTTTGTTTGTGTTGGGCCCACATGGGCCCACTAGGTCTAGGGTTAGGATATTTTTCAGTTTAGGGTTTTGGGTCTCTGCGGGATTTGGTCATCTGGTCTTTAATCAATGAGAATTTTTTTTTAATTCACTCTCATTCTATTTAATATTTTTCTAAAGCATAATTAATTAATTAATTAATTAAATCTTCACTAAATTTATTTTCATCAGTAATTGTATTTCTTTAATTATTCAAACACTGAGAATTGATTTAACAAAGAAATAATTAATTAAAGCTATAAATTATGTACTTGACTCTAATTCACACAAATTTTAATTATTTTCATTTAATGAAAATAATTCCACAGATACTTAATCAAAATCATACCACTTCACACATGATAGACATAACGAGTGTAAATTTTTAGGGTGTTACAAATTACGCAAACATTCTTTCAAGCCTTCATTCTTTTGTAAATTCTCTAAGTTGTAAAAAGCTCTCAAAATACCTTGAACATCCTGAGAGAAAAATATATATTGTGTTCCTCATTGTGTATATCCGTCTATAAGACGAAACATACAAGTCTGTGTGCACCTTACAAAAACAAATCTTGTGATTTGTTTTAGAGTCAGAAGTGGCTTTGTAGTAAAGAATACTTGGGTTTTTAGCTTGGAGAGGCTAAGTGTGAAAAACTACTTGGGTGAGCCAGAAGTGGCTTGGTAGTAAAGAATACTTGGATTTTTAGCTTGGAGAGACTAAGTGTGAAAAACTACTTGGGTGTGCCAGAAGTGGCAGTGAACAATACTTGTAACTTGTGAAAGTTAGTGTAACTTGTGGAAGTTAGTGGAACTTGGTGGTTTACCAAGAGCCGGACGTAGTCTCGGGGTGAGACAAACCAATATAAACTCTTGTGTTGTCTTTCCTGACCTTTTATCTTTTATAACTACTTGAACTGACATTGTCTTATGATTTAAATCTGTTTTGTTAAAAAGGCTTTCATCTGTAAGCTATCGTCTGTTATACGTTTTCTATAAAAATGATTTCTTCTGTTCTACAGCGTTATACCATTTTTATAAAAAGTTTGCAAAAATTTTATAAATCACAATTCAACCCCCCTTCTGATGATTTTTGCCTTTACAGTTCATTTTAACAAAACAGAGAGAAGAAATAGTGCTTCACTTTATGATTTTACCGAACCCCATTTATCTAGAAAAGCACTTGCCATAGCACCATATCCAAAAAAGTCTTGGCTTTCATCATCAACAAGTGGGTAGCTAATCAAGTGGGGACTTAACTCAGTAATGCTATGGAAAAACACATAAATAATTTATTTGGAAGAGATGACTATTGTAATACTCCAAGGTATAAGCAACACTACAATAATTTTTCATTTATTATTAATATATTAAATCAATCCCCTACAAATATGTATTTTGAATCATTTCTTCTAGTTCTTATTATAAAGTTCTAAATTAAAAATGTGACCTGATTCTTATTATTTGGTCTAATATGAAATATTGTCTCTAACATTAATTATTTTTCACAAAAATATCCTTAATTAAAGTCAGTTCTAGAATGACGTGATAGTAAAATAAACTTAACACATTAATGTTTGTTAGTTTTGTTCACAAAGATAGTTTTGAAAAAAAATACTAATTTAAGATAAAATTAATGCTCTCAACTAATAACTAATTTTTTTTAATTCTGATAATTAGTTAATTAGACCTTATAAGTTAACAAGGACCAGAAGGAGTAATTCTTTAACGTCTTGTTTTTATTACCAAATTATATGATCCTTAAAGTGACATTATAAATAGCCTTTTTTTTCAAATCTTTTGAAAAAAAAAATAAAAGGGAGAGATTTGAAGAAATTAGCCCTTCGTTTTTATTGGAATGTCAACATTAACATTGTTGAGAAGTGTAAATGAGTTTCTATTTATAATATAGAAAAGTTAAGTACAAGTTGTAATGCTGATGTCTTAGTCAATCAATTTAAACTTCAACTTCATGTTGTCAACTCAATTTTTACTTAAGTTGTCTTCTGAAGCATCAATAACTTAGTTTTTATTTGTTTTGATATTTGTAATTTATATATTTTGAGTGACTAACAGACGAACATAGAGTACTTTAAGCAATCAAGCACATTTATGCATCACATTAATTTAGTTAAACGTCACATAGTTCGTTTTATTTTATCAAAATCTATTTCAAAACAACAATAATAAAATCTATTTAACATGTTTAATTGAGAATATCAATTATATTTTTTATTAATAAAATAAGTTAAAGGAGAATTATTGGATTGCTCAAGTTGATGGTTCTCGTGATGGTAATTGTCATGAAAGAAATTCATTCATGACTCTTGGTAGAAAAAGAAATGCGACTTTTCAAGGGTGTGGAAAATATAAAGAGTAATTACTAATTAATTTTACTATATATGCAAAAAAGTCTCACCCCACCACTATATAAAAGGAGTCTTTTTTGAAAATTTAATGCATACATGTCCAACAAAAGAACGAGAAATTCATAAGCAAATGAAACACACTCACTTAAATATATAGTAGAGAATCTCTTGTAAAGTGAAAAGTGAGTGTTTATCATATTTTGTAACTTTACGGTGGCGAGATTCTTTCATTCGTAGGGTCATACACACTTGAAAAAGATTTTCAATTTTCCACAAAACTTATAATCTCATTAAGAGAGTGAATACTTTGTTGGAGTATTTTTATGAATGGTAAATAAGAAGAGTTGAATCACATAAATGTGTCTCTATTATTTTCTTTCTCGTCTGTTGTGTATCTCATTATCAATCCTATGTGTATAGACTATAGAGTTTTTTCTAACATTATTAGATAAGAAAAAAAAACAAAATTTGAGATATAAATATTTTAAATCTTTTATGCAATATATATTTTAAACTATTGAGATAAAAATTGATATATAAGGTCAATGTCACTTGTACTACCACATTAGTAATCAACATTGCTACGTCAAAGTCAACTAACAATAATTTATAATCAACTAACAGATGGACAAAATGCATGAAATCATAAAAATAAAGAGATAAAATATATAATTAAGCTTGTATTTTTCAATAGAAACATTATATTGTAAATAAATATATAATTTATATTTTTCATTAAGATAAAGACACCCTATTAGATGGGCCGGGTGCAAGTCTTTTACAAAAAAGTAAACAAAAAATGCCTAAGAACTAAGTAGCAGGCTGGTCAGGTTGGACCGAGTCACCTGGAGCCTTATCATCCGGGATGACCGACTCATCCACCAACTCCCCCTATTTGTTGACATCCTTATTGATATCAAAAACAGAGGTATCAACATCCTTAAAAAAGAATCGGACTTGGCGAATCGCCTTCTTGAACCCGGCCTCATAAGTCGAGATGATCGCATCCACAGCTTCACCCAGGTCGACTCAGCTTGGCCTCGGAGTTAGCAGCATCCAGCTTCACCCGCTCAAGCTCCTGGTTGAGGCGCTCCACCTCGGCCTGTAGATCCTTTCCCGAATTCTCGGCAGTAGTCAAAGAAAGCTTCAAGGCCTTCTCTCGGTCTTTCGTCTCCTTTAACTTGGTTTCTGCTGCCTCAAGGGACTTACTAGACTCCTCAGCAGACTGAAGTAGAGTCTCGTTAGCCCAAGTAGCATCCACCAAGGCCTACTCAGCCTTCGAAGCAGTCTCCTTGGCCATAGCAAGCTCGCAGTGATTGCGGTCAAACTCTTCAGCCCAAAACTAGGCAATGGCCCAAGAACGAGCCTGGAAGCGTGAAATAGCCTCCATGGAAAGTCGGGGCCCAACATCCCTCAAAATGTCCCAGTCAGCTTGACCGAGATTCTCAACACTGATGAGGGCTTGCGGGTTGAAATCTTTACCCCAAAGAGAAGTCTGTCTGTCCTTCATAGAAAGAAAGGTCGGATGCCTCTCAACGGGGGTAGCCACAGTCTGAGCAGGAGGCAAACTAGGCTTTGCCTTCTTCGAAGGGTCATCTCCTCCTTGAACAGCCCTTTGATTCTTCTTCGGTGAAGGAAGAGGAGGAGGAGGAGATGGAACTGAAGAAGCAACATGGACCCCCCTGGCGGCATTGTCCTTGCTTTTTAGCTTCTCGAGACGAGCCTTCTTTGCATTTTTGTAGTCAAATTTCCCCATCACAACTGTAAAAGAAACAAATATTAACAAAAAGAAGTAAGTATAAAAAGGAAAAATTCGAGTAATCAAAAAAGCACCCACGATCCCAATTCGCCCTCGGAGTCTTGGAGACCGGAATCCCTACGATGATTTTACACTTAAGCTGATGGGGAAGCCTACAAAAATCAACCATGTCATCATGGTCCTCAGGAGACATATCCACAATCTTGCAGGACAACGTTTTATTTGGGGACCGAGTCCAGTATAGAGGAAACCTAGACCTCCCCTGTTTATAAAAAAAAATAGACATCCCATCCTTCCCGGGACGAACTCGAAAAAAACCTCCCTTGAAATTTTTCCAATAAGAGGTGTAAGGGCCAAGTATGGCCTTACCCGGAATACCGGTTAAGAAAACCCAACCACCTTTCTTACTTTCCTTCATCGAATAGTGAAAGAGAAATTTGGAAGCATTTGGAGTAATGAAAAACTGGTTACAAAGTACCTTAAAGGCACACATAGACGCCCAGGCATTGATGCAACTGGGTAGGAGCTACATTTAACTCTCGAAGGACGTCACACTCGAATTTGTCAAAAGGGACGGTGACGCCAAGAGAAGAGAATAGGGCTTCATACATGTAAGTATAATGAGACTAACATGGAAGAGCCTGAAGGAAGACACGCTCACTAGGCCTGCAAGGCTCAACATGAATAATATTCGGCAGGTCCGAGTGGCACAGATCGACCTTCTCTAAGAGAGAGAGAATAGACTCACAGGTATGGTACCAAGAGGAATATCCCCCCACCTCCTCGTGTACCTAGAAGTAACTCGAAACTGAAATGGGAGGGAAGACCCTTTAAGGAGGCTTAGAACCACTCGGTTAGGGAGGAGGAGGAGGAGGAGGAGAAGGAGGAGAAGGCTGGACACGACGAAGAACCAAAGGTACCTCCCCGGTGGCCTCAAAATCATCTAGAACCACAACCCCTATCGAAGGAGTAGTCAAACGCACTCCGGCCTGCCTAGAAGGGATGGAAGGGTGAACCACTTCCACTTTAGCGGCGTATGACGCTAACGCGCTGTCGCTAACCCCACTGGAGTTATGACGACGCGGCGAGGCTTCGCCATCGGAGTCCTCTCCGATCAAATGCACCTCCGACGGCAACATCTTACAACAGCCGAAAAGCCCTGACTCCCTAGAAAAAGACATTGTTAAGGAAAAAAGAACAAGAGAAGAGAAGGAAGGAGCGTACCTGAACGGAAAAAGGAGGAAGAAAACAAGAGAGAGGAAGGAAATGGCCGAGAGTGTTCGCCGGAGAAGAAGATTCAAAGAAAGGAAAGAAACAAGCGAGGAACGCGTACAGTGACCCTTATATAGGGCTTCAAGCGCCTCGAATATGAAGAGACGAAGCGACTCGGACCGTTGGATCAAGACCCTTCGCCAAATGAATCAACAGCTGGGGAGGCTTGAGACCTTTGAGTATCTCGAGGACGTTTCAAAATTCAAAAATAATCATTGCCGCCACCCTCGGGAAACGTTACGAGTTAATAGGTCTAAAGCGATGCGACCAATCAAAAACGAAGTGACACAACCTTTCAAAGTGAAACAACGAAGCCGAATCTAGCAGAACGAGATGAGTAAGACACAAGGCCAACTCAGTCAAATGAAAATTCGAGATTTGGCAGGGTCACCACTTATGCTCTTACATAGCTTCAGAGCTTGGGGGCATGTGTACTACTTGGACTTGGCACTCCACCGAGTAGATGACCTGGTCGAGTAGTGTAAGCCTACTCAGACCAAGGAAGTTATAACGGAAAGTATATCTTATTAAAAGATAAGATATACGAAGATTAAGGCACAGGATTATGATAGAAGATAAGTCTATCTCTATCATAATTAACGAGATTTGATAAGATTCGATAGGAAAATAACCCTATCCAGTCTATCTTTCTACACTCTATAAATACGAAGGTACTCATTCCAATCAAGGTACGAAATTCTACACCCAATTGTGATACATGTCTCCTACCTCTGCACCTCTAACTTGAGCATCGGAGTGTCTTTGCAGGTATACCCCCCAATTCACGGAGGAGATTCTGGCAGAGCCACCGCACCGGAACACTTACCAAATTTTATTAAAATTCCCAAATGAAGAATCCATATATATTGCATGTTTCTCATCATATATATTGCCACTTGAAGGGTTACTATTGTCATGACCACCATGCTAAACCGTGACGTCTTAACTCTTAATTAACCCTGAATAGTACTGGTACCACAAAATCTCGTATTTGTTTTGTTTAAACTGGATGACAAAATAGGGTGGCACAGTGTATTGATTTTGATCCCAACCCTTTTTTCTTCCACTCAATCACCGCAAGGTTTATTTATCACAAAACCTGAAACCTTGCTTGTACAATTCGTTTATATACGACCAAACACAGAGAGAAATGATTTACTTTAATTGTGAAAGTGAAGATGAACTTCTAGATGGGATTGTAGCTAGGTCCTCTCACCTCTGATCTTCTTGATTGATTCTCTTTTAATGCTGCATGCACACATGTGACTTTCTTCTTACACAATATAGTAGTTCTGATTTTTTTTATATCCATTAGACTTATTATAATAATTAAGCTGAAGAGACCTATTCCTTGATAATTTCTTCACAAGTACTATTGCATGTATACTTCGCGGAATCTTCAACTTTCGGGTCTTGTTAGGTTCGTAGAGCAAGCTCATTGTGTCTCTTTATAGAGATGTTAAAATAGCTTAAATTGGGTCCACATTTTTTTCAAATTCTTACTTTAATTGGTCAAGGTAAACTATAGTACTATTACATTGCTGGGTTGCGAAACTGTAAGGAATTGTTGAATTTGAAAACCAAGAATTTAATTAAGAGTCCTCATCAATTTACGTCACCTAAAAGGTGATAATTCAAGGGAAAACCAACGGTCAATATTTAGGCTATGTAATTAGATACGATGCAAAACGTTTTAAGAACAAATAAAACGAGCTGAGAATGATAGAAAACAATGAGAAAGAAAAACTAGACACCACAAATTTACATGATTCACCCAAGATTGGGCCTATGTCCACGGGTAGCGACAAATTTCACTATATGAATGTGAATACAGAGGAATTACTACAGATCAGTAGCAGAGAAACATATGAACATTCTCACACTGAATTTCTAATTTTTCACACATCTCTCTTATTGTACATTTGTACCTCACACTCTTAGATTGTGTCTATCTATTTTTTTTATCTCTCATTGAATGTCGAAGACCCTATTAGAGGTAACGATTATAATAGTCACAATTGACTGTTTAAAGTTCCTGCTTTGATAAGAACCATCCTGATACTAAGAACCATTCTCACAAAGTGCAGAGATTCAAGACATTCTTCCACAAATCTCCACCTTGGGATTGACACCTCTGAACTTCTAGAAAACTTAGTTATGATCTGCTACCGCCAGCCACAAAGAATTATTTCCAACAATCATAATTAAGCAAGTCCAAACAATGCATGAACTTGCCCTTAGGAACAGGCTTGGGAAACATATTAATTGAGTTATCCTTTGTACGTATTAATCTTCCATCCATGACTATGTGTGAACAAAATCTTTGTTTTAGGATTGGGGCTTAACACTTGACAACTTTTTATGTTAATTGATTGATTTATCTTTATTTTCTTTTGATTTCTCTCACCACAAGAAAATGTTGAATTATCTATAGATTATTTCCCGCATATTTCAATTTGTTTATAGTAAATTGTTACCAACGGATTTATCCGTCGGTAATATAAAAATCCGTAACAGTAAAACATCATTATTGACAATGTTTCCGTAGATAATTCCGTCAAATATTTTGGCGCCTTTGAGTGGGAAATTTTTCTAATGAAATTTACCCATAGATTTTTCCATCGGTAAATGGAATATGTGGGTAAATTGGAAACTTTGTAGGTAACTTTAAAAGAGAGAAAATATAAAAAAAAATTAAAGACTAATTTGACCGTGGGTAATGTGCTCAAATTCGTAGGTAAGTTTAAAAGGATTAAAAGATGAAAAATAAGTAAATAATATTAAAATAGTACTGAAAGGAAATTAGGGTTTTTCACTTTTCACGCTGCCTATCCCCTTTCGTCGAGTCCCTCATTCTCTCAACATTCTTTACCTTGATGCGAGTCCTCCCCAGAAGAGCATCGCACCGCCAAGCTCCACACTACGACTTGTGTCTGCGCCCTTGCTGCTTTTTCGTCTCCCCTCATTCTCTCAACATTGCCACTCGTGTTTGCACCCTTGCCACCCTCTTCCTTGTTTGTGAGTCCTCCCCGAAAGAGCACCATTAAGGTGAACTATTTTTTTTTTTTTTATCAATTGGGTCCTTGAACTTGTATTAGTTTTTTAATTGGGTCTTTCTGTCTAACTGTCGTTACAGAAAATTTACTTATGAGTCAATTGTGTGAGTTTGCAGTAAGGTTATTGTAGGGTAAAGCCTGAATAAGCTTGTGAAGGAATACTTAGGTTGAGTGGACTTGTAGAGGTGAGAATATTAGTTGAAGAACCTCATTGAGAATACTAGGTTTAGAACCTGTAGAAGCGATAATATTGACCCTAGGATAGGTGAGAATACTTAGTATAGACTTGCAAAAGTGATGACAATACTAGATTTAAGGACTAAGTAGCTCCTATGATTAATTTTCTATACTAACAATTAGACAAAAGAATCTAATTAAAAAATAAATACAAGTTCAAGGACCCAATTGAAAAAATAAACAGTTTAGGAACCTAATTATAAATTGACAAATAGTTCAGGACATGTAGAGTAATTTAAATATATTTAAAAATTGAAGAAAAAATGAAACTCAAAAGATTGCATCCAAATAGTGTCGACTAAGTTGTGCTAGGTGTGTCGGTATTAGAGTGGACGCTAACCTTTCGACTCTAGCAACCCTTTCTTATAAGGGGCGTTTGGTATGGGAGAAGTTTTTACGTGCCCGGGAATCATGATTCGGAATCATGAATCCTGGGAATGATGATTCCTGGGAATTAATAAAATTTGTTTGGTTAGTCATAAATAGTCTTGTGAATATTTATATAAGTTACCTGGAATCAAAGAGTTATGAGATATTTTTACCCGTTACTTTAATTATTTACTGCATTAAATAATCTAATAATAAAAAGTAACGTGATATTTTTACTGCCGTAAAAAAAATTAACTTGGAAAAGTTAGATTCCCACCTCCCTTGATGGGAATATTTTTGCGGGAAAGTGACTTAAAAACAATTCCTGGGAATCATAGTTTCCCGGAAATATTTTTTTTTTTAAAATGCATACCAAACATGGGAAAATAAGTTTCCCAACTTAAGATTCCTGAAAAATTAAAAATTTATCTCCTACCAAACACTCAACTATAAAAGTGAGATACCACCCTACCAAATCAAAGTGAGATACCACAAATCACTGTCAACACCTTCCCTTCAATTAGTTAGTGGCTTTCTGTCATGAGAATTGAGAATAGAGGCGATGGGAGTTGTGCTGCGCCTCTGGGGCCTGGCAAATATAGAGCAACGACACTACAACTATGGACATGGCTCGAGCATGTCTCAGTCTCTTACCAACATTCTCTCCAAAAAAAATTTGGATTGAATTAAAAAATTCATGAGTAACAATGACCCTCAACTATAAATAAACTAATATAAATCTTTTTATAAAATATCATACTTGATTACACAGATAATATAATTACGATTTATTGGTGTACGTACTCTTCTTCCATCTTTTCATCGCATCCACTTTTTGTTTTAATCTGTGTCTTAATTAGTTGTTATAACGAAGACACATAGGGATACAGTTTTACTTCTGGAAATTAATAATGTTTGAGAGTGATATATATTGATACCTAAAGGCTGTTAGCAATAATTGTACTTTCTCCTGTTAAACAAGCAAGAACATATACTTTTGCGAAACACAATATTATGTTTGGTGGTGAGTCATTTCATTCTAACCTAGGATATATACAGGACAGGATTTATTTTTCGTTTAGCTTGGTTTTATTCGACACATTTACAACTCAATTTCTAAGTCTGATCAGCATGGGAGGCTTGGTGGGAGGACCTATAATTGCGAGTAATGGCTGCAGTTGGAAAATTGACGAAACGTGCGTAAGTTACGGGACCATATCTAGTACTGTCACAGCTATAATCAATAATTATAATACCTTATCACGTAATCTTTGTGTTTCATGAAACAATTGACATATGAGGAATTCTTAGTTAGGTACAAATTCAACTAATAAAAAAATTATAACTAATAAAATAAAAAATAAATAAATTCACCTGTAAAATAAAGAAATTAACATTTAAAACAAATAAATAAAATTCATAATTTTTTATTCACTATTTTTGCGTATAACCGTCTCTCTCTTTTTATTTCTATATCAAAAATTTTATCACCTAATAAAATTTGATATTAAATTTTACGTGAACTTTGTTATTTAAAAAATGTTAACCAATTTTTTTTAAAATCAATCTTATGATGGAAATAAAATGTCTATATTATAAGTTATTTTAGTCTGTACATTATAAAGTTATTTTAACTTTTCTTATCTGACAACCCGTTGTAGTCCACCCACCCGTATCGGACTAGCCCGCAATGGACCAAATAGTCCATTTTACCACCTCTAATTTTTTCCTTCTTTTGTGAGTGGTATATTTGTAAAGGTGGAAAATTGTAATTTATTAGAATTTATAAAGAACGGAAACTTGTTAATTCAGCAGAATCGTTCTTCTTTTGTTATTATAAGAATAAGAATACATATACACAGGTCATTGCTGCATTCATTATCATAGTGGCTATCAACCCGAAATGACTTCACGAGTTAATTTTAGTTGTATATTATCGGTCACGTTGAATTATGAATAACATAAATTGATGAAGGCAGTCAAAATTAGGAGAAAGTGGGTCCCAAGATCTAGCAGTGAGAAGACACACTGACACACAATACCAAATGTACAGTACAGTATTCAAAGGACAATATATGCTAGTCGTGTAGTTAGTTAATGTGCGGTCTTTTTTTTATTTCATCTTAATATTTCCTGTTGAACAGTTATATCAAATTAATTGAGCAGACGGAGCAGGTATTAAACAGGATCAGTTTCGAGTTGTTTCTTTGTTCTCTGTATTTCGAGTTGGAATTTTATAATTGTTTGGTGCAAGAAAGGTTAGGTATTTTCTGGTCTGCCACACCCTATTCGTGGCTATCACTGAGTGGCATTGGCATTGAATGAATTTTTTTCCTATCTACCCCTTTGAGAGGGGGTGATAGCGCGAATTAGAGAAAATTAGTTTATGCATGTGAGAGCATGACTTACAAATCAATAGAAAAACACAAGAACGAGGGTGGCTAACAGTTGGTGCATTGGGTGATGATGGTCTCAAATAAATAGAATTGACTTAAGATGTACATTAGGTTCGACTTATTTGATTCATCTATTGGCTCCATTCCATATATTTTATTATTATATTATATATACATAAATATACAACATAGTAATTGTACTACTCGGACTCGGCGCTCCACCGAGTAGTCGAGCATGCCGAGTAGAAACTACCACTCGGACTCGGATGATAATAACGGAAAGAATATATCTTAGCATGTGATAAGATATAGAAAGATCAGGCCATAAGATAAAGATAGAAGATAGAATTATCTCTATCTTTATCACGAGATTTGAGGAGATTTGATAGGAAAATAACCCTATCAAATCTATCTCTTTACACCCTATAAATGCAGAGCGATCCATCTCAATCGAGGTACGAAAAATCTAATCCCACTCTGTGATACCTGTCTCTCCCTCTGCACCTCTAACTTGAGCGTCCGAGTGTCCTTGCAGGTACACCCCCCACCAGTCACGGAGGTGATCGCGACGGAGCCACCGCACCAGAAGGCTTACCAAAATCTGGTAAGAACATTTGGCGCCCACCGTGGGGCTTCGGTGAAATTATTCCCAGCCACACTAACCACAACAAGATTAACCTAATGACGACGACCCAGAAAGAAACAGCGAACTATGAAAAGCGACCACAAGGGGGGGAAACCCAAATCCTGGGCGTACCACCCCCAAGGGATACCCAGGGAGGTAACCCCAACAACGTGGCGCCCTTCCCGCGTCAGGTGCTTGAGAATCATCCACTGATCCAAGCCCTGCAAAGGGAAGTTGACACGCTGAAACAAAGCAACGCTAAGGAGATAGAAGATCTCCGCAGGGAGAACGCTATCCTCCGAGAGCAATATCAGAAACTGCAAGAGGACCGAAACGGAGTTTCGGCAGCCCACGCCGCTATCAACGGGTCCTCGGCAGCCCACGCCGCTACCAATGGACTATCGGCGGTACACACCACCGCCAATAGACACCCTGACCGAACAGAGCAGGAAGACACCACTTGGAGCGAGGCAGACCGAGCAACGACCCATTTAGAGTCCAGACCCGCCTCAGGATCGCGAGCACCACCAAGGCGGAGTACGATACCCGAGACAACGAGGCGACACCCGTTCGTAGACGGAATCATGGAGACTCCGCTACCGGCAGGGTGGAAGCCGCTATCCATGGACAGATACGATGGGCTGACCGACCCCGACGAGCGCATCGACGCGTTTGTCACACAGGTGAACCTGTACACAAACGACGACGCCATCATGTGCCGGGTGTTCCCAACGACCCTGAAGGGAGCGGCGTTGAACTGGTACACACGACTCCCCCCCCCACTCAATCGACTCTTTTGCCATGTTGGTCGCTCGTTTCGGCGCTCAATACGCTACGAGTCGACCCCACCACCTGACGGCAGTAGCACTGGCCAATATACGGCAAGAGGACAATGAGTCTCTCAGGGACTTCATGGAAAGATTCGCCGAGATCTCTGTCAAGATCCGGGACTTGAATCCACAAGTGGCATTAAACTCCATGCTCATGGCACTAAAATCCGGACCTTTTTCAGACAGCCTCTGCAGGAAACCGCCACACGACATGGACGAGCTCCGAGCTAGAGCAGTAGGATATATTCAGATAGAAGAAATGACGAAGTTCAGGGAACGGGTCAGAGGTGAATCCTATAGAAAACAGGAAGAACGAGAGAAACCAGGAACAAGCCGAGAGCGGAGTAGCAAACCTAGAAGCGACAGACCGCCTCGTACAAGATTTGCCCACTATACCCCCCTGACTGATAGCAGAGCACGAGTCCTAGAAGAAGCCTGCAGCGCCGAGCTGATAAACCTGCCTACCCGAAACAGCTCTCCAGAGAAAGCAGATAGGTCCAAATTTTGCAGATACCACAGGGTACATGGACACACCACAGAGGAGTGCACCACCTTGAAAGATAAGATTGAAAAACTTATTCAACAAGGCAAGTTACGACGCTTCGTCCGAGACGACGGCCGAAAACCCGTGCAAGAACGAGTCCGGGATAGGGAAGACTATCGCGATAGAAAAAGCCGACGCACGGAAGAGCCCCGCCAGGAACACCAAACCAAACCTCCCGAAACTCAACTCCGAGGTGTTATCAACACAATAGCAGGAGGATTCGCTGGAGGTGGTTGCTCGAGTTCGGCAAGGAAGAGACATCTGCGTAGTCTTCGATCCATCAACTCGGCTTCAGCAAACCCCAGGGTACACAAGAAAATGCCACCTATAACTTTCACAGATGCAGACTTCGAAGGTATAGAGCCCAATCATGATGACCCGATGGTGGTCAAGATTGAAGTCGCAAACTGGTTGGTGTGCAAAGTCCTAGTCGACCAAGGAAGCTCGGTCGATATCCTGTATTGGTCCACTTTCAAACAGCTAGACATCCCTGAAAATAAGGTACAACCATACACCGAACAGTTAGTCGGATTCGCAGGAGAAAAGGTTGATACCAGAGGCTATATTGACCTCCTCACGACCTTTGGAGATGAGAAGGGGTCCAAGACCATCACGGTCAGGTACCTCCTAGTCAACGCCCTCACTTCATACAATATTCTTATAGGCAGGCCATCACTCAACAAATTAGGGGCAATAATTTCGACTCCACATCTGGCAATGAAGTTCCCAAATTCAGAAGGAAAAATAGTAACAGTCAAGGCTGATCAGGAGGCAGCCCGCGAGTGCTACCTAGAAAGCCTAAAGATAGCCAGCGGCAAAAAGACCCCAGAACTGACGATAAAACACGTAGCATGCACTTCTCTTACAACGCCAATAGAGGAGACCGACCTAGATCCCAGGGAGACCGAGCCGAGAGCAGAGCCCACAGAACAGATAAAATCCTTCCAAATAGGAAGAGAGTCAGGACAATGCACGAAACTCGGGACTCAGCTAGAAAGCGAGACCGAAGAAGCCATTGCCAAAGTCCTGTTAGACAACGCCGACTTGTTCGCATGGTCAGCCGCCGACATGCCCGGCATAGATCCAAGCTTCCATTGCCACAAGCTTGCCATTTACCCGGAGGCCAAACCGATCTCCCAAAAGAAGAGGAAACTCGGGGCCGAAAGAGGAAAAGCGAGTTACAATTAAACCGCGTAGACCTTTACAAAAATACGAAGGTGTCACAATTAACCGTGTAGACCTTTATAAGGATACAAAAAGCGAGTTAAACAAAGAAAGGATACAAAAGGCGAGTTACATTTAACCGCGTAGACCTTTACAATGATACGAAGACGAGTCACAACTAAACCGCGTAGACCTTTACAAGGATACGTAAAAGCGAGTTAGACCTAACCGACTAAAGGATACAAAAAGCGAGTTATAATTAAACCGCGTAGACCTTTAATACGAGTTACCGAAAAACCATACCAATAACAAAGAAAAGTCATTTAACACCCTACTTAAAAGGCCGGATACTAGCCATGAATATAAATTTCATTAAGTACCCTATTCGATAGGCCGGGTACGAGCCTTACAAAAAGAAAACTAAAAAGGAACATCCCCCCCTCCTGGATGTTGTCCCCGGCGCCGTCCTCACCGAGCGCAGCCTCCTCAACCAACTCCCCCTCTTTATTGACATCCTTGTCCACGTCAAAAAGAGAAGTGTCGGCATCCTTGAAGAAATACCGAACTTGGCGAAGCGCCTTGCTGAACCCGGCCTCATGGGTCTTCACGATCTCGTCCAAAGCCTCACCCAGATCGGCCTGCAACTTAGCCTCAGACTCGGCAGCCTCAGCCCTCGCTTGAGCAAGCTCGGAAACGAGCCTATCCACCTCAGCTCGTAATTCCCGAGCCGAGTCCTCAGAAGCAGCTAAGGAAAGTTTCAAGTCCTCTTCACGGCTTTCAACTTCCCTCAACTTAACCTCCACTCCCTCTTGAGACCGCCGAGATTCTTCAGCGGATTGGAGAAGAGTCTCGTTGGCCCGGGTAGCCTCCAAGAGAGCCTGCTCGGCCTTTGCTGCATTCTCCTTCACCATAACTAATTCCCGGTGGCCGTGGTCGAACTCCTCAGCCCAATACTGAGCAATAGCCCATGACCGAGCCTGGAAGCGGCAAACAGCCTCCATGGAAAGCAGTGGCCCAGCATCCCTTAACATATCCCGATCAGCTTGACCGAGACTGTCGGCAGAGATAAGGGCCCCGGGATTGAAATCTTTACCCCAAAGCGAGGTCCGACCTTCTTTCATAGAAAGAAAAGCCGGATGCCTCTCAACAGCAGATCCCGAAGCCCCAGCGCCAGGCGGACTCGGCTTCGACCTCTTCGAGGGACCATCCACTCCTTGAACGATCTCTTGTTGATCCCTCTTCGGAGGAGGAGGAGGAGGAGGAGGAGGGGCAACTCGAGCCGCCTCAGCAGAGGCCTCCTTGCCCTTCAATTTCTCCAACCTCTGCTTTTTGGCCGTCCTATAATCGAATTTTCCCATCACGGCTGCAAAAAAGACAACATCAGTAAAAGGCAAAGTAGAAGAAGAAAAAGAGAGTAAATAAAAGGTACTCACCAGCCCAATCCTCTCTCGGAGTCCGAGAAGAAGGAATTCCGACAAGTGTTTTACAGGACAAGGAACGCGGCAACTTACACAGCGTGATCATGTCATCCTGATCCCCAGGAGACATGTCCACGACCTGCCAAGACAGCCGTTTGTTCGGGGAGCGGGTCCAATAAAGAGGGAACCTCAGCTCCCCACGGCCATCAAAAAATTCAACCTCTCCTTCCGGACCTGGTCGGACACGAAAGAAACCACTCTTGAAATTTTTCCAAGAGGAGGTGAAAGGACTAAGGATGAACCGACCAGGAATCCTAGTCAAGGAGACCCAACCCCCCTTTTGACTCTCCTTTACTTTATAGTGATACAAGAATTTAGGAGCAGTAGGGGTAATAAAGAATTTACTGCAGAGCACCCGGAAAGCCTGGAGAGAAGCCCAGGAGTTCGGATGCAACTGCGTGGGGGCAACATTCAGCGCCCGAAGAACATCAGCCTCAAACTGGTCAAACGGCACAGTAATGCCGAGAACCGAGAACAAGGCGTCATATACAAAAGTGAAGTGTGGAAGGCGCGAGCCAGCCGACACAAAAACCCGGTCATCGGGCCCACATGGTTCGGCATAGACCATACCCAGGCGTTCCGAATGACACAAGTCAATGGTTGCAAGAAAAGCAGCCAAAGCTTCCTCGGTCTGATACCGAGAAGCGTAGGCACCTACCTCCCCAGCCACCCAGGAATAGCCAGAAGTAGTAACAGGAGAATAGACCTTTCTACCCCTGGGATCAACAGGCTGGGGAACAGAAGGAGGTAGAAGGCGAGCACGCCGAGTCTCAAGAGGATGATCCTCAGTCGCCTCGGAATCCTCTAGAACCACTACCCCCCTAACCGGAACGACCAAAGGTGCTTGCGCAGGGTCGACGGATGGACGAACCACCCCGACACCCGAGGCAGCAATGTTTGCCGCCGACGCACCATCACTAATCCTATCAGAACCACGGCGATGGGAAGAAGAACCACCATCGGAACCCTCTTCGATGGGGCGAACCTCCGGCGTAAGCATACGACCCCCGCCGGAGCGCCCAGAATCCCCAGAAAAAGAAGACATTATAGAGCCAGAAAAAGAAATGGAAAGGAGATAGGGCGTACCTGAACAAAGGACAAAGAAAAAACCTAGAAGGTAGAACAAAATGGCGCAAGGGAGAAAAAAGCTTGCGGGAAGACAAAACAGAGATGAAAGTGAGCACCCACGTCAACAGTGCCACTTTATATAGAACCCCAAACGTCGCGAATACGAAAGGGCGAAACGGTCCGAACCGTTGGATCAAGACCCTTCACTAGGCCAATCAACGGCTAGGAAGGCTTGAGACCTTTGGGAATCCCCAAGCCGTTTCAAAATTCAAAAAAGCAATCACTGGCGCCGCCCTTGGGAACCGTTACGACATCAATATGTCTGAAACGACGTCTTCACCAAAACGACGCGACGCTTAGAGAACTGAACGCGTCTCGGCCAAACAAATCTGAAATTAGTATGTCACTTAAGCTCCTACATTACTTCAGAGCTTGGGGGGCATGTGTACTACTCGGACTCGGCGCTCCACCGAGTAGTCGAGCATGCCGAGTAGAAACTACCACTCGGACTCGAATGATAATAACGGAAAGAATATATCTTAGCATGTGATAAGATATAGAAAGATCAGGCCATAAGATAAAGATAGAAGATAGAATTATCTCTATCTTTATCACGAGATTTGAGGAGATTTGATAGGAAAATAACCCTATCAAATCTATCTCTTTACACCCTATAAATACAGAGCGATCCATCTCAATCGAGGTACGACAAATCTAATCCCACTCTGTGATACCTGTCTCTCCCTCTGCACCTCTAACTTGAGCGTCGGAGTGTCCTTGCAGATACACCCCCCACCAGTCACGGAGGTGATCGCGACGGAGCCACCGCACCAGAAGGCTTACCAAAATCTGGTAAGAACAGTAATGATTTATTTTTCATATAAAACGATCAGAATAAGTTAAAATTCTTCACATTAGTCTAATAATATAATAAGCATGGTCATAACAACTGCAAGGCCAATATGAGGTAGTTTTCTTGGCCATGAAAATTATCTAAGATCTCAAAAGAAAATTTATAGTTTTTTAAAGGTTTAATTGCCCTTTTAGTCTTTATAGTTGTAATAAATTTTCCTTTTAATTTCTATAGTTTAAAATATCCTATTTTGGCCCCTATAGTTTAATTATTTAACCCTATTAGTTATCGCCGTCTAAAGTCGTCTAACATCGTTACATTAATTTCGATCCTTTAAAACTACTACAAAATTAAAGTTAACCGTATAAAATTGCTAAAAAGATTTTGGCGATTTTTAACCTCCATAATTAAAAAACAAAAGTTTCTTTTTATTGATTTTTTTTCTTTCTTCATCCCTTTGCCACAAAGGATTTTTTTTCCCTTCTAATGGCTTCCAAATTCTCCACTACACATTCCGACCATTTTGCGCGCCCTCCGCTATCCTTTTATAGTGATGACTTATCGATGCTCTTGTACAACGTGCTGGTGAAGATCGCAACCTCCTTCGACGACCTAAACCTCCATGCAGCATCACTGGTGTGTCATTCATGGTGGGAGGCATTATGGCTACTACTGGATGAAATGGTGTTGCTCCGATGGGGGGAGCGCTTCAAGCATGGTTGCCTCAGGGTCCATCCCAACACCAACAAGACTCTCAACTTGTTCATGAAAGTGGTTGCATGTGGCTATACCCTAACCATGGTGGACATTGGCCTCATTTACTGGGAGAAAGGAAGAAGGGAAAAAAAACTTCGTTTTTAATTTATGGCAGTTTTACACTACCAATTTCAGTTTTGTAATGATTTTAAAGGATTTGAATGTAACGACATTAGGCGACTTTAAAACGATGAGACCATAAGGGTTAAAAATTGCAATTATAGGGACCGAAATGGAATGTTTTAAATTATATGGACTATAAGGAAAAATTGTTGCAACTATAGAGACCAAAATGGTAATTAAACTTTTTTTAAATATTTATTATTAATTTAAATTATTTGGTGATAAATTTTATTATGATATGATTTATTATTTGTTACTATTCTATAAGTAAGACTACTTAGTCTTTTTTTTTTGGTCGGTGATTACCTAGTCTTAAGATTGAATTAATTGAACAATTGAAAACTTTGGATAAATCATATTACATCAAAATCAATTTTAATCAAAATCAATTTGGCAGAATCAATGCAAGAAATGTGTGATTTTTTTTTTAATGGCACAATTTTTTTTTTTATTAAAATGACCTTTATAAGAAGTAGAATAATGATATTTGGACACCCCAACTTTTTAAACACAACATCTCTCATTTTTCTTTATCTCTTCTATCACATTATATTATTATTATCTATCATACCTATATTTTTCTATTTCTTTTTTCTCTCTCTAAGTGTCAACTAGGATTTGGGATGTCCATTTATTTTTATCCAAAGAAGTACAAGGTGTACTCCTACAAGACCCGAAAAAGTGAACAAAGAAGCCATATTGGCCTGTTACAATACCATATGAATGCTAATGGTATATGTCCATAACTTCACGGTTGTTTGAATCAGCCTATCCATAACTTCACGTTTTCATAACTTAAAAATATGCAAAAATTACTTCCACCTTGTTCAGCATCAGGAACCGTGGACGCACGTCATCCCCAAAACATATAATATAATTTTATAAGGGTTTCTGCGTTATCTTACAAATTTGAGGTGAATTTCACACACACGTATAAAGACTCACGATGCATATGTTCATATCTTTATATATATAAAAGTAAGAGTCAGGAATAATTTAGTAAATTTAAGTTTTTTGCCCATTTTAAGGGTAAGTATGTAATTATACTGCCTCACATTTTAAAGCAAAATATAAACGTTTTTCTTTTTCATTAACTACTTAATTATGATTGATTTGTGGAATAACGATTTCCTTATTTTTAACTATTTCACATAATTTTTCGTAGTAATTCAAATTGATTGGAAGAATTGAATATAATTACAAAGATTATAAATATAAAGACGTAAAATCTACAATTGATTGGACGCATTAATTTTGCCAATAAATTTTAGAATTAAAATAAATCTTTATCTTTACATATATATATATATATATATATATATATATATATATATATATATATATATATAAGTTATATTTTTTGCATCTAAAAAAGAAAATATTTTTCCACTCAAAAGAGGGATTTTTTTTATATTTTTATGTTATGTCAATATTCCAATATGTTATGTCACCTTAAAAAGGAAATATTTTTCTGCCCAAACAAAAGGTGTTTTTATATTTTTAATTTTATATCAATATTCCAATTACATTAAAAATCATTTATATATTATATAAAGATACTATATAAAGATATATAAATATTACATTATGTATATACATGTATATAATATAATATTATATATATTATTTTTATTTTTATATAAAAATGAAAAAAAAATCTATCAACAATTACATAAAGATTACATAAACATATAAGGATTATAAAAAATAAAATATTCACTTATGACTATATAATTAAATTACCGAAAACATATGTAAAAATATAAATATTAACTTATGATAAAATATAATTAATTAACAAAATTATAAGATTAAAAATTGAGTGTAATTAAAATATTATAAAATAATAAGTCTAATATAAAGATTTTAATATAAATATTAAGATAATTTAAATATATAATTAAATTGATGAAATAATAAGTCTAATATAAAGATTTTAATATAAATATTAACTTATGACTATAATATATATAATTAAATAAAAATGATGAAATTAATGAAAATGATTTTGTTTATTTTCTACTATTAACAGTTTCTTTGATTTAATCTATTAAAATTTATTGACTTTTCTAGGATGATTGGACAAGGGAAGGTAAGATCACTTTTACGTTTTAAATATTTATTTTTCAGTGAAAATGATTTTTATGTTACCCACAGTAATTATAATATAAATACATAACAATGAGCTTCATAAAAAAATATTTTTTTATGCTGATAAAAATGTATGTAAATTAGTTAATTTATTCAAATCTACCAAATTAAATAATTGTTTTAAATTAATTTTTTTAATTCAACCTTTTTAAATTGGGTTTTATAAATTACAGTCATTTTTTAAAAGAAATCATACATATATTTTTAAATTCAAACTTAACTTACCATATTAGATATATCAAGTATACTCACAGGGATCAACTTTATTTTTTATATATAAAAACAAGTAGAAAAATTTATGCTAAATTCATGGGAAAGTAAGATATAACACACGAGGATGGACATTTTTATATTTTTTATAAAAACAAGTAGGAAAATTAACAATTAATTAATTGGGATAAACCTTTTTTACTAAAGAATTTTGTCCAATCAAAATTAAAAATTTTATTACATAATTAATATATATTTAATTACATACAAAAATCAAATTAAATCAATATAATCACTATTATTTTCTCCACACAAAATTAGTCTCTAAAATTAATTTTTAAGCAAATAACTATTCATTTTTTAATTATTATCATGTCACTTAAATAAATAATTCAAGATTTCTTCTACCTGGAAAAGAATTTATTTTCTTTTATACATTGATATGTATATGTCAATATATTAAAATAAAAATTATATATAAAAAATAACACATAGGGATGGATATTTATTTTTTATAAAAGCAAGTATAAAATTTTCACTTAATTCACTGGAATGGACAAATTACTTGAAATCACATTAATATCTAAATTATTATGGTGAAATAATATTTTTTTATTATAATAATTATAATTTAAATGTATTTTTATGATTGTCTCTTTCCTGACTCAAATAATTTATTGAATATTTTATTTTACAAACATACAAAGTACGAAAAATATAGGCAAAAATATGACAAATGGGGATGAACATTTTTCAAGAAACTATGAAGAGAAATTTAAACGTAACTTACTATATTAGATATATAAAATATAACACACATGGATGGACTTTTATTTATTAAAATAAGTAGAAAAATTTTACATTGAATTCATAGGGATAAACTTTTTTACTAAAGATTTTTGTCTAATCAAAATTATGATTTTTTTTATATGTTTAATATATATTTAATTACATAACAAAAATAAAATTAAATCAACATAATTAATATTATTTTCTCTATGCAAAATTAGTGTCTAAAATTAAATTTTAAGCAAATAATTATTCATTTTTATTTATTATATCCTCACTTAAATAAATTATTAATGATTTTCTTCTACCTGGACAAATTTTATTTTACTTTTATACATTGATATGTATATGCCGATATATTAAAATAAAAATTATATATAAAATATAACACATAGGAATAAATATTTTGTTTTATAAAAGCAAGTAGAAAATTCTCACTTAATTCACAAGATTAATAAACTATTTGAAATTACATTAATATCTAAATTTGATGGTGCAATAATATTTTTTTATTATAATAATTTTAATTTATATGTATTTTTATGGATGTCTCTTTCCTAACTTAAATAATTTATTAAATGATTTATTTACAAACATATAAGTATGAAAAAAATATAACAAATGGAGATGAACATTTGTCAAGAAACTATGAAGAGGAATTTAGACTTAACTTACCATATTAGATATATAAATTATAACACATCGAGATAAACATATTTTTTCATATAAAAACAAGTAAAAAAATTTACACTGAATTCACGGGAATAAACTTTTTATTAAAAAAATTTGTTCAATCAAAATTAAAATTTCTATTATATATTTAATTACATGACAAAAATAAAATTAAATCAACATAATCACTATTATTTTCTCCATACAAAATTAGTATCTAAAATTAATTTTAAGCAAATATTTATTTATTTTTTATTTATTATATTCTCACTTAAATAAATTATTCAAAATTTCTTCTTCCTAAAGAAAATTTTATTTTCTTTTATACATTGATATGTATATGCCAATATATTAAAATAAAAAATATATAAAATATAACACATAGGGATGAATATATTTTTTTTATAAAAGTAAGTAGAAAATTTTTACTTAATTTATGGGAATGAACAATTTCCTTAAAATCACATTAATATGTAAATTATTATCGTCAAATTGTAATTTTTATAAAAAAATATTTTTTATCCGTTTGTTTTACGAATATATAAAATATACCACACGGGAATGACTATTTTTTTTTATATATAAACAAGTAGGAAAAATTACATTGAATTCATGGAGATAAATTTTTTACTAAATATTTTTGTCCAATCAAAATTATAATTTATTTTACATAATTAATATATATTTAATTACATAAAAAAAATCAAGTTAAATAAAAAAAATCACTATTATTTTCTCCACGTAACATTAGTGTCTAAAATTAATTTCTAAGCAAATAATTAATTTTTTTATTTATTATCTTCTTACTTAAATAAATAATTCATAATTTTCTTCTACCTTGACAAATTTGAATTTTCTTATATATATATATATATATATATATATATTAAAATAAAAATTACATATTAAATATAACACATAGGGATGAATGTTTCTTTTAAAAGCAAGTTGAAAATTTCTACTTAATTCATAGGAATGAATAATTTACCTTAAATCACATTAATATGTAAAATATTATGGTGAAATTATATAATTTTATTATAATAATTTTATTTTAAATATATCTTTTTTATGGCTTTCTCTTTTGTGGTTTAAATAATTTATTAAATATTTTATTTAATGAACATAGAAAGTATGAAAAAAAATATAATACATAAAGATGAATATTTTTTTCCGAAATTATGAAGCACAAAATATAATAATATAATAAATTACATTACATATAAAATCTAAATAAATTGTTTTAACATTTTGTTTATCCCGTGCAACGTAGGGGTCAAAATCTAGGGGGGGTTGGGTTGTACAATTAAAATATCTCTAGGCTGAATAACATTATTTATATAGTAAAATTTTATAATAATTTTGGTTCCTTAGTTTTTTAAATATGTTCAATTAGATCCCTTTATTTTTTGAGTATGCAATTAGGTCATTTAGTTTTTTAATTTTACCCAATTAGGTCCATTTGTTTTTTTAGTATGCAATTAAGTCATTTAGTATTTTTTTATTTTTATCCAATTAAGTCCTTTCCGTCAAGTCTAACATACTTAACGGACCTGACGGATAGGACTTAATTGGATAAAAATAAAAAATTAAAGGACCTAATTGCATACTCAAAAAATAAATGGACCTAATTGGGTAAAATTAAAAAACTAAAGGACTTAATTGCATACTCAAAAAACAAATGGACCTTATTGAGCATGTTTAATAAAGTAAGGGGACCAAATTGGATATTAAGCTTATGATAAATGATAAATAGTGTGATGTTTGAGGGATGGCTTAATCTTAAATAATATAAAAAAAAATATTTTACTAATAAGTGTTTTAAGAATATTTATTAATTAAAAATAATATATATATATATATATATAATTTATATATTAAAGCTTAGAAAAAGTACTCCTTATTTCATATTTTATTTTAAATTTTTAATAAGAAATTTAAATATACTTATTAAGATATTGTTTATATTTAATATTCAACTGTCTCAATATAAACAATAAGTGTAAAAAGAAAAAAAAAACTCTCAAAATATTAAGTATTCATTTATTTTAAAAACAGGTAGAGCAAAATATTTTACATATCTTGGAGGAGGCAATTGTCGGTTCAGTGCTTGGGTGTCAAAAACATTTTACAATCCTCGGAAGAATCAACCGTAGGGTTTTTGCTAGAGTAAAAATAAGAGAGAGAATATGCATTAGCAGCATTACAGTTTAAGTAAGGAATTGATTTAGATTGGAGTAAGTTAGCTACAGTATATGCATTATAATGTTAATTAGCAAAGAATAATGGGAAAATGATTTGGATATAAAAATTAGATATATGATATTATAGATTTTTTATTTAAAGAGAGGATCGTTGAACTTTGGTATACAAAGAGTTTATAATAATTCATACTACTTAACCAATTAAATTAAACCTTCTAAATTAATACTATCTCTGTCCTTAAATATAAGACTTTTTTTTCAATTTTTTTTTTCTTTTTATAAGACTCTTTTCAAGTTATTTTTTGCATTAATTGTTTTTTAACCAAAAAACCCTTAATTACTTTACAATAAGTGCTATAAATTAAAAAAAATAAAGGCATTCTCTCTCTTATAAGGATTGGAGAAGAATAATAGCATACATTAATTAATTATGTAGAAAGTAATTAAGTGGAAAGAAAGATATTATGAGTCTCAATAATTTTAAAGGTAATTTTGAAAAAATAATACAAATTACTAACAAATTTAATGCTACTAACTAAATTAACCAACTTTTTTAAATGATATGAATTAATTAAAAAAATCTTATATTTAGGGACGGAGGTAGTATCATAGATTTTAAGTTTAAGTATTAGTATCAATATTATAGAATGATAGGGAAAGATATTGATATTTATTTGTGATCACAAAGTATATACACCACTCAAAGCTGATAAAAAATAATACTAAACTCAAGGAAATTTTATTGTGCAACAATATAACTAGCCATATTTTACGATAGCTAATAAAAATGTTTGGCTTTAATGAGACCGGAGAAAAAGGTGAAATGAGTAAAAATGAGAATGTTAAAATAGATGTATAATCACATAAGAAAGAATATGTTAGGAAGAGAACATATTAGTGTGGTACCTATATTGAGAAAAAAAATAACAAAAAATTAATTAATTACAGTAATTTAAATACGTTCAAAATATAGTCACGAAAGGCACAGAGAGAAAAATATATTGCATCCAATAACCTATTGAGGGAGATTAAAAAGGATAATATTAAAGGAAT
This sequence comes from Pueraria montana var. lobata, assembly GCA_026413185.1. Classification (NCBI taxonomy): domain Eukaryota; kingdom Viridiplantae; phylum Streptophyta; class Magnoliopsida; order Fabales; family Fabaceae; genus Pueraria; species Pueraria montana. The sequence goes on from CM048656.1 coordinate 13,880,165, forward strand.
TTATTAAAAATATATTTCTTGATAATAATACCTTGAGAATTCAAATTTTTAATTGAATCCAGTAACCTTATGCGATTCATGTAGTTGATTTTAATATAATAGAATAAGACTATTATATATTAGGCAAATTTTACGGTGCCAGCATATTTTCACAGGTAACAGTTATTTTTTAGTAAACTAATAAATTATAAACGTATGCACTTGTAACTTTCATCTTATAGGTAATATAAAATAGATAATATGGCTTATCGTTTAAAATCTTGTTATTTTTTTAATTACTAAATGATCTTTAGGGTTACTTTTGTTATCTATCTATTTACATACACTTTATGTTTTTCATGTTTAATATTTTAAAAAATTGAAATAAAATCTCAATGAAACTTTTGTGATTATAAAATTTAAAACATTATTGACATTAAATTCTAACTCGTTTATGATGTAATTTTAATGTATAAAAAAATATTTTTTATCAATTCAAGATAAAAATAAAATAAAATAAAATTTCGATACCATCTTAGAGTAGTATCAAGAGGAATGAACCTTGAGTTTTTTGGAATTGAGTTAATAAGCATACATTGATAAGCTAAAAGTTTTTACACTATTAATTAATTATAAATCATATCTCTTTTGGTACAAATTATAAATCATATCTAATACAACATTATTTCATTTTCACTTTTTTTTAGCATATCACTTACCACATTTATCATTATTATTATTATTATTATTTTTCTTTCTATTTATTTCCTTTTTTTCTTGATAATTATACAACTTGATAATTATATTTATGTATCTTAACTCAAATAGTTAGTAAAAAATTATCTTTAATTAAATATTTTTATAAATAGGTATAAATTATGTGATAATTTTACAAATATATAAGAAATAAAAATATAAACATGAGTGATATTATCAATTTATGAATAAAAATATATACATATATAAAAGTTCGGTTTGGATTGGATTGGTTTTAAAAATCAAATACGAAATCCGATCTAATCCAATAAAAAATTTTGGTTTTTCAAATTTTTGATCCGTTCGATTTTCGATTTTCGGTTTTTTGGATCGACTTTTTCGGTTTTTATTGGATTGAATCAATTTATAAACACTTCTATGTTGTAGTTTGTATTCTTTATTTTTCAATAAGAAATGTATTTTTTTATTGATATCCAAAATCATTCGTGGTCTTCACTACCACTTTGTTGTCTTCATATGAAAAAGTATTAAGTAAAAACTCAAGTAAAATAGATATTTTTTTATCTTTACAATGGAAACATATTTTTTTATAAAAAAAAACTAATAATTATAAGATGCAATATAAAATATTTTATTATTAATATTTCTTATTAAAACTATGTATATATCTACATTGTATACAAATGTAAAATATATTTATAAAGATAATATTTTTTAAACGATACATTAATATAAATTAAAATAATATAAGATATATGTCAATATATAAAATTATTTTAATATATATCAATATTCATAACTATGTTAATATATTTTTGAAATATTTAAATACATAGATGTGATTCTTAATTGCCTTTTTTCACATGTATCTTTTAAAAAAATAAATAAGTATTTGATAATTTATTTATATTATCTAATACATGAAAAGACAATAGTTTTTCAAATAACTTTTAATAAAATTATAATGAAAATGTTATATTGTTGTTTATCAAAAAAAATATTAGAAAATGTTAAATTGCTATTTTTAACTTTTAATAAATTTTTAATAAAATTATAATGAAAATGTTAAATTGCTATTTTTAATTTTTAAGTTTAATTTATAATTTTTTTTTCAAAATGTTAGAAAATGTTTCTCCCAAACATAAAATTACAATATCACATCAAATTTAATAAAAATGAATGTGATATATGACATTGCGCTTATTATATGTAATCATTTAAAAATGTGTTCTTAAATTTATATTGTTTCATTCATTCGCTTAATTTTGTTTCTAATATTTTTACAGGATGTTAAATTAATGAACTCCATAAAAAATATTTTAATGGAACAATATGTTAATTCTTTTAGTTAAAATTGATTTTCTTATTATTTTCCTCTTTTTTTTTGTTATATAGTTTTATTTGTCTATATATATATATATATATATATATATATATATATATATATATATATATATATATATATATAATTACTTCAAGAAAGTGGCATTGTGAAATTTAAATTTATAGTTGTATTATAAAATAAACAATCTAATTATCTTTTATTTATTTTTTTTAATGAATAAGTTCCTTATTGTGAAAATTTGAATTAGTTTTAGATTTTTTTAAAATAATATAATAAATTAACAACATTATCAACATATTTTATACATAAAAAAAATTCATCATCTTCTAAATAAACCCGTGCATCACACGGGTACTATCTAGTTGAGTTTAATAAGCATACATTGATAAGCTAAAAGTTTTTACACTATTAATTAATTATAAATCATTATTGAAATTAAACTCTAACTCATTTATGATGTAATTTTAATGTATAAAAAAATATTTTTTATCAATTCAAAATAAAAATAAAATAAAATAAAATTTCTATGCCATCTTAGACTAGTATCAAGAGGAATTAACCTTGAGTTTAGGAATTGAGTTTAATAAGCGTACATTGATAAGCTAAAAGTTTTTACACTATTAATTAATTATAAATCATATCTCTTTTGGTACAAATTATAAATCATATCTAACACAACATTATTTCATTTTCACTTTTTTTTTTTTTTTATCATATCACTTACCACATTTATCATTATTACTATTTTTTTTTTTCTATTTATTTCCTTTTTTCTTCTCGGACAAATCCACCCTCATTTGGCAAAATCATTATATTTATAACATTCCTAAATACGGGGATCAGTAAGTGATCACTCACCAGACTGAAACATTCCTAAATGCAAACCTACTTTTGTTTGTACCCTCCCATGTTTTTGGTTTCCTCTTTTTTCTTCTTCTTCTTGGAACCTACATGTCTATAAAGCGTTCTTGCTTTCTCTGTTGATGGCGTCAAGCAACAACATTCAGGCGATACCTTGCCGCCGAAAACATCGAAACTCAGCCACAACGATCCCCCTTGGCCGCAGGAGGACTCAGAAGAAACACTCTGGTGGTGACGGCAATTGCAGTTCCCCAGTGAATTCTTGGGAAGGTTCCAACAAAAGTCAGGTTTCGGCGAGGAAACTCGCTGCTGGGTTGTGGCAGATGCATCAGTCTATGCAAGTCACAACGGATCATGCCGTTGCTTTCGGACGCAGCTCGTTTCCTTCCTCCATGTCGCAGGTATGTCAAGAAATGTATATAAAATATGAATGCATTAATATTAAAATGTATTATAAAATATAAGATATGATCTAATTAAATTGTTAAAATAATATTATTGTACCAATAAACGCGTGAATCAAGTGGGATTGTTCCAAATTAATTAGAAGTCTCCGATACGAGTTATAGTATGTAGTTGTATTAAATATTTGAAAAAAAAAACCTTGTTGTCCAAAGAGATTTTATCCGGCTCGAACATATTATCTCTTTTAATGAGAATACATGTGATCTAGAGTAAAAAATTTAATTAACATGTCGTTAGTTACTGTGATTGAAATTGGACTCAAATCTTACATTCCAACTTTGTGAATAAAAAAATATAATTAAAAAAGAAAATTCATAAAAGATAATCGGTCAGTATCATCCCATAGAAAGAAAGAAAAAAATACTACCATAATCTCAAGGTGCAACACTGCATGTCTTTTTCCCCTTTGGGAATATTCTTTTGGTAAAAGACTAAAAATCATAGAATGATAGTTTATCTCCTGTATAAATCTGTTATCTCTTGTATAAATGTATTTGGACTGACGCAGTACCCCGTAGACCCTAATGTACTTTTTTAAAAATGAAGAATAACTCCATTAACAGGAGAACCACAAGTGCCCAACCCTTCAGTACTACAACCCAATCTGCAGAGTCACAGTAATTTAAACAAATCATGGGGCACATCACTTTTTTGGTGGAAAAATAATACGGCACATAACACATCATTTGTTTGAATATAAATAGAGAAACAGCTTAGAGAGAAATAAGTAAAAAAAAATATTATATTTTTTACTTGTTTAAGAGAATAGATAAGAAGGAAGGCGAAAAAAAATAGAACACACAACGTTTTTCCTTTAAAAAAGTTGGGGAGAAACGGAGGAGAAGAACTCTTTTTTTTTTCCTAAAAAATTAAATAAATTATGTTATAACATAAAAAAATTATGTTAAGAAAAATAATGAAATAAAAAGTTTAATATTTAGGTTAAATTTTTTTTTAATTAGAATAAAAAATATTTTTATAAAATTTAGAGTAAATTACAATAACATTTCCTGAATTTTACTCGAATTATACAAGCACTCCTTTCTTTTTTTCAACCTATAAAAAATCTCCAAACTTTTCCTATCCATTATAGTCACACCCCCTCTCCTTCAATCAGCGTTAACTCCATTTGTTTTTTTGGTCATTATAGTGATTGACACGTGATTTTTTAAAATCTTTTTGTCTCCAAAACTTCCCTTTCTTCTTCGTTAACTATGTCATTTGTACATACCATTATTGAACCTTGTTCTTATTCGCCCCCTTCTTCTTTTGTGTTCTCATGATGTTATTGTAATTTTTTTTTTCATTCTCAACTTTGTTTGTGTGGTATGAACATTGTTTAGTATTTGGTTCCAAGATTTTGAAATTTTGTGAGGCATTTGATGTGAAATGTAAAACATGGGAAACAATTGTAGTGCATATTGACATTCCTGCAACTGAAATGGAAGAGGGGTATCGTGTGTAATATTTGTAAAACATAATGGTACGCGTGTAATATGTTATAAAACATAAGGAGATACTTGCGTAATTCGTCCAAAATATAGTGGATGTCACTATAATTTTCTCTAAAATTTATGCTCTTACTACTCATACAAATAATAATAATTAGAAAGAAAATTTTCTATATTTTTCTTTCTTATTTTTATCTATCCATACAATACAATGTTTTATATTCCAATTCTCTTTTACTTGTATCATTTTTATTTCATTCTCTCTTATATCTTTTTCTAGTTTCTAGCATAAAAGAAAATACAAAACCATCAAACTTAGACGAGATCTCACACCATGATATAAATTTGAAGCTAGTCCAACAACTTAATTATCTCTATCCAAAATCCCATTTCTAAAGTCAAAATCGAGCATTTCTAAAGCACCACCAGATATGACTGCAAACCAAATTCTGTACCAAGCCTCATTACCATTTTTGCTACGCCTTCCCCACACATAATGACCTTTGCAATCCTTGGGAAGAACAACCCGTAAACCTAACCAGTGGTAATAATTAACTACACTAAATAGAATAAGAAAAGCTGCATTCAAAAACATGATTACAAAATACAGCTGCTGCTGATGAAATGATGTTGTGAAAATGTCCCGTCTATTAGATTTTAATATCTTTGGTGGGACAAATTTCGTCCAGAATCTCCTGCAAAAAGAAATGTCAACGATTGCTCCATTTTTCTTAAACATTTTGTATGCTGATTTCACAGTGTATGCATGCTCCTGTAGACTCCCAAATCCGAAATTAACCTTTTATATGTAGTCGACATTGTATTCTTTTCTAGTCAAAGAAAAATTAGAAACCAGTTTTTCAGGATGTTAAGTTACAATTCTGGTTAATATAATTTTTTATAAACAAATAAATTGATATAAAAATTTGTGTACAAGGGGGTACTCAAACTCGTACAAAAATCCATCAATAAAAGTCAACACTAACGTCATTCCTTAACCATATTATTTCATCCAGTTCAGGTAATAAAACACACCAAAATCACCCCCAAACAACTCATTACGGTGATTCATTAGATGAATTACAAGTTACAACATTCCTGAACCAATCAGAAAATATCATCAAAGCCTGTGTCTTGTTCAGAATTGTTGCGTTAAAATTACTATAGGCGCACCAACCGTGTTGACCCATTAAATTTCCCCTCACTAATATGAAACCGGCCAGTAGGATGCACATCCAGTGACTACCGATATCAAAATCCAATCAAGCAATTTTTTTCAACTGGTTAATATAAAGGCTTAAAAATCTTTTTAGTCCTCACAATTTAGCACTTTTTTACTTTTCATCCTTGCAAAAAAAAATTTATTTTAGTCATTACAAATTATATTTGTTTTGTTTTTCGTCCTTATAGTGATTTAGATAACATTTTTTTTACTGTTAAAAGCGCTATCTAAATCATTTTAAAGACAAAAAACTAAACAAACATAATTTGCAATGACCAAAACCAAAAAAATTATAAGGACGAAAAGCAAAAAAACGTTAAATTGTAAGAATTAAAGAGGTATTTAAGCCTAATATAAATTATACTGCATGTGAATTTCTTTGTCTTTTTCTTTTTCTGATTAATATTTTCACGCATACATTTTGATATTTATATGCTAAAGAAACAAAACCTAAGTTTACTAACAATTAATAAGCATGCTTAAGTGATTGTCTTCCTAGTTTATGTTAATGTTTAGACTCTCTTTTTTATGAGTGGGCTTCATGTTTTGGTTTTATATATGATAGTTTTGGTATTTAATTTGCTAATAATTTTGAAAGATCAATTTATCTTGATCCTGCTCATACTTAGGCATACGCTTATTCTCCTGCTATATATGCTAATTCCAACTCAATCTTTGGTTTATGTCATTGGCTATAGCAGGCATGGATGCATGAAAAAACAAGTCTAATGTCCTTATACTTACACATGAAATTGTTGTGAACACCGGTTTTCAATTAGCAATTTAAAATAACAAAAAATTGCATTTGTCACTACACTTTTTTGGATTTAGATCCTCTGCAGTTGCGTTTCAAACTGCATGGATCTTGGCCCTTAAAATATTAAGTTTGTCTTATAAAAAAAAGTATAAATAATTTTATACTCTTAATGAAAGCCATTAGCCCATTATTAGATCCTAAGCGGATATAGGGTTAAAGGGGTGCCCTAAACCCTCAACGTAACTGTCACATCCCCTAGGCTCTAACTCAATAACTGCCCTTCTAAAGGCTGTAGTAATGTATGCACATATTTCTGTACCAGCAACCCCCACCTTCTTAGTGTACCAAAAAAAAAACCCACCTTCTTAAGGTCTAGTAATGAATTCAACTATTTCTTAGGGGTGTTCATGGATAGATTGGATTTTTAAAAATCTAATCCATATATATCCAATTAAATGGATTGGATTTAAAATCCATATCCATTTAATTTGATAAAAATGATTTGGATTTTCTAAAAACGGTTTAAAACTGATTTATGGTTCAAAACTGGTTTGGTTTTAAAACCAATTTCAAACCATAAACTAAATTTAACTAATTTTTAAAACCGGTTTTAACACACACAAAAATAGTTTAATCAATTTAAAAAAAGTTTGAAACCACTTTTAGTTTTAAACAAAATAGTGCCTAATTTTTAGCATATAACATATTATAAAAGAGAAATTACGGTAGAGAAAACTAATTGATTCACAGTGTAAATGGACAACACATGAGAAATTATTCCAATCTCTATATATGAAATAAAAATCAAAACAAGATGAAAAATTGAAGTTTTTTAAATCCAGTCTATATTTAATTAATATCCATTTAAATGGTTTGGATTTAAAATTCATATCCATTTCTATATATATATATATATATATATATATATATATATATATATAACAGTTTAGATTTTTTTGAAATTTATTTATGGTTCAAAATTAGTTTTAGAACAAATTTTTGGGTCCAAAATAATTTTTTTTTGAATGTTACAGTCTAATAAGAAGTAAAGACCAAAAGAAGATATTCCCTTTATTATAGTTGTAGATACATATTATGATTATAATTATTTTTAATTTATATTTACTTATAAATTTAAAACACTTGGGTAAAACAACAAATACTTGCTTTATAATTTATCCATAGCAATCAATTGATGTAAAAAAAAATCATAAAAATCATTAAACAGAAATGGACGAGAATATTTTTATGTAAAAAAATTAATTTGAAAGTAAAAAAGTTTGAATTTGAGAAAAGAATTTAAAATTATTGTACGAGAATAATCAATTAAGATTTGAATAGAAAAAGTGAAAGTAAAAAATTAAGAATAATTAATGAATTAAAATTAAAAAAAATAATGAACAGTAATGAAGTTATAAGAGTATAATAAAAAATTTATCTTTCCCAATAAAGCTTCGACTTTACTATGAGCAGATGAATAAAATATTAATTTTAATTATATATAGCATTGAGTGAATGCTAATTAATTTGAAATTAAAATATTCAAAATAAAATTTAATATTTAACAATTATGTCTTTATTTTTTATGCATAAGCATATAAATCACATTTAATTTAAAAACAAGAATAATTAATTTTGTTATTTAAAAAAATGATTTTATCTTTTACCTGAAATTAAATTATATATGCATTTAAAAGCAAAAACATTTAAATAAACTTAATTAATAAATAAATATAAAAACTTATGTATAACTAACGTATATATGATACTAATTTTACTAGATATATTAAATAAATATATATTTTATAAACAAAAGTGGCCATTCATGACATCTAAAAAAGTCTTGCTTCCTCTGTTTAATTATGTGCCACAACCAAAATCTTCGTAAACAGTAACGAAAGAGAGAAAAAATCACTACAGGTCAATCTAGTATCTTCCCCAGCAAGGTCTGTACGCTATTCGGTTCCCCTATTTGTCCGATGGATATGGCCAAAATCCGGGTGAGAAAAATAGGATCTGGATAGAAACCAAATCCACTAAATTGGATTTTAAAAGGGGTTGAATCGGTTTGGTTATGGATAAATTTGTATAACCGGATATTATGAACAGACCAATTTATTTCTAGTCATCCAACAGTTCCACACCACTGCGCACCAGACAATATACCAGTATTCTTTCACTTTACTATCTTGCATATCCACACATGCTGAATAACATACATACATGCCATACCTCCTGGACCATGCACTTTGCATGAGAAAAAGACAAGAGCTATAGATTCTAACATTGAACTGCGGTACAGTTCATTTTTTAACTGCGGTGTATCATATCCCACTTTTATTTAACTGTGGAGTAATATTTCTCAAAATTTATTGTCTAATGTTTGCATATCCACGTGCATGTTTGCTTCAGCTGGCTAATGGGAATGTAAAGATCACGGTTCCCCATTATGACAAACCTGGAGAAAAGTTTAAAGAGACTAATAAAGATCAGCTGAGGAGACCAATAACCATTTTGCGTTCAAGAAACGGACTTCGATGTGAGGTACATGCTAGTAATTACTTGCTCATTATTACTTGATACTGTGTTAAATATGCTACAAATTTCAAAAATCCTAACGATCTCTATAAAACATTTCTGGACATGTACTCTTATCTAAGCAGTGTGGACTTTTCTGAACACTTGCTTTTAGTTAACGATAGAATACTCTTGGATGTAGTAGTAAAGTCTAGAATGGAGTAAAGTAGTAAACTACTATTCTGTAATCGATAAGTAGGGTCGTCTCTAGAAGTTTATACTTAAGTCTTATTTTAATATAACTCAACATGCAATTTTTATTTTATTATTCTAATTTTTTAAACTGTAAAATTGTTAATCACAATTTTATAATCAAGAAATTTCAACTCTGTCTTTCTACTAATCTATTCAATTACTATCTTGCGACATAATTTATCTCAAATTAATTTTTTTTTAAATAATTTTGAAAAACTTCTTTAAATGATGACAACATTAACAATTGCAGATATTATTCATAATATTCTATAAACATTCATTTAAAAATTAATTTTCATGTAATTTAATACTTCTAATAAGACATTCTATTATAAAAATAAAAATAAAAGCTTCTGATAAGACGTTAGTATTTCTTTAATACCTTCAAGACTACTGATATCAAATTAATTATCACTAAAACTTAAATTTGTTTCAAGATTTTTTTTTTCAGTTCATTTTCTTTTAAAATTTTCTACTATTGGGATTCAAATAAAAAAAGTCAGGTAATTTCATATTTTAAAATTTGTTCAAATAAGCTATAAAAAAAGAAAATAAATTCATTTGATATATATCCAAAAGAATCTAAAGAATTAATCTTCAATTGAATTGTGCGATCTTATTGCTATTATTTTCATCAAAATGTTTTTTTTATAGATCATACTATTTTTATGACATTTAATCTGTATGTTGATTTTAATGTATTTTTTTAAGTTCAAAACAAATGTAAAACAATTAATTGTTCATATAATTCTTTCAAATAAGTAGCAAAATAATAGCTTAATTATTAATCCGGTCTCTTTATTTTTTTTAAATATTCAATTAGGCTTCTCTCTTATTAAAAGCTTCGATCAAGTCTTTTATTTTTAAAAAATACTCCATGTAGACCCTTTCCGTCCAATTAAAACTGACGCTACTAGATTGCATTTTTTTGACAATTTTCATTTATGAATAGTGATGATTTTTAATTGTCACTACATTTATTATTATTTTAAAAATTAATAAATTATAATAAAAATACAATTTTTAAAAAATTTAAATTTTAAAATAGTGACAATTTATAGTTGCTAATGTATCTATTTTTATTTAAAAATAAATAAAACACTACGCCTTGTCTTTCTTCTCACCTTCGTCCACCACCATCATGTATAGCATTATGGACAACAAGAACCACAATCCAATTTTTTCAGAACCAAAAATCGCAATCAAAACCCTAAAAATTACAATCAAAACTCTAACCACCCCAGATCAATCATTATCAGAACCCGAACCATCCCAAATCAATCGAAATCAAAACCCTAATTAGATTTTTATTTTTTAGTAAGGCTAGGATTATGAAACTCACCTTCATCGTCTATTCCCGAAAGCTTGAATGTATAATTATTTAGCTTTGACGGGTTAAAGTGTTACCCGTTTCAATTATATATATATATATATATATATATATATATATATATATATATATATATATATATATATATAGTGATAATATATTTAAGTTTTCATTTCTTCTTTTTGTTAACATCTACGGACCAATGTTCAAATCTTCTTTTTGTTAACATCTACGGACCAATGTTCAAATACTATTAACTTAAATATATTATCACTATATATATATATATATATATATATATATATATATGTTTCTCCTCCTGTCATCAGTATTCAGATTCTACTTTCCAACCTATGTTCTTTGTGGGTTTTATTTTTCAGCTTGAAACTTCTATGCCACGTCCCAAAGGTTCAAAAGAGGTGGCCACAATATGGAACCCTACTCTCAGTGAAGATGCATCCAATGAGTTTATCATGATCCATAGCAGGAAGCTTCTCGAAGACAAAAAATTAATAGGTGACCATAACTCTGTTATCTCCACTTTGCTAGAAGAACTCCTTCAAGCTCAAAGGTCCATCCATAAACTCAAGGCAGAACAGAAGTGCATCAAGAAAAACGTTGAACAATTTTTGCAGAATCTTAAAGAGGACAAAATCTTCTTGAAGAGCAAGGAACACCACAAGATTAAAGCAACATTAGATGACTTAAAGGGCAAGTTGGAGAGGGAAAGAAGAAGTAGAGAGAATATGGAGTTACTTAACACCAAATTGGTGCATGAACTCGCTGAAGCAAACTTATTGGCCAAGAAGTTTATGACAAACTGCGAGAAAGAAAAGAAAGAAAGAGAACTGATGGAGGAAATGTGTGAGGAACTATCCATGCAAATAGGAGAAGACAAGGCTAAGCTTACGGTGATACTGAGCGAATCCAAGAGAATTTACGAGGAAGTGGAAGAAGAGAGGAACATGATGCAAATGGCTGACCTATGGCGCGAAGAACGCGTGCAAATGAAGCTTGTTGAAGCACAACTTGTTCTTGAAGATAAATATAACCGGTTGGTGCAACTCACTGCTTCTCTCGAATTGTTCTTAATATCAAGGGGTTCTGAACTTGACACTACGGAACTAGAGGATGCTGAGTCGATCAAACAAGAAGTTGAATCAATAAATATTCAGCGGATTATGGAGCTTTCGTTTGATGTCGAAGACTTCGAAAATGTTTCCCATACATGAAACTTGATGACGGGTTTTCTGCCTTTGGTCGACACAATATAGCAAAGAAATAAGAAAAGAGGAAAAAGAAGTTGATGATAAAAATAAATAATATGATAGAGAAATAAAAATAAAAAAAGTGTGTGGAAATTATTATAATAACTTTGTGACATGAGTAAGGTTAGTCTTTCCACCTTTTGTCAATTCTGTTCACGGTATACAGCAATACAGCATTTGGAAATATGTGCAGTGATATATATGAATATTTTCATTTTATAAATATTCTATTAATATTTATAATTTCTTTTTTTTTTCTCTTTTCATAAATTCATATCACTTATTATATCCTATAATTCTCTCTCTTCTTTTCTTTTCTTTTTCTAGATGTTTGGATAACACAGAATGTCTATGTAACATTTTCCTTTAAAAATAATTGAGTGTGAGTCACTGACTCATTTTTCTTTATTTTCTTCTTCTTAGAGTTAATATGGTATCTCAAAAAATTTAAGATTAAAATATAATTTTGATTCCTTATTTTTTATAAGGTTTAAATACTTTTTTAATCATTACAATTTAAGATTTTTTTGTTTTTCGTCCTTGTAAAATATTTTTTTGGATTTTGGTCACTGCAAATTATGTTTATTTTATTTTTCGTTCTTAAAGCAATTTAGATAACATTTTTTTGACTATTCAAAGCGCTATCTAAACTGTTTTAAAGACAAAAAGTAAAACAAACATAATTTGTAAGGACTAAAATAAATAAAAAATTACAAGAAAAAAAGTAAAAAAAAAAAAGGTTAAATTATAGGGACTACAAATATATTTAAATTTTTTTTATAATATTCGATTTTAGTTCTTTTATTTTTAAATTAAGACATTTAATTCTTTAATTTTAAAAATCCAGTAATTTTAGTCTCCAATGGGCCCAACCCATGACCAAATTGAAAAGTTGACCATTAAGTTATTAGTGTTGACTTCCACGTGGCAAAATTTAACTTGACCAATTCAACTTCTCCATTGACCGCTTCGAAACTGGATCTATGGTGAGTTACCCCTTCGTTTCACACCCTCCAAAACGTTTCTCTCGCAACCTTGTTGTCACCGTGTAGACATTGGAGCTCCGACGGTCGCATCAGATGTTGGTCTTGTTTGGCCAGAGTCTACATCGCACTCTGTGATTCTCACAAGTCACAACTCCCGCAAAGGGTGTGGTGTTTCTTGGATGGAGTGTGAACAGTGGGTGTGGTGTTTAGCATTGTTGAGTTTGGTTCAAGCCCTTTTTCTCGGATCACCTGAGGCGCACCTGCTATGGTTCAATCCCGCATTGTTCCTCTCCCCGGACTTCAATTTCGTATCCTACATTTCGAAGCAACGAACTTTTGTCCCCTTCGACAGGTTCTGTTTGGAGCTTAACAACTACCTCTCTTCCCTCAACCACGAACTCATTGATCTTATAAATCGTGACTATGTCGATTTCGTCAACCTGAACACCAAGCTCGTCGAGGTGAACATCGTTGAAGTGCGAATGCGGGATGTCGTTGTGGTGCGAACTGGCATCACAAAGGTATGAATGAAAAGTACTGCCGTTGCAGAAAGTTCCTTCATTTTTGTTGACTTGATTTGGTAGCTTAACTTTTGAAGCCACTAAAGATGTGATTTTTACCATTGCATGATCCAACCTGAATGTACTACAGGAACTGAAATTATTCAACAGCAGTTTCACTGAGAAAGTCAACGTTAATTTTAACAGTCATCATTTCAATTTGGACAAGGGACAAAAGTCATTGATTTTTTAAAATTGGAAAACTAAATGTTTTAATTTAAAAATAGAATGACAAAAATTACATTTTAGCCAAAATTTAAAGATTTTGATGTAGTTTTTTTTTTTGACGTTAAATGAGTTTTGGATATATGAAAGGAAAGAGAAAGAAGAAATATTTTTTCCTTAAAGAATAATTTTTTGGTTTCTTAGTTTCCTGTATAATATTTAAAAATGGAAAATATATTAAAAATAAAGTGACAATTTTGTAATTAAAAAGCGAAACTAGGAATACGAAATGAAAACAAAGGAAACGAACACTTAATATTCTCATGTTGAATTAGAAAATGCATCAACAACATCGGTTATGAGATATAACTAATGTTGAAGATGATTAACAACATCGCTTATGCTAGAACCGATGTTGACAAAGTCATTTTATTTACAAAAATGCCACCGCATATTTTTTGACATCAGTTCTTATATAACCGATGTCAATTGGACGATGTAGAATACATATTTTCTAGTAGTGTTCGTTACTGAAAAAGTTATAACTTTCATTTTTTCTATACTTTTCTACATTTTTATTTCCATGAGGAGAGTGGAAAAGTGATATTCCTATAGAAAAATGAAAAGTTATTTTTTAACACACTTATAAATTTTATTTTTACTTATTTTTTTATTAATTATTTTGAATTTTAAAAATTATTTCTAGAAATATTAAAATGTAACCAAACATGTTTTTGTCTTTTTTTCCGAGAAATAACAATTTAATAATGAATATTTTTAGACTTTTCCTTTTTAATTTTAAAATTTTTTTACTTCAAAAAAATAGACAAAACAATTTGTTATATAAAAATAAATTTGAACAGATTTGTGAAAGTAAGAGGGAATTACTTAGTAGTATGAAAATATATGCCAAAAATCGTATACCAATTGTTGGTACTATTATTTTCATCTCATTTATTTCCTTTTTATTTTTTAATTTATTATTTTCTATTGGATGAAAATTAACAAATAAATAAATGGTTCAATATTTTTCTAACATCCATATCCAAGTGTTCTTACATTAATTAGAGCAAACATACAAAATTCAGAATCTGAAGAATGCGATACTCACAATAACAAAGCTGCATGGCAATGGTCACTATATGTCGTGCAAGAAAATTGTGCAGAATAATCAAGTTCACGTTGAATTCTCCCTAGCTAACGTTAAATTCCCATCAAGCTAGTAACACTATTCCAAATGACGTTAAGTATATTCATTTAGGATCAACATCAAATACATGATATTTGTGTGGGGTAGCACGATTGGAGTGCTGGTGTGTGCAAAAATCAAGATAAGACTAGCATTATAAGATGGCAAAAAAAAAAAAAAAAACACCCTGAAATTATAAAGTGATGTGTGTGTTAATGCATGTGGGTAGAATCATTCAAATTATGTAATCTCCCACAAAACAAAATATCTATGTTTAAGCGTAACAATTAATCTCCTATTACTAAAAACCAATGGGAATTTGATGATGAATAACATCATAAGAAAATTATATCTGTTACGTGTTATATTAAACTATGCCTTTTAGTAACACGCCGTTGATCTAAATAAAATTAAATTTGGATCTTCTAAAAAGTCTTAGATTTGAGACTTGTGAATAAAAAAAAAAAGGTAAGATACTAAAAGATATTTAGTCCCCTAATTTTCAAAAATTAGCAATTTTGGTTCAATAATCAATTTTACCTACATTTATTTCTTTTATTTCTTACATTTTAATTAATTAAATTATTTCTTTATGGTGCCTTAAATAAATATATTAGGTCTAGGTTCAATTGAACCAAAATAAAAATCAATAAAATGTATGCAAAATTGAAGATTGAACAAAAATCACTGATTTTCAAAAATTATGAGACTAAATGTCTCTAATTTGAAATGGAGAATCAAAATAGCAGATTGAGCAAAATAAGATGACCAAACTAATGAATAGTTGACACCTATAACATGGTGACAAAAAAAATAAAAAAATAAAAATAAAATCTATGTCTTGTGAGTAGCAAGTGCCAGCATGGTCATAAAACAACATAAACTACTTGGAATTTCAACGAGAACCCAAACTATGTTACACTTGGGGGCTGTGAACATGCATACCAGGCTTTTCCTAGTTCCCTATAATGTGGAGGTTGTTGCTATATTTACTCTCCCTTTATACTAATACACTTCCCTTTTATCATTTGTCCCCAAACTACCATGCAAAACACACTCTCCTTATTGTTTCTTTGTTCTCCGATTTAACTATTTTCCAAGAAAAAAAAACATCCTCCACCTCCCACACAACTCTTCCCAATAACCACACTTCCCCTCATCCTGCAATGTTTTTCCAAACACTCCACTGCACAAAATTGAATTCATTTAAATAAACAAATGTCAACAGTAGCATCTCGTCAAAGGAGCTCTGTGACGGCGATTAATTTGTTTGGGTATGAACTTTTGCTCTTGAGATGTTGATGAATGTGGCAAACAACAATGGATTGATGGAACAACTAGTTTTTTTTTTCCACATTATTCACGCATTTTCTTGTTTGCAAATGACAATGCAGAAAATCCAATACACTTACACTATGATCACTGTAAGACTCCATGAAATTTTTTTTCTGATTTTCTTTGTTATACTTATTTTTATTATTATAGTATGTATGTGTGAATGCAAGAGTCGTGGAGCCCTGAAGCGGATTGCAGAAGTGTTTTTCCTCTTTTTTTCGGAAGAGAACTATATAAGAGGCAGTGGAGGGGAGTGTGTTTAGTGTGGGGTAGACTGGGGATAAAAAGTGAGAAAGGAGAGTGGAAATAGCAATTACCTAATGTGGTTCAAGGTCGAGCTTGAACATGAGTCCACACTCCATAATGTGTTAATAGTAACCCACTATCTAACAGTATCAAATAATGGATCCAAAAATATAAACTGATAGTAAATTTTGTGGACTCTCATAGTATGTACTAAATACAAATAATCAGTTATGGCACAAAAATTTAATTTGTATTATTAAATTAGTTTAATGATACTTTATAATAAAACATAATTAGTAATATATTAATTTATATAAGTTCACAAGACTATTTTTTTTATAACAAAAAATAGCACCTTTGCTAGGCAAGAGATAATTCTGGCCTTATATCTATAATTTTTTATAAATAATTGTTTAACTATTTATTTTATTGATTATAGTTTTTAAAGTGTAACTGATAATGTGCACTGCTAATTTGGTGTATTACTGTTGTAAAAATAAACACTCAAAATATCATTTACTTTTGGTACATTAATTTTAAACACTCAAAATTTAAACTTTTTTTTTTTTGACAAAAACTCAAAATTTAATCTAGAAACTATAAATAAGTATCCTAGGCTTTGAAATATATAATCAACCAATAAAAAAAACTCATACGGATTTTCACACACAAAATTTTATTCACACGTTTATTTATTAAGATAATAATATATGGTGCACTTAAAAAATCACTTATACTTTGATTGAACTCTTGTTTTTTGTTTCAGAATAAAGAGTGAAAAATAATATATAAAGGTTAAATGGGAATGATTGTTTCTTTCTACCAATTTTTTAATTCACTCGTCTATGTTAACTTTACCAGAAAATTTTTGTAATGATTTTCTTCTTCGCTACTCTTAAATCATAATGTTCTATATGAGAGCAATATCAAAAAAAAAAAAAAAATGTTCTATAAGCGATTGAACAGAATAGCATAATCATACAATCTTCTCTTGCCTTGATTAACCATACATGTTTTCCTTTTCTTTTACAGTCAAATATTACATTCAAAAGTTTGAATTAATTTTTTTCTTATGCATGCTATGGAATTTCTGCTTCAGTTAAATATTGATATGGATTTTGTTGAATTTCTTCTATTGATGTAAAACTTGGGCCCACTTTTTCTATAAAAATACATTTATTGAAGCAATTGTTAACTTATAACTGGCTCACACATCTTTAAACTCTAACGGTGCAACTCCGTGTTGCAACAGTAATTTAAATAAAAAATCAAGAACTCACTGTTAGATTAGATATGCTTTTACTTTTGGGTATTTTGAGATCTCAAATGATTAAATAAGCATATGTCCATCTAAATTATTTTCTGCGGATACTTTAGATATGTTTGGTTTAATTTTTTTAGAAAATATAATTCAAAGAAATTATCTCAAAAGAAATCAATTTAAACCTGCACTTATTTAAATATTTTTTCATATAAAATTACTCAATGATAGGATTAAAAGAACTCTATATGAAGGAGTTACCGAATAACACAACCGATCAAAAGAAAATTCAAATACACAGAAACTTACCCCCCCCCTCCGGCTAAAAAAACAAAAAAAAAACTTCAGTTGAAGTATATACCTGACTTAAGATGAACTACTGGTCTAACCTGTCCACCTGCAATTGTTTTTCAAACTATACGTGCAAGAAATTTATTTCCATAAACTTAATAGCAACCACAGAGAGATAACTAATTAAAGTGAAGACAGGAGATATCAAAATGTGCATGGGACAGCAATAAATGCTTTTAAGAAAGATGTGCTTTAATCCTTAGTTGATCCATAAGATAGTACTACTAAGTATATAACGAGTTTCAAATTAATTTCAAGTACCTTAAAAGACAATTGCTTTCAGTGTACATTGTAATCATATCCTTTTATTTAATAACTATAAAATATATTGAATGTTTGGATGTTTTTAAGATATTAAATATATTTATTTTTATTTAATATTTTCTTTTTAAAACATTACAAATTTTGTAAAAACAAAAATATAACATTACTGGTTTTAATTTGTTGGAGTACAAGTATGAAGGTGAAGTCCCACATTGGGTAGAGATGTGCAAGTTGAGCAACATATAAGTGGAAAAACTCGCAAACCTAATGTCTTAAGGTTTTGGGTTGAAGATGGTGTCAAGTTCACTTGTGTGATGTGCTCGTAGTCCATTAGTGTAGATCTCCCTGAAGTTTAACCCCTCTTAGTGCAACACAATTGGTTGTGTGATGTGCTCGTAGTCCATTAGTGTGGATCTCCCTGAAGTTTAACCCCCTCTTGGTGTACAACAATTGGTATCAGAATCGATGGTTCGACAAGGTGACTGGCTCGAACAAGTAGAATGAATTGGCCATTGGTGTAGATCTCTCAGTATCTTACCCCATAATTGATTTATAAATCACTAAGAAACAACTTCTAATTAAAGTACTTTGCATAAAAAGATTAACCAGGGATAAGCACAACCACACTTTGTCATCCTACTATCCAAACATCATTAAGATGATTGATTAATTAGTTCATGTTTAGTACATGTTTGATTAGTTCATGTTAAGTCATAAGACGAATCAGGACCCTCAATAATTTTGATTTATGCAAAACAAATATTAAGTAAAAAAATTGCGTCATATAAATGCCAACAGAGAAAAACGTTGCATCTGTGTCTGTAAGATACAGATGATACGCAGACAGACGCTTAAGTCTGAAGAAGCATTTAAAGGCATAGTAAATGCACTATCGTTTTGTAATCTGTTTTTCCAGGAATGTTCATAGAACATCCTCCTAGGATCTATTGAAGTGCATAAAGGGAAATAGAAAGAAGAGTCAAAGTATCAGAAGTTCCCCTCGCCTCAAAAGACACGCTACAGCTAGCAATGAGTACTTGTCTGAGCAAGCGATGTGACCACTGCAACAGAATGATATGGAGTATATCTCAAGAAAGATAAGCAAAATACTTTATCAGCTCAAAATGACTAGTTGGTGACAAGCATTTAATGCTCGCATTAAATGCCCTTCAACCACTCTCTTTCAGATATTTGTCAGACACGAGAAAGAAGACCGTTTAGAGACAACGGTTACTTCCTCAGCAAGACTATATATAGCAGAAGTTTTTGAAGTGCTAGAGACAAGGGACTTAATTCAAATTACGCAAGCATTCTTTCAAGCCTTCATTCTTTTGTAAATTCTCTAAGTTGTAAAAAGCTCTCAAAACACCTTGAGCATCCTGAGAGAAAAATATATACTATGTTCCTCATTGTGTATATTCGTCTGTAAGACGAAACATATAATAAGTCTGTGTGCACCTTACAAAAACAAATCTTGTTATTTGTTTTAGAGCCAAAAGTGGCTTGGTAGTAAAGAATACTTGGATTTTTAGCTTGGAAAGGCTAAGTGTGAAAAACTACTTGGGTGAGCCAGAAGTGGCAGTGAACAATACTTGTAACTTGTGAAAGTTAGTGGAACTTGGTGGTTTGCCAAGAACTGGACGTAGTCTCGGGGTGAGACGAACCAGTATAAATTCTTGTGTTGTCTTTCTTGACCTTTTATCTTTTATAACTGCTTGAACTGACTTTGTCTTATGATTTAAATCTGTTTTGTTAAAAAGGCTTTCATCTGTAAGTTATCGTCTGTCAAACGTTTTCTACAAAAATGATTTCTTTTGTTCTACAGACGTTGTATGCTTTTTATAAAAAGTTTGCAAAATTTTTTATAAATCACAATTCAACCCCCCTTCTTGTGATTTTTGCCTTTACAATTTGGTATCAGAGCTCAACCTCTAAGGGTTGAGCACCTGACCGTGTCTAAAGGAAAAGATCCAGATGGCCAGTCACGACAATCAATTCATACCCCAGGGAGCCTCTCTAACAAGGCTTCCAGCCTTCCTTAGAGATGACTATCCTTACTGGAAAAACCGCATAGAGATGTACATCAAGTCCAATCTGTATCAACTATGGAACATCATCATGAATGGAGATATTCCCATCACAAGGCCCAGAGATCAATGGACCTAAGATGACTACAACATCCTTCAACTCAACAACAAGGCCAAATATACTCTGACCTGTGCTTTAACCATAAATGAGTACAAGAAGGTGCGTAGACTAAAATTGACCAAGGAGATTTGGGACTCTCTCTGCACAAAATATGAGGGAACAGAAGATGTTCAACTAAGGAAAGCTGCCACTCTGACCAGACACTATGAGAACTTTTCCATGAAAGAAGGAGAAAGTGTTGATGACATGTTTTGAAGACTTCAGGTTCTTCTCTCAAACCTGGAATCTCTTGGGCACACATATACTAAAGCTCAAATCAATCTGAAGATCCTTGATAGTATGCCCAAAGTGTGGGAACCCAAGACCACAGCTATCCAAGAGGCAAGGAACATGAGAACCTTGTCTTGGGATGAGTTGTTGGGAGTTCTACAAGTGCATGAAGTGCATTTGCAGAACAGAGACCAACTGCCTGCAAACAATTCCACTGCTCTTAAAGTTGGTGAAACCAGCATCAAAAATGAAGAAAAGAAAAGAACTCCCAAGGCTCTGAAGGTTCAAACTATTCAGTCAGATGAAAAACTAAGGGAAGAAATAACCTATTTAACTAAGGCTTTTGGGAAGTTTTTGGAGAGCTCTAACACTCTCACTATGCTTTTAAAATATCAACAACATCCCTATGATAAATCTGGTTTAGGCTTAGAAAAAAGTGCATCTACTTCTACTCGGTCTGATCCAGACAAATGTGACTTCTGTGGAAAGTCTGGACACTCCAAGTTCAGATGTATACACAAGAAGAAGCAAATGTCTAAGGGCACTAATGTTGCTGGACCCAAGAAGATTTAGGTACCAAAGTCTAAGATTATTCCTATTTCAGATATCCTTGGTAGGAAAAGGCAAGGGTTTGAGCTGGTACCTGGACAGTGGCTGCTCACGACACATGACAGAAGAAAGGTCTATGTTCCTAGACCTAAAGCCAGTTAAAGACGGAGCATTTGTCTTTGGAGGCATGGGAAAAGGACGCATCATAGGCGTAGGTAAAGTTGGTGTGTCCTCCCTAACCTCCATAGACAATGTCCTATATGTTAAAGGTCTGAGGTATAACCTACTGAGCATAAGTCAATTATGTGACAATGGTTATATCGTCTCATTTAACAAGGACAGATGTATAGTCAAAATAGATGATGGCGAGTCTATCTTTTCTGCCAGATGACACAACAATCTGTATGAAATTGATCTTATAGATCTTAGCAAGCAGACTGCTAACCAAAGAAGATGAAAGATGGATTTGGCATAAAAAGCTTGGGCATGTGAATCTGAAACACATTTCTAAAATTTTGAAAAAGGGTTTAGTAAGAGGATTGCCTAAGATTTCTTAGAAAACTCATCTTCTCTGTGAAGCATGTCAAAAAGGGAAATAGATTAAAACATCTTTTAAATCTAAAAATGTTGTTTCCACCTCCAGACCGTTGCAACTCTTACATATGGATTTATTTGGTCCTACTAGAACGTTGAGTCTGGACGGAAAGAAATATGGCTTAGTTATTGTTGATGACTATTCAAGATACACATGGGTATACTTCTTAGGCCATAAACATGAGTCTTTCAAGGTCTTTGAAATATTCTGTAAAAGAGTTCAAAATGAAAAAGGCTTTTGCATCTCTAGCATCAGAAGTGATCATGGAACTGAGTTTGAAAATGCTGAGTTCAAATCTTTCTGCAAAAAGAATGGGATTTTCCACAACTTCTCTTCACCGAGAACACCTCAGCAAAATGGGGTAGTTGAAAGGAAAAATCGAACTCTGCAAGAGATGGTTAGGACCATGCTCTATGAGAACTCTCTACCTAAACACTTTTGGGTAGAGGCTGTGAACACTGCTTGTTATGTTCAAAACAGAGTATTGATCAGACCTATGATTGAAAAGACTCCTTATGAACTATGGAGAGGAAGAAGACCCAACATTGCTTACTTCCATCCTTTCGGATGCGAGTGTTACATCTTAAACACCAAAGATCAATTGGGAAATTTTGACTCTAAGGTGGATAAGGGTGTCTTCCTAGGATATTCTGATACATCTAAGGCTTACAGAGTTTTCAATACTAGAACCTTAGTTGTAGAAGAATCTATCCATGTTAAGTTCAACGATGGACTAACGTCTAATAGGAGACTATCAGATATTGAGGATGATTTTGCAAAAATGCAAATAGGTCCGTTTGTAGCACCAAAGTTAGACGAAGTTCAACCTCCTCAGGAAATTCTTCCTCAGATTGAAGGAGCGTCTGGCTCTCAACCACAGACAAAGGACTAGAAATTTGTAACCTATCATCCACAAGATCAGATCATAGGAGATCAGAATGAAGGTGTAAAGATCAGATCGTCCTTCAGAGATCAAGTATCTTATGCTTTCGTCTAAAAAATAGAGCCAAAAACGATAGACGAAACCTTGCCAGACGATGACTAGATCTTAGCCATGGAAGAATAATTAAATCAGTTTACCAGAAATGACATCTGGACTCTAGTTCCTAAGCCGAAGAATAAAAGCATCATTGGAACAAGATGGGTCTTCAGAAACAAACTGGATGAGCAAGGAAAAGTGGTAAGAAACAAAGCTAGGTTAGTAGCTCAAGGCTATAACCAGCAAGAAGGTATAGACTTCACTGAAACCTTTGCTCCTGTAGCTAGATTAGAAGCTATAAGAATCATGCTTGCATTTGCTGCTCATAAAAACATTAAGTTTTTTCAAATGGATGTTAAGACTGCATTTTTAAACGATTTTATTGAATAGGAAGTTTATGTTAAACAACCTCCTGGTTTTGAAGATTCCACTCTTACAGATCATGTTTTTAAACTCAAAAAGGCTCTGTGTGGTCTAAAGTAAGCACCTCATGCTTGGTATGACAGACTGAGCTCTTTTCTTTTAGAAAATGGTTTTGTGAGAGGCAAAGTAGACACTACTCTTTTCAGAAGAGAAGTTGGCAAAGATTTCATTATAGTTCAAATTTATGTTGATGATATTATCTTTGGAGCTACTAATGAATCTCTTTGTAAGGATTTTTCTGATATGATGAAAAGCGAGTTTGAAATGAGTATTGTAACAGCGCGGGGCCTCTTCCAACTGTAGGACGGTCTATGACCACCCCTGGCACTGCACTCATGAACTCCCCCTCATGGACGCGGGGGTTTTTGCCCTCCCCAGGAATCGAACCCAATACCCTCCATGCTTAAGTCTTAAGTCAATGCATTCCTGGTACACCAATTGAGCTAGAGACCTCTTGCTATACTTTTATGGCTTCTCTTTTCTTTCCTTGATACTCACACTCACAGTTATTACCTCATCACCTCTACGTTACTATTTCTTAGGATCATACCTTGACCCTTACTGAGGCACATAGAGTTGGCCTCCTATGCCAAATCTAGGGCCACTAGTGCACTAAGGCACCTAAACATCATTTTGTTACTCTTGACCGCACACTAGGGTCTCACTTTTCTATAACAATGGATAGGAACATGTGTAACCTTTCCTTTCTCTTACTTGCCCAACTTGGGCTTACATCACCTCTCTTGTGAGGCATAACATTTGCATACCTCTCTGGGTAGCTTACATTATCTTTCTAGGGTTTAACTGTAACCTTTTTCCTACCTCTAAGGGTAGTAAACAGCTACACACATCCTCATCTAATGTCTAGACTTATCTTACATCACTCACCTAACAACTAGGCTCAAGACTCCTCTCATGTTCTGACATAGAACATACATACATCAAGCACATCAATATATCATAGATTGTCTCTACAACTGTGTGGTTGGTATTATTCTTTCATTTAAGTTATATCTTGAGGTCCGTCATTCACTGAATTAGCTGAGCTCTAGCCAGGAGAGGCTACCATCCCACTATGACCTCTTACTACTACCGGTCAAAAGTAGTTGAACCACCTTCCATTGTCCGAAGGCGTGTTCCTATAAAACATTCTTCCCTTACCGAAGAATGAGTTGTTCTTCTTCTTCACTAAGTGAAGATGATTGGTTTTCCCCCATGGGTGTCTGGGTGACGGTCCCTTCGCTCACCACTAGAAGGGCCTCTTAGCCCTTTAACATGACTTATCCCCTTTATTAGGATCATAAACATGACTTATTCCCTTTATTGGGATCATAACTTTCCTTTGAAAACTCTTTCATAAAATCTTTTCATAAAGAATCCTTTTCATGATCTTTCTTAAACTCATCACTCCTTGGTGACATAGAGGATCCTTAGCCCTTTGCACACCATTGTACGCCGAGCGTGCGGCTCTCAGACGTGACTGGTACCGGGGAAGGTTCCACCCTATGTCATTGAGGGGATATCTTTTACTAAAAACCTTTCATGAAACTATAAACTTTGCTTAAAATCATTTTCTGAAACTTAGGGGAAACTCCCCACCTTTTTACTAAGAGGCATAGGCATAGTCTTAAGTATTTTAGGTGTCTTTTATTAAAAGGGTTTACCGTTACATACAATCAATTCTAAGCATAAGGCACAACCATATGAATACCACTACCATTATCATCAACAATCAACATCACATAGCATCAAACAATCATACATAAACATGGGTAAAAGCTTGGGAAGAAACTATATATCTATAGTCCTTATATTCTTCCAAAGGTCCCCTTTTGAAAAGGGTTCCCAAACAACTCTCTTATCATACCTACGCTTAAGCTAGACTAACAATTATATTCCCTGGAGTCTCACGCTTAAGCAACAGAGTGCCTCGCTTAAGCACCAGAACTTTGCACTTAAGCGCCAAACTCTCGCTTAAGCGCCAGCTCTCTGTGCTTAAGCGCCAGGATCTCGCTTAAGCGCCAGATATCCTCGCTTAAGCGTTAGCTCCAGAAACACCTCCAACTCTAGGTGACTCCTCGCTTAAGCGACGAACATAGCTCGCTTAAGTGAGAGTCTACGGCTCTATAGAACTGTGAACCTTCGCGTTTCTGTTCCCATGGCCATCCATGGCCTCCCAACCTCTTCCAAATATGCGGGATCGAGTCTAAAACATGTCTACATCAAAACCCAGCCCTCAAATAGGCTTAAACACTCCCCAAACAAACTCAACTCATCAACCCATTAAAATCCTAACTAAGAGCTAATAAGGGGAGAAGAGGGGAAAAAGGATTCAAAGCACAAACAATAGAACATAGAAGGATGAAGGGGAAGCACTCACACTATGGGGTCTTGGATCTGAGCTCTGGGACACTGGGTCTCGGATCTCTGCTCCACTTCTCTTCTCTTTCTCTTCTTCCTTCTTCTCCTCCTTCTCTCTAACTTCCTCTCTTTCTTTCACTTTCTCTCTCTAACTCTCCCTCTCTTCTTCTATTTAAACCGTAGGGGTGTGTGTGTGTGGCTTAGTGAGCCTTGGCCCACCTTGGGTCTTGGCTCCCCATCAGGGTCCTGTTATCTTATTTCTGTTATATCCTATTATAAGGTAACTATTATTAATAATGCTTAAGGGTATCCTTAAACCATTAAATACAAAACTATTCCATAAAGATATATCTTTGTTATTTATTTCTAAGGTCCATAAATTGGGGCTATTACAAGTATGATGGGAGAACTTAAGTTCTTATTAGGACTTCAGATCCAACAAGATAGCAAGGGAATCTATATTCATCAGCAGAAGTATATAAGGGAGCTTCTTAAGAAGTTCAAAATGGAAGATGCTAAACCAATGAAAACACCTATGCATGCTTCCTGTCCCTTAAGCAAAGACGAATCAGGTAAACCAGTAGATCAGACTATCTATAGAGGTATGAATGGCTCACTTCTTTATCTTACAGCCAGTAGACCTGATATTATGCATAGCGTCTGTTTGTGTGCTAGATTTCAGTCAGATCCTAGAGAGTCTCTTCTCAAAGCTGTTAAAAGATCTTATGTTATCTAGTGGGAACTACTAACCTTAGTCTGTTTTATAAGAAAAATCAAGATTTCAGGTTAGTAGGATACTACGATGTAGACTATGTAGGAGACAGAGTTGAACGAAAAAGTACAAGTGGAGGATGCCACTACATTGGACCCTGTCTCATCTCATGGGGAAGCAAGAAGCAGAACTCAATTGTTATATCAACTACAGAAGCTGAATATGTGTCTGCTGCCAGTTGTTGCTCACAGCTGTTATGGGTAAAGTATCAGTTAGAAGATTACTCTAGTTTTGAAAAACAATATATTTGTATATTGTGACAACACTAGTGCAATCAACCTATCTAAAAATCCCATACAACATTCTAAGGCAAAGCATATTGAGATCAAATATCATTTTATTCGAGATTATGTTCAAAAAGGTGTTTTTGATATTAAGTTTACAGATATAGATCACCAATGGGCAGATATCTTTACAAAACCTTTGTCTGAAGAACGTTTCGTCTATATTAAGGATCATCTGCATATGCACATGCTTTCAGATTAATGTTTGCATTCATTAGACGATACCTTTTGTCTTATCTATTTTTATTAATCTGTTGGAACTAATGTGTGTTCAAGTGTATAGACGATGAAAGCCCCACGTTCACAACGGTTACAAGTCTTTTCGTTTCTCTCAAAACATGCGCTGCCTTTTTCGCCATGATGAGACAGTTTTCAAAATGTTTTTAATGCCTATAAATCGCTCTTTTTATGACATTTTCTCTCCCCTCTCATCTCCTCTGGTATAAAAGGACGAAGTGCCTAAAGAAGAAGGTTCCTTTGATCTTTCTAATCTCTCTGAAATTCTCTGAGTTTCTCATAGACTTCAAAGATCAAAACTTTCTCATCTTCTCTTTTTTAAAACCTAACTTTTTGTGAACTAAAATAGCACCAAAGAAGCAAGCTTCATCCTCTGCCACTCCTCTCATCTGCAACATGGATGAAGTATCTGCAACTTTTCTAGAAGAGCTTTCATCCCTGGAAAGTGGGCAAGTCTGAAAGAGCTAGTAAAGGAAGGTTTCGACGTTCAGGACATGTTCGCCAAAGTTGGGTGGACCAATTTTATTGGGAAGCACAGTGTCTGGTACCATGGTCCTTATGCCCTCTTCTGGGGGACTACAAAGATGGAAGACGACCAATGCATCAGGGGCACCATTGGTCAGACAATAGTGGAAATCAGCCCTGCAACCATAGCTAAGGCTATTGGATGTGCTGAGGAGGGACTGATTTTTGACAAAGACTAGGAGAAGACCACTCAAGAAATAGTGGACACGCTTCTCTAAGATGGAGTGAGGCCTGCAGAAGAAGACCCTAAGAAGAGAGCTGCAGCCATAAAGAACTTTCTCAGGTCTGCCAATATGACCCACATCTACAGACTTCTACACAACATGCTCTTCAACATCGTGCTCCCTAGAACGGGGTCAAGGGATCACGTTAGCGAAAGTGATAGATTCTGCATCTACAACATAGTGGTAGGAGAAAAGATCAATCTCCCTGATTTGATCTTCTATCATCTGGAGCAAGCCTTCAAAGAAAGATTCTCAACGAAGAAGCAGAAGAACCCATCCCTCACTGAATGTTGTTCACATAACTGATGGGGATGCTGGTGTTGATTTGACTGTGTTTGAAGTCTTGGGAGGAGCTACTTAGGTCTCAGGGACTACTTTTGTGAGGATGGGGATAGCTCACAAATTCCCTGAGTAGGTAAAAAAGCAAGGAGGAAAGGTGAAGAAAGAGCCTAAGGAAGAACCGTCTGAAGAACCTACGTCTGTAGCAGAGACACGGACTCTACCCCAGCCTCATCCTGCACAAATTCAAACCAAACCAACCACCAGACGCACCCAACCTCCATCCTCAAACCTGCCCAAATAGAAACTACCTTCAGATCCACCCTCATCTCTTAAGAGAAAGGTTACAGAAACTTCATCTGAACTTATATCTGAACCCTCTCTCAAAAAGCCCTTCACTCGAGCCACCAAAATCTGCATCGTCACCAAAGCTAAACTCACCACCTCACCAGAATCCTAACCTGAACCCCAACCAGAACTTCTACCTGAATCTCAACCTGCACCTCAACCTTTACCACCTCAAACCCAAGAATCTGATGTTCAAATTCTTGATGCACCCCCCAAACCTCAAACCTCTTCCAAACCCAAGCCTGCACCCAAGCCTAAAGCCTCATCTTTTCCTCCACCCGCTGACAAGAAGGAAGCAGCAGCTATTAGGAAAGCTCAGGAGCTATCAAGGAAGGAGGCTGCCAGGAAGGCCAAGATAGACAAGAGCCTCGAGAAGAAGGAGCAGTTTGAGCTGGAACAAACTATGGTAGAATATGTCAAGACTCTATCAGATGAAGAGTTGAAAAGGAGAGCTGTTGAAGATGTCTTGGCCCCTGTAGACGAAAAGGCCAAAGAAGAAGCAATCGATGAAGCTGTTCTTGAGTCTATCAAGACTCTGTCTAAAGAATAGAGGCAGGTAGCTATGGAATATCTGACGAGAATTGAATATGCCCTGATTCAAATAGTTTAAATCGCGTCTGAAGATATTGCTGCTAAGCAAAAGGAGTTTCAGACGCTCACCGTGGATGAAGATGCAGACGAAGCTGAAATAGAAGAACTAAATGAAGCTCTTCTTCAGTCCTGCTTTGGAAGCAAGCGCCCAAGGTCTGGATATTGGAGAAGACCTGGTTGAAGCTGATGACTCAGGTACTCATGCTATCTACAGACCAATCACTAAAGAGGATGAAAAGAAGGTAGATGAGCACCTGGCACAGTCTGAAGAGGATCGCACTACCAAGCAGATGGTTATTTATGGTGGCACATCATTTGTCTCTACTGACACCCTTCAGACTCAGACTATTGAGGAAATCCAGACTCTGACTAAAGATGAACTTTTCAAATGAAGTCTAGCTCTACACTTAGGTACTTTTTAAACGCCACTCTTTCTTGGGTACATCTACGGAAGTCTAGCTCTACACTTAGCTCCAAAGTATAGAGGCTATGACTGGATCATCAGACACAACCCAAACATTTCAGTGCCTCCAGTACAACCTTCATCAGACCCTAACGTCAATGTAAGATACTATCCAGGGTGGAAGCGTCCAAGGGTAAATGAATGGGAATGCTGTAATAGGGAATGGAGGAAGAAGGGTATCTGCACAAATAAGGATCAAGCCATTAACTTCATCAAGTTGTGGAAGAAAGATGTTCTAGGGATTGATCCCTTCAATCTTCCCAACTATGAAGTCCTTCCAGAAAATGAAATGCCTGTTCTCTCATGCTATAAGGAGGAACCTCAGCTCAGGATATTCCCTCCTCGACAGACATCACCACCTACTCTTAACACACTCATTTTTTAGCATAACCCGTGTGGCAGAGGAAGCTATCCTCCTGAAGCCTCAGTCTGGTGACGGCTCTCAGTGATGATTGATGAGGTACCTTTCTATGAGCCTGTCAACCTACAATAAATAATGGGTCTACTTGCTTACCTCAATATGGTTCTCCTTTGGAATCATGCTGAGCCTAAACATTTTGGCTACACCGAAGACCTCATCTTAGATTATCTAGAAGCAAGTCCAACGTTTGACTTGTGGGAATACTCATACTACTCTGCAGAGTTGTGCATGAAGCTGCAGATGTATAAGGAGGAGATTAAGAAGAGGCAAAACTCTTCAGGCAAATCCAGAGGAGAACACAGATGATGCCTCATTTCCTAGGCACACAATTTCATTGTGTGGCCTCTAATCAAACTCAGTTCAAGCTTGCGATTGATAAAGTCATTCCAGTTCTTCCAATCTTGAACTATAAAGGCAATGAGAAAGTAGAAGAAGAAGAAGAAGAAGACGCTCCCCAAAGGAACATTCGCATTCGCAGAGGCAAGCCTTTCAAATGAGAGATTGAGGCCATTCTTCATAAATCAAATGCTGAACGAACGTTTGAAGATTTAAAGACCGTCAGACGAGTCAAGAAGTTTGATGCTTTCTGCTCTGGTCTGGAGCCTGAAGATAAGCCTTCTGCAGATGGGTATCATCTGAAGATAGGAAGATGCTATCAATGCAAAGGACACCAACCTTTCCCATCCTCATCTGGTCCTTCA
Source organism: Pueraria montana var. lobata (assembly GCA_026413185.1). Taxonomy (NCBI): domain Eukaryota; kingdom Viridiplantae; phylum Streptophyta; class Magnoliopsida; order Fabales; family Fabaceae; genus Pueraria; species Pueraria montana. Next base: position 13,910,859 of record CM048656.1, read on the forward strand.
GAACTCATGCCATGGAAGTCCACCTTTTACTATCAGTCTGATAGGGACTTCTCTTTTATTGTGGAGCTTCCATATTCAACCTTCTTCTTCTCCAAGCTTATTCTGGGCATTGTGCAAGAATAGACCTCCCATCTTTGATGAAGAAGTCTATGATTTGTATGCTGAACACTGGGCAACCAGAAAAGCTTTGCGTCAAGCTCTAGAAGACAAGAAAGCGCTAGAGGCTGAGCTCAAAAAGTGGATCAACATTGATGTCTTCTTTAGAAGACGTCGCCGTAGACGCACTCCCACTCCACCAGGATCCCCTATGGTCCTCTCATCAGACTCTGACTCTGACACCTCTGATTTTGATGGTCCAATTCCTAGGGAACCAGGTTTTGCTGATCACCATGCAAAAGGGGGAGAAGGGAAGAGTAAAAGGAAACCATGAAGATAGGGATGCATCTGAGGGGGAGCACAAGCTGACAAAGAAAGGGGGAGAGTATTTTTTTCTGTTTTTATATATTGTCTGTAAAAATACATCATCTTGATGTGAAAACCTTTCAATAAGACAAGTTGTTTGATTGCTCATCAAACCTTAGTCTTCTTTTCTCTCTGTTTATATTCTATGCTTATAGTTTATGTTATAAGTAGCTTTGATACATCTTTTTACAATATTTGCTTAGCATCATCAAAAAGGGGGAGATTGTTAAGTCATAAGATGAATCAGGACCCTTAATAATTTTGATTTTATGCAAAATAAATATTAAGTAAAAAGATTGCATCTTATAAATGCCAACAGACGAAAAAGTTGCATATGTGTCTGTAAGATACAGATGATACGCAGACAGATGCTTAAGTCTGAAGAAGCATTTAAAGGCATAGTAAATGCACTACCGTTTTGTAATCTGTTTTGCATGGAATGTTCATAGAATATCCTCCTAGGATCTGTTGAAGTGCATAAAGGGAAACAGAAAGAAGAGTCAAAGTATCAGAAGTTTCCCTCGCCTCAAAAGAGGCACTGCAGCTAGCAATGATTACTTGTCTGAGCAAGCGATGTAACCACTGCAACAGAAGGATATGGAGTATATCTCAAGAAAGATAAGCAGAATGCTTTATCAGCTCAGAATGACTAGTTAGTGACAAGCATTTAATGCTCACATTAAATGCCCTTCAACCACTCTCCTTCAAATGCTGATCAGACGCAAGAAAGAAGACCGTTTAGAGACAACGATTACTTCCTCAGCAAGACTATATATAGCAGGAGTTTTGAAGTGCTAGAGACAAGGAACTTAATTCAAATTATGTAACACCCTAAATCCGGGTTTACATATAATCCATTTATTTTATTTTACATTAATAAAACGTGATCATTTTGTTCAATTTCGCATTCGTTGGAACATGAAAGAGACAAGTAATTAAACAAAAATAGTAGTAGATTTAAAACATTTTCAAACTCAACTTGCAGTAAAATAATTTAACGCAAAACCACATTTTATAAAAGTCACACAACCCTTATATCAAAAATAAACATTCATTGGAATAACAACGTAAAACAGATATAAACAAGGTGTGCCTACGTGGCCACCAAAATATACATATATAAATAAGTTTATGAGAATAAGGGTTAGAAATGTCTCATGCACAGGATCATTATCATGTACATCCCAAGTCTAAAGTAGTAAATACACCGAAATAAGAAAATAGATGACTGAAACAACATACAAATTTTCTAAATCTAGGCCTACCCATATCAAAATACAAAAGAAGGGAAAAACCTATGACTTGGAGCAGTCATCTCTAAACCCTACCCCTATGTCAGACTATACCCATAGAGAAAAGATGTCGAAGGAATCTCTAGCAAGACCCCTGAGAAGAGATCTCATGGCCCTCGTCCATGGGATCTTCCTCGGGATCCTCCTCCATCGGCTCAGGATCCTCCTCCGGGTCCTCCTCGGGATCCTCCTCAGGATCCTCCTCCGGGTCCTCCTCAGGATCCTCCTCCGGATCCTCCTCAGGGTCCTTCTCCTCCTCAGTGTTATGGCCCTCTACGACTACACCCATGACCACTCCGCGATGAGCACCTATCCCAACCGAAAGCAACCTAGGGCGGAAGGGAGGAAACACCGACCTCAGAGTAAGGTCGTCAGAAAGTGTGGCATCTAGATCAGTGTGAGGAAGAGACTGGCCATCTAATGGCAAATCAGAAAAAGATGAGGATGACTACACAGAAGTGTCTGAAGAGAGCTCCACGATCTCCACCGGCGCAGTATGACGATAGTACGGTGGAGTAGGCTGAGTAAACCACAAAAAGAAGTCGTAGTATGTCGGCTATTCAAACTGGCACATGAGTGACAACACCCCAAAATGCATGTGGCCCACGAAGTGATCCTTGTCGAGTACCCCGTCGTGGGTTCAGTGACCCCTCAAACGTCACTACCCATACCCTCGTGGAGGGCCTTTACTGCGCCATCGATATCTGGAAAAATAAATGTATGGAGTGAGTCCCTCTCCTCCACTAAACTAATAAACAAACGACCGACGGTCTCAAGCAACATACAACAATCAACTACATTGCAAAGATGCTCTCACGAGTTCCACTCGAAGTTTCTAATCTGTTATACTATTTCTCTAGATCATACCATCTCAACATAACTCAGGCCCGCTGCCACTGGAACTCCCAGAACTCAGTGGACTTACACAATTTAAGTCAGATGACTTATTGGGAGTACACCCTTCACCACGGTACAATGGCAGGGCTCTCACCAACACGGTTGTGCCTCGCATTTGTCAAGATTGCCAAGTCGGCACTGTGGAAACACGACCACAAACTCGGTGCCAGATCCCCAAGAAACAGCAAGTCAGCGAGCACACCTCAGGTACCACTCTGTGAGATCATCCAATCTCTGAGGACTGACTCCTCAACCACTCCCTTTCATCGGATTAATCTCTTATAGGTTGGTGTGGCTTCTTTGTCAAAGGTACTGAACGGCGGTCTTCCACGACGTATGTCCCCGACATACCATACGAAGATCCACTCTCCACCACCATAGTGGTCACACATTCTGACCCCATTCCTCATGAGCATATTGCTCACCACAGGTGAAGCCCCCACACAACCTCTTCCACAATTGTCCATTCAAGCTTTGTCCACGAACAAATTCGTTCAACCGTCTCACACGACTTAGCGCTGGAGGTTCCTTCCTCCTTTCGGTTCTCACCACGATTCGGACAATCACAATTTATAAACTTTCAATCATATGTGCATATTGCACGTTACCCAATCATGATCCACATCATGATCTTAACTGTCTTACTTTGTTTTATTGAAATCCTCACCCACTCTCACGTTTTATGCTTACTTAAGTCATTTTGTCCAAATCCATGCAAGGGTCCTAGATTTCTTTCTAAGTCCATTATCCGATATCCTCTGTGCGCATAGGAAATTCCTAGTTATTAACTCATAATGTTATTAAGTTCCCACTCTTTAATTATAATTAATTCACTATTTCACATAGTGAATGTCCTCAATTACTAGAATAATTTTCTAGTATCTACAAGTGTACTCCATTTGGAGTTCACTTGCTCCCACACAAGAATGAATTATTCTTGTCCCCACAACCACAAAACATTGCAAACAAGTCACATGCACAAGAAAATTTCAGCAGTCTTTGCCCGAAGATCACGCTCCTTCCGGTCTCCAATTTACAGTTAATAACATAATAATCATTAACAAACAATAATTCAATAATTTAACATAATCCATTAAACAACATTGCACACACATTTTCAATAGAAATTTTCCTTTTGAGGTGAAATGTCCGTTAGCAAATCCAACGAATGCCATTAGGCACAATTTCACAATCACACAATTAAATTTCATGCATATACCTATAGTTGTGCACACATACCAAAAATTATTTAACTTAGAAAATTAACTTAGAATTTCGTGATATTTTACAGAGACATAATAAATCACATATATTTCATTATATAAATTTTTCTCACAAAAATTCAATCCATAAGTATTATTTTTGAATTACTTATGGTTGTTGGACAAGCTCTGTAAAGTGCACTTCTACATTTTTGGTAAATAGCAAATCAACTCTGTTTTCTGTACCACTTCATATACAATGTTACAAACATGTGGGAAAACATATGGAATTTTCTCAGAACCAAATTCCTAACTAAAATTCCCTTTTTATATTTCTAAAACATTATTGTTTCAGAACAGAGTTTTCCATACAAAAATGTAAATAATTACAAAAAGTGTTCATAAAATTCTGAGAAAATTCATAGGCAGTAAAAATTGTCCAGATTGTGTTAAAAAATTTCTCCAAGCAAAATTATCATAAAAATATATTTTATACATTTAAATACTCTTCTGTCCAGTTTTTCGGTTTTCACAACATTAATTTTCTAAAAATGTTTTCCGATTTTTTCTGACTTTAAAAAAATTCAAGAATGACCCTCATAACATGTAAATCGAATTAATGAGCCCATTTTTCCAAAAAAATATCCCAAAATTTTTATAAAATTCGAAACATTCCCTTTTACAGAATCAGCAACATTTGAAAATAATTCCAAAAAAAATAGTTACACTGTTCATAAAATTCTGAAAAAAATACCATGATATTCAGAGATTCCAAAACATAGGAAAACATCTTTACATTGCAAAATAATGCACGAAAATATTTTTGAAAAAATTGAAAACAGCTGCAGTGCAAAATTTACAAACACATTTCAACATGTTTCACATGCTCTTGAGACCCCCATGGTGTCAAGAGACTCACAATCACATGAACAGCCCAAAAACATAAAGAGAAACAAGAAATAGCTTAGGGAAAATAGAAACCCCTCCATACCTCTTTGGTTCCTCACTCAAAAGAAGAAAAATTGGTGTTGTCGGGTAGTCCTTGCCCTCCTCAACAATATATCCGAATTTAATCGGTGGATACTTTGATTTGAGTACTTGAATCTTAGAGAGAAGGTGCTGGACTTTAGAGAGAAGGAGGAGAAAATAAGAAACTTAGGGAAGAAGAAAAGTGAAAATGAGAGAAAAGCTCTCTTGCTAGGGTTTTAAAAAGGAAGAGAGAGAAAAGTGAAACTTTAAAAAAAAAATTCCCCTATGCCCTTAGCTAGGGTTTTGTTTGTGTTGGGCCCACATGGGCCCACTAGGTCTAGGGTTAGGGTATTTTCCAGTTTAGGGTTTTGGGTCTCTGCGGGATTTGGTCATCTGGTCTTTAATCAACGAGAATTTTTTTTTTAATTCACTCTCATTCTATTTAATATTTTTCTAAAGCATAATTAATTAATTAATTAATTAAATCTTCACTAAATTTATTTTCATCGGTAATTGTATTTCTTTAATTATTCAAATACTGAGAATTGATTTAACAAAGAAATAATTAATTAAAGCTATAAATTATGTACTTGACTCTAATTCACACAAATTTTAATTATTTTCATTTAATGAAAATAATTCCACAAATACTTAATCAAAATCATACCACTTCACACATGATAGACATAATGAGTGTAAATTTTTAGGGTGTTACAAATTACGCAAGCATTCTTTCAAGCCTTCATTCTTTTGTAAATTCTCTAAGTTGTAAAAAGCTCTCAAAACACCTTGAACATCCTGAGAGAAAAATATATATTGTGTTCCTCATTGTGTATATCCGTCTATAAGACGAAACATACAAGTCTGTGTGCACCTTACAAAAACAAATCTTGTAATTTGTTTTAGAGTCAGAAGTGGCTTGGTAGTAAAGAATACTTGGGTTTTTAGCTTGGAGAGGCTAAGTGTGAAAAACTACTTGGGTGAGCCAGAAGTGGCTTGGTAGTAAAGAATACTTGGGTTTTTAGCTTGGAGAGGCTAAGTGTGAAAAACTACTTAGGTGAGCCAGAAGTGGCAGTGAACAATACTTGTAACTTGTGAAAGTTAGTGTAACTTGTGGAAGTTAGTGGAACTTGGTGGTTTACCAAGAACCGGACGTAGTCTCGGGGTGAGACAAACCAATATAAACTCTTGTGTTGTCTTTCCTGACCTTTTATCTTTTATAACTACTTGAACTGACATTGTCTTGTGATTTAAATCTGTTTTGTTAAAAAGGCTTTCATTTGTAAGTTATCGTCTGTTATACGTTTTCTATAAAAATGATTTCTTCTGTTCTACAGCGTTATACCATTTTTATAAAAAGTTTGCAAAAATTTTATAAATCACAATTCAACCCCCCTTCTGGTGATTTTTGCCTTTACAGTTCATTTTAGCAAAACAGAGAGAAGAAATAGTGCTTCACTTTATGATTTTACCGAACCCCATTTATCTAGAAAAGCACTTGCCATAGCACCATATCCAAAAAAGTCTTGGCTTTCATCATCAACAAGTGGGTAGCTAATCAAGTGCGGACTTAACTCAGTAATGCTATGGAAAAACACAGAAATAATTTATTTGGAAGAGATGACTATTGTAATACTCCAAGGTATAAGCAACACTACAATAATTTTTCATTTATTATTAATATATTAAATCAATCCCCTACAAATATGTATTTTGAATCATTTCTTCTAGTTCTTATTATAAAGTTCTAAATTAAAAATGTGACCTGATTCTTATTATTTGGTCTAATATGAAATATTGTCTCTAACATTAATTATTTTTCACAAAAATATCCTTAATTAAAGTCAGTTCTAGAATGACGTGATAGTAAAATAAACTTAACACATTAATGTTTGTTAGTTTTGTTCACAAAGATAGTTTTGAAAAAAAATACTAATTTAAGATAAAATTAATGCTCTCAACTAATAACTAATTTTTTTAATTCTGATAATTAGTTAATTAGACCTTATAAGTTAACAAGGACCGGAAGGAGTAATTCTTTAACGTCTTGTTTTTATTACCAAATTATATGATCCTTAAAGTGACATTATAAATAGCCTTTTTTTTCAAATCTTTTGAAAAAAAAATAAAAGGGAGAGATTTGAAGAAATTAGCCCTTCGTTTTTATTGGAATGTCAACATTAACATTGTTGAGAAGTGTAAATGAGTTTCTATTTATAATATAGAAAAGTTAAGTACAAGTTGTAATGCTGATGTCTTAGTCAATCAATTTAAACTTCAACTTCATGTTGTCAACTCAATTTTTACTTAAGTTGTCTTCTTAAGCATCAATAACTTAGTTTTTATTTGTTTTGATATTTGTAATTTATATCTTTTGAGTGACTAACAGACGAACATAGAGTACTTTAAGCAATCAAGCACATTTATGCATCACATTAATTTAGTTAAACGTCACATAGTTCATTTTATTTTATCAAAATCTATTTCAAAACAACAATAATAAAATCTATTTAACATGTTTAATTGAGAATATCAATTATATTTTTTATTAATAAAATAAGTTAAAGGAGAATTATTGGATTGCTCAAGTTGATGGTTCTCGTGATGGTAATTGTCATGAAAGAAATTCATTCATGACTCTTGGTAGAAAAAGAAATGCGACTTTTCAAGGGTGTGGAAAATATAAAGAGTAATTTCTAATTAATTTTACTATATATGCAAAAAAGTCTCGCCCCACCACTATATAAAAGGAGTCTTTTTTGAAAATTTAATGCATACATGTCCAACAAAAGAACGAGAAATTCATAAGCAAATGAAACACACTCACTTAAATATATAGTAGAGAATCTCTTGTAAAGTGAAAAGTGAGTGTTTATCATATTTTGTAACTTTACGGTGGCGAGATTCTTTGATTCGTAGGGTCATACACACTTGAAAAAGATTTTCAATTTTCCACAAAACTTATAATCTCATTAAGAGAGTGAATACTTTGTTGGAGTATTTTTATGAATGGTAAATAAGAGGAGTTGAATCACATAAATGTGTCTCTATTATTTTCTTTCTCGTCTGTTGTGTATCTCATTATCAATCCTATGTGTATAGACTATAGAGTTTTTTCTAACATTATTAGATAAGAAAAAAAACAAAATTTGAGATATAAATATTTTAAATCTTTTATGCAATATATATTTTAAACTATTGAGATAAAAATTGATATAAAAGGTCAATGTCACTTCTACTACCACATTAGTAATCAACATTGCTACGTCAAAGTCAACTAACAATAATTTATAATCAACTAACAGATGGACAAAATGCATGAAATCATAAAAATAAAGAGATAAAATATATAATTAAGCTTGTATTTTTCAATAGAAACATTATATTGTAAATAAATATATAATTTATATTTTTCATTAAGATAAAGACACCCTATTAGATGGGCCGGGTGCAAGTCTTTTACAAAAAAGTAAATAAAAAACGCCTAAGAACTAAGTAGCAGGCTGGTCAGGTTGGACCGAGTCACCTGGAGCCTTATCATCCGGGATGACCGACTCATCCACCAACTCCCCCTGTTTGTTGACATCCTTATTGATATAAAAAACAGAGGTATCAACATCCTTAAAAAAGAATCGGACTTGGCGAATCGCCTTCTTGAACCCGGCCTCATAAGTTGAGATGATCGCATCCACAGCTTCACCCAGGTCGACTCTCAGCTTGGCCTCGGAGTTAGCAGCATCCAGCTTCACCCACTCAAGCTCCTGGTTGAGGCGCTCCACCTCGGCCTGTAGATCCTTTGCCGAATTCTCGGCAGTAGTCAAAGAAAGCTTCAAGGCCTTCTCTTGGTCTTTCGTCTCCTTTAACTTGGTTTCTGCTGCCTCAAGGGACTTACGAGACTCCTCAGCAGACTGAAATAGAGTCTCGTTAGCCCAAGTAGCATCCACCAAGGCCTACTCAGCCTTCGAAGCAGTCTCCTTGGCCATAGCAAGCTCGCAGTGATTGCGGTCAAACTCTTCAGCCCAAAACTGGGCAATGGCCCAAGAACGAGCCTGGAAGCGTGAAATAGCCTCCATGGAAAGTCGGGGCCCAACATCCCTCAGAATGTCCCAGTCAGCTTGACCGAGATTCTCAACACTGATGAGGGCTTGCGGGTTGAAATCTTTACCCCAAAGAGAAGTCTGTCTGTCCTTCATAGAAAGAAAGGTCGGATGCCTCTCAACGGGGGTAGCCACAGTCTGAGCAGGAGGCAAACTAGGCTTTGCCTTCTTCGAAGGGTCATCTCCTCCTTGAACAGCCCTTTGATTCTTCTTCGGTGAAGGAAGAGGAGGAGGAGGAGATGGAACTGAAGAAGCAACATGGACCCCCCTGGCGGCATTGTCCTTGCTTTTCAGCTTCTCGAGACGAGCCTTCTTTGCATTTTTGTAGTCAAATTTCCCCATCACAACTGCAAAAGAAACAAAGATTAACAAAAAGAAGTAAGTATAAAAAGGAAAAATTCGAGTAATCAAAAAAGCACCCACGATCCCAATTCGCCCTCGGAGTTTAGGAGACCGGAATCCCTACGATGATTTTACACTTAAGCTGACGGGGAAGCCTACAAAGATCAACCATGTCATCATGGTCCTCAGGAGACATATCAACAATCTTGCAGGACAACGTTTTATTTGGGGACCGAGTCCAGTACAGAGGAAACATGGACCTCCCCCGTTTATAAAAAAAAAATAGACATCCCATCCTTCCCGGGACGAACTCGAAAAAAACCTCCCTTGAAATTTTTCCAAGAGGAGGTGTAAGGGCCAAGTATGGCCTTACCCGGAATACCGGTTAAGAAAACCCAACCACCTTTCTTACTTTCCTTCATCAAATAGTGAAAGAGAAATTTGGAAGCAGTTGGAGTAATGAAAAACTCGTTACAAAGTACCTTAAAGGCACACATAGACGCCCAGGCATTGATCCAACTAGGTAGGAGCTACATTTAACTCTCGAAGGACGTCACACTCGAATTTGTCAAAAGGGACGGTGACGCCAAGAGAAGAGAATAGGGCTTCATACATGTAAGTATAATGAGACTAACATGGAAGAGCCTGAAGGAAGACACGCTCACTAGGCCTGCAAGGCTCAACATGAATAATATTCGGCAGGTCCAAGTGGCACAGATCGACCTTCTCTAAGAGACAGAGAATAGACTCATAGGTATGGTACCAAGAGGAATATCCCCCCACCTCCTCGTGTACCTAGAAGTAACTCGAAACTGAAATGGGAGGGAAGACCCTTTAAGGAGGCTTAGAACCACTCGGTTAGGGAGGAGGAGGAGGAGGAGGAGAAGGAGGAGAAGGCTGGACACGACGAAGAACCAAAGGTACCTCCCCGGTGGCCTCAAAATCATCTAGAACCACAACCCCTATCGAAGGAGTAGTCAAAGGCACTCCGGCCTGCCCAGAAGGGATGGAAGGGCGACGCTGACGCGCTGTCGCTAACCCTACTGGAGTTATGACGACGCGGCGAGGCTTCGCCATCGGAGTCCTCTCCGATCAAATGCACCTCCGACGGCAACATCTTACAACAGCCGAAAAGCCCTGACTCCTTAGAAAAAGACATTGTTAAGGAAAAAAGAACAAGAGAAGGGAAGGAAGGAGCGTACCTGAACAGAAAAAGGAGGAAGAAAACAAGAGAGAGGAAGGAAATGGCCGAGAGTGTTCGCCGGAGAAGAAGATTCAAAGAAAGGAAAGAAACAAGCGAGGAACACGTACAGTGACCCTTATATAGGGCTTCAAGCGCCTCGAATATGAAGAGACGAAGCGACTCGGACCGTTGGATCAAGACCCTTCGCCAAATGAATCAACAGCTGGGGAGGCTTGAGACCTTTGAGTATCCCGAGGACGTTTCAAAATTCAAAAATAATCATTGCCGTCACCCTCGGGAAACGTTACGAGTTAATAGGTCTAAAGCGATGCGACCACTAAAAAACGAAGTGACATAACCTTTCAAAGTGAAACAACGAAGCCGAATCTGGCAGAACGAGATGAGTAAGACACAAGGCCAACTCAGTCAAATGAAAATTCAAGATTTGGCAGGGTCACCACTTAAGCTCTTACATAGCTTCAGAGCTTGGGGGCATGTGTACTACTTGGACTTGGCACTCCACCGAGTAGATGACCTGGTCGAGTAGTGTAAGCCTACTCAGACCAAGGAAGTTATAACGGAAAGTATATCTTATTAAAAAATAAGATATACGAAGATTAAGGCACAGGATTATGATAGAAGATAAGTCTATCTCTATCATAATTAACGAGATTTGATAAGATTCGATAGGAAAATAACCCTATCCAGTCTATCTTTCTACACTCTATAAATACGAAGGTACTCATTCCAATCAAGGTACGAAATTCTACACCCAATTGTGATACCTGTCTCCTACCTCTGCACCTCTAACTTGAGCATCGTAGGTCTTTGCAGGTATACCCCCCAATTCACGGAGGAGATTCTGGCAGAGCCACCGCACCGGAACGCTTACCAAATTTTATTAAAATTCCCAAATGAAGAATCCATATATATTGCATGTTTCTCATCATATATATTGCCACTTGAAGGGTTACTATTGTCATGACCACCATGCTAAACCGTGACGTCTTAACTCTTAATTAACCCTGAATAGTACTGGTACCACAAAATCTAGTATTTGTTTTGTTTAAACTGGATGACAAAATAGGGTGGCACAGTGTATTGATTTTGATCCCAACCCTTTTTTCTTCCACTCAATCACCGCAAGGTTTATTTATCACAAAACCTGAAACCTTGCTTGTACAATTCGTTTATATACGACCAAACACAGAGAGAAATGATTTACTTTAATTGTGAAAGTGAAGATGAACTTCTAGATGGGATTGTAGCCAGGTCCTCTCACCTCTGATATTCTTGATTGATTCTCTTTTAATGCTGCATGCACACATGTGACTTTCTTCTTACACAATATAGTAGTTCTGATTTTTTTTATATCCATTAGACTTATTATAATAATTAAGCTGAAGAGACCTATTCCTTGATAATTTCTTCACAAGTACTATTGCATGTATACTTCGCGGAATCTTCAACTTTCGGGTCTTGTTAGGTTCGTAGAGCAAGCTCATTGTGTCTCTTTATAGAGATGTTAAAATAGCTTAAATTGGGTCCACATTTTTTTCAAATTCTTACTTTAATTGGTCAAGGTAAACTATAGTACTATTACATTGCTGGGTTGCGAAACTGTAAGGAATTGTTGAATTTGAAAACCAAGAATTTAATTAAGAGTCCTCATCAATTTACGTCACCTAAAAGGTGATAATTCAAGGGAAAACCAACGGTCAATATTTAGGCTATGTAATTAGATACGATGCAAAACGTTTTAAGAACAAATAAAACGAGCTGAGAATGATAGAAAACAATGAGAAAGAAAAACTAGACACCACAAATTTACATGATTCACCCAAGATTGGGCCTATGTCCACGGGTAGCGACAAATTTCACTATATGAATGTGAATACAGAGGAATTACGTACAGATCAGTAGCAGAGAAACATATGAACATTCTCACACTGAATTTCTAATTTTTCACACATCTCTCTTATTGTACATTTGTACCTCACACTCTTAGATTGTGTCTATCTATTTTTTTTATCTCTCATTGAATGTCGAAGACCCTATTAGAGGTAACGATTATAATAGTCACAATTGACTGTTTAAAGTTCCTGCTTTGATAAGAACCATCCTGATACTAAGAACCATTCTCACAAAGTGCAGAGATTCAAGACATTCTTCCACAAATCTCCACCTTGGGATTGACACCTCTGAACTTCTAGAAAACTTAGTTATGATCTGCTACCGCCAGCCACAAAGAATTATTTCCAACAATCATAATTAAGCAAGTCCAAACAATGCATGAACTTGCCCTTAGGAACAGGCTTGGGAAACATATTAATTGAGTTATCCTTTGTACGTATTAATCTTCCATCCATGACTATGTGTGAACAAAATCTTTGTTTTAGGATTGGGGCTTAACACTTGACAACTTTTTATGTTAATTGATTGATTTATCTTTATTTTCTTTTGATTTCTCTCACCACAAGAAAATGTTGAATTATCTATAGATTATTTCCCGCATATTTCAATTTGTTTATAGTAAATTGTTACCAACGGATTTATCCGTCGGTAATATAAAAATCCGTAACAGTAAAACATCATTATTGACAATGTTTCCGTAGATAATTCCGTCAAATATTTTGGCGCTTTTGAGTGGGAAATTTTTCTAATGAAATTTACCCATAGATTTTTCCATCGGTAAATGGAATATGTGGGTAAATTGGAAACTTTGTAGGTAACTTTAAAAGAGAGAAAATATAAAAAAAATTTAAAGACTAATTTGACCGTGGGTAATGTGCTCAAATTCGTAGGTAAGTTTAAAAGGATTAAAAGATGAAAAATAAGTAAATAATATTAAAATAGTACTGAAAGGAAATTAGGGTTTTTCACTTTTCACGCTGCCTATCCCCTTTCGTCGAGTCCCTCATTCTCTCAACATTCTTTACCTTGATGCGAGTCCTCCCCAGAAGAGCATCGCACCGCCAAGCTCCACACTACCACTTGTGTCTGCGCCCTTGCTGCTTTTTCGTCTCCCCTCATTCTCTCAACATTGCCACTCGTGTTTGCACCCTTGCCACCCTCTTCCTTGTTTGTGAGTCCTCCCCGAAAGAGCACCATTAAGGTGAACTATTTTTTTTTTTTTTTTATCAATTGGGTCCTTGAACTTGTATTAGTTTTTTAATTGGGTCTTTCTGTCTAACTGTCGTTACAGAAAATTTACTTATGAGTCAATTGTGTGAGTTTGCAGTAAGGTTATTGTAGGGTAAAGCCTGAATAAGCTTGTGAAGGAATACTTAGGTTGAGTGGACTTGTAGAGGTGAGAATATTAGTTGAAGAACCCATTGAGAATACTAGGTTTAGAACCTGTAGAAGCGATAATATTGACCCTAGGATAGGTGAGAATACTTAGTATAGACTTGCAAAAGTGATGACAATACTAGATTTAAGGACTAAGTAGCTCCTATGATTAATTTTCTATACTAACAATTAGACAAAAGAATCTAATTAAAAAATAAATACAAGTTCAAGGACCCAATTGAAAAAATAAACAGTTTAGGAACCTAATTATAAATTGACAAATAGTTCAGGACATGTAGAGTAATTTAAATATATTTAAAAATTGAAGAAAAAATGAAACTCAAAAGATTGCATCCAAATAGTGTCGACTAAGTTGTGCTAGGTGTGTCGGTATTAGAGTGGACGCTAACCTTTCGACTCTAGCAACCCTTTCTTATAAGGGGCGTTTGGTATGGGAGGAGTTTTTACGTGCCCGGGAATCATGATTCGGAATCATGAATCCTGGGAATGATGATTCCTGGGAATTAATAAAATTTGTTTGGTTAGTCATAAATAGTCTTGTGAATATTTATATAAGTTATCTGGAATCAAAGAGTTATGAGATATTTTTACCCGTTACTTTAATTATTTACTGCATTAAATAATCTAATAATAAAAAGTAACGTGATATTTTTACTGCCGTAAAAAAAATTAACTTGGAAAAGTTAGATTCTCACCTCCCTTGATGGGAATATTTTTGCGGGAAAGTGACTTAAAAACAATTCCTGGGAATCATAGTTTCCCAAAAATATTTTTTTTTTAAAATGCATACCAAACATGGGAAAATAAGTTTCCCAACTTAAGATTCCTGAAAAATTAAAAATTTATCTCCTACCAAACACTCAACTATAAAAGTGAGATACCACCCTACCAAATCAAAGTGATCAGATACCACAAATCACTGTCAACACCTTCCCTTCAATTAGTTAGTGGCTTTCTGTCATGAGAATTGAGAATAGAGGCGATAGGAGTTGTGCTGCGCCTCTGGGGCCTGGCAAATATAGAGCAACGACACTACAACTATGGACATGGCTCGAGCATGTCTCAGTCTCTTACCAACATTCTCTCCAAAAAAAATTTGGATTGAATTAAAAAATTCATGAGTAACAATGACCCTCAACTATAAATAAACTAATATAAATCTTTTTATAAAATATCATACTTGATTACACAGATAATATAATTACGATTTATTGGTGTACGTACTCTTCTTCCATCTTTTCATCGCATCCACTTTTTGTTTTAATCTGTGTCTTAATTAGTTGTTATAACGAAGACACATAGGGATACAGTTTTACTTCTGGAAATTAATAATGTTTGAGAGTGATATATATTGATACCTAAAGGCTGTTAGCAATAATTGTACTTTCTCCTGTTAAACAAGCAAGAACATATACTTTTGCGAAACACAATATTATGTTTGGTGGTGAGTCATTTCATTCTAACCTAGGATATATACAGGACAGGATTTATTTTTCGTTTAGCTTGGTTTTATTCGACACATTTACAACTCAATTTCTAAGTCTGATCAGCATGGGAGGCTTGGTGGGAGGACCTATAATTGCGAGTAATGGCTGCAGTTGGAAAATTGACGAAACGTGCGTAAGTTACGGGACCATATCTAGTACTGTCACAGCTATAATCAATAATTATAATACCTTATCACGTAATCTTTGTGTTTCATGAAACAATTGACATATGAGGAATTCTTAGTTAGGTACAAATTCAACTAATAAAAAAATTATAACTAATAAAATAAAAAATAAATAAATTCACCTGTAAAATAAAGAAATTAACATTTAAAACAAATAAATAAAATTCATAATTTTTTCTTCACTATTTTTGCGTGTAACCGTCTCTCTCTTTTTATTTCTATATCAAAAATTTTATCACCTAATAAAATTTGATGTTAAATTTTACGTGAACTTTGTTATTTAAAAAATGTTAACCAATTTTTGTTAAAATCAATCTTATGATGAAAATAAAATGTCTATATTATAAGTTATTTTAGTCTGTACATTATAAAGTTATTTTAACTTTTCTTATCTGACAACCCGTTGTAGTCCACCCACCCGTATCGGACTAGCCCGTAATGGACCAAATAGTCCATTTTACCACCTCTAATTTTTTCCTTCTTTTGTGAGTGGTATATTTGTAAAGGTGGAAAATTGTAATTTATTAGAATTTATAAAGAACGGAAACTTGTTAATTCAGCAGAATCGTTCTTCTTTTGTTATTATAAGAATAAGAATACATATACACAGGTCATTGCTGCATTCATTATCATAGTGGCTATCAACCGGAAATGACTTCACGAGTTAATTTTAGTTGTATATTATCGGTCACGTTGAATTATGAATAACATAAATTGATGAAGGCAGTCAAAATTAGGAGAAAGTGGGTCCCAAGATCTAGCAGTGAGAAGACACACTGACACACAATACCAAATGTACAGTACAGTATTCAAAGGACAATATATGCTAGTCATGTAGTTAGTTAATGTGCGGTCTTTTTTTTATTTCATCTTAATATTTCCTGTTGAACAGTTATATCAAATTAATTGAGCAGACGGAGCAGGTATTAAACAGGATCAGTTTCGAGTTGTTTCTTTGTTCTCTGTATTTCGAGTTGGAATTTTATAATTGTTTGGTGCAAGAAAGGTTAGGTATTTTCTGGTCTGCCACACCCTATTCGTGGCTATCACTGAGTGGCATTGGCATTGAATGAATTTTTTTCCTATCTACCCCTTTGAGAGGGGGTGATAGCGCGAATTAGAGAAAATTAGTTTATGCATGTGAGAGCATGACTTACAAATCAATAGAAAAACACAAGAACGAGGGTGGCTAACAGTTGGTGCATTGGGTGATGATGGTCTCAAATAAATAGAATTGACTTAAGATGTACATTAGGTTCGACTTATTTGATTCATCTATTGGCTCCATTCCATATATTTTATTATTATATTATATATACACAAATATACAACATAGTAATGATTTATTTTTCATATAAAACGATCAGAATAAGTTAAAATTCTTCACATTAGTCTAATAATATAATAAGCATGGTCATAACAACTGCAAGGCCAATATGAGGTAGTTTTCTTGGCCATGAAAATTATCTAAGATCTCAAAAGAAAATTTATAGTTTTTTAAAGGTTTAATTGCCCTTTTAGTCTTTATAGTTGTAATAAATTTTCCTTTTAATTTCTATAGTTTAAAATATCCTATTTTGGCCCCTATAGTTTAATTATTTAACCCTATTAGTTATCGCCGTCTAAAGTCGTCTAACGTCGTTACATTAATTTCGATCCTTTAAAACTACTACAAAATTAAAGATAACCGTATAAAATTGCTAAAAAGATTTTGGCGATTTTTAACCTCCATAATTAAAAAACAAAAGTTTCTTTTTATTGATTTTTTTTCTTTCTTCATCCCTTTGCCACAAAGGATTTTTTTTCCCTTCTAATGGCTTCCAAATTCTCCACTACACATTCCGACCATTTTGCGCGCCCTCCGCTATCCTTTTATAGTGATGACTTATCGATGCTCTTGTACGACGTGCTGGTGAAGATCGCAACCTCCTTCGACGACCTAAACCTCCATGCAGCATCACTGGTGTGTCATTCATGGTGGGAGGCATTATGGCTACTACTGGATGAAATGGTGTTGCTCCGATGGGGGGAGCGCTTCAAGCATGGTTGCCTCAGGGTCCATCCCAACACCAACAAGACTCTCAACTTGTTCATGAAAGTGGTTGCATGTGGCTATACCCTAACCATGGTGGACATTGGCCTCATTTACTGGGAGAAAGGAAGAAGGGAAAAAAAACTTCGTTTTTAATTTATGGCAGTTTTACACTACCAATTTCAGTTTTGTAATGATTTTAAAGGATTTGAATGTAACGACATTAGGCGACTTTAAAACGATGAGACCATAAGGGTTAAAAATTGCAATTATAGGGACCGAAATGGAATGTTTTAAATTATATGGACTATAAGGAAAAATTGTTGCAACTATAGAGACCAAAATGGTAATTAAACTTTTTTTAAATATTTATTATTAATTTAAATTATTTGGTGATAAATTTTATTATGATATGATTTATTATTTGT
Source organism: Pueraria montana var. lobata (assembly GCA_026413185.1). Taxonomy (NCBI): domain Eukaryota; kingdom Viridiplantae; phylum Streptophyta; class Magnoliopsida; order Fabales; family Fabaceae; genus Pueraria; species Pueraria montana. Next base: position 13,928,747 of record CM048656.1, read on the forward strand.
TACTATTCTATAAGTAAGACTACTTAGTCTTTTTTTTTTGGTCGGTGATTACCTAGTCTTAAGATTGAATTAATTGAACAATTGAAAACTTTGGATAAATCATATTACATCAAAATCAATTTTAATCAAAATCAATTTGGCAGAATCAATGCAAGAAATGTGTGATTTTTTTTTTTAATGGCACAATTTTTTTTTTATTAAAATGACCTTTATAAGAAGTAGAATAATGATATTTGGACACCCCAACTTTTTAAACACAACATCTCTCATTTTTTTTTATCTCTTCTATCACATTATATTATCTATCATACCTATATTTTTCTATTTCTTTTTTCTCTCTCTAAGTGTCAACTAGGATTTGGGATGTCCATTTATTTTTATCCAAAGAAGCACAAGGTGTACTCCTACAAGACCCGAAAAAGTGAACAAAGAAGCCATATTGGCCTGTTACAATACCATATGAATGCTAATGGTATATGTCCATAACTTCACGGTTGTTTGAATCAGCCTATCCATAACTTCACGTTTTCATAACTTAAAAATATGCAAAAATTACTTCCACCTTGTTTGAATCAGCATCGAGAACCGTGGACGCACGTCATCCCCAAAACATATAATATAATTTTATAAGGGTTTCTGCGTTATCTTACAAATTTGAGGTGAATTTCACACACACATATAAAGACTCACGATGCATATGTTCATATCTTTATATATATAAAAGTAAGAGTCAGGGATAATTTAGTAAATTTAAGTTTTCCGCCCATTTTAAGGGTAAGTATATAATTATACTGCCTCACATTTTAAAGCAAAATATAAACGTTTTTCTTTTTCATTAACTACTTAATTATGATTGATTTGTGGAATAACAATTTCCTTATTTTTAACTATTTCACATAATTTTTCGTAGTAATTCAAATTGATTGGAAGAATTGAATATAATTACAAAGATTATAAATATAAAGACGTAAAATCTACAATTGATTGGACGCATTAATTTTGCCAATAAATTTTAGAATTAAAATAAATCATAATCTTTACATATGTATATATATATATATATATATATATATATATATATATATATAATTATATATATATATATATATAAGTTATATTTTTTGCATCTAAAAAAGAAAATATTTTTCCACTCAAAAGAGGGATTTTTTTTATATTTTTATGTTATGTCAATATTCCAATATGTTATGTCACCTTAAAAAGGAAATATTTTTCTGCCCAAAAAAAAGGTGTTTTTATATTTTTAATTTTATATCAATATTCCAATTACATTAAAAATCATTTATATATTATATAAATATACTATATAAAGATATATAAATATTACATTATGTATATACATGTATATAATATAATATTATATATATATATATATTATTTTTATTTTTATATAAAAATGAAAAAAAATCTATCAACAATTACATAAAGATTACATAAACATATAAGGATTATAAAAAATAAAATATTCACTTATGACTATATAATTAAATTACCGAAAACATATGTAAAAATATAAATATTAACTTATGATAAAATGTAATTAAATAACAAAATTATAAGATTAAAAATTGAGTGTAATTAAAATATTATAAAATAATAAGTCTAATATAAAGATTTTAATATAAATATTAAGATAATTTAAATATATAATTAAATTGATGAAATAATAAGTCTAATATAAAGATTTTAATATAAATATTAACTTATGACTATAATATATATAATTAAATAAAAATGAGGAAATTAATGAAAATGATTTTGTTTATTTTCTACTATTAACAGTTTCTTTGATTTAATCTATTAAAATTTATTGACTTTTCTAGGATGATTGGACAAGGGAATGTAAGATCACTTTTACGTTTTAAATATTTATTTTTCAGTGAAAATGATTTTTATGTTACCCACAGTAATTATAATATAAATACATAACAATGAGCTTCATAAAAAAATATTTTTTTATGCTGATAAAAATGTATGTAAATTAGTTAATTTATTCAAATCTACCAAATTAAATAATTGTTTTAAATTAATTTTTTTAATTCAACCTTTTTAAATTGGGTTTTATAAATTAAAGTCATTTTTTAAAAGAAATCATACATATATTTTTAAATTCAAACTTAACTTACCATATTAGATATATCAAGTATACTCACGGGGATCAACTTTATTTTTTATATATAAAAACAAGTAGAAAAATTTATGCTAAATTCATGGGAAAGTAAGATATAACACACGAGGATGGACATTTTTATATTTTTTATAAAAACAAGTAGGAAAATTAACAATTAATTAATTGGGATAAACCTTTTTTACTAAAGAATTTTGTCCAATCAAAATTAAAAATTTAATTACATAATTAATATATATTTAATTACATACAAAAATCAAATTAAATCAATATAATCACTATTATTTTCTCCACACAAAATTAGTCTCTAAAATTAATTTTTAAGCAAATAATTATTTATTTATTATTTATTATCATGTCACTTAAATAAATAATTCAAGATTTCTTCTACCTGGAAAAGAATTTATTTTCTTTTATACATTGATATGTATATGTCAATATATTAAAATAAAAATTATATATAAAAAATAACACATAGGGATGGATATTTATTTTTTATAAAAGCAAGTATAAAATTTTCACTTAATTCACTGGAATGGACAAATTACTTGAAATCACATTAATATCTAAATTATTATGGTGAAATAATATTTTTTTATTATAATAATTTTAATTTAAATGTATTTTTATGATTGTCTCTTTCCTGACTCAAACAATTTATTGAATATTTTATTTTACAAACATACAAAGTACGAAAAATATAGGCAAAAATATAACAAATGGGGATGAACATTTTTCAAGAAACTATGAAGAGAAATTTAAACGTAACTTACTATATTAGATATATAAAATATAACACACATGGATGGACTTTTATTTATTAAAATAAGTAGAAAAATTTTACATTGAATTCATAGGGATAAACTTTTTTACTAAAGATTTTTGTCTAATCAAAATTATGATTTTTTTATATGTTTAATATATATTTAATTACATAACAAAAATAAAATTAAATCAACATAATTAATATTATTTTCTCTATGCAAAATTAGTGTCTAAAATTAAATTTTAAGCAAATAATTATTCATTTTTATTTATTATATTCTCACTTAAATAAATTATTAATGATTTTCTTCTACCTGGACAAATTTTATTTTACTTTTATACATTGATATGTATATGCCGATATATTAAAATAAAAATTATATATAAAATATAACACATAGGAATAAATATTTTGTTTTATAAAAGCAAGTAGAAAATTCTCACTTAATTCACGAGATTAATAAATTATTTGAAATTACATTAATTTCTAAATTTGATGGTGAAATAATATTTTTTATTATAATAATTTTAATTTATATGTATTTTTATGGATGTCTCTTTCCTAACTTAAATAATTTATTAAATGATTTATTTACAAACATATAAGTATGAAAAAATATAACAAATGGAGATGAACATTTGTCAAGAAACTATGAAGAGGAATTTAGACTTAACTTACCATATTAGATATATAAATTATAACACATCGAGATAAACATATTTTTTCATATAAAAACAAGTAAAAAAATTTACACTGAATTCACGGGAATAAACTTTTTATTAAAAAATTTTGTTCAATCAAAATTAAAATTTCTATTATATATTTAATTACATGACAAAAATAAAATTAAGTCAACATAATCACTATTATTTTCTCCATACAAAATTAGTATCTAAAATTAATTTTAAGCAAATATTTATTTATTTTTTATTTATTATATTCTCACTTAAATAAATTATTCAAAATTTCTTCTTCCTAGAGAAAATTTTATTTTCTTTTATACATTGATATGTATATGCCAATATATTAAAATAAAAATTATATAAAATATAACACATAGGGATGAATATATTTTTTTGATAAAAGTAAGTAGAAAATTTTTACTTAATTTATGGGAATGAACAATTTCCTTAAAATCACATTAATATGTAAATTATTATCGTCAAATTGTAATTTTTATAAAAAAAATATTTTTTATCCATTTGTTTTACGAATATATAAAATATACCACACGGGAATGACTATTTTTTTTATAAAAACAAGTAGGAAAAATTACATTGAATTCATGGAGATAAATTTTTTTACTAAAGATTTTTGTCCAATCAAAATTATAATTTATTTTACATAATTAATATATATTTAATTACATAACAAAAATCAAATTAAATCAAAACAATCACTATTATTTTCTCCACGTAACATTAGTGTCTAAAATTAATTTCTAAGCAAATAATTAATTTTTTTATTTATTATCTTCTTACTTAAATAAATAATTCATAATTTTCTTCTACCTTGACAAATTTGAATTTTCTTATATATATATATATATATTAAAATAAAAATTACATATTAAATATAACACATAGGGATGAATGTTTCTTTTAAAAGCAAGTTGAAAATTTCTACTTAATTCATAGGAATGAATAATTTACCTTAAATCACATTAATATGTAAAATATTATGGTGAAATTATATAATTTTCTTATAATAATTTTATTTTAAATATATCTTTTTTATGGCTTTCTCTTTTGTGGTTTAAATAATTTATTAAATATTTTATTTAATGAACATAGAAAGTATGAAAAAAAATATAATACATAAAGATGAATATTTTTTTCCGAAATTATGAAGCAAAAAATATAATAATATAATAAATTACATTACATATAAAATCTAAATAAATTTTTTTAACATTTTGTTTATCCCGTGCAACGCAGGGGTCAAAATCTAGGGGGGGTTTGGGTTGTACAATTAAAATATCTCTAGGCTGAATAACATTATTTATATAGTAAAATTTTATAATAATTTTGGTTCCTTAGTTTTTTAAATATGTTCAATTAGGTCCTTTTATTTTTTGAATATACAATTAGGTCATTTAGTTTTTTAATTTTACCCAATTAGGTCCATTTGTTTTTTTAGTATGCAATTAAGTCATTTAGTTTTTTTTTATTTTTATCCAATTAAGTCCTTTCCGTCAAGTCTAACATACTTAACGGACCTGACGGATAGGACTTAATTGGATAAAAAAAAAAATTAAAGGACCTAATTGCATACTCAAAAAATAAATGGACCTAATTGTGTAAAATTAAAAAACTAAAGGACTTAATTGCATACTCAAAAAATAAATGGACCTAATTGAGCATGTTTAATAAAGGGGACCAAATTAGATATTACGCCTATGATAAATGATAAATAGTGTGATGTTTGAGGGATGGCTTAATCTTAAATAATATAAAAAAATATATTTTACTAATAAGTGTTTTAAGAATATTTATTAATTAAAAATAATATATATATATATATATATATATATATATATAAAATTTATATATTAAAGCTTAGAAAAAGTACTCCTTATTTCATATTTTATTTTAAATTTTTAATAAGAAATTTAAATATACTTATTAAGATATTGTTTATATTTAATATTCAACTGTCTCAATATAAACAATAAGTGTAAAAAAAAAAAAAACTCTCAAAATATTAAGTGTTCATTTATTTTAAAAACAGGTAGAGCAAAATATTTTACATATCTTGGAGGAGGCAATTGTCGGTTCAGTGCTTGGGTGTCAAAAAGATTTTACAATCCTCGGAAGAATCAACCGTAGGGTTTTTGCTAGAGTAAAAATAAGAGAGAGAATATGCATTAGCAGCATTACAATTTAAGTAAGGAATTGATTTAGGTTGGAGTAAGTTAGCTACAGTATATGCATTATAATGTTAATTAGCAAAGAATAATGGGAAAATGATTTGGATATAAAAATTAGATATATTATATTATAGATTTTTTATTTAAAGAGAGGATCGTTGAACTTTGGTATACAAAGAGTTTATAATAATTCATGCTACTTAACCAATTAAATTAAACCTTCTAAATTAATACTACCTCCGTCCTTAAATATAAGACTTTTTTTTTCAATTTTTTTTTCTTTTTATAAGACTCTTTTCAAGTTGTCTTTTGCATTAATTATTTTTTGACCAAAAAACCCTTAATTACTTTACAATAAATGTTATAAATTAAAAAAATAAAGGCATTATCTCTCTTATAAGGATTGGAGAAGAATAATAGCATACATTAATTAATTAGATAGAAAGTAATTAAGTGGAAAGAAAGATATTATGAGTCTCAATAATTTTAAGGATAATTTTGAAAAAATAATACAAATTACTAACAAATTTAATGTTACTAACTAAATTAATCAACTTTTTTAAATGATATGAATTAGTTAAAAAAGTCTTATATTTAGGAACGGAGGTAGTATCATAGATTTTAAGTTTAAGTATTAGTATCAATATTATAGAATGATAGGGAAATATATTGATATTTATTTGTGATCACAAAGTATATACACCACTCAAAGCTGATAAAAAATAATACTAAACTCAAGGAAATTTTATTGTGCAACAATATAACTAGCCATATTTTACGATAGCTAATAAAAATGTTTGGCTTTAATGAGACCGGAGAAAAAGGTGAAATGAGTAAAAATGAGAATGTTAAAATAGATGTATAATCACATAAGAAAGAATATGTTAGGAAGAGAACATATTAGTGTGGTACCTATATTGAGAAAAAAAATAACAAAAAATTAATTAATTACAGTAATTTAAATACGTTCAAAATATAGTCACGAAAGGCACAGAGAGAAAAATATATTGCATCCAATAACCTATTGAGGGAGATTAAAAAGGATAATATTAAAGGAATTTATTAAAAATATATTTCTTGATAATAATACCTTGAGAATTCAAATTTTTAATTGAATCCAGTAACCTTATGCGATTCATGTAGTTGATTTTAATATAATAGAATAAGACTATTATATATTAGGAAAATTTTACGGTGCCAGCATATTTTCACAGGTAACAGTTATTTTTTAGTAAACTAATAAATTATAAACGTATGCACTTGTAACTTTCATCTTATAGGTAATATAAAATAGATAATATGGCTTATCGTTTAAAATCTTGTTATTTTGTTAATTACTAAATGATCTTTAGGGTTACTTTTGTTATCTATCTATTTACATACACTTTATGTTTTTCATGTTTAATATTTTAAAAAATTGAAATAAATCTCAATGAAACTTTTGTGATTATAAAATTTAAGACATTATTGACATTAAATTCTAACTCGTTTATGATGTAATTTTAATGTATAAAAAAATATTTTTTATCAATTCAAGATAAAAATAAAATAAAATAAAATTTCGATACCATCTTAGAGTAGTATCAAGAGGAATGAAAGTTGAGTTTTTTGGAATTGAGTTAATAAGCATACATTGATAAGCTAAAAGTTTTTACACTATTAATTAATTATAAATCATATCTCTTTTGGTACAAATTATAAATCATATCTAATACAACATTATTTCATTTTCACTTTTTTTTAGCATATCACTTACCACATTTATCATTATTATTATTATTTTTCTTTCTATTTATTTCCTTTTTTTCTTGATAATTATACAACTTGATAATTATATTTATGTATCTTAACTCAAATAGTTAGTAAAAAATTATCTTTAATTAAATATTTTTATAAATAGGTATAAATTATGTGATAATTTTACAAATATATAAGAAATAAAAATATAAACATGAGTGATATTATCAATTTATGAATAAAAATATATACATATATAAAAGTTCGGTTTGGATTGAATTGGTTTTGAAAATCAAATCCGAAATCCGATCCAATCTAATAAAAAAATTTGGTTTTTCAAATTTTTGATCCGTTCGATTTTCGGTTTATTCGATTTTCGGTTTTTTGGATCGACTTTTTCGATTTTTATTGGATTGAATCGGTTTATAAACACTTCTATGTTGTAGTTTGTATTCTTTATTTTTCAATAAGAAATGTATTTTTTTTATTGATGTCTAAAATCATTCGTGGTCTTCACTACCACTTTGTTGTCTTCATATGAAAAAGTATTAAGTAAAAACTCAAGTAAAATAGATATTTTTTTATCTTTACAATGGAAACATATTTTTTTTATAAAACAAAACTAATAATTATAAGATACAATATAAAATATTTTATTATTAATATTTCTTATTAAAACTATGTATATATCTACGTTGTATACAAATGTAAAATATATTTATAAAGATAATACTTTTTAAACGATACATTAATATAAATTAAAATAATATAAGATATATGTCAATATATAAAATTATTTTAATATATATCAATATTCATAACTATGTTAATATATTTTTGAAATATTTAAATACATAGATGTGATTCTTAATTGTCTTTTTTCACATGTATCTTTTAAAAAAATAAATAAGTATTTGATAATTTATTTATATTATCTAATACATGAAAAGACAATAGTTTTTCAAATAACTTTTAATAAAATTATAATGAAAATGTTATATATTTGTTTATCAAAAAAAATATTAGAAAATGTTAAATTGCTATTTTTAACTTTTAATAAATTTTTAATAAAATTATAATGAAAATGTTAAATTGCTATTTTTAATTTTTAAGTTTAATTTATAATTTGTTTTTCAAAATGTTAGAAAATGTTTCTCCCAAACATAAAATTACAATATCACATCAAATTTAATAAAAATGAATGTGATATATGACATTGCGCTTATTATATGTAATCATTTAAAAATGTGTTCTTAAATTTATATTGTTTCATTCATTCGCTTAATTTTGTTTCTAATATTTTTACAGGATGTTAAATTAATGAACTCCATAAAAAATATTTTAATGGAACAATATGTGAGTTCTTTTAGTTAAAATTGATTTTCTTATTATTTTCCTCTTTTTTTTTGTTATATAGTTTTATTTGTCTATATATATATATAATTACTTCAAGAAAGTGGCATTGTGAAATTTAAATTTATAGTTGTATTATAAAATAAACAATCTAATTATCTTTTTTTTTTTTTTTTAATGAATAAGTTCCTTATTGTGAAAATTTGAATTAGTTTTAGATTTTTTTAAAATAATATAATAAATTAACAACATTATCAACATATTTTATACATAAAAAAAATTCATCATCTTCTAAATAAACCCGTGCATCACACGGGTACTATCTAGTTGAGTTTAATAAGCGTACATTGATAAGCTAAAAGTTTTTACACTATTAATTAATTATAAATCATTATTGAAATTAAACTCTAACTCATTTATGATGTAATTTTAATGTATAAAAAAATATTTTTTATCAATTCAAAATAAAAATAAAATAAAATAAAATTTCTATGCCATCTTAGACTAGTATCAAGAGGAATTAACCTTGAGTTTAGGAATTGAGTTTAATAAGCGTACATTGATAAGCTAAAAGTTTTTACACTATTAATTAATTATAAATCATATCTCTTTTGGTACAAATTATAAATCATATCTAACACAACATTATTTTATTTTCACTTTTTTTTTTTTTATCATATCACTTACCACATTTATCATTATTACTATTTTTTTTTTCTATTTATTTCCTTTTTTCTTCTCGGACAAATCCACCCTCATTTGGCAAAATCATTATATTTATAACATTCCTAAATACGGGGATCAGTAAGTGATCACTCACCAGACTGAAACATTCCTAAATGCAAACCTACTTTTGTTTGTACCCTCCCATGTTTTTGGTTTCCTCTTTTTTCTTCTTCTTCTTGGAACCTACATGTCTATAAAGCGTTCTTGCTTTCTCTGTTGATGGCGTCAAGCAACAACATTCAGGCGATACCTTGCCGCCGAAAACATCGAAACTCAGCCACAACGATCCCCCTTGGCCGCAGGAGGACTCAGAAGAAACACTCTGGTGGTGACGGCAATTGCAGTTCCCCAGTGAATTCTTGGGAAGGTTCCAACAAAAGTCAGGTTTCGGCGAGGAAACTCGCTGCTGGGTTGTGGCAGATGCATCAGTCTATGCAAGTCACAACGGATCATGCCGTTGCTTTCGGACGCAGCTCGTTTCCTTCCTCCATGTCGCAGGTATGTCAAGAAATGTATATAAAATATGAATGCATTAATATTAAAATGTATTATAAAATATAAGATATGATCTAATTAAATTGTTAAAATAATATTATTGTACCAATAAACGCGTGAATCAAGTGGGATTGTTCCAAATTAATTAGAAGTCTCCGATACGAGTTATAGTATGTAGTTGCATTAAACATACTTAGGCATACGCTTATTCTCCTGCTATATCTCCATTAACAGGAGAACCACAAGTGCCCAACCCTTCAGTACTACAACCCAATCTGCAGAGTCAGTAATTTAAACAAATCATGGGGCACATCACTTTTTTGGTGGAAAAATAATACGGCACATAACACATCATTTGTTTGAATATAAATAGAGAAACAGCTTAGAGAGAAATAAGTAAAAAAAATATTATATTTTTTACTTGTTTAAGAGAATAGATAAGAAGGAAGGCGAAAAAAAATAGAACACACAACGTTTTTCCTTTAAAAAAGTTGGGGAGAAACGGAGGAGAAGAACTCTTTTTTTTTTTCCTAAAAAATTAAATAAATTATGTTATAACATAAAAAAAAATTATGTTAAGAAAAATAATGAAATAAAAAGTTTAATATTTAGGTTAAATTTTTTTTTAATTAGAATAAAAAATATTTTTATAAAATTTAGAGTAAATTACAATAACATTTCCTGAATTTTACTCGAATTATACAAGCAATCCTTTCTTTTTTTCAACCTATAAAAAATCTCCAAACTTTTTCTATCCATTATAGTCACACCCCCTCTCCTTCAATCAGCATTAACTGCATTTGTTTTTTTGGTCATTATAGTGATTGACACGTGATTTTTTAAAATCTTTTTGTCTCCAAAACTTCCCTTTCTTCTTCGTTAACTATGTCATTTGTACACACCATTATTGAACCTTGTTCTTATTCGCCCCCTTCTTCTTTTGTGTTCTCATGATGTTATTGTAATTTTTTTTTTCGTTCTCAACTTTGTTTGTGTGGTATGAACATTGTTTAGTATTTGGTTCCAAGATTTTGAAATTTTGTGAGGCATTTGATGTGAAATGTAAAACATGGGAAACAATTGTAGTGCATATTGACATTCCAGCAACTGAAATGGAAGAGGGGTATCGTGTGTAATATTTGTAAAACATAATGGTACGCGTGTAATATGTTATAAAACGTAAGAAGATACTTGCGTAATTCGTCCAAAATATAGTGGATGTCACTATAATTTTCTCTAAAATTTATGCTCTTACTACTCATACAAATAATAATAATTAGAAAGAAAATTTTCTATATTTTTCTTTCTTATTTTTATCTATCCATACAATACAATGTTTTATATTCCAATTCTCTTTTACTTCTATCATTTTTATTTCATTCTCTCTTATATCGTTTTCTAGTTTCTAGCATAAAAGAAAATACAAAACCATCAAACTTAGACGAGATCTCACACCTTGATATAAATTTGAAGCTAGTCCAACAACTTATCTCTATCCAAAATCCCATTTCTAAAGTCAAAATCGAGCATTTCTAAAGGACCACCTGATATGACTGCAACCAAATTCTGTACCAACCCTCATTACCTTTTTTGCTACGCCTTCCCCACACATAATGACCTTTGCAATCCTTGGGAAGAACAACCTAACCAGTGGTAATAATTAACTACACTAAATAGAATAAGAAAAGCTGCCTTCAAAAACATGATTACAAAATACAGCTGCTGCTGATGAAATGATGTTGTGAAAATTAGAAGCCAGTTTTTTCAGGATGTTAAGTTACAATTCTGGTTAATATAATTTTTTATAAACAAATAAATTGATATAAAAAGTTGAGTACAAGGGGTACTCAAACTCGTACAAAAATCCATCAATAAAAGTCAACACTAATGTCATTCCTTAACCATATTATTTCATCCAGTTCATGTAATAAAACACACCAAAATCACCCCAAAACAACTCATCACGGTGATTCATTAGATGAATTACAGGTTACAACATTCCTGAACCAATCAGAAAATATCATCAAAGCCTCTGTGTCTTGTTCAGAATTTTTGCGTTAAAATTACTATAGGCGCACCAACCGTGTTGACCCATTAAATTTCCCCTCACTAATATGAAACCGGCCAGTAGGATGCACTGATCCAGTGACTACTGTTATCAAAACCCAATCAAGCAATATTTTTCAGCTGGTTAATATAAAGGTTTAAATATCTTTTTAGTCATCGCAATTTAACATTTTTTTACTTTTCGTTCTTGTAAAAAAAAATATTTTAGTCATTGCAAATTATGTTTGTTTTGTTTTTCGTCCTTATAACGATTTAGATAGCTTTTTTTAACTGTTAAAAGTACTATCTAAATCACAAAAACTAAACAAACATAATTTGCAAGGACAAAAAAAAATGCAAAGACGAAAAGAAAAAAAACGCTAAATTACGAGGACTAAAAATGTATTTAAGTTTAATATAAATTATACTGTGAATTTCTTTGTCTTTTTCTTTTTCTGATTAATATTTTCACGCTTACATTTTGATATTTATATGCTAAAGAAACAAAACCTAAGTTTACTAACAATTAATAAGCATGCTTAAGTGATTGTCTTCCCAGTTTATGTTAGGCCAATTCTACAGTGGGAAAGTTCCTCATGTTTCCCACCGTGGGAAACAAAATATGATGCATTAGATTATAATCAACGGTTAAAATAAGTGAAGACTACCGTAGGAATAAATGCACCGGAATATCTTAAAAAAAAATTGTTTTTCTTTTTTTCTTTTTTTCTTTTTCTCCTTCCTGTTTCCGATGGCAAGGCCACTGTGCCGCCGTCGTCGTCTCCTTCTTCCCGTTTTCGACGGCAAGCCTTGTGAGACACAGACACAGCACCACCCTCAATTCATTGTCGGTGTACAAGATCCCACCATGCAGCACCTCCGGCGGCTACAAGTGCGGCGACTGGCTCCGGAACCGCTGCGAGGTCCACCTGGAATCGCGTCGTGTCGCGTCGGAACCGCTGCGAAAACCGCGTCGTGTCCGCGTCGTGGCGCGCCGGAACTGCTACGAGGTCCACCTGGAGGATCCGAACTCCGACGAGCTCTTCGCCGTGTGCTTCCTCTACCCTGGCCAGCGCGTGATTTTGTTTTAGATCTAGATCTAGATTCCAGACCACCCCCCCCCCCCCCACCCCGTGAACTCGCAGGTATCACGACTCCGGTGAAGGCATGGTCGAAGTGAAGGAAGAGAGGCGGAGGGAATGGGTAGAGAGAGGATGAGGTTGCAGTGGCAGTGGCGATGAGGGAAGGGTGTGGCAGAGAGGCGGAGAGGGAGGGTCGTTGCAAGAAGGAGTGTCTTTTTCTATTTTTTTTTTTTAAAAAATATTCTGGTGCATGTATACCCATTGTAGTCCACACTTATCTTATAATCCGATGGTTATTAAAACTTTCCCACGGTGGGAAGCATGAGGAACTTTCCCACCGTAGAATTGGCCATTTATGTTAATGTTCAGACTCTCTTTTTTATGAGTGGGCTTCATGTTTTGGTTTTATATATGATAGTTTTGGTATTTAATTTGCTAATAATTTTGAAAGATCAATTTATCTTGATCCTGCTCATACTTAGGCATACGCTTATTCTCCTGCTATATATGCTAATTCCAACTCAATCTTTGGTTTATGCCATTGGCTATAGCAGGCATGGATGCATGAAAAAACAAGTCTAATGTCCTTATACTTACACATGAAATTGTTGTGAACACCGGTTTTTAATTAGCAATTTAAAATAACAAAAAATTGCATTTGACACTACACTTTTATGGATTCAGATCCTCTGCATTTGCTTTTCAAACTGCATGGATCTTGGCCCTTAAAATATTAAGTTTGTCTTATAAAAAAAAGTATAAATAATTTTATACTCTTAGTGAAAGCCATTAGCCCATTATTAGATCCTAAGTGGATATAGGGTTAAAGGGGTGCCCTAAACCCTCAACGTAACTGTCACATCCTCTAGGCTCTAACTCAATAACTGCCCTTCTAAAAGCTGTAGTAATGTATGCACATATTTCTGTACCAGCAACCCCCACCTTCTTAGTGTACCAAAAAAAAAAAACCCACCTTCTTAAGGTCTAGTAATGAATTCAACTATTTCTTAGGGGTGTTCATGGATAGATTGGATTTTTAAAAATCTAATCCATATCCAATTAAATGGATTGGATTTAAAATCCATATCCATTTAATTGGATAAAAATGATTTGGATTTTCTAAAAATGGTTTAAAACTGATTTATAGTTCAAAACTGGTTTGGTTTTAAAACCAATTTCAAACCATAAACTAAATTTAACTAATTTTTAAAACCGATTTTAACACACAAAAATAGTTTAATCAATTTAAAAAAAGTTTGAAACCACTTTTAGTTTTAAACAAAATAGTGCCTAATTTTTAGCATATAACATATTACAAAAGAGAAATTACGGTAGAGAAAACTAATTGATTCACAATGTAAATGGACAACACATGAGAAATTATTCCAATCTCTATATATGAAATAAAAATCAAAACAAGATGGAAATTTGAAGTTTTTTAAATCCAGTCTATATTTAATTAATATCCATTTAAATGGTTTGAATTTAAAATTCATATCCATTTCTATATATATATATAACAGTTTTGATTTTTTTTGAAATTGATTTATGGTTCAAAATTAGTTTTAGAACTAATTTTTGGGTCCAAAATAATTTTTTTGAATGTTACAGTCTAATAAGAAGTAAAGACCAAAAGAAGATATTCCCTTTATTATAGTTGTAGATACATATTATGATTATAATTATTTTTAATTTATATTTACTTTAAATTTAAAACACTTGGGTAAAACAACAAATACTTGCTATATAATTTATCCATAGCAATCAATTGATGTAAAAAAAAAATCATAAAAATCAATAAACAGAAATGGACGGGAATATTTTTATGTAAAAAGATTAACTAAAAAATTAATTTGAAAGTAAAAAAGTTTGAATTTGAGAAAAGAATTTAAAATTATTGTACGAGAATAATCAATTAAGATTTGAATAGAAAAAGTGAAAGTAAAAAATTAAGAATAATTAATGAATTAAAATTAAAAAAAATATTGAACAGTAATGAAGTTATAAGAGTATAATAAAAAATTTATCTTTCCCAATAAAACTTCGACTTTACTATGAGCAGATGAATAAAATATTAATTTTAATTATATATAGCATTGAGTGAATGCTAATTAATTTGAAATTAAAATATTCAAAATAAAATTTAATATTTAACAATTATGTCTTTATTTTTTATGCATAAGCATATAAATCACATTTAATTTAAAAACAAGAATAATTAATTTTGTTATTTAAAAAAATGATTTTATCTTTTACGTGAAATTAAATTATATATGCATTTAAAAGCAAAAACATTTAAATAAACTTAATTAATAAATAAATATAAAAACTTATGTATAACTAACGTATATATGATACTAATTTTACTAGATATATTAAATAAATATATATTTTATAAACAAAAGTGGCCATTCATGACATCTAAAAAAGTCTTGCTTCCTCTGTTTAATTATGTGCCACAACCAAAATCTTCGTAAACAGTAACGAAAGAGAGAAAAAATCACTACAGGCCAATCTAGTATCTTCCCCAGCAAGGTCTGTACGCTATTCGGTTCCCCTATTTGTCCGTTGGATATGGCCAAAATCCGGGTGAGAAAAATAGGATCTGGATAGAAACCAAATCCACTAAATTGGATTTTAAAAGGGGTTGAATCGGTTTGGTTATGGATAAATTTGTATAACCGGATATTATGAACAGACCAATTTATTTCTAGTCATCCAACAGTTCCACACCACTGCGCACCAGACAATATACCAGTATTCTTTCACTTTACTATCTTGCATATCCACACATGCTGAATAACATACATACATGCCATACCTCCTGGACCATGCACTTTGCATGAGAAAAAGACAAGAGCTATAGATTCTAACATTGAACTGCGGTACAGTTCATTTTTTAACTGCGGTGTATCATATCCCACTTTTATTTAACTGTGGAGTAATATTTCTCAAAATTTATTGTCTAATGTTTGCATATCCACGTGCATGTTTGCTTCAGCTGGCTAATGGGAATGTAAAGATCACGTTTCCCCATTATGACAAACCTGGAGAAAAGTTTAAAGAGACTAATAAAGATCAGCTGAGGAGACCAATAACCATTTTGCGTTCAAGAAACGGACTTCGATGTGAGGTACATGCTAGTAATTACTTGCTCATTATTACTTGAGACTCTGTTAAATATGCTACAAATTTCAAAAATCCTCACGATCTCTATAAAACATTTCTGGACATGTACTCTTATCTAAGCAGTGTGGACTTTTCTGAACACTTGCTTTTAGTTAACGATAGAATACTCTTGGATGTAGTAGTAAAGTCTAGAATGGAGTAAAGTAGTAAACTACTATTCTATAATCCATAAGTAGGGTCGTCGTCTCTAGAAGTTTATACTTAAGTCTTATTTTAATATAACTCAACATGCAATTTTTATTTTATTATTCTAATTTTTTAAACTGTAAAATTGTTAATTACAATTTTATAATCAAGAATTTCAACTCTGTCTTTCTACTAATCTATTCAATTACTATCTTGCGACATAATTTATCTCAAATTAATTTTTTTTAAAATAATTTTGAAAAACTTCTTTAAATGATGACAACATTAACAATTGCAGATATTATTCATAATATTCTATAAACATTCATTTAAAAAATTATTTTTCATGTAATTTAATACTTCTAATAAGACATTCTATAATAATAATAAAAAAAGCTTCTAATAAGACATTAGTATTTCTTTAATACCTTCAAGACTACTAATATCAAATTAATTATCACTAAAACTTAAATTTGTTTCAAATTTAATTTTTTTTTTCAATTCATTTTCTTTTAAAATTTTCTACTATTGGGATTCTGATGTGAACCCAAGAAGGTTTGAAAACCTTTGAACCCACAAGTCACTTGAATTACACCAACCCCAAGAAACTAAGAATCAGATTTGATGATCCACTTGAACCCTTGAGTACAAGACACAAGAACCCAAAGTGTTTGAGACGTCACAAGGATGATCAAGCCTTGATAAGTCAGAAAAGTTCTAAAAAGAACCAAAGAGAAAAACTCTCTCACTAATCTGAATTTTCAGAATTGCTTTCATTCAACTTGGTTCTGGATACAATAAGCTTTGCCTATTTATAGAATAAGTGCCGACCTAGGTAATTATTAAACATCAAATCCCTATGTAACAACACATTAACTAGGCAAATGAAAAGTCTCAATTAAACCCACATCAATAAGCTTGTTTAATATGTAACAGCTGAATACATTTATTATTCCCAAGTTGAAAAAACTCTTATTAAACCAAAGTAAATGAAAGAAAATTTCAAATTCGTCCAAATACATCAGCTGGCCATAAAAACACTCTTTCAGCCCAAAAAAAACATGATTGAGCATAAATACAACCAGCCCATGTATAGTTGATGGCCCAAGCTCCTTAATTTCAATGGTTTTGGCCCAAATCTCTTTCTTCAGCTCCATCTTTAGCCCAAATTAATGTTAAAACGTGATTATGCTCAGATTTAGATTGGACAGAATTTTCATTGGGCCAAATGTCTTGAACAAGTCCATTTAGTGCTTCCTTGAATCTCTTAGCCATTGCTTTTGTAATAGGCCCACTTGGAATTTGCAAATGATCCCTTAAAGTGCTTGAATGTTCTTGTTCCAGCCCATGATTCTCATCAGATTCAAATAAAAAAGTCAAGTAATTTCATATTTTAAAATTTGTTCAAATAAGCTATGAACAAAAGAAAATAAATTCATTTAATATATATACAAAAAAATCTAAAGAATTAATCTTCAATTGAATTGTGCGATCTTATTGCTATTATTTTCATCAAAATGTTTTTTTTTTATAGATCATACTATTTTTATGAAATTTAATCTGTATGTTGATTTTAATGTATTTTTTTAAGTTCAAAACAAATGTAAAACAATTAATTGTTCATATAATTCTTTCAAATAAGTAGCAAAATAATAGCTTAATTATTAATCCAGTGTCTTTATTTTTTTCTTAAATATTCAATTAGGCTTCTCTCTTATTAAAAGCTTCAATCAAGTCTTTTATTTTTTTAAAATACTCCATGTAGACCCTTTCCGTCCAATTAAGACTGACTCCACTAGATTGAGTTTTTTTTTTGCAGTTTTCATTTATGAATAATAATGATTTTTAACTGCTACTACATTTATTATTATTTTAAAAATTAATAAATTATAATAAAAATACAATTTTTAAAAAATTAAAATTTTAAAATAGTGACAATTTATAGTCACCACTATATCTATTATTATTTTAAAAAAAAAAAAACACTATGCCTTGTCTTTCTTCTCACCTTCGTCCACCACCATCATGTATAGCATTATGGACAACAAGAACCACAATCCAATTTTTTCAGAACCAAGAATCGCAATCAAAACCCTAAAAATTGCAATCAAAACCCTAACCACCCCAGATTAATCATTATCAGAACCTAACCATCCCAAATCAATCAAAATCAAAACCCTAATTAGATTTTTAGTCAGGCTAGGATTATGAAGCTCACCTCCATCGTCTATTCCCGAAAGCTTGAATGCATAATTATTTAGCTTTGACGGGTTAAAGTGTTACCCGTTTCAATTATATATATATTAATCAATTTATGAACTGAAAATAATAGTATTTGAACATTGGTCCGTAGATGTTAACAAAAAGAAGAAATGAAAACTTAAATATATTATCACTATATATATATATATATATATGTTTCTCCTCTTGTCATCAGTATTCGGATTCTACTTTCCAACCTATGTTCTTTGTGGGTTTTATTTTTCAGCTTGAAACTTCTATGCCACGTCCCAAAGGTTCTACTAAAGAGGTGGCCACAATATGGAACCCTACTCTCAGTGAAGATGCATCCAATGAGTTTATCATGATCCATAGCAGGAAGCTTCTCGAAGACAAAAAATTAATAGGTGACCATAACTCTGTTATCTCCACTTTGCTAGAAGAACTCCTTCAAGCTCAAAGGTTCATCCATAAACTCAGGGCAGAACAGAAGTGCATCAAGAAAAACGTTGAACAATTTTTGCAAAATCTTAAAGAGGACAAAATCTTCTTGAAGAGCAAGGAACACCACAAGATTAAAGCAACATTAGATGACTTAAAGGGCAAGTTGGAGAGGGAAAGAAGAAGTAGAGAGAATATGGAGTTACATAACACCAAATTGGTGCATGAACTCGCTGAAGCAAACTTATTGGCCAAGAAGTTTATGACAAACTGCGAGAAAGAAAAGAAAGAAAGAGAACTGATGGAGGAAATGTGTGAGGAACTAGCCATGCAAATAGGAGAAGACAAGGCTAAGCTTACGGTGATACTGAGCGAATCCAAGAGAATTTGCGAGGAAGTGGAAGAAGAGAGGAACATGATGCAAATGGCTGACCTATGGCTCGAAGAACGCGTGCAAATGAAGCTTGTTGAAGCACAACTTGTTCTTGAAGATAAATATAACCGGTTGGTGCAACTCACTGCTTCTCTCGAATTGTTCTTAATATCAAGGGGTTCTGAACTTGACACTACGAAACTAGAGGATGCTGAGTCAATCAAACAAGAAGTTGAATCAATAAATATTCAGCGGATTATGGAGCTTTCGTTTGATGTCGAAGACTTCGAAAATGTTTCCCATACATGAAACTTGATGACGGGTTTTCTGCCTTTGGTCGACACAATATAGCAAAGAAATAAGAAAAGAGGAAAAAGAAGTTGATGATAAAAATAAATAATATGATAGAGAAATAAAAATAAAAAAAGTGTGTGGAAATTATTATAATAACTTTGTGACATGAGTAAGGTTAGTCTTTCCACCTTTTGTCAATTCTGTTCACGGTATACAGCAATACAGCATTTGGAAATATGTGCAGTGATATATATGAATATTTTCATTTTATAAATATTCTATTAATATTTATAATTTCTTTTTTTTTTTCTCTTTTCATAAATTCATATCACTTATTATATCCTATAATTCTCTCTCTTCTTTTCTTTTCTTTTTCTAGATGTTTGGATAACACAGAATGTCTATGCTACATTTTCCTTTAAAAATAATTGAGTGTGAGTCACTGACTCATTTTTCTTTTTTTTTTCTTCCTAGAGTTAATATGGTATCTCAAAAAATTTAAGATTAAAATACAATTTTGATTCCCTATTTTTTATAAGGTTTAAATACTTTTTTAATCATTACAATTTAAGATTTTTTTATTTTTCGTCCTTGTAAAATATTTTTTTGAATTTTGGTCACTGCAAATTATGTTTATTTTATTTTTCGTTCTTAAAGCAATTTAGATAACATTTTTTTGACTGTTCAAAGCGCTATCTAAACTGTTTTAAAGACAAAAAGTAAAACAAACATAATTTGTAAGGACTAAAATAAATAAAAAATTACAAGAAAAAAAGTAAAAAAAAAAAAGGTTAAATTATAGGGACTACAAATATATTTAAAATTTTTTATAATATTCGATTTTAGTTCTTTTATTTTTAAATTAAGACATTTAATTCTTTAATTTTAAAAATCCAGTAATTTTAGTCTCCAATGGGCCCAACCCATGACCAAATTGAAAAGTTGACCATTAAGTTATTAGTGTTGACTTCCACGTGGCAAAATTTAACTTGACCAATTCAACTTCTCCATTGACCGCTTCGAAACTGGATCTATGGTGAGTTACCCCTTCGTTTCACACCCTCCAAAACGTTTCTCTCGCAACCTTGTTGTCACCGTGTAGACATTGGAGCTCCGACGGTCGCATCAGATGTTGGTCTTGTTTGGCCAGAGTCTACATCGCACTCTGTGATTCTCACAAGTCACAACTCCCGCAAAGGGTGTGGTGTTTCTTGGATGGAGTGTGAACAGTGGGTGTGGTGTTTAGCATTGTTGAGTTTGGTTCAAGCCCTTTTTCTCGGATCACCTGAGGCGCACCTGCTATGGTTCAATCCCGCATTGTTCCTCTCCCCGGACTTCAATTTCGTATCCTACATTTCGAAGCAACGAACTTTTGTCCCCTTCGACAGGTTCTGTTTGGAGCTTAACAACTACCTCTCTTCCCTCAACCACGAACTCATTGATCTTATAAATCGTGACTATGTCGATTTCGTCAACCTGAACACCAAGCTCGTCGAGGTGAACATCGTTGAAGTGCGAATGCGGGATGTCGTTGTGGTGCGAACTGGCATCACAAAGGTATGAATGAAAAGTACTGCCGTTGCAGAAAGTTCCTTCATTTTTGTTGACTTGATTTGGTAGCTTAACTTTTGAAGCCACTAAAGATGTGATTTTTACCATTGCATGATCCAACCTGAATGTACTACAGGAACTGAAATTATTCAACAGCAGTTTCACTGAGAAAGTCAACGTTAATTTTAACAGTCATCATTTCAATTTGGACAAGGGACAAAAGTAATTGATTTTTTAAAATTGGAAAACTAAATGTTTTAATTTAAAAATAGAATGACAAAAATTACATTTTAGCCAAAATTTAAAGATTTTGATGTAGTTTTTTTTTTTGACGTTAAATGAGTTTTGGATATATGAAAGGAAAGAGAAAGAAGAAATATTTTTTCCTTAAAGAATAATTTTTTGGTTTCTTAGTTTCCTGTATAATATTTAAAAATGGAAAATATATTAAAAATAAAGTGACAATTTTGTAATTAAAAAGCGAAACTAGGAATACGAAATGAAAACAAAGGAAACGAACACTTAATATTCTCATGTTGAATTAGAAAATGCATCAACAACATCGGTTATGAGATATAACTAATGTTGAAGACGATTAACAACATCGCTTATGCTAGAACCGATGTTGACAAAGTCATTTTATTTACAAAAATGCCACCGCATATTTTTTGACATCAGTTCTTATATAACCGATGTCAATTGGACGATGTAGAATACATATTTTCTAGTAGTGTTCGTTACTGAAAAAGTTATAACTTTCATTTTTTCTATACTTTTCTACATTTTTATTTCCATGAGGAGAGTGGAAAAGTGATATTCCTATAGAAAAATGAAAAGTTATTTTTTAACACACTTATAAATTTTATTTTTACTTATTTTTTTATTAATTATTTTGAATTTTAAAAATTATTTCTAGAAATATTAAAATGTAACCAAACATGTTTTTGTCTTTTTTTCCGAGAAATAACAATTTAATAATGAATATTTTTAGACTTTTCCTTTTTAATTTTAAAATTTTTTTACTTCAAAAAAATAGACAAAACAATTTGTTATATAAAAATAAATTTGAACAGATTTGTGAAAGTAAGAGGGAATTACTTAGTAGTATGAAAATATATGCCAAAAATCGTATACCAATTGTTGGTACTATTATTTTCATCTCATTTATTTCCTTTTTATTTTTTAATTTATTATTTTCTATTGGATGAAAATTAACAAATAAATAAATGGTTCAATATTTTTCTAACATCCATATCCAAGTGTTCTTACATTAATTAGAGCAAACATACAAAATTCAGAATCTGAAGAATGCGATACTCACAATAACAAAGCTGCATGGCAATGGTCACTATATGTCGTGCAAGAAAATTGTGCAGAATAATCAAGTTCACGTTGAATTCTCCCTAGCTAACGTTAAATTCCCATCAAGCTAGTAACACTATTCCAAATGACGTTAAGTATATTCATTTAGGATCAACATCAAATACATGATATTTGTGTGGGGTAGCACGATTGGAGTGCTGGTGTGTGCAAAAATCAAGATAAGACTAGCATCATAAGATGGCAAAAAAAAAAAAAAAAAACACCCTGAAATTATAAAGTGATGTGTGTGTTAATGCATGTGGGTAGAATCATTCAAATTATGTAATCTCCCACAAAACAAAATATCTATGTTTAAGCGTAATAATTAATCTCCTATTACTAAAAACCAATGGGAATTTGATGATGAATAACATCATAAGAAAATTATATATGTTACGTGTTATATTAAACTATGCCTTTTAGTAACACGCCGTTGATCTAAATAAAATTAAATTTGGATCTTCTAAAAAGTCTTAGATTTGAGACTTGTGAATAAAAAAAAAAAGGTAAGATACTAAAAGATATTTAGTCCCCTAATTTTCAAAAATTAGCAATTTTGGTTCAATAATCAATTTTACCTACATTTATTTCTTTTATTTCTTACATTTTAATTAATTAAATTATTTCTTTATGGTGCCTTAAATAAATATATTAGGTCTAGGTTCAATTGAACCAAAATAAAATCAATAAAATGTATGCAAAATTGAAGATTGAACAAAAATCACTGATTTTCAAAAATTATGAGACTAAATGTCTCTAATTTGAAATGGAGAATCAAAATAGCAGATTGAGCAAAATAAGATGACCAAACTAATGAATAGTTGACACCTATAACATGGTGACAAAAAAAATAAAAAAATAAAAATAAAATCTATGTCTTGTGAGTAGCAAGTGCGAGCATGGTCATAAAACAACATAAACTACTTGGAATTTCAACGAGAACCCAAACTATGTTACACTTGGGGGCTGTGAACATGCATACCAGGCTTTTCCTAGTTCCCTATAATGTGGAGGTTGTTGCTATATTTACTCCCCTTTTATACTAATACACTTCCCTTTTATCATTTGTCCCCAAACTACCATGCAAAACACACTCTCCTTATTGTTTCTTTGTTCTCCGATTTAACTATTTTCCAAGAAAAAAAAAACCCTCCACCTCCCACACAACTCTTCCCAATAACCACACTTCCCCTCATCCTGCAATGTTTTTCCAAACACTCCACTGCACAAAATTGAATTCATTTAAATAAACAAATGTCAACAGTAGCATCTCGTCAAAGGAGCTCTGTGACGGCGATTAATTTGTTTGGGTATGAACTTTTGCTCTTGAGATGTTGATGAATGTGGCAAACAACAATGGATTGATGGAACAACTAGTTTTTTTTTTCCACATTATTCACGCATTTTCTTGTTTGCAAATGACAATGCAGAAAATCCAATACACTTACACTATGATCACTGTAAGACTCCATGAAATTTTTTTTCTGATTTTCTTTGTTATACTTATTTTTATTATTATAGTATGTATGTGTGAATGCAAGAGTCGTGGAGCCCTGAAGCGGGATTGCAGAAGTGTTTTTCCTCTTTTTTCCGGAAGAGAACTATATAAGAGGCAGTGGAGGGGAGTGTGTTTAGTGTGGGGTAGACTGGGGATAAAAAGTGAGAAAGGGGAGTGGAAATAGCAATTACCTAATGTGGTTCAAGGTCGAGCTTGAACATGAGTCCACACTCCATAATGTGTTAATAGTAGCCCACTATCTAACAGTATCAAATAATGGATCCAAAAATATAAACTGATAGTAAATTTTGTGGACTCTCATAGTATGTACTAAATACAAATAATCAGTTATGGCACAAAAATTTAATTTGTATTATTAAATTAGTTTAATGATACTTTATAATAAAACATAATTAGTAATATATTAATTTATATAAGTTCACAAGACTATTTTTTTTATAACAAAAAATAGCACCTTTGCTAGGCAAGAGATAATTCTGGCCTTATATCTATAATTTTTTATAAATAATTGTTTAACTATTTATTTTATTGATTATAGTTTTTAAAGTGTAACTGATAATGTGCACTGCTAATTTGGTGTATTACTGTTGTAAAAATAAACACTCAAAATATCATTTACTTTTGGTACATTAATTTTAAACAATCAAAATTTAAACTTTTTTTTTTTGACAAAAACTCAAAATTTAATCTAGAAACTATAAATAAGTATCCTAGGCTTTGAAATATATAATCAACCAATAAAAAAAACTCATACGGATTTTCACACACAAAATTTTATTCACACGTTTATTTATTAAGATAATAATATATGGTGCACTTAAAAAATCACTTATACTTTGTTTGAACTCTTGTTTTTTCTTTCAGAATAAAGAGTGAAAAATAATATATAAAGGTTAAATGGGAATGATTGTTTCTTTCTACCAATTTTTTAATTCACTCGTCTATGTTAACTTTACCAGAAAATTTTTGTAATGATTTTCTTCTTCGCTACTCTTAAATCATAATGTTCTATATGCGAGCAATATCAAAAAAAAAAAAAAAAAATGTTCTATAAGCGATTGAACAGAATAGCATAATCATACAATCTTCTCTTGCCTTGATTAACCATACATGTTTTCCTTTTCTTTTACAGTCAAATATTACATTCAAAAGTTTGAATTAATTTTTTTCTTATGCATGCTATGGAATTTCTGCTTCAGTTAAATATTGATATGGATTTTGTTGAATTTCTTCTATTGATGTAAAACTTGGGCCCACTTTTTCTATAAAAATACATTTATTGAAGCAATTGTTAACTTATAACTGGCTCACACATCTGTAAACTCTAACGGTGCAACTCCGTGTTGCAACAGTAATTTAAATAAAAAATCAAGAACTCACTGTTAGATTAGATATGCTTTTACTTTTGGGTATTTTGAGATCTCAAATGATTAAATAAGCATATGTCCATCTAAATTATTTTCTGCGGATACTTTAGATATGTTTGGTTTAATTTTTTTAGAAAATATAATTCAAAGAAATTATCTCAAAAGAAATCAATTTAAACCTGCATTTATTTAAATATTTTTTCATATATAATTACTCAATGATAGGATTAAAAGAACTCTATATGAAGGAGTTACCGAATAACACAACCGATCAAAAGAAAATTCAAATACACAGAAACTTACCCCCCCCCCCCCCCCCTCCGGCAAAAAAAACAAAAAAAAAACTTCAGTTGAAGTATATACCTGACTTAAGATGAACTACTGGTCTAACCTGTCCACCTGCAATTGTTTTTCAAACTATACGTGCAAGAAATTTATTTCCATAAACTTAATAGCAACCACAGAGAGATAACTAATTAAAGTGAAGACAGGAGATATCAAAATGTGCATGGGACAGCAATAAATGCTTTTAAGAAAGATGTGCTTTAATCTTTAGTTGATCCATAAGATAGTACTACTAAGTATATAACGAGTTTCAAATTAATTTCAAGTACCTTAAAAGACAATTGCTTTCAGTGTACATTGTAATCATATCCTTTTATTTAATAACTATAAAATATATTGAATGTTTGGATGTTTTTAAGATATTAAATATATTTATTTTTATTTAATATTTTCTTTTTAAAACATTACAAATTTTGTAAAAACAAAAATATAACATTACTGGTTTTAATTTGTTGGAGTACAAGTATGAAGGTGAAGTCCCACATTGGGTAGAGATGTGCAAGTTGAGCAACATATAAGTGGAAAAACTCGCAAACCTAATGTCTTAAGGTTTTGGGTTGAAGATGGTGTCAAGTTCACTTGTGTGATGTGCTCGTAGTCCATTAGTGTAGATCTCCCTGAAGTTTAACCCCTCTTAGTGAAACACAATTAGTTGTGTGATGTGCTCGTAGTCCATTAGTGTGGATCTCCCTGAAGTTTAACCCCCTCTTGGTGTACAACAATTGGTATCAGAATCGATGGTTCGACAAGGTGACTGGCTCGAACAAGTAGAATGAATTGGCCATTGGTGTAGATCTCTCAGTATCTTACCCCATAATTGATTTATAAATCACTAAGAAACAACTTCTAATTAAAGTACTTTGCATAAAAACATTAACCAGGGATAAGCACAACCACACTTTGTCATCCTACTATCCAAACATCATTAAGATGATTGCTTAATTAGTTCATGTTTAGTACATGTTTGATTAGTTCATGTTAAGTCATAAGACGAATCAGGACCCTCAATAATTTTGATTTATGCAAAACAAATATTAAGTAAAAAAATTGCGTCATATAAATGCCAACAGAGAAAAACGTTGCATCTGTGTCTGTAAGATACAGATGATACGCAGACAGACGCTTAAGTCTGAAGAAGCATTTAAAGGCATAGTAAATGCACTATCGTTTTGTAATCTATTTTTCCAGGAATGTTCATAGAACATCCTCCTAGGATCTATTGAAGTGCATAAAGGGAAATAGAAAGAAGAGTCAAAGTATCAGAAGTTCCCCTCGCCTCAAAAGACACGCTACAGCTAGCAATGAGTACTTGTCTGAGCAAGCGATGTGACCACTGCAACAGAATGATATGGAGTATATCTCAAGAAAGATAAGCAAAATACTTTATCAGCTCAAAATGACTAGTTGGTGACAAGCATTTAATGCTCGCATTAAATGCCCTTCAACCACTCTCTTTCAGATATTTGTCAGACGCGAGAAAGAAGACCGTTTAGAGACAACGGTTACTTCCTCAGCAAGACTATATATAGCAGAAGTTTTTGAAGTGCTAGAGACAAGGGACTTAATTCAAATTACGCAAGCATTCTTTCAAGCCTTCATTCTTTTGTAAATTCTCTAAGTTGTAAAAAGCTCTCAAAACACCTTGAGCATCCTGAGAGAAAAATATATACTATGTTCCTCATTGTGTATATCCGTCTGTAAGACGAAACATATAATAAGTCTGTGTGCACCTTACAAAAACAAATCTTGTTATTTGTTTTAGAGCCAAAAGTGGTTTGGTAGTAAAGAATACTTGGATTTTTAGCTTGGAAAGGCTAAGTGTGAAAAACTACTTGGGTGAGCCAGAAGTGGCAGTGAACAATACTTGTAACTTGTGAAAGTTAGTGGAACTTGGTGGTTTGCCAAGAACTGGACGTAGTCTCGGGGTGAGACGAACCAGTATAAATTCTTGTGTTGTCTTTCTTGACCTTTTATCTTTTATAACTGCTTGAACTGACTTTGTCTTATGATTTAAATCTGTTTTGTTAAAAAGGCTTTCATCTGTAAGTTATCGTCTGTCAAACGTTTTCTACAAAAATGATTTCTTTTGTTCTACAGACGTTGTATGCTTTTTATAAAAAGTTTGCAAAATTTTTTATAAATCACAATTCAACCCCCCTTCTTGTGATTTTTGCCTTTACAATTTGGTATCAGAGCTCAACCTCTAAGGGTTGAGCACCTGACCGTGTCTAAAGGAAAAGATCCAGATGGCCAGTCACGACAATCAATTCATACCCCAGGGAGCCTCTCTAACAAGGCTTCCAGCCTTCCTTAGAGATGACTATCCTTACTGGAAAGACCGCATAGAGATGTACATCAAGTCCAATCTGTATCAACTATGGAACATCATCATGAATGGAGATATTCCCATCACAAGGCCCGGAGATCAATGGACCTAAGATGACTACAACATCCTTCAACTCAACAACAAGGCCAAATATACTCTGACCTGTGCTTTAACCATAAATGAGTACAAGAAGGTGCGTAGACTAAAATCGACCAAGGAGATTTGGGACTCTCTCTGCACAAACTATGAGGGAACATAAGATGTTCAACTAAGGAAAGCTGCCACTCTGACCAGACACTATGAGAACTTTTCCATGAAAGAAGGAGAAAGTGTTGATGACATGTTTGGAAGACTTCAAGTTCTTCTCTCAAACCTGTAATCTCTTGGGCACACGTATACTAAAGCTCAAATCAATCTGAAGATCCTTGATAGTATGCCCAAAGTGTGGGAACCCAAGACCACAGCTATCCAAGAGGCAAGGAACATGAGAACCTTGTCTTGGGATGAGTTGTTGGGAGTTCTACAAGTGCATGAAGTGCATTTGCAGAACAGAGACCAACTGCCTGCAAACAATTCCACTGCTCTTAAAGTTGGTGAAACCAGCATCAAAAATGAAGAAAAGAAAAGAACTCCCAAGGCTCTGAAGGTTCAAACTATTCAGTCAGATGAAAAACTAAGGGAAGAAATAACCTATTTAACTAAGGCTTTTGGGAAGTTTTTGGAGAGCTCTAACACTCTCACTATGCTTTTAAAATATCAACAACATCCCTATGATAAATCTGGTTTAGGCTTAGAAAAAAGTGCATCTACTTCTACTCGGTCTGATCCAAACAAATGTGACTTCTGTGGAAAGTCTGGACACTCCAAGTTCAGATGTATACACAAGAAGAAGCAAATGTCTAAGGGCACTAATGTTGCTGGACCCAAGAAGATTTAGGTACCAAAGTCTAAGATTATTCCTATTTCAGATATCCTTGGTAGGAAAAGGAAAGGGTTTGAGCTGGTACCTGGACAGTGGCTGCTCACGACACATGACAGAAGAAAGGTCTATGTTCCTAGACCTAAAGCCAGTTAAAGGCGGAGCATTTGTCTTTGGAGGCATGGGAAAAGGACGCATCATAGGCGTAGGTAAAGTTGGTGTGTCCTCCCTAACCTCCATAGACAATGTCCTATATGTTAAAGGTCTGAGGTATAACCTACTGAGCATAAGTCAATTGTGTGACAATGGTTATATCGTCTCATTTAACAAGGACAGATGTATAGTCAAAATAGATGATGGCGAGTCTATCTTTTCTGCCAGATGACACAACAATCTGTATGAAATTGATCTTATAGATCTTAGCAAGCAGACTGCTAACCAAAGAAGATGAAAGATGGATTTGGCATAAAAAGCTTGGGCATGTGAACTGAAACACATTTCTAAAATTTTGAAAAAGGGTTTAGTAAGAGGATTGCCTAAGATTTCTTAGAAAACTCATCTTCTCTGTGAAGCATGTCAAAAAGGGAAATAGATTAAAACATCTTTTAAATCTAAAAATGTTGTTTCCACCTCCAGACCGTTGCAACTCTTACATATGGATTTATTTGGTCCTACTAGAACGTTGAGTCTGGGCGGAAAGAAATATGGCTTAGTTATTGTTGATGACTATTCAAGATACACATGGGTATACTTCTTAGGCCATAAACATGAGTCTTTCAAGGTCTTTGAAATATTCTGTAAAAGAGTTCAAAATGAAAAAGGCTTTTGCATTTCTAGCATCAGAAGTGATCATGGAACTGAGTTTGAAAATGCTTAGTTCAAATCTTTCTGCAAAAAGAATGGGATTTTCCACAACTTCTCTTCACCGAGAACACCTCAGCAAAATGGGGTAGTTGAAAGGAAAAATCGAACTCTGCAAGAGATGGTTAGGACCATGCTCTATGAGAACTCTCTACCTAAACACTTTTGGGTAGAGGCTGTGAACACTGCTTGTTATGTTCAAAACAGAGTATTGATCAGACCTATGATTGAAAAGACTCCTTATGAACTATGGAGAGGAAGAAGACCCAACATTGCTTACTTCCATCCTTTCGGATGCGAGTGTTACATCTTAAACACCAAAGATCAATTGGGAAATTTTGACTCTAAGGTGGATAAGGGTGTCTTCCTAGGATATTCTGATACATCTAAGGCTTACAGAGTTTTCAATAATAGAACCTTAGTTGTAGAAGAATCTATCCATGTTAAGTTCAACGATGGACTAACGTCTAATAGGAGACTATCAGATATTGAGGATGATTTTGCAAAAATGCAAATAGGTCCGTTTGTAGCACCAAAGTTAGACGAAGTTCAACCTCCTCAGGAAATTCTTCCTCAGATTGAAGGAGCGTCTGGCTCTCAACCACAGACAAAGGACTAGAAATTTGTAACCTATCATCCACAAGATCAGATCATAGGAGATCAGAATGAAGGTGTAAAGATCAGATCGTCCTTCAGAGATCAAGTATCTTATGCTTTCGTCTCAAAAATAGAGCCAAAAATGATAGACGAAACCCTGCCAGACGATGACTAGATCTTAGCCATGGAAGAATAATTAAATCAGTTTACCAGAAATGACATATGGACTCTAGTTCCTAAGCCGAAGAATAAAAGCATCATTGGAACAAGATGGGTCTTCAGAAACAAACTGGATGAGCAAGGAAAAGTGGTAAGAAACAAAGCTAGGTTAGTAGCTCAAGGCTATAACCAGCAAGAAGGTATAGACTTCACTGAAACCTTTGCTCCTGTAGCTAGATTAGAAGCTATAAGAATCATGCTTGCATTTGCTGCTCATAAAAACATTAAGTTTTTTCAAATGGATGTTAAGACTGCATTTTTAAACGATTTTATTGAATAGGAAGTTTATGTTAAACAACCTCCTGGTTTTGAAGATTCCACTCTTACAGATCATGTTTTTAAACTCAAAAAGGCTCTGTATGGTCTAAAGTAAGCACCTCATGCTTGGTATGACAGACTGAGCTCTTTTCTTTTAGAAAATGGTTTTGTGAGAGGCAAAGTAGACACTACTCTTTTCAGAAGAGAAGTTGGCAAAGATTTCATTATAGTTCAAATTTATGTTGATGATATTATCTTTGGAGCTACTAATGAATCTCTTTGTAAGGATTTTTCTGATATGATGAAAAGCGAGTTTGAAATGAGTATTGTAACAGCGCGGGGCCTCTTCCAACTATAGGACGGTCTATGACCACCCCTGGCACTGCACTCATGAACTCCCCCTCATGGACGCGGGGGTTTTTGCCCTCCCCAGGAATCGAACCCAAGACCCTCCATGCTTAAGTCTTAAGTCAATGCATTCCTGGTACACCAATTGAGCTAGAGACCTCTTGCTATACTTTTATGGCTTCTCTTTTCTTTCCTTGATACTCACACTCACAGTTATTACCTCATCACCTCTACGTTACTATTTCTTAGGATCATACCTTGACCCTTACTGAGGCACATAGAGTTGGCCTCCTATGCCAAATCTAGGGCCACTAGTGCACTAAGGCATCTAAACATCATTTTGTTACTCTTGACCACACACTAGGGTCTCACTTTTCTATAACAATGGATAGGAACATGTGTAACCTTTCCTTTCTCTGACTTGCCCAACTTGGGCTTACATCACCTCTCTTGTGAGGCATAACATTTGCATACCTCTCTGGGTAGCTTACATTATCTTTCTAGGGTTTAACTGTAACCTTTTTCCTACCTCTAAGGGTAGTAAACAGCTACACACATCCTCATCTAATGTCTAGACTTATCTTACATCACTCACCTAACAACTAGGCTCAAGATTCCTCTCATGTTCTGACATAGAACATACATACATCAAGCACATCAATATATCATAGATTGTTTCTACAACTGTGTGGTTGGTATTATTCTTTCATTTAAGTTATATCTTGAGTTCCGTCATTCACTGAATTAGCTGAGCTCTAGCCAGGAGAGGCTACCATCCCACTATGACCTCTTACTACTACCGGTCAAAAGTAGTTGAACCACCTTCCATTGTCCGAAGGCGTGTTCCTATAAAACATTCTTCCCTTACCGAAGAATGAGTTGTTCTTCTTCTTCACTAAGTGAAGATGATTGGTTTTCCCCCATGGGTGTCTGGGTGACGGTCCCTTCGCTCACCACAAGAGGGGCCTCTTAGCCCTTTAACATGACTTATCCCCTTTATTAGGATCATAAACATGACTTATTCCCTTTATTGGGATCATAACTTTCCTTTGAAAACTCTTTCATAAAATCTTTTCATAAAGAATCCTTTTCATGATCTTTCTTAAACTCATCACTCCTTGGTGACATAGAGGATCCTTAGCCCTTTGCACACCATTGTACGCCGAGCGTGCGGCTCTCAGACGTGACTGGTACCGGGGAAGGTTCCACCCTATGTCATTGAGGGGATATCTTTTACTAAAAACCTTTCATGAAACTATAAACTTTGCTTAAAATCATTTTCTGAAACTTAGGGGAAACTCCCCACCTTTTTACTAAGAGGCATAGGCATAGTCTTAAGTATTTTAGGTGTCTTTTATTAAAAGGGTTTACCGTTACATACAATCAATTCTAAGCATAAGGCACAACCATATGAATACCACTACCATTATCATCAACAATCAACATCACATAGCATCAAACAATCATACATAAACATGGGTAAAAGCTTGGGAAGAAACTATATATCTATAGTCCTTATATTCTTCCAAAGGTCCCCTTTTGAAAAGGGTTCCCAAACAACTCTCTTATCATACCTACGCTTAAGCTAGACTAACAATTATATTCCCTGGAGTCTCACGCTTAAGCAACAGAGTGCCTCGCTTAAGCACCAGAACTTTGCACTTAAGCGCCAAACTCTCGCTTAAGCGCCAGCTCTCTGTGCTTAAGCGCCAGGATCTCGCTTAAGCGCCAGATATCCTCGCTTAAGCGTTAGCTCCAGAAACACCTCCAACTCTAGGTGACTCCTCGCTTAAGCGACGAACATAGCTCGCTTAAGTGAGAGTCTACGACTCTATAGAACTGTGAACCTTCGCGTTTCTGTTCCCATGGCCATCCATGGCCTCCCAACCTCTTCCAAATATGCGGGATCGAGTCTAAAACATGTCTACATCAAAACCCAGCCCTCAAACAGGCTTAAACACTCCCCAAACAAACTCAACTCATCAACCCATTAAAATCCTAACTAAGAGCTAATAAGGGGAGAAGAGGGGAAAAGGGATTCAAAGCACAAACAATAGAACATAGAAGGATGAAGGGGAAGCACTCACACTGTGGGGTCTTGGATCTGAGCTCTGGGACACTGGGTCTCGGATCTCTGCTCCACTTCTCTTCTCTTTCTCTTCTTCCTTCTTCTCCTCCTTCTCTCTAATTTCCTCTCTTTCTTTCACTTTCTCTCTCTAACTCTCCCTCTCTTCTTCTATTTAAACCGTAGGGGTGTGTGTGTGTGGCTTAGTGAGCCTTGGCCCACCTTGGGTCTTGGCTCCCCATCTGGGTCCTGTTATCTTATTTCTGTTATATCCTATTATAAGGTAACTATTATTAATAATGCTTAAGGGTATCCTTAAACCATTAAATACAAAACTATTCCATAAAGATATATCTTTGTTATTTATTTCTAAGGTCCATAAATTGGGGCTATTACAAGTATGATGGGAGAACTTAAGTTCTTATTAGGACTTCAGATCCAACAAGATAGCAAGGGAATCTATATTCATCAGCAGAAGTATATAAGGGAGCTTCTTAAGAAGTTCAAAATGGAAGATGCTAAACCAATGAAAACACCTATGCATGCTTCCTGTCCCTTAAGCAAAGACGAATCAGGTAAACCAGTAGATCAGACTATCTATAGAGGTATGAATGGCTCACTTCTTTATCTTACAGCCAGTAGACCTGATATTATGCATAGCGTCTGTTTGTGTGCTAGATTTCAGTCAGATCCTAGAGAGTCTCTTCTCAAAGCTGTTAAAAGATCTTATGTTATCTAGTGGGAACTACGAACCTTAGTCTGTTTTATAAGAAAAATCAAGATTTCAGGTTAGTAGGATACTGCGATGTAGACTATGTAGGAGACAGAGTTGAACGAAAAAGTACAAGTGGAGGATGCCACTACATTGGACCCTGTCTCATCTCATGGGCAAGCAAGAAGCAGAACTCAATTGTTATATCAACTACAGAAGCTGAATATGTGTCTGCTGCCAGTTGTTGCTCACAGCTGTTATGGGTAAAGTATCAGTTAGAAGATTACTCTAGTTTTGAAAAACAATATATTTGTATATTGTGACAACACTAGTGCAATCAACCTATCTAAAAATCCCATACAACATTCTAAGGCAAAGCATATTGAGATCAAATATCATTTTATTCGAGATTATGTTCAAAAAGGTGTTTTTGATATTAAGTTTACAGATATAGATCACCAATGGGCAGATATCTTTACAAAACCTTTGTCTGAAGAACGTTTCGTCTATATTAAGGATCATCTGCATATGCACATGCTTTCAGATTAATGTTTGCATTCATTAGACGATACCTTTTGTCTTATCTATTTTTATTAATCTGTTGGAACTAATGTGTGTTCAAGTGTATAGACGATGAAAGCCCCACGTTCACAACGGTTACAAGTCTTTTCGTTTCTCTCAAAACATGCGCTGCCCTTTTCGCCATGATGAGACAGTTTTCAAAATGTTTTTAATGCCTATAAATCGCTCTTTTTATGACATTTTCTCTCCCCTCTCATCTCCTCTGGTATAAAAGGACGAAGTGCCTAAAGAAGAAGGTTCCTTTGATCTTTCTAATCTCTCTGAAATTCTCTGAGTTTCTCATAGACTTCAAAGATCAAAACTTTCTCATCTTCTCTTTTTTAAAACCTAACTTTTTGTGAACTAAAATAGCACCAAAGAAGCAAGCTTCATCCTCTGCCACTCCTCTCATCTGCAACATGGATGAAGTATCTGCAACTTTTCTAGAAGAGCTTTCATCCCTGGAAAGTGGGCAAGTCTGAAAGAGCTAGTAAAGGAAGGTTTCGACGTTCAGGACATGTTCGCCAAAGTTGGGTGGACCAATTTTATTGGGAAGCACAGCGTCTGGTACCATGGTCCTTATGCCCTCTTCTGGGGGACTACAAAGATGGAAGACGACCAATGCATCAGGGGCACCATTGGTCAGACAATAGTGGAAATCAGCCCTGCAACCATAGCTAAGGCTATTGGATGTGCTGAGGAGGGACTGATTTTTGACAAAGACTAGGAGAAGACCACTCAAGAAATAGTGGACACGCTTCTCTAAGATGGAGTGAGGCCTGCAGAAGAAGACCCTAAGAAGAGAGCTGCAGCCATAAAGAACTTTCTCAGGTCTGCCAATATGACCCACATCTACAGACTTCTACACAACATGCTCTTCAACATCGTGCTCCCTAGAACGGGGTCAAGGGATCACGTTAGCGAAAGTGATAGATTCTGCATCTACAACATAGTGGTAGGAGAAAAGATCAATCTCCCTGATTTGATCTTCTATCATCTGGAGCAAGCCTTCAAAGAAAGATTCTCAACGAAGAAGCAGAAGAACCCATCCCTCACTGAATGTTGTTCACATAACTGATGGGGATGCTGGTGTTGATTTGACTATGTTTGAAGTCTTGGGAGGAGCTACTTAGGTCTCAGGGACTACTTTTGTGAGGATGGGGATAGCTCACAAATTCCCTGAGTAGGTAAAAAAGCAAGGAGGAAAGGTGAAGAAAGAGCCTAAGGAAGAACCGTCTGAAGAACCTACGTCTGTAGCAGAGACACGGACTCTACCCCAGCCTCATCCTGCACAAATTCAAACCAAACCAACCACCAGACGCACCCAACCTCCATCCTCAAACCTGCCCAAATAGAAACTACCTTCAGATCCACCCTCATCTCTTAAGAGAAAGGTTGCAGAAACTTCATCTGAACTTATATCTGAACCCTCTCTCAAAAAGCCCTTCACTAGAGCCACCAAAATCTGCATCGTCACCAAAGCTAAACTCACCACCTCACCAGAATCCTAACCTGAACCCCAACCAGAACTTCTACCTGAATCTCAACCTGCACCTCAACCTTCACCACCTCAAACCCAAGAATCTGATGTTCAAATTCTTGATGCACCCCCCAAACCTCAAACCTCTTCCAAACCCAAGCCTGCACCCAAGCCTAAAGCCTCATATTTTCCTCCACCTGCTGACAAGAAGGAAGCAGCAGCTATTAGGAAAGCTCAGGAGCTATCAAGGAAGGAGGCTGCCAGGAAGGCCAAGATAGACAAGAGCCTCGAGAAGAAGGAGCAGTTTGAGCTGGAACAAACTATGGTAGAATATGTCAAGACTCTATCAGATGAAGAGTTGAAAAGGAGAGCTGTTGAAGATGTCTTGGCCCCTGTAGACGAAAAGGCCGAAGAAGAAGCAATCGATGAAACTGTTCTTGAGTCTATCAAGACTCTGTCTAAAGAATAGAGGCAGGTAGCTATGGAATATCTGACGAGAATTGAATATGCCCTGATTCAAATAGTTTAAATCGCGTCTGAAGATATTGCTGCTAAGCAAAAGGAGTTTCAGACGCTCACCGTGGATGAAGATGCAGACGAAGCTGAAATAGAAGAACTAAATGAAGCTCTTCTTCAGTCCTGCTTTGGAAGCAAGCGCCCAAGGTCTGGATATTGGAGAAGACCTGGTTGAAGCTGATGACTCAGGTACTCATGCTATCTACAGACCAATCACTAAAGAGGATGAAAAGAAGGTAGATGAGCACCTGGCACAGTCTGAAGAGGATCGCACTACCAAGCAGATGGTTATTTATGGTGGCACATCATTTGTCTCTACTGACACCCTTCAGACTCAGACTATTGAGGAAATCCAGACTCTGACTGAAGATGAACTTTTCAAATGAAGTCTAGCTCTACACTTAGGTACTTTTTAAACGCCACTCTTTCTTGGGTACATCTACGGAAGTCTAGCTCTACACTTAGCTCCAAAGTATAGAGGCTATGACTGGATCATCAGACACAACCCAAACATTTCAGTGCCTCCAGTACAACCTTCATCAGACCCTAACGTCAATGTAAGATACTATCCAGGGTGGAAGCGTCCAAGGGTAAATGAATGGGAACGCTGTAATAGGGAATGGAGGAAGAAGGGTATCTGCACAAATAAGGATCAAGCCATTAACTTCATCAAGTTGTGGAAGAAAGATGTTCTAGGGATTGATCCCTTCAATCTTCCCAACTATGAAGTCCTTCCAGAAAATGAAATGCCTGTTCTCTCATGCTATAAGGAGGAACCTCAGCTCAGGATATTCCCTCCTCGACAGACATCACCACCTACTCTTAACACACTCATTTTTTAGCATAACCCGTGTGGCAGACGAAGCTATCCTCCTGAAGCCTCAGTCTGGTGACGGCTCTCAGTGATGATTGATGAGGTACCTTTCTATGAGCCTGTCAACCTACAATAAATAATGGGTCTACTTGCTTACCTCAATGTGGTTCTCCTTTGGAATCATGCTGAGCCTAAACATTTTGGCTACACCGAAGACCTCATCTTAGATTATCTAGAAGCAAGTCCAACGTTTGACTTGTGGGAATACTCATACTACTCTGCAGAGTTGTGCATGAAGCTGCAGATGTATAAGGAGGAGATTAAGAAGAGGCAAAACTCTTCAGGCAAATCCAGAGGAGAACACAGATGATGCCTCATTTCCTAGGCACACAATTTCATTGTGTGGCCTCTAATCAAACTCAGTTCAAGCTTGCGATTGATAAAGTCATTCCAGTTCTTCCAATCTTGAACTATAAAGGCAATGAGAAAGTAGAAGAAGAAGAAGAAGAAGACGCTCCCCAAAGGAACATTCGCATTCGCAGAGGCAAGCCTTTCAAATGAGAGATTGAGGCCATTCTTCATAAATCAAATGCTGAACGAACGTTTGAAGATTTAAAGACCGTCAGACGAGTCAAGAAGTTTGATGCTTTCTGCTCTGGTCTGGAGCCTGAAGATAAGCCTTCTGCAGATGGGTATCATTTGAAGATAGGAAGATGCTATCAATGCAAAGGACACCAACCTTTCCCATCCTCATCTGGTCCTTCAGAACTCATGCCATGGAAGTCCACCTTTTACTATCAGTCTGATAGGGACTTCTCTTTTATTGTGGAGCTTCCATATTCAACCTTCTTCTTCTCCAAGCTTATTCTGGGCATTGTGCAAGAATAGACCTCCCATCTTTGATGAAGAAGTCTATGATTTGAATGCTGAACACTGGGCAACCAGAAAAGCTTTGCGTCAAGCTCTAGAAGACAAGAAAGCGCTAGAGGCTGAGCTCAAAAAGTGGATCAACATTGATGTCTTCTTTAGAAGACGTCGCCGTAGACGCACTCCCACTCCACCAGGATCCCCTATGGTCCTCTCATCAGACTCTGACTCTGACACCTCTGATTTTGATGGTCCAATTCCTAGGGAACCAGGTTTTGCTGATCACCATGCAAAAGGGGGAGAAGGGACGAGTAAAAGGAAACCATGAAGATAGGGATGCATCTGAGGGGGAGCACAAGCTGACAAAGAAAGGGGGAGAGTATTTTTTTCTGTTTTTATATATTGTCTGTAAAAATACATCATCTTGATGTGAAAACCTTTCAATAAGACAAGTTGTTTGATTGCTCATCAAACCTGAGTCTTCTTTTCTCTCTGTTTATATTCTATGCTTATAGTTTATGTTATAAGTAGCTTTGATACATCTTTTTACAATATTTGCTTAGCATCATCAAAAAGGGGGAGATTGTTAAGTCATAAGATGAATCAGGACCCTTAATAATTTTGATTTTATGCAAAACAAATATTAAGTAAAAAGATTGCGTCTTATAAATGCCAACAGACGAAAAAGTTGCATATGTGTCTGTAAGATACAGATGATACGCAGACAGATGCTTAAGTCTGAAGAAGCATTTAAAGGCATAGTAAATGCACTACCGTTTTGTAATCTATTTTGCATGGAATGTTCATAGAATATCCTCCTAGGATCTGTTGAAGTGCATAAAGGGAAACAGAAAGAAGAGTCAAAGTATCAGAAGTTTCCCTCGCCTCAAAAGAGGCACTGCAGCTAGCAATGATTACTTGTCTGAGCAAGCGATGTAACCACTGCAACAGAAGGATATGGAGTATATCTCAAGAAAGATAAGCAGAATGCTTTATCAGCTCAGAATGACTAGTTAGTGACAAGCATTTAATGCTCACATTAAATGCCCTTCAACCACTCTCCTTCAAATGCTGATCAGACGCAAGAAAGAAGACCGTTTAGAGACAACGATTACTTCCTCAGCAAGACTATATATAGCAAGAGTTTTGAAGTGCTAGAGACAAGGAACTTAATTCAAATTATGTAACACCCTAAATCCGGGTTTACATATAATCCATTTATTTTATTTTACATTAATAAAACATGATCATTTTGTTCAATTTCGCATTCGTTGGAACATGAAAGAGACAAGTAATTAAACAAAAATAGTAGTAGATTTAAAACATTTTCAAACTCAACTTGCAGTAAAATAATTTAACGTAAAACCACATTTTATAAAAGTCACACAACCCTTATATCAAAAATAAACATTCATTGGAATAACAACGTAAAACAGATATAAACAAGGTGTGCCTACGTGGCCACCAAAATATACATATATAAATAAGTTTATGAGAATAAGGGTTAGAAATGTCTCATGCACAGGATCATTATCATGTACATCCCAAGTCTAAAGTAGTAAATACACCGAAATAAGAAAATAGATGACTGAAACAACATACAAATTTTCTAAATCTAGGCCTACCCATATCAAAATACAAAAGAAGGGAAAAACCTATGACTTGGAGCAGTCATCTCTAAACCCTACCCCTATGTCAGACTATACCCATAGAGAAAAGATGTCGGAGGAATCTCTAGCAAGACCCCTGAGAAGAGATCTCATGGCCCTCGTCCATGGGATCTTCCTCGGGATCCTCCTCCATCGGCTCAGGATCCTCCTCCGGGTCCTCCTCAGGATCCTCCTCCGGATCCTCCTCAGGGTCCTTCTCCTCCTCGGTGTTATGGCCCTCTACGACTACACCCATGAGCACTTCGCGATGAGCACCTATCCCAACCGAAAGCAACCTAGGGCGGAAGGGAGGAAACACCGACCTCAGAGTAAGGTCGTCAGAAAGTGTGGCATCTAGATCAGTGTGAGGAAGAGACTGGCCATCTAATGGCAAATTAGAAAAAGATGAGGATGACTACACAGAAGTGTCTGAAGAGAGCTCCACGATCTCCACCGGCGCAGTATGACGATAGTACGGTGGAGTAGGCTGAGTAAACCACAAAAAGAAGTCGTAGTATGTCGGCTATTCAAACTGGCACATGAGTGACAACACCCCAAAACGCATGTGGCCCACAAAGTGATCCTTGTCGAGTACCCCGTCGTGGGTTCAGTGACCCCTCAAACGTCACTACCCATACCCTCGTGGAGGGCCTTTACTGCGCCATCGATATCTGGAAAAATAAATGTATGGAGTGAGTCCCTCTCCTCCACTAAACTAATAAACAAACGACCGACGGTCTCAAGCAACATACAACAATCAACTACATTACAAAGATGCTCTCACGAGTTCCACTCGAAGTTTCTAATCTGTTATACTATTTCTCTAGATCATACCATCTCAACATAACTCGGGCCCGCTGCCACTGGAACTCCCAGAACTCAGTGGACTTACACAATTTAAGTCAGATGACTTATTGGGAGTACACCCTTCACCACGGTACAATGGCAGGGCTCTCACCAACACGGTTGTGCCTCGCATTTGTCGAGATTGCCAAGTCGGCACTGTGGAAACACGACCACAAACTCGGTGCCAGATCCCCAAGAAACAGCAAGTCAGCGAGCACACCTCAGGTACCACTCTGTGAGATCATCCAATCTCTGAGGACTGACTCCTCAACCACTCCCTTTCATCGGATTAATCTCTTATAGGTTGGTGTGGCTTCTTTGTCAAAGGTACTGAACGGCGGTCTTCCACAACGTATGTCCCCGACATAC
Source organism: Pueraria montana var. lobata (assembly GCA_026413185.1). NCBI lineage: Eukaryota > Viridiplantae > Streptophyta > Magnoliopsida > Fabales > Fabaceae > Pueraria > Pueraria montana. The sequence continues at coordinate 13,970,161 of CM048656.1, forward strand.
CATACGAAGATCCACTCTCCACCACCATAGTGGTCACACATTCTGACCCCATTCCTCATGAGCATATTGCTCACCACAGGTGAAGCCCCCACACAACCTCTTCCACAATTGTCCATTCAAGCTTTGTCCACGAACAAATTCGTTCAACCGTCTCACACGACTTAGCGCTGGAGGTTCCTTCCTCCTTTCGGTTCTCACCACGATTCGGACAATCACAATTTATAAACTTTCAATCATATGTGCATATTGCACGTTACCCAATCATGATCCACATCATGATCTTAACTGTCTTACTTTGTTTTATTGAAATCCTCACCCACTCTCACGTTTTATGCTTACTTAAGTCATTTTGTCCAAATCCATGCAAGGGTCCTAGATTTCTTTCTAAGTCCATTATCCGATATCCTCTGTGTGCATAGGAAATTCCTAGTTATTAACTCATAATGTTATTAAGTTCCCACTCTTTAATTATAATTAATTCACTATTTCACATAGTGAATGTCCTCAATTACTAGAATAATTTTCTAGTATCTACAAGTGTACTCCATTTGGAGTTCACTTGCTCCCACACAAGAATGAATTATTCTTGTCCCCACAACCACAAAACATTGCAAACAAGTCACATGCACAAGAAAATTTCAGCAGTCTTTGCCCGAAGATCACGCTCCTTCCGGTCTCCAATTTACAGTTAATAACATAATAATCATTAACAAACAATAATTCAATAATTTAACATAATCCATTAAACAACATTGCACACACATTTTCAATAGAAATTTTCCTTTTGAGGTGAAATGTCCGTTAGCAAATCCAACGAATGCCATTAGGCACAATTTCACAATCACACAATTAAATTTCATGCATATACCTATAGTTGTGCACACATACCAAAAATTATTTAACTTAGAAAATTAACTTAGAATTTCGTGATATTTTACAGAGACATAATAAATCACATATATTTCATTATATAAATTTTTCTCACAAAAATTCAATCCATAAGTATTATTTTTGAATTACTTATGATTGTTGGACAAGCTCTGTAAAGTGCACTTCTACATTTTTGGTAAATAGCAAATCAACTCTGTTTTCTGTACCACTTCATATAAAATGTTACAAACATGTGGGAAAACATATGGAATTTTCTCAGAACCAAATTCCTAACTAAAATTCCCTTTTTATATTTCTAAAACATTATTGTTTCAGAACAGAGTTTTCCATACAAAAATGTAAATAATTACAAAAAGTGTTCATAAAATTCTGAGAAAATTCATAGGCAGTAAAAATTTTCCATATTGTGTTAAAAAATTTCTCCAAGCAAAATTCTCATAAAAATATATTTTATACATTTAAATACTCTTCTGTCCAGTTTTTCGGTTTTCACAACATTAATTTTCTAAAAATGTTTTCCGATTTTTTCTGACTTTAAAAAAATTCAAGAATGACCCTCATAACATGAAAATCGAATTAATGAGCCCATTTTTCCAAAAAAATATCCCAAAATTTTTATAAAATTCGAAACATTCCCTTTTACAGAATCAGCAACATTTGAAAATAATTCCAAAAAAAATAGTTACACTGTTCATAAAATTCTGAAAAAAATACCATGATATTCAGAGATTCCAAAACATAGGAAAACATCTTTACATTGCAAAATAATGCACGAAAATATTTTTGAAAAAATTGAAAACAGCTACAGTGCAAAATTTACAAACAACACATTTCAACATGTTTCACATGCTCTTGAGACCCCCATGGTGTCAAGAGACTCACAATCACATGAACAGCCCAAAAACATAAAGAGAAACAAGAAATAGCTTAGGAAAAATAGAAACCCCTCCATACCTCTTTGGTTCCTCACTCAAAAGAAGAAAAATTGGTGTTGTCGGATAGTCCTTGCCCTCCTCAACAATATATCCGAATTTAATTGGTGGATACTTTGATTTGAGTACTTGAATCTTAGAGAGAAGGTGCTGAACTTTAGAGAGAAGGAGGAGAAAATAAGAAACTTAGGGAAGAAGAAAAGTGAAAATGAGAGAAAAGCTCTCTTGCTAGGGTTTTAAAAAGGAAGAGAGAGAAAAGTGAAACTTTAAAAAAAAAATTCCCCTATGCCCTTAGCTAGGGTTTTGTTTGTGTTGGGCCCACATGGGCCCACTAGGTCTAGGGTTAGGGTATTTTCCAGTTTAGGGTTTTGGGTCTCTGCGGGATTTGGTCATCTGGTCTTTAATCAACGAGAATTTTTTTTTTAATTCACTCTCATTCTATTTAATATTTTTCTAAAGCATAATTAATTAATTAATTAATTAAATCTTCACTAAATTTATTTTCATCGGTAATTGTATTTCTTTAATTATTCAAACACTGAGAATTGATTTAACAAAGAAATAATTAATTAAAGCTATAAATTATGTACTTGACTCTAATTCACACAAATTTTAATTATTTTCATTTAATGAAAATAATTCCACAAATACTTAATCAAAATCATACCACTTCACACATGATAGACATAATGAGTGTAAATTTTTAGGGTGTTACAAATTACGCAAGCATTCTTTCAAGCCTTCATTCTTTTGTAAATTCTCTAAGTTGTAAAAAGCTCTCAAAACACCTTGAACATCCTGAGAGAAAAATATATATTGTGTTCCTCATTGTGTATATCCGTCTATAAGACGAAACATACAAGTCTGTGTGCACCTTACAAAAACAAATCTTGTGATTTGTTTTAGAGTCAGAAGTGGCTTGGTAGTAAAGAATACTTGGGTTTTTAGCTTGGAGAGGCTAAGTGTGAAAAACTACTTGGGTGAGCCAGAAGTGGCTTGGTAGTAAAGAATACTTGGATTTTTAGCTTGGAGAGGCTAAGTGTGAAAAACTACTTGGGTGAGCCAGAAGTGGTAGTGAACAATACTTGTAACTTGTGAAAGTTAGTGTAACTTGTGGAAGTTAGTGGAACTTGGTGGTTTACCAAGAACCGGACGTAGTCTCGGGGTGAGACAAACCAATATAAACTCTTGTGTTGTCTTTCCTGACCTTTTATCTTTTATAACTACTTGAACTGACATTGTCTTGTGATTTAAATCTGTTTTGTTAAAAAGGCTTTCATCTGTAAGTTATCGTCTGTTATACGTTTTCTATAAAAATGATTTCTTCTGTTCTACAGCGTTATACCATTTTTATAAAAAGTTTGCAAAAATTTTATAAATCACAATTCAACCCCCCTTCTGATGATTTTTGCCTTTACAGTTCATTTTAGCAAAACAGAGAGAAGAAATAGTGCTTCACTTTATGATTTTACCGAACCCCATTTATCTAGAAAAGCACTTGCCATAGCACCATATCCAAAAAAGTCTTCGCTTTCATCATCAACAAGTGGGTAGCTAATCAAGTGCGGACTTAACTCAGTAATGCTATGGAAAAACACAGAAATAATTTATTTGGAAGAGATGACTATTGTAATACTCCAAGGTATAAGCAACACTACAATAATTTTTCATTTATTATTAATATATTAAATCAATCCCCTACAAATATGTATTTTGAATCATTTCTTCTAGTTCTTATTATAAAGTTCTAAATTAAAAATGTGACCTGATTCTTATTATTTGGTCTAATATGAAATATTGTCTCTAACATTAATTATTTTTCACAAAAATATCCTTAATTAAAGTCAGTTCTAGAATGACGTGATAGTAAAATAAACTTAACACATTAATGTTTGTTAGTTTTGTTCACAAAGATAGTTTTGAAAAAAAATACTAATTTAAGATAAAATTAATGCTCTCAACTAATAACTAATTTTTTTAATTCTGATAATTAGTTAATTAGACCTTATAAGTTAACAAGGACCGGAAGGAGTAATTCTTTAACGTCTTGTTTTTATTACCAAATTATATGATCCTTAAAGTGACATTATAAATAGCCTTTTTTTTTCAAATCTTTTGAAAAAAAAATAAAAGGGAGAGATTTGAAGAAATTAGCCCTTCGTTTTTATTGGAATGTCAACATTAACATTGTTGAGAAGTGTAAATGAGTTTCTATTTATAATATAGAAAAGTTAAGTACAAGTTGTAATGCTGATGTCTTAGTCAATCAATTTAAACTTCAACTTCATGTTGTCAACTCAATTTTTACTTAAGTTGTCTTCTTAAGCATCAATAACTTAGTTTTTATTTGTTTTGATATTTGTAATTTATATCTTTTGAGTGACTAACAGACGAACATAGAGTACTTTAAGCAATCAAGCACATTTATGCATCACATTAATTTAGTTAAACGTCACATAGTTCATTTTATTTTATCAAAATCTATTTCAAAACAACAATAATAAAATCTATTTAACATGTTTAATTGAGAATATCAATTATATTTTTTATTAATAAAATAAGTTAAAGGAGAATTATTGGATTGCTCAAGTTGATGGTTCTCGTGATGGTAATTGTCATGAAAGAAATTCATTCATGACTCTTGGTAGAAAAAGAAATGCGACTTTTCAAGGGTGTGGAAAATATAAAGAGTAATTACTAATTAATTTTACTATATATGCAAAAAAGTCTCACCCCACCACTATATAAAAGGAGTCTTTTTTGAAAATTTAATGCATACATGTCCAACAAAAGAACGAGAAATTCATAAGCAAATGAAACACACTCACTTAAATATACAGTAGAGAATCTCTTGTAAAGTGAAAAGTGAGTGTTTATCATATTTTGTAACTTTACGGTGGCGAGATTCTTTGATTCGTAGGGTCATACACACTTGAAAAAGATTTTCAATTTTCCACAAAACTTATAATCTCATTAAGAGAGTGAATACTTTGTTGGAGTATTTTTATGAATGGTAAATAAGAGGAGTTGAATCACATAAATGTGTCTCTATTATTTTCTTTCTCGTCTGTTGTGTATCTCATTATCAATCCTATGTGTATAGACTATAGAGTTTTTTCTAACATTATTAGATAAGAAAAAAAACAAAATTTGAGATATAAATATTTTAAATCTTTTATGCAATATATATTTTAAACTATTGAGATAAAAATTGATATATAAGGTCAATGTCACTTCTACTACCACATTAGTAATCAACATTGCTACGTCAAAGTCAACTAACAATAATTTATAATCAACTAACAGATGGACAAAATGCATGAAATCATAAAAATAAAGAGATAAAATATATAATTAAGCTTGTATTTTTCAATAGAAACATTATATTGTAAATAAATATATAATTTATATTTTTCATTAAGATAAAGACACCCTATTAGATGGGCCGGGTGCAAGTCTTTTACAAAAAAGTAAATAAAAAACGCCTAAGAACTAAGTAGCAGGCTGGTCAGGTTGGACCGAGTCACCTGGAGCCTTATCATCTGGGATGACCGACTCATCCACCAACTCCCCCTGTTTGTTGACATCCTTATTGATATAAAAAACAGAGGTATCAACATCCTTAAAAAAGAATCGGACTTGGCGAATCGCCTTCTTGAACCCGGCCTCATAAGTCGAGATGATCGCATCCACAGCTTCACCCAGGTCGACTCTCAGCTTGGCCTCGGAGTTAGCAGCATCCAGCTTCACCCACTCAAGCTCCTGGTTGAGGCGCTCCACCTCGGCCTGTAGATCCTTTGCCGAATTCTCAGCAGTAGTCAAAGAAAGCTTCAAGGCCTTCTCTTGGTCTTTCGTCTCCTTTAACTTGGTTTCTGCTGCCTCAAGGGACTTACGAGACTCCTCAGCAGACTGAAATAGAGTCTCGTTAGCCCAAGTAGCATCCACCAAGGCCTACTCAGCCTTCGAAGCAGTCTCCTTGGCCATAGCAAGCTCGCAGTGATTGCGGTCAAACTCTTCAGCCCAAAACTGGGCAATGGCCCAAGAACGAGCCTGGAAGCGTGAAATAGCCTCCATGGAAAGTCGGGGCCCAACATCCCTCAGAATGTCCCAGTCAGCTTGACCGAGATTCTCAACACTGATGAGGGCTTGCGGGTTGAAATCTTTACCCCAAAGAGAAGTCTGTCTGTCCTTCATAGAAAGAAAGGTCGGATGCCTCTCAACGAGGGTAGCCACAGTCTGAGCAGGAGGCAAACTAGGCTTTGCCTTCTTCGAAGGGTCATCTCCTCCTTGAACAGCCCTTTGATTCTTCTTCGGTGAAGGAAGAGGAGGAGGAGGAGATGGAGCTGAAGAAGCAACATGGACCCCCCTGGCGGCATTGTCCTTGCTTTTCAGCTTCTCGAGACGAGCCTTCTTTGCATTTTTGTAGTCAAATTTCCCCATCACAACTGCAAAAGAAACAAAGATTAACAAAAAGAAGTAAGTATAAAAAGGAAAAATTCGAGTAATCAAAAAAGCACCCACGATCCCAATTTGCCCTAGGAGTTTAGGAGACCGGAATCCCTACGATGATTTTACACTTAAGCTGACGGGGAAGCCTACAAAGATCAACCATGTCATCATGGTCCTCAGGAGACATATCAACAATCTTGCAGGACAACGTTTTATTTGGGGACCGAGTCCAGTACAGAGGAAACATGGACCTCCCCCGTTTATAAAAAAAAAAAAAGACATCCCATCCTTCCCGGGACGAACTCAAAAAAAACCTCCCTTGAAATTTTTCCAAGAGGAGGTGTAAGGGCCAAGTATGGCCTTACCCGGAATACCGGTTAAGAAAACCCAACCACCTTTCTTACTTTCCTTCATCGAATAGTGAAAGAGAAATTTGGAAGCAGTTGGAGTAATGAAAAACTCGTTACAAAGTACCTTAAAGGCACACATAGACGCCCAGGTATTGATCCAACTAGGTAGGAGCTACATTTAACTCTCGAAGGACGTCACACTCGAATTTGTCAAAAGGGACGGTGACGCCAAGAGAAGAGAATAGGGCTTCATACATGTAAGTATAATGAGACTAACATGGAAGAGCCTGAAGGAAGACACGCTCACTAGGCCTGCAAGGCTCAACATGAATAATATTCGGCAGGTCCGAGTGGCACAGATCGACCTTCTCTAAGAGAGAGAGAATAGACTCACAGGTATGGTACCAAGAGGAATATCCCCCCACCTCCTCGTGTACCTAGAAGTAACTCGAAACTGAAATGGGAGGGAAGACCCTTTAAGGAGGCTTAGAACCACTCGGTTAGGGAGGAGGAGGAGGACGAGGAGAAGGAGGAGAAGGCTGGACACGACGAAGAACCAAAGGTACCTCCCCGGTGGCCTCAAAATCATCTAGAACCACAACCCCTATCGAAGGAGTAGTCAAAGGCACTCCGGCCTGCCCAGAAGGGATGGAAGGGCGAACCACTTCCACTTTAGCGGCGTATGACGCTGACGCGCTGTCGCTAACCCTACTGGAGTTATGACGACGCAGCGAGGCTTCGCCATCGGAGTCCTCTCCGATCAAATGCACCTCCGACGGCAACATCTTACAACAGCCGAAAAGCCCTGACTCCCTAGAAAAAGACATTGTTAAGGAAAAAAGAACAAGAGAAGGGAAGGAAGGAGCGTACATGAACGAAAAAAGGAGGAAGAAAACAAGAGAGAGGAAGGAAATGGCCGAGAGTGTTCGCCGGAGAAGAAGATTCAAAGAAAGGAAAGAAACAAGCGAGGAACACGTACAGTGACCCTTATATAGGGCTTCAAGCGCCTCGAATATGAAGAGACGAAGCGACTCAGACCGTTGGATCAAGACCCTTCGCCAAATGAATCAACAGCTGGGGAGGCTTGAGACCTTTGAGTATCCCGAGGACGTTTCAAAATTCAAAAATAATCATTGCCGCCACCCTCGGGAAACGTTACGAGTTAATAGGTCTAAAGCGATGCGACCACTAAAAAATGAAGTGACATAACCTTTCAAAGTGAAACAACGAAGCCGAATCTGGCAGAACGAGATGAGTAAGACACAAGGCCAACTCAGTCAAATGAAAATTCGAGATTTGGCAGGGTCACCACTTAAGCTCTTACATAGCTTCAGAGCTTGGGGGCATGTGTACTACTTGGACTTGGCACTCCACCGAGTAGATGACCTGGTCGAGTAGTGTAAGCCTACTCAGACCAAGGAAGTTATAACGGAAAGTATATCTTATTAAAAAATAAGATATACGAAGATTAAGGCACAAGATTATGATAGAAGATAAGTCTATCTCTATCATAATTAACGAGATTTGATAAGATTCGATAGGAAAATAACCCTATCCAGTCTATCTTTCTACACTCTATAAATACGAAGGTACCCATTCCAATCAAGGTACGAAATTCTACACCCAATTGTGATACCTGTCTCCTACCTCTGCACCTCTAACTTGAGCATCGTAGTGTCTTTGCAGGTATACCCCCCAATTCACGAAGGAGATTCTGGCAGAGCCACCGCACCGGAACGCTTACCAAATTTTATTAAAATTCCCAAATGAAGAATCCATATATATTGCATGTTTCTCATCATATATATTGCCACTTGAAGGGTTACTATTGTCATGACCACCATGCTAAACCGTGACGTCTTAACTCTTAATTAACCCTGAATAGTACTGGTACCACAAAATCTAGTATTTGTTTTGTTTAAACTGGATGACAAAATAGGGTGGCACAGTGTATTGATTTTGATCCCAACCCTTTTTTCTTCCACTCAATCACCGCAAGGTTTATTTATCACAAAACCTGAAACCTTGCTTGTACAATTCGTTTATATACGACCAAACACAGAGAGAAATGATTTACTTTAATTGTGAAAGTGAAGATGAACTTCTAGATGGGATTGTAGCCAGGTCCTCTCACCTCTGATATTCTTGATTGATTCTCTTTTAATGCTGCATGCACACATGTGACTTTCTTCTTACACAATATAGTAGTTCTGATTTTTTTTATATCCATTAGACTTATTATAATAATTAAGCTGAAGAGACCTATTCCTTGATAATTTCTTCACAAGTACTATTGCATGTATACTTCGCGGAATCTTCAACTTTCGGGTCTTGTTAGGTTCGTAGAGCAAGCTCATTGTGTCTCTTTATAGAGATGTTAAAATAGCTTAAATTGGGTCCACATTTTTTTCAAATTCTTACTTTAATTGGTCAAGGTAAACTATAGTACTATTACATTGCTGGGTTGCGAAACTGTAAGGAATTGTTGAATTTGAAAACCAAGAATTTAATTAAGAGTCCTCATCAATTTACGTCACCTAAAAGGTGATAATTCAAGGGAAAACCAACGGTCAATATTTAGGCTATGTAATTAGATACGATGCAAAACGTTTTAAGAACAAATAAAACGAGCTGAGAATGATAGAAAACAATGAGAAAGAAAAACTAGACACCACAAATTTACATGATTCACCCAAGATTGGGCCTATGTCCACGGGTAGCGACAAATTTCACTATATGAATGTGAATACAGAGGAATTACGTACAGATCAGTAGCAGAGAAACATATGAACATTCTCACACTGAATTTCTAATTTTTCACACATCTCTCTTATTGTACATTTGTACCTCACACTCTTAGATTGTGTCTATCTATTTTTTTTATCTCTCATTGAATGTCGAAGACCCTATTAGAGGTAACGATTATAATAGTCACAATTGACTGTTTAAAGTTCCTGCTTTGATAAGAACCATCCTGATACTAAGAACCATTCTCACAAAGTGCAGAGATTCAAGACATTCTTCCACAAATCTCCACCTTGGGATTGACACCTCTGAACTTCTAGAAAACTTAGTTATGATCTGCTACCGCCAGCCACAAAGAATTATTTCCAACAATCATAATTAAGCAAGTCCAAACAATGCATGAACTTGCCCTTAGGAACAGGCTTGGGAAACATATTAATTGAGTTATCCTTTGTACGTATTAATCTTCCATCCATGACTATGTGTGAACAAAATCTTTGTTTTAGGATTGGGGCTTAACACTTGACAACTTTTTATGTTAATTGATTGATTTATCTTTATTTTCTTTTGATTTCTCTCACCACAAGAAAATGTTGAATTATCTATAGATTATTTCCCGCATATTTCAATTTGTTTATAGTAAATTGTTACCAACGGATTTATCCGTCGGTAATATAAAAATCCGTAACAGTAAAACATCATTATTGACAATGTTTCCGTAGATAATTCCATCAAATATTTTGGCGCCTTTGAGTGGGAAATTTTTCTAATGAAATTTACCCATAGATTTTTCCATCGGTAAATGGAATATGTGGGTAAATTGGAAACTTTGTAGGTAACTTTAAAAGAGAGAAAATATAAAAAAAATTTAAAGACTAATTTGACCGTGGGTAATGTGCTCAAATTCGTAGGTAAGTTTAAAAGGATTAAAAGATGAAAAATAAGTAAATAATATTAAAATAGTACTGAAAGGAAATTAGGGTTTTTCACTTTTCACGCTGCCTATCCCCTTTCGTCGAGTCCCTCATTCTCTCAACATTCTTTACCTTGATGCGAGTCCTCCCCAGAAGAGCATCGCACCGCCAAGCTCCACACTACCACTTGTGTCTGCGCCCTTGCTGCTTTTTCGTCTCCCCTCATTCTCTCAACATTGCCACTCGTGTTTGCACCCTTGCCACCCTCTTCCTTGTTTGTGAGTCCTCCCCGAAAGAGCACCATTAAGGTGAACTATTTTATTTTTTTTTTATCAATTGGGTCCTTGAACTTGTATTAGTTTTTTAATTGGGTCTTTCTGTCTAACTGTCGTTACAGAAAATTTACTTATGAGTCAATTGTGTGAGTTTGTAGTAAGGTTATTGTAGGGTAAAGCCTGAATAAGCTTGTGAAGGAATACTTAGGTTGAGTGGACTTGTAGAGGTGAGAATATTAGTTGAAGAACCTCATTGAGAATACTAGGTTTAGAACCTGTAGAAGCGATAATATTGACCCTAGGATAGGTGAGAATACTTAGTATAGACTTGCAAAAGTGATGACAATACTAGATTTAAGGACTAAGTAGCTCCTATGATTAATTTTCTATACTAACAATTAGACAAAATAATCTAATTAAAAAATAAATACAAGTTCAAGGACCCAATTGAAAAAATAAACAGTTTAGGAACCTAATTATAAATTGACAAATAGTTCAGGACATGTAGAGTAATTTAAATATATTTAAAAATTGAAGAAAAAATGAAACTCAAAAGATTGCATCCAAATAGTGTCGACTAAGTTGTGCTAGGTGTGTCGGTATTAGAGTGGACGCTAACCTTTCGACTCTAGCAACCCTTTCTTACAAACCCTTTCTTATAAGGGGCGTTTGGTATGGGAGAAGTTTTTACGTGCCCGGGAATCATGATTCGGAATCATGAATCCTGGGAATGATGATTCCTGGGAATTAATAAAATTTGTTTGGTTAGTCATAAATAGTCTTGTGAATATTTATATAAGTTATCTGGAATCAAAGAGTTATGAGATATTTTTACCCGTTACTTTAATTATTTACTGCATTAAATAATCTAATAATAAAAAGTAACGTGATATTTTTACTGCCGTAAAAAAAATTAACTTGGAAAAGTTAGATTCCCACCTCCCTTGATGGGAATATTTTTGCGGGAAAGTGACTTAAAAACAATTCCTGGGAATCATAGTTTCCCGGAAATATTTTTTTTTTAAAATGCATACCAAACATGGGAAAATAAGTTTCCCAACTTAAGATTCCTGAAAAATTAAAAATTTATCTCCTACCAAACACTCAACTATAAAAGTGAGATACCACCCTACCAAATCAAAGTGAGATACCACAAATCACTGTCAACACCTTCCCTTCAATTAGTTAGTGGCTTTCTGACATGAGAATTGAGAATAGAGGCGATGGGAGTTGTGCTGCGCCTCTGGGGCCTGGCAAATATAGAGCAACGACACTACAACTATGGACATGGCTCGAGCATGTCTCAGTCTCTTACCAACATTCTCTCCAAAAAAAATTTGGATTGAATTAAAAAATTCATGAGTAACAATGACCCTCAACTATAAATAAACTAATATAAATCTTTTTATAAAATATCATACTTGATTACACAGATAATATAATTACGATTTATTGGTGTACGTACTCTTCTTCCATCTTTTCATCGCATCCACTTTTTGTTTTAATCTGTGTCTTAATTAGTTGTTATAACGAAGACACATAGGGATACAGTTTTACTTCTGGAAATTAATAATGTTTGAGAGTGATATATATTGATACCTAAAGGCTGTTAGCAATAATTGTACTTTCTCCTGTTAAACAAGCAAGAACATATACTTTTGCGAAACACAATATTATGTTTGGTGGTGAGTCATTTCATTCTAACCTAGGATATATACAGGACAGGATTTATTTTTCGTTTAGCTTGGTTTTATTCGACACATTTACAACTCAATTTCTAAGTCTGATCAGCATGGGAGGCTTGGTGGGAGGACCTATAATTGCGAGTAATGGCTGCAGTTGGAAAATTGACGAAACGTGCGTAAGTTACGGGACCATATCTAGTACTGTCACAGCTATAATCAATAATTATAATACCTTATCACGTAATCTTTGTGTTTCATGAAACAATTGACATATGAGGAATTCTTAGTTAGGTACAAATTCAACTAATAAAAAAATTATAACTAATAAAATAAAAAATAAATAAATTCACCTGTAAAATAAAGAAATTAACATTTAAAACAAATAAATAAAATCCATAATTTTTTCTTCACTATTTTTGCGTGTAACCGTCTCTCTCTTTTTATTTCTATATCAAAAATTTTATCACCTAATAAAATTTGATATTAAATTTTACGTGAACTTTGTTATTTAAAAAATGTTAACCAATTTTTTTTAAAATCAATCTTATGATGAAAATAAAATGTCTATATTATAAGTTATTTTAGTCTGTACATTATAAAGTTATTTTAACTTTTCTTATCTGACAACCCGTTGTAGTCCACCCACCCGTATCGGACTAGCCCACAATGGACCAAATAGTCCATTTTACCACCTCTAATTTTTTCCTTCTTTTGTGAGTGGTATATTTGTAAAGGTGGAAAATTGTAATTTATTAGAATTTATAAAGAACGGAAACTTGTTAATTCAGCAGAATCGTTCTTCTTTTGTTATTATAAGAATAAGAATACATATACACAGGTCATTGCTGCATTCATTATCATAGTGGCTATCAACCGGAAATGACTTCACGAGTTAATTTTAGTTGTATATTATCGGTCACGTTGAATTATGAATAACATAAATTGATGAAGGCAGTCAAAATTAGGAGAAAGTGGGTCCCAAGATCTAGCAGTGAGAAGACACACTGACACACAATACCAAATGTACAGTACAGTATTCAAAGGACAATATATGCTAGTCATGTAGTTAGTTAATGTGCGGTCTTTTTTTTATTTCATCTTAATATTTCCTGTTGAACAGTTATATCAAATTAATTGAGCAGACGGAGCAGGTATTAAACAGGATCAGTTTCGAGTTGTTTCTTTGTTCTCTGTATTTCGAGTTGGAATTTTATAATTGTTTGGTGCAAGAAAGGTTAGGTATTTTCTGGTCTGCCACACCCTATTCGTGGCTATCACTGAGTGGCATTGGCATTGAATGAATTTTTTTCCTATCTACCCCTTTGAGAGGGGGTGATAGCGCGAATTAGAGAAAATTAGTTTATGCATGTGAGAGCATGACTTACAAATCAATAGAAAAACACAAGAACGAGGGTGGCTAACAGTTGGTGCATTGGGTGATGATGGTCTCAAATAAATAGAATTGACTTAAGATGTACATTAGGTTCGACTTATTTGATTCATCTATTGGCTCCATTCCATATATTTTATTATTATATTATATATACATAAATATACAACATAGTAATGATTTATTTTTCATATAAAACGATCAGAATAAGTTAAAATTCTTCACATTAGTCTAATAATATAATAAGCATGGTCATAACAACTGCAAGGCCAATATGAGGTAGTTTTCTTGGCCATGAAAATTATCTAAGATCTCAAAAGAAAATTTATAGTTTTTTAAAGGTTTAATTGCCCTTTTAGTCTTTATAGTTGTAATAAATTTTCCTTTTAATTTCTATAGTTTAAAATATCCTATTTTGGCCCCTATAGTTTAATTATTTAACCCTATTAGTTATCGCCGTCTAAAGTCGTCTAACGTCGTTACATTAATTTCGATCCTTTAAAACTACTATAAAATTAAAGATAACCGTATAAAATTGCTAAAAAGATTTTGGCGATTTTTAACCTCCATAATTAAAAAACAAAAGTTTCTTTTTATTGATTTTTTTTCTTTCTTCATCCCTTTGCCACAAAGGATTTTTTTTCCCTTCTAATGGCTTCCAAATTCTCCACTACACATTCCGACCATTTTGCGCGCCCTCCGCTATCCTTTTATAGTGATGACTTATCGATGCTCTTGTACGACGTGCTGGTGAAGATCGCAACCTCCTTCGACGACCTAAACCTCCATGCAGCATCACTGGTGTGTCATTCATGGTGGGAGGCATTATGGCTACTACTGGATGAAATGGTGTTGCTCCGATGGGGGGAGCGCTTCAAGCATGGTTGCCTCAGGGTCCATCCCAACACCAACAAGACTCTCAACTTGTTCATGAAAGTGGTTGCATGTGGCTATACCCTAACCATGGTGGACATTGGCCTCATTTACTGGGAGAAAGGAAGAAGGGAAAAAAAACTTCATTTTTAATTTATGGCAGTTTTACACTACCAATTTCAGTTTTGTAATGATTTTAAAGGATTTGAATGTAACGACATTAGGCGACTTTAAAACGATGAGACCATAAGGGTTAAAAATTGCAATTATAGGGACCGAAATGGAATGTTTTAAATTATATGGACTATAAGGAAAAATTGTTGCAACTATAGAGACCAAAATGGTAATTAAACTTTTTTAAAATATTTATTATTAATTTAAATTATTTGGTGATAAATTTTATTATGATATGATTTATTATTTGTTACTATTCTATAAGTAAGACTACTTAGTCTTTTTTTTTTGGTCGGTGATTACCTAGTCTTAAGATTGAATTAATTGAACAATTGAAAACTTTGGATAAATCATATTACATCAAAATCAATTTTAATCAAAATCAATTTGGCAGAATCAATGCAAGAAATGTGTGATTTTTTTTTTTAATGGCACAATTTTTTATTTATTAAAATGACCTTTATAAGAAGTAGAATAATGATATTTGGACACCCTAACTTTTTAAACACAACATCTCTCATTTTTCTTTATCTCTTCTATCACATTATATTATCTATCATACCTATATTTTTCTATTTCTTTTTTCTCTCTCTAAGTGTCAACTAGGATTTGGGATGTCCATTTATTTTTATCCAAAGAAGCACAAGGTGTACTCCTACAAGACCCGAAAAAGTGAACAAAGAAGCCATATTGGCCTGTTACAATACCATATGAATGCTAATGGTATATGTCCATAACTTCACGGTTGTTTGAATCAGCCTATCCATGACTTCACGTTTCATAACTTAAAAATATGCAAAAATTACTTCCACCTTGTTTGAATCAGCATCGAGAACCGTGGACGCACGTCATCCCCAAAACATATAATATAATTTTATAAGGGTTTCTGCGTTATCTTACAAATTTGAGGTGAATTTCACACACACGTATAAAGACTCACGATGCATATGTTCATATCTTTATATATATAAAAGTAAGAGTCAGGGATAATTTAGTAAATTTAAGTTTTCCGCCCATTTTAAGGGTAAGTATATAATTATACTGCCTCACATTTTAAAGCAAAATATAAACGTTTTTCTTTTTCATTAACTACTTAATTATGATTGATTTGTGGAATAACAATTTCCTTATTTTTAACTATTTCACATAATTTTTCGTAGTAATTCAAATTGATTGGAAGAATTGAATATAATTACAAAGATTATAAATATAAAGACGTAAAATCTACAATTGATTGGACGCATTAATTTTGCCAATAAATTTTAGAATTAAAATAAATCATAATCTTTACATATGTATATATATATATATATATATATATATATATATATATAAGTTATATTTTTTGCATCTAAAAAAGAAAATATTTTTCCACTCAAAAGAGGGATTTTTTTTATATTTTTATGTTATGTCAATATTCCAATATGTTATGTCACCTTAAAAAGGAAATATTTTTCTGCCCAAAAAAAAGGTGTTTTTATATTTTTAATTTTATATCAATATTCCAATTACATTAAAAATCATTTATATATTATATAAAGATACTATATAAAGATATATAAATATTACATTATGTATATACATGTATATAATATAATATTATATATATATATTATTTTTATTTTTATATAAAAATGAAAAAAAATCTATCAACAATTACATAAAGATTACATAAACATATAAGGATTATAAAAAATAAAATATTCACTTATGACTATATAATTAAATTACCGAAAACATATGTAAAAATATAAATATTAACTTATGATAAAATGTAATTAATTAAAAAAATTATAAGATTAAAAATTGAGTGTAATTAAAATATTATAAAATAATAAGTCTAATATAAAGATTTTAATATAAATATTAAGATAATTTAAATATATAATTAAATTGATGAAATAATAAGTCTAATATAAAGATTTTAATATAAATATTAACTTATGACTATAATATATATAATTAAATAAAAATGATGAAATTAATGAAAATGATTTTGTTTATTTTCTACTATTAACAGTTTCTTTGATTTAATCTATTAAAATTTATTGACTTTTCTAGGATGATTGGACAAGGGAATGTAAGATCACGTTTACGTTTTAAATATTTATTTTTCAGTGAAAATGATTTTTATGTTACCCACAGTAATTATAATATAAATACATAACAATGAGCTTCATAAAAAAATATTTTTTTATGCTGATAAAAATGTATGTAAATTAGTTAATTTATTCAAATCTACCAAATTAAATAATTGTTTTAAATTAATTTTTTTAATTCAACCTTTTTAAATTGGGTTTTATAAATTACAGTCATTTTTTAAGAGAAATCATACATATATTTTTAAATTCAAACTTAACTTACCATATTAGATATATCAAGTATACTCACGGGGATCAACTTTATTTTTTATATATAAAAACAAGTAGAAAAATTTATGCTAAATTCATGGGAAAGTAAGATATAACACACGAGGATGGACATTTTTATATTTTTTATAAAAACAAGTAGGAAAATTAACAATTAATTAATTGGGATAAACCTTTTTTACTAAAGAATTTTGTCCAATCAAAATTAAAAATTTAATTACATAATTAATATATATTTAATTACATACAAAAATCAAATTAAATCAATATAATCACTATTATTTTCTCCACACAAAATTAGTCTCTAAAATTAATTTTTAAGCAAATAATTATTTATTTATTATTTATTATCATGTCACTTAAATAAATAATTCAAGATTTCTTCTACCTGGAAAAGAATTTATTTTCTTTTATACATTGATATGTATATGTCAATATATTAAAATAAAAATTATATATAAAAAATAACACATAGGGATGGATATTTATTTTTTATAAAAGCAAGTATAAAATTTTCACTTAATTCACTGGAATGGACAAATTACTTGAAATCACATTAATATCTAAATTATTATGGTGAAATAATATTTTTTTATTATAATAATTTTAATTTAAATGTATTTTTATGATTGTCTCTTTCCTGACTCAAACAATTTATTGAATATTTTATTTTACAAACATACAAAGTACGAAAAATATAGGCAAAAATATAACAAATGGGGATGAACATTTTTCAAGAAACTATGAAGAGAAATTTAAACGTAACTTACTATATTAGATATATAAAATATAACACACATGGATGGACTTTTATTTATTAAAATAAGTAGAAAAATTTTACATTGAATTCATAGGGATAAACTTTTTTACTAAAGATTTTTGTCTAATCAAAATTATGATTTTTTTATATGCTTAATATATATTTAATTACATAACAAAAATAAAATTAAATCAACATAATTAATATTATTTTCTCTATGCAAAATTAGTGTCTAAAATTAAATTTTAAGAAAATAATTATTCATTTTTATTTATTATATTCTCACTTAAATAAATTATTAATGATTTTCTTCTACCTGGACAAATTTTATTTTACTTTTATACATTGATATGTATATGCCAATATATTAAAATAAAAATTATATATAAAATATAACACATAGGAATAAATATTTTGTTTTATAAAAGCAAGTAGAAAATTCTCACTTAATTCACGAGATTAATAAATTATTTGAAATTACATTAATTTCTAAATTTGATGGTGAAATAATATTTTTTATTATAATAATTTTAATTTATATGTATTTTTATGGATGTCTCTTTCCTAACTTAAATAATTTATTAAATGATTTATTTACAAACATATAAGTATGAAAAAATATAACAAATGGAGATGAACATTTGTCAAGAAACTATGAAGAGGAATTTAGACTTAACTTACCATATTAGATATATAAATTATAACACATCGAGATAAACATATTTTTTCATATAAAAACAAGTAAAAAAATTTACACTGAATTCACGGGAATAAACTTTTTATTAAAAAATTTTGTTCAATCAAAATTAAAATTTCTATTATATATTTAATTACATGAAAAAAATAAAATTAAGTCAACATAATCACTATTATTTTCTCCATACAAAATTAGTATCTAAAATTAATTTTAAGCAAATATTTATTTATTTTTTATTTATTATATTCTCACTTAAATAAATTATTCAAAATTTCTTCTTCCTAGAGAAAATTTTATTTTCTTTTATACATTGATATGTATATGCCAATATATTAAAATAAAAATTATATAAAATATAACACATAGGGATGAATATATTTTTTTGATAAAAGTAAGTAGAAAATTTTTACTTAATTTATGGGAATGAACAATTTCCTTAAAATCACATTAATATGTAAATTATTATCGTCATATTGTAATTTTTATAAACAAATATTTTTTATCCATTTGTTTTACGAATATATAAAATATACCACACGGGAATGACTATTTTTTTTATAAAAACAAGTAGGAAAAATTACATTGAATTCATGGAGATAAATTTTTTTACTAAAGATTTTTGTCCAATCAAAATTATAATTTATTTTACATAATTAATATATATTTAATTACATAATAAAAATCAAATTAAATCAAAACAATCACTATTATTTTCTCCACGTAACATTAGTGTCTAAAATTAATTTCTAAGCAAATAATTAATTTTTTTATTTATTATCTTCTTACTTAAATAAATAATTCATAATTTTCTTCTACCTTGACAAATTTGAATTTTCTTATATATATATATATATATATTAAAATAAAAATTACATATTAAATATAACACATAGGGATGAATGTTTCTTTTAAAAGCAAGTTGAAAATTTCTACTTAATTCATAGGAATGAATAATTTACCTTAAATCACATTAATATGTAAAATATTATGGTGAAATTATATAATTTTCTTATAATAATTTTATTTTAAATATATCTTTTTTATGGCTTTCTCTTTTGTGGTTTAAATAATTTATTAAATATTTTATTTAATGAACATAGAAAGTATGAAAAAAAATATAATACATAAAGATGAATATTTTTTTCCGAAATTATGAAGCAAAAAATATAATAATATAATAAATTACATTACATATAAAATCTAAATAAATTTTTTTAACATTTTGTTTATCCCGTGCAACGCAGGGGTCAAAATCTAGGGGGGGTTTGGGTTGTACAATTAAAATATCTCTAGGCTGAATAACATTATTTATATAGTAAAATTTTATAATAATTTTGGTTCCTTAGTTTTTTAAATATGTTCAATTAGGTCCCTTTATTTTTTGAATATACAATTAGGTCATTTAGTTTTTTAATTTTACCCAATTAGGTCCATTTGTTTTTTTAGTATGCAATTAAGTCATTTAGTTTTTTTTTATTTTTATCCAATTAAGTCCTTTCCGTCAAGTCTAACATACTTAACGGACCTGACGGATAGGACTTAATTGGATAAAAATAAAAAATTAAAGGACCTAATTGCATACTCAAAAAATAAATGGACCTAATTGTGTAAAATTAAAAAACTAAAGGACTTAATTGTATACTCAAAAAATAAATGGACCTAATTGAGCATGTTTAATAAAGTAAGGGGACCAAATTGGATATTAGGCCTATGATAAATGATAAATAGTGTGATGTTTGAGGGATGGCTTAATCTTAAATAATATAAAAAAAAATATTTTACTAATAAGTGTTTTAAGAATATTTATTAATTAAAAATAATATATATATATATATATATATATATAATTTATATATTAAAGCTTAGAAAAAGTACTCCTTATTTCATATTTTATTTTAAATTTTTAATAAGAAATTTAAATATACTTATTAAGATATTGTTTATATTTAATATTCAACTGTCTCAATATAAACAATAAGTGTAAAAAAAAAAAAAAACTCTCAAAATATTAAGTGTTCATTTATTTTAAAAACAGGTAGAGCAAAATATTTTACATATCTTGGAGGAGGCAATTGTCGGTTCAGTGCTTGGGTGTCAAAAAGATTTTACAATCCTCGGAAGAATCAACCGTACGGTTTTTGCTAGAGTAAAAATAAGAGAGAGAATATGCATTAGCAGCATTACAATTTAAGTAAGGAATTGATTTAGATTGGAGTAAGTTAGCTACAGTATATGCATTATAATGTTAATTAGCAAAGAATAATGGGAAAATGATTTGGATATAAAAATTAGATATATTATATTATAGATTTTTTATTTAAAGAGAGGATCGTTAAACTTTGGTATACAAAGAGTTTATAATAATTCATGCTACTTAACCAATTAAATTAAACCTTCTAAATTAATACTACCTCCGTCCTTAAATATAAGACTTTTTTTTTCAATTTTTTTTTCTTTTTATAAGACTCTTTTCAAGTTGTCTTTTGCATTAATTATTTTTTTACCAAAAAATCCTTAATTACTTTACAATAAATGTTATAAATTAAAAAAATAAAGGCATTATCTCTCTTATAAGGATTGGAGAAGAATAATAGCATACATTAATTAATTAGGTAGAAAGTAATTAAGTGGAAAGAAAGATATTATGAGTCTCAATAATTTTAAGGATAATTTTGAAAAAATAATACAAATTACTAACAAATTTAATGTTACTAACTAAATTAATCAACTTTTTTAAATGATATGAATTAGTTAAAAAAATCTTATATTTAGGAACAGAGGTAGTATCATAGATTTTAAGTTTAAGTATTAGTATCAATATTATAGAATGATAGGGAAATATATTGATATTTATTTGTGATCACAAAGTATATACACCACTCAAAGCTGATAAAAAATAATACTAAACTCAAGGAAATTTTATTGTGCAACAATATAACTAGCCATATTTTACGATAGCTAATAAAAATGTTTGGCTTTAATGAGACCGGAGAAAAAGGTGAAATGAGTAAAAATGAGAATGTTAAAATAGATGTATAATCACATAAGAAAGAATATGTTAGGAAGAGAACATATTAGTGTGGTACCTATATTGAGAAAAAAAATAACAAAAAATTAATTAATTACAGTAATTTAAATACGTTCAAAATATAGTCACGAAAGGCACAGAGAGAAAAATATATTGCATCCAATAACCTATTGAGGGAGATTAAAAAGGATAATATTAAAGGAATTTATTAAAAATATATTTCTTGATAATAATACCTTGAGAATTCAAATTTTTAATTGAATCCAGTAACCTTATGCGATTCATGTAGTTGATTTTAATATAATAGAATAAGACTATTATATATTAGGAAAATTTTACGGTGCCAGCATATTTTCACAGGTAACAGTTATTTTTTAGTAAACTAATAAATTATAAACGTATGCACTTGTAACTTTCATCTTATAGGTAATATAAAATAGATAATATGGCTTATCGTTTAAAATCTTGTTATTTTGTTAATTACTAAATGATCTTTAGGGTTACTTTTGTTATCTATCTATTTACATACACTTTATGTTTTTCATGTTTAATATTTTAAAAAATTGAAATAAATCTCAATGAAACTTTTGTGATTATAAAATTTAAAACATTATTGACATTAAATTCTAACTCGTTTATGATGTAATTTTAATGTATAAAAAAATATTTTTTATCAATTCAAGATAAAAATAAAATAAAATAAAATTTCGATACCATCTTAGAGTAGTATCAAGAGGAATGAAAGTTGAGTTTTTTGGAATTGAGTTAATAAGCATACATTGATAAGCTAAAAGTTTTTACACTATTAATTAATTATAAATCATATCTCTTTTGGTACAAATTATAAATCATATCTAATACAACATTATTTCATTTTCACTTTTTTTTAGCATATCACTTACCACATTTATCATTATTATTATTATTTTTCTTTCTATTTATTTCCTTTTTTTCTTGATAATTATACAACTTGATAATTATATTTATGTATCTTAACTCAAATAGTTAGTAAAAAATTATCTTTAATTAAATATTTTTATAAATAGGTATAAATTATGTGATAATTTTACAAATATATAAGAAATAAAAATATAAACATGAGTGATATTATCAATTTATGAATAAAAATATATACATATATAAAAGTTCGGTTTGGATTGAATTGGTTTTGAAAATCAAATCCGAAATCCGATCCAATCTAATAAAAAAATTTGGTTTTTCAAATTTTTGATCCGTTCGATTTTCGGTTTATTCGATTTTCGGTTTTTTTGATCGACTTTTTCGGTTTTTATTGGATTGAATCGGTTTATAAACACTTCTATGTTGTAGTTTGTATTCTTTATTTTTCAATAAGAAATGTATTTTTTTTATTGATATCCAAAATCATTCGTGGTCTTCACTACCACTTTGTTGTCTTCATATGAAAAAGTATTAAGTAAAAACTCAAGTAAAATAGATATTTTTTTATCTTTACAATGGAAACATATTTTTTTTATAAAAAAAAACTAATAATTATAAGATGCAATATAAAATATTTTATTATTAATATTTCTTATTAAAACTATGTATATATCTACGTTGTATACAAATGTAAAATATATTTATAAAGATAATACTTTTTAAACGATACATTAATATAAATTAAAATAATATAAGATATATGTCAATATATAAAATTATTTTAATATATATCAATATTCATAACTATGTTAATATATTTTTGAAATATTTAAATACATAGATGTGATTCTTAATTGTCTTTTTTCACATGTATCTTTTAAAAAAATAAATAAGTATTTGATAATTTATTTATATTATCTAATACATGAAAAGACAATAGTTTTTCAAATAACTTTTAATAAAATTATAATGAAAATGTTATATATTTGTTTATCAAAAAAAATATTAGAAAATGTTAAATTGCTATTTTTAACTTTTAATAAATTTTTAATAAAATTATAATGAAAATGTTAAATTGCTATTTTTAATTTTTAAGTTTAATTTATAATTTGTTTTTCAAAATGTTAGAAAATGTTTCTCCCAAACATAAAATTACAATATCACATCAAATTTAATAAAAATGAATGTGATATATGACATTGCGCTTATTATATGTAATCATTTAAAAATGTGTTCTTAAATTTATATTGTTTCATTCATTCGCTTAATTTTGTTTCTAATATTTTTACAGGATGTTAAATTAATGAACTCCATAAAAAATATTTTAATGGAACAATATGTGAGTTCTTTTAGTTAAAATTGATTTTCTTATTATTTTCCTCTTTTTTTTTGTTATATAGTTTTATTTGTCTATATATATATATATATATATATATATATATATATATATATATATATATATATATATATATATATATATATATATATATATATAAAATTACTTCAAGAAAGTGGCATTGTGAAATTTAAATTTATAGTTGTATTATAAAATAAACAATCTAATTATCTTTTATTTATTTTTTTTAATGAATAAGTTCCTTATTGTGAAAATTTGAATTAGTTTTAGATTTTTTTAAAATAATATAATAAATTAACAACATTATCAACATATTTTATACATAAAAAAAATTCATCATCTTCTAAATAAACCCGTGCATCACACGGGTACTATCTAGTTGAGTTTAATAAGCATACATTGATAAGCTAAAAGTTTTTACACTATTAATTAATTATAAATCATTATTGAAATTAAACTCTAACTCATTTATGATGTAATTTTAATGTATAAAAAAATATTTTTTATCAATTCAAAATAAAAATAAAATAAAATAAAATTTCTATGCCATCTTAGACTAGTATCAAGAGGAATTAACCTTGAGTTTAGGAATTGAGTTTAATAAGCGTACATTGATAAGCTAAAAGTTTTTACACTATTAATTAATTATAAATCATATCTCTTTTGGTACAAATTATAAATCATATCTAACACAACATTATTTCATTTTCACTTTTTTTTTTTTTTTATCATATCACTTACCACATTTATCATTATTACTATTTTTTTTTTCTATTTATTTCCTTTTTTCTTCTCGGACAAATCCACCCTCATTTGGCAAAATCATTATATTTATAACATTCCTAAATACGGGGATCAGTAAGTGATCACTCACCAGACTGAAACATTCCTAAATGCAAACCTACTTTTGTTTGTACCCTCCCATGTTTTTGGTTTCCTCTTTTTTCTTCTTCTTCTTGGAACCTACATGTCTATAAAGCGTTCTTGCTTTCTCTGTTGATGGCGTCAAGCAACAACATTCAGGCGATACCTTGCCGCCGAAAACATCGAAACTCAGCCACAACGATCCCCCTTGGCCGCAGGAGGACTCAGAAGAAACACTCTGGTGGTGACGGCAATTGCAGTTCCCCAGTGAATTCTTGGGAAGGTTCCAACAAAAGTCAGGTTTCGGCGAGGAAACTCGCTGCTGGGTTGTGGCAGATGCATCAGTCTATGCAAGTCACAACGGATCATGCCGTTGCTTTCGGACGCAGCTCGTTTCCTTCCTCCATGTCGCAGGTATGTCAAGAAATGTATATAAAATATGAATGCATTAATATTAAAATGTATTATAAAATATAAGATATGATCTAATTAAATTGTTAAAATAATATTATTGTACCAATAAACGCGTGAATCAAGTGGGATTGTTCCAAATTAATTAGAAGTCTCCGATACGAGTTATAGTATGTAGTTGCATTAAACATACTTAGGCATACGCTTATTCTCCTGCTATATCTCCATTAACAGGAGAACCACAAGTGCCCAACCCTTCAGTACTACAACCCAATCTGCAGAGTCAGTAATTTAAACAAATCATGGGGCACATCACTTTTTTGGTGGAGAAATAATACGGCACATAACACATCATTTGTTTGAATATAAATAGAGAAACAGCTTAGAGAGAAATAAGTAAAAAAAATATTATATTTTTTACTTGTTTAAGAGAATAGATAAGAAGGAAGGCGAAAAAAAATAGAACACACAACGTTTTTCCTTTAAAAAAGTTGGGGAGAAACGGAGGAGAAGAACTCTTTTTTTTTTCCTAAAAAATTAAATAAATTATGTTATAACATAAAAAAAAAATTATGTTAAGAAAAATAATGAAATAAAAAGTTTAATATTTAGGTTAAATTTTTTTTTAATTAGAATAAAAAATATTTTTATAAAATTTAGAGTAAATTACAATAACATTTCCTGAATTTTACTCGAATTATACAAGCAATCCTTTCTTTTTTTCAACCTATAAAAAATCTCCAAACTTTTCCTATCCATTATAGTCACACCCCCTCTCCTTCAATCAGCATTAACTGCATTTGTTTTTTTGGTCATTATAGTGATTGACACGTGATTTTTTAAAATCTTTTTGTCTCCAAAACTTCCCTTTCTTCTTCGTTAACTATGTCATTTGTACACACCATTATTGAACCTTGTTCTTATTCGCCCCCTTCTTCTTTTGTGTTCTCATGATGTTATTGTAATTTTTTTTTTCGTTCTCAACTTTGTTTGTGTGGTATGAACATTGTTTAGTATTTGGTTCCAAGATTTTGAAATTTTGGGAGGCATTTGATGTGAAATGTAAAACATGGGAAACAATTGTAGTGCATATTGACATTCCAGCAACTGAAATGGAAGAGGGGTATCGTGTGTAATATTTGTAAAACATAATGGTACGCGTGTAATATGTTATAAAACGTAAGGAGATACTTGCGTAATTCGTCCAAAATATAGTGGATGTCACTATAATTTTCTCTAAAATTTATGCTCTTACTACTCATACAAATAATAATAATTAGAAAGAAAATTTTCTATATTTTTCTTTCTTATTTTTATCTATCCATACAATACAATGTTTTATATTCCAATTCTCTTTTACTTCTATCATTTTTATTTCATTCTCTCTTATATCTTTTTCTAGTTTCTAGCATAAAAGAAAATACAAAACCATCAAACTTAGACGAGATCTCACACCTTGATATAAATTTGAAGCTAGTCCAACAACTTATCTCTATCCAAAATCCCATTTCTAAAGTCAAAATCGAGCATTTCTAAAGGACCACCTGATATGACTGCAACCAAATTCTGTACCAAGCCTCATTACCTTTTTTGCTACGCCTTCCCCACACATAATGACCTTTGCAATCCTTGGGAAGAACAACCTAACCAGTGGTAATAATTAACTACACTAAATAGAATAAGAAAAGCTGCCTTCAAAAACATGATTACAAAATACAGCTGCTGCTGATGAAATGATGTTGTGAAAATTAGAAGCCAGTTTTTTCAGGATGTTAAGTTACAATTCTGGTTAATATAATTTTTTATAAACAAATAAATTGATATAAAAATTTGAGTACAAGGGGTACTCAAACTCGTACAAAAATCCATCAATAAAAGTCAACACTAATGTCATTCCTTAACCATATTATTTCATCCAGTTCATGTAATAAAACACACAAAAATCACCCCAAAACAACTCATCACGGTGATTCATTAGATGAATTACAGGTTACAACATTCCTGAACCAATCAGAAAATATCATCAAAGCCTCTGTGTCTTGTTCAGAATTTTTGAGTTAAAATTACTATAGGCGCACCAACCGTGTTGACCCATTAAATTTCCCATCACTAATATGAAACCGGCCAGTAGGATGCACTGATCCAGTGACTACTGATATCAAAACCCAATCAAGCAATTTTTTTCAGCTGGTTAATATAAAGGTTTAAATACCTTTTTAGTCATCGTAATTTAACATTTTTTTACTTTTCATTTTTGTAAAAAAAAATATTTTAGTCATTATAAATTATGTTTATTTTATTTTTCGTCCTTATAAAGGTTTAGATAGCGTTTTTTTCACTGTTAAAAGTGCTATCTAAATCACAAAAAATAAACAAACATAATTTGCAAGGACAAAAAAAAAATGCAAGGACGAAAAGAAAAAAAACGCTAAATTACGAGGACTAAAAATGTATTTAAGTTTAATATAAATTATACTGTGAATTTCTTTGTCTTTTTCTTTTTCTGATTAATATTTTCACGCTTACATTTTGATATTTATATGCTAAATAAACCAAACCTAAGTTTACTAACAATTAATAAGCATGCTTAAGTGATTGTCTTCCTAGTTTATGTTAGGCCAATTCTACGGTGGGAAAGTTCCTCATGTTTCCCACCCTGGGAAACAAAATATGATGTGTTAGATTATAATCAACGGTTAAAATAAGTGAAGACTACCGTAGGAATAAATGCACCGGAATATCTTAAAAAAACAATTGTTTTTCTTTTTTTCTTTTTTCTTTTTCTCCTTCCTGTTTCCGATGGCAAGGCCACTGTGCCGTCGTCATCGTCTCCTTCTTCCCGTTTCCGATGGCAAGCCTTGTGAGACACAGACACAGCACCACCCTCAATTCATTGTCGGTGTACAAGATCCCGCCACGCAACACCTCCGGCGGCTACAAGTGTGGTGATTGACTCCGAAACCGCTGCCAGGTCCACCTAGAATCGCATCGTGTCGCGCTGGAACCGCTGCGAGAACCGCGTCGTGGCGCGCCGGAACTGCTGCGAGGTCCACCTAGAGGATCCGAACTCCGACGAGCTCTTCGCCGTGTGCTTCCTCTACCCTGGCCAGCGCATGATTTTGTTTTAGATCTAGATCTAGATTCCAGACCCCCCCCCCCCCCCCCGTGAACTACTCGCAGGTATCACGACTCCGGTGAAGGCATGGTCGAAGTGAAGGAAGAGAGGCGGAGGGAATGGGTAGAGAGAGGATGAGGTTGCAGTGCCAGTGGCGATGAGGGAAGGGTGTGGCAGAGAGGCGGAGAGGGAGGGTCGTTGCAAGAAGGAGTGTCTTTTTCTATTTTTTTTTTAAAAAAATATTCTGGTGCATGTATACTCATTGTAGTCCACACTTATCTTATAATCCGATGGTTATTAAAACTTTCTCACGGTGGGAAACATGAGGAACTTTCCCACCGTAGAATTGACCGTTTATGTTAATGTTCAGACTCTCTTTTTTATGAGTGGGCTTCATGTTTTGGTTTTATATATGATAGTTTTGGTATTTAATTTGCTAATAATTTTGAAAGATCAATTTATCTTGATCCTGCTCATACTTAGGCATACGCTTATTCTCCTGCTATATATGCTAATTCCAACTCAATCTTTGGTTTATGCCATTGGCTATAGCAGGCATGGATGCATGAAAAAACAAGTCTAATGTCCTTATACTTACACATGAAATTGTTGTGAACACCGGTTTTCAATTAGCAATTTAAAATAACAAAAAATTGCATTTGACACTACACTTTTATGGATTCAGATACTCTGCATTTGCTTTTCAAACTGCATGGATCTTGGCCCTTAAAATATTAAGTTTGTCTTATAAAAAAAAGTATAAATAATTTTATACTCTTAGTGAAAGCCATTAGCCCATTATTAGATCCTAAGTGGATATAGGGTTAAAGGGGTGCCCTAAACCCTCAACGTAACTGTCACATCCTCTAGGCTCTAACTCAATAACTGCCCTTCTAAAAGCTGTAGTCATGTATGCACATATTTCTGTACCAGCAACCCCCACCTTCTTAGTGTACCAAAAAAAAAAACCCACCTTCTTAAGGTCTAGTAATGAATTCAACTATTTCTTAGGGGTGTTCATGGATAGATTGGATTTTTAAAAATCTAATCCATATCCAATTAAATGGATTGGATTTAAAATCCATATCCATTTAATTGGATAAAAATGATTTGGATTTTCTAAAAATGGTTTAAAACTGATTTATAGTTCAAAACTGGTTTGGTTTTAAAACCAATTTCAAACCATAAACTAAATTTAACTAATTTTTAAAACCGATTTTAACACACAAAAATAGTTTAATCAATTTAAAAAAAGTTTGAAACCACTTTTAGTTTTAAACAAAATAGTGCCTAATTTTTAGCATATAACATATTACAAAAGAGAAATTACGGTAGAGAAAACTAATTGATTCACAATGTAAATGGACAACACATGAGAAATTATTCCAATCTCTATATATGAAATAAAAATCAAAACAAGATGGAAATTTGAAGTTTTTTAAATCCAGTCTATATTTAATTAATATCCATTTAAATGGTTTGAATTTAAAATTCATATCCATTTCTATATATATATATATATAATAGTTTTGATTTTTTTTTAAATTGATTTATGGTTCAAAATTAGTTTTAGAACTAATTTTTGGGTCCAAAATAATTTTTTTGAATGTTACAGTCTAATAAGAAGTAAAGACCAAAAGAAGATATTCCCTTTATTATAGTTGTAGATACATATTATGATTATAATTATTTTTAATTTATATTTACTTATAAATTTAAAACACTTGGGTAAAACAACAAATACTTGCTATATAATTTATCCATAGCAATCAATTGATGTAAAAAAAAATCATAAAAATCAATAAACAGAAATGGACGGGAATATTTTTATGTAAAAAGATTAACTAAAAAATTAATTTGAAAGTAAAAAAGTTTGAATTTGAGAAAAGAATTTAAAATTATTGTACGAGAATAATCAATTAAGATTTGAATAGAAAAAGTGAAAGTAAAAAATTAAGAATAATTAATGAATTAAAATTAAAAAAAATACTGAACAGTAATGAAGTTATAAGAGTATAATAAAAAATTTAACTTTCCCAATAAAACTTCGACTTTACTATGAGCAGATGAATAAAATATTAATTTTAATTATATATAGCATTGAGTGAATGCTAATTAATTTGAAATTAAAATATTCAAAATAAAATTTAATATTTAACAATTATGTCTTTATTTTTTATGCATAAGCATATAAATCACATTTAATTTAAAAACAAGAATAATTAATTTTGTTATTTAAAAAAATGATTTTATCTTTTACGTGAAATTAAATTATATATGCATTTAAAAGCAAAAACATTTAAATAAACTTAATTAATAAATAAATATAAAAACTTATGTATAACTAACGTATATATGATACTAATTTTACTAGATATATTAAATAAATATATATTTTATAAACAAAAGTGGCCATTCATGACATCTAAAAAAGTCTTGCTTCCTCTGTTTAATTATGTGCCACAACCAAAATCTTCGTAAACAGTAACGAAAGAGAGAAAAAATCACTACAGGCCAATCTAGTATCTTCCCCAGCAAGGTCTGTACGCTATTCGGTTCCCCTATTTGTCCGATGGATATGGCCAAAATCCGGGTGAGAAAAATAGGATCTGGATAGAAACCAAATCCACTAAATTGGATTTTAAAAGGGGTTGAATCGGTTTGGTTATGGATAAATTTGTATAACCGGATATTATGAACAGACCAATTTATTTCTAGTCATCCAACAGTTCCACACCACTGCGCACCAGACAATATACCAGTATTCTTTCACTTTACTATCTTGCATATCCACACATGCTGAATAACATACATACATGCCATACCTCCTGGACCATGCACTTTGCATGAGAAAAAGACAAGAGCTATAGATTCTAACATTGAACTGCGGTACAGTTCATTTTTTAACTGCGGTGTATCATATCCCACTTTTATTTAACTGTGGAGTAATATTTCTCAAAATTTATTGTCTAATGTTTGCATATCCACGTGCATGTTTGCTTCAGCTGGCTAATGGGAATGTAAAGATCACGTTTCCCCATTATGACAAACCTGGAGAAAAGTTTAAAGAGACTAATAAAGATCAGCTGAGGAGGCCAATAACCATTTTGCGTTCAAGAAACGGACTTCGATGTGAGGTACATGCTAGTAATTACTTGCTCATTATTACTTGAGACCGTGTTAAATATGCTACAAATTTCAAAAATCCTCACGATCTCTATAAAAAATTTCTGGACATGTACTCTTATCTAAGCAGTGTGGATTTTTCTGAACACTTGCTTTTAGTTAATGATAGAATACTCTTGGATGTAGTAGTGAAGTCTAGAATGGAGTAAACTACTACTCGTTCTATAATCGATAAGTAGGGTCGTGTCTAGAAGTTTATACTTAAGTTGCTACTGTATCTATTTTTATTTAAAAATAAATAAAACACTACGCCTTGTCTTTCTTCTCACCTTCGTCCACCACCATCATGTATAGCATTATGGACAACAAGAACCCCAATCCAATTTTTTCAGAACCAAAAATCGCAATCAAAACCTTAAAAATTACAATCAAAACTCTAACCACCCCAGATCAATCATTATCAGAACCCTAACCATCCCAAATCAATCGAAATCAAAACCCTAATTAGATTTTTATTTTTTAGTAAGGCTAGGATTATGAAGCTCACCTTCATCGTCTATTCCCGAAAGCTTGAATGTATAATTATTTAGCTTTGACGGGTTAAAGTGTTATCCGTTTCAATTATATATATATTAATCAATTTATGAACTGTAAATAATAGTATTTGAACATTGGTCCGTAGATGTTAACAAAAAGAAGAAATGAAAACTTAAATATATTATCACTATATATATATATATATATATATATATATATATGTTTCTCCTCCTGTCATCAGTATTCAGATTCTACTTTCCAACCTATGTTCTTTGTGGGTTTTATTTTTCAGCTTGAAACTTCTATGCCACGTCCCAAAGGTTCAAAAGAGGTGGCCACAATATGGAACCCTACTCTCAGTGAAGATGCATCCAATGAGTTTATCATGATCCATAGCAGGAAGCTTCTCGAAGACAAAAAATTAATAGGTGACCATAACTCTGTTATCTCCACTTTGCTAGAAGAACTCCTTCAAGCTCAAAGGTCCATCCATAAACTCAAGGCAGAACAGAAGTGCATCAAGAAAAACGTTGAACAATTTTTGCAGAATCTTAAAGAAGACAAAATCTTCTTGAAGAGCAAGGAACACCACAAGATTAAAGCAACATTAGATGACTTAAAGGGCAAGTTGGAGAGGGAAAGAAGAAGTAGAGCGAATATGGAGTTACTTAACACCAAATTGGTGCATGAACTCGCTGAAGCAAACTTATTGGCCAAGAAGTTTATGACAAACTGCGAGAAAGAAAAGAAAGAAAGAGAACTGATGGAGGAAATGTGTGAGGAACTAGCCATGCAAATAGGAGAAGACAAGGCTAAGCTTACGGTGATACTGAGCGAATCCAAGAGAATTTGCGAGGAAGTGGAAGAAGAGAGGAACATGATGCAAATGGCTAACCTATGGCGCGAAGAACACGTGCAAATGAAGCTTGTTGAAGCACAACTTGTTCTTGAAGATAAATATAACCGGTTGGTGCAACTCACTGCTTCTCTCGAATTGTTCTTAATATCAAGGGGTTCTGAACTTGACACTACGGAACTAGAGGATGCTGAGTCGATCAAACAAGAAGTTGAATCAATAAATATTCAGCGGATTATGGAGCTTTCGTTTGATGTCGAAGACTCCGAAAATGTTTCCCATACATGAAACTTGATGACGGGTTTTCTGCCTTTGGTCGACACAATATAGCAAAGAAATAAGAAAAGAGGAAAAAGAAGTTGATGATAAAAATAAATAATATGATAGAGAAATAAAAATAAAAAAAGTGTGTGGAAATTATTATAATAACTTTGTGACATGAATAAGGTTAGTATTTCCACCTTTTGTCAATTCTGTTCACGGTATACAGCAATACAGCATTTGGAAATATGTGCAGTGATATATATGAATATTTTCATTTTATAAATATTCTATTAATATTTATAATTTCTTTTTTTTTCTCTTTTCATAAATTCATATCACTTATTATATTCTATAATTCTCTCTCTTCTTTTCTTTTCTTTTTCTAGATGTTTGGATAGCACAGAATGTCTATGCAACATTTTCCTTTAAAAATAATTGAGTGTGAGTCACTGATTCATTCTTTTCTTTTCTTTTTTTCTTAGAGTTACTATGGTATCTATAAAAATTTAAAGATTTTGATGCAGTTATTTTTTTTTTTTTGGCGTTAAATGAGTTTTGGATATATGAAAGGAAAGAGAAAAGAAGAAATATCTTTTCCTTAAAGAACAATTTTTTGTTTTCATAATTTCCTGTATAATATTTAAAAATGAAAAATATATTAAAAATAAAGTGACAATTTTGTAATTAAAAAATGAAACTAGGGATAGGAAATGAAAACAAAGGAAACGAACCCTTAATGTTCTCATGTTCGTTACTGGAAAAGTTATAACTTCCATTTTTACTATACTTTTCTACAATTTTATTCCCATGAGAAGAGTGAAAAAGTGATATTCCTATAGAAATATGAAAAGTTATTTTTTAACACACTTATAAATTTTATTTTTACTTATTTTTTTATTAATTATTTTGAATTTTAAAAATTATTTCTAGAAATATTAAAATGTAACCAAACATGTTTTTGTCTTTTTTTCCCGAGAAATAACAATTTAATAATGAATATTTTTAGACTTTTCCCTTTTAATTTTAAAAAAAATTACTTCAAAAAAATAGACAAAACAATTTGTTATATAAAAATAAATTTGAACAGATGTGTGAAAGTAAGAGGGAATTACTTAGTAGTATGAAAATATATGCCCAAAATAGTATACCAATTGTAGGTACTATTATTTTCATCTCATTTATTTCCTTTTTTATTTTTAATTTATTATTTTCTATTGGATGAAAATTAACAAATAAACAAATGGTTCAATCTTTTTCTAACATTCATATCCAAGTGTTCTTACATTAATTAGAACAAACATACAAAATTCAGAATCTGAAGAATTCGATACTCACAATAACAAAGCTGCATGGCAATGGTCACTATATGTCGTGCAAGAAAATTGTGCAGAATAATCAAGTTCACGTTGAATTCTCCCTAGCTAACGTTAAATTCCCATCAAGCTGGTAACATTATTCCAAATGACGTTAAGTATATTCATTTAGCATCAACATCAAATTCATGATATTTGTGTGGGGTAGCACGATTGGAGTGCTGGTGTGTGCAAAAATCAAGATAAGACTAGCATAATAAGCTGGCAAAAAAAAACCCTGAAATTATAAAGTGATGTGTGTGTTAATGCATGTGGGTAGAATCAATCAAATTATGTAATATCCCACAAAACAAAACATCTATGTTTAAGCGTAACAATTAATCTCCTATTACTAAAACCAATGGGAATTTGATGATGAATAACATCATAAGAAAATTATATCTGGTACGTGTTTCATTAAACTATGCCTTTTGGCGACATGTTGTTGATTTAAGTAAAATTAAATTTGAATCTTTTAAGAAAGTCTTGGATTTAAGATTTATAAATGAAAAAAAAAAGCAAAAATACAATTTTGATCCTCTTATTTTATTCAATCTACAATTTTAGTTTTCTCCATTTTAAAATAAAGATATTTAGTCCCCTACTTGTCGAAAATAAGCACTTTTGATCCAATCACCAATTTTATCTATATTTATTTCTTTTATTTCTTACATTTTAATTAATTAAACCATTTCTTGATGGTGTCTTAAATAAATATGTTAGGTCTAGGTTCAATTGAACCAAAATAAAATAAATAAAATGTATGCAAATTTGAAGATTGAACCAAAATTACTTATTTTTAAAAATTGCGGGACTAAATGTCTCTATTTTGAAATGGAAAATCAAAATTACATATTGAGTAAAATAAGGTGAAGAAACTAAGGAATACTTTTTTTTGTACTGCAAACTAAGGAATACTTGTCACCTATAACATGGTGAAAAAAAATAAAAATAAAAACTATGTCTTGTGAGCAACGAGTGCGAGTGGGTCATAAAACAACATGAACTACTTGGAATTTCAACAAGAACCCAAACAATGTTACACTTGTGGCACATCCATATCAGGCCTTTCCTAGTTCCCTATAATGTGGATCAAGGTCGAGCTTGAACATGAGTCCACACTCCGTAATGGGAGTTGCTATTCTCACCCCACACTTTTGTGAAATCTCTCTTTTACCCCCCACACTAAATCCCTACACCCCTCCGCTGACCCATACCAAGCAACGCCACCGATCTGAGCAGCGTCGGGCCGCGCCGCCGCGCGTCCTCCCCAACCCACCATGCGCAGCCACGCATCCTCCCCGACCCACCTCGCGCTGCCGCGCATCTTCCCGAGCCTCCCTATACCACCTCGGGTCATCCCCGCACCACCCAGCGTCATCCCCGCGCACCTCATGCCACCCCCGTGTCATCTTTGTGTCGTCTCCGCTCGAACCCACACTATCTCTGCGCGATCGCGCGCCTAATTCCTAGGATCTCAAAGCAGCAGGTTCTCAAGGTGTTGTTGAAGCCGTTTATTTCCACTATGGGGAGGGTGCAGGATAAGATTTTGGTTAGGGAAGATTAGGTCTGGTGTGTTTGATTTGTTGCTTAAGATGGGGAAGAGATTGTTAGAGGTTAAGAAGAATTGGGATGAGATTGTAAGGAGGGTGTAGGATAAGCTTTTTATTTGTTCATTTTGTACTTCACCACAGAATCATACTTCTGTTTTAGAATATATGGGTTAAAAAGAATTCAACAACTGAAATACGATTCCGTTGAATTATTATACAATGGAATCATATTTCCGTTGTATACTAAAGGGGTGAAAAAAAATTTGAACAACGGAAATACGATTCCGTTGAATAATACGGAAACACGATTCTGTTACACTTGCACGACGAAATCGTGTTTCTATTGTGTGTTTTTTTTTTGTGCCCCATTTATTACAATGGAAACACGATTCTGTTGTACAAGTGTACAACAGAATCATGTTTACGTGGGAAAGGGCAATTTTGGTAATTAATAAAAGATCACCCATATCGGTGGTGAGAATAGTAATTTTAGGGTTGAGAATAGCAATATCCCTCAGTAATGTGTTAATAGATAGCCCACTATCTAACAGTATCAAATAATCTACCCAAAAATATAAACTGATAGTAATTTTGTGGACTCTAATAGTAGGTGCTAAATACAAATAATCAGTACATAATATCTGGCACAAAAATTTAATTTGTGTTATCAAATTAGTTTAATGATACTTTATAATAAAACATAATTAGTAATATATTAATTTTTAAGTTCACAACAAGACTATTTTTTTTCTAACAAAAAATAGCACCTTTGCTAAGCAAGAGAAAAATCGGGCCTTATATCTATAATTTTTTGTGAATATTTGTTTAACTATTTATTTTATTGATTATAGTTTTTAAAGTGTAACTGATAATGTGCAACGCTAATTTGGTGTATAACAGTTGTAAAAATAAACACTCAAAATATCATTTACTTTTGGTACATTAATTTTAAACACTCAAAATTTAAACTTTTATTAATAAGTATCCTAGGCTTTGAAATATATAATCAACCAATAAAAAAAAAAAAGTCATACGGATTTTCACACACAAAATTTTATTCACACGTTTATGTATAAAGATAATAATATTTGGTGCACTTAAAAAGTTACTTATACTTTGTTTGAACTCTTGTTCTCTCATTTTGTTTCAGAATAAAGAGTGAAAAATAATATATAAAGGTTAAATGGGAATCATGGTTTCTTTCTACCAATTTTTGAATTCAGTCGTCTATGTTAACTTTACCAGAAAAATTTTGTAATGATTTTCTTTTTCGCTACTCTTAAAACATAATGTTCTATATGCGAGCAATATCAAAAAAAAAAAAAAAAAATGTTCTATATGCGAGCGAACAGAATAGCATAATCATACAATCTTCTCTTGCCTTGATTAACCATACATGTTTTCCTTTTCTTTTACGGTCAAATATTACATTCAAAAGTTTGAATTAAAATTTTTCTTATGCTTGCTATGGAATTTCTGCTTCAGTTAAATATTGATATGGATTTTGTTGAATTTCTTCAATTGATGTAAAACTTGGGCCCACTTTTTCTATAAAAATACATTTATTGAAGCAATTATTACTTATAAGTGGCTCACACATCTTTAAACTCTAACGGTGCAACTCTGTGTTGCAACAGTAATTTAAATAAAGAATCAAGAACTCGCTGTTAGATTAGATATGCTTTTACTTTAGTGTATTGGCTTAATCGCAGATTTTACCATTTAACTTTCATAATTTTGTAAATTTTACCATCCAAGTTTTAATTTTACAAATTTTACCACTTAACTTTCATAATTTTGTGAATTTTACCACCCAAGTTTTAATTTTGCAAATTTTACCACCCAAATTTTCAATTTTTGCACATTTTACCACCTAAGTTTTCAATTTTTGCACATTTTACCATCCTGATGTTTCACAAATTTTTTTTTTGAATTTTTTAACTTTTTTTTTGGTAAAATATCAGAGTGGTAAAATGTGCAAAAATTGAAAACTTGGGTGGTAAAATTTGCAAAATTAAAACTTGGGTGGTAAAATTTGCAAAATTATGAAAGTTGAGTGGTAAAATTTGCAATTAAGCCTAGTGTATTTTGAGATCTCAAATGATTAAATAAGCATATGTCCATCTAAATTATTGTCTGCGTATACTTTAGATATGTTTGGTTTAATTTTTTTAGAAAATATATTTCAAAGAAATTGTCTCAAAAGAAATCGATTTAAACCTGCATTTATTTAAATATTTTTTCATATAAAAATTACTCAATCATAGGATTAAAAGAACTCTATATGAAAGAGTTACCGAATAACACAACCGATCAAAAGAAAATTCCAATACACATAAAAAGTATAGAAACTTACCCCATACTTAAGATGAACTATTGATCTAACTGTCCACCTGCAATTGTTTTTCAAACTATACGTGCAAGAAATTTATTTCCATAAACTTAATAGCAACCAATAGAGATAACCAATAAAGGGGTTTAGTTCAGTTAATTAAGTATGATGCGTGAGCATTGTAAATTTCTTGATACAATCTTCGATTCTTACGGATAAAAAAAAATTAAAGTGAAGACAGGAGATATCAAAATGTGCATGGGGACGGCAATAAATGCTTTTAAGAAAGATGTACTTTAATCTTTAGTTGATCCATAAGATAGTACTACTAAGTATATAACGAGTTTCAAGTACCTTAATATTGTGTTTAGTTTAGAGGAAAGAAATAGAGTGGATAGAAATAGAAGAGAGATAATTTGAAAAAGGAGAAATAGAAAAGAAATAAAGTGATATGTTTTGTAGTTTGGTTTAAGAAAAATATGTGAGAAATAAAGTAGAAATAATATTATAAATTTGTTTGGTATAAATGAAATAGAGATGAGAGAATTAAATAAGTGTATGAAAATACCATTGTGCCCTTTTAAAAAATGTCTGTTGACCATGAAAACACCTTGAAAGAATAAAAGCAGGGTTAAAAATGTCTTTTATCCAAAATTTTATTCTCCCACCCAGTCCCACCACCAATCTCGAAGACAGAAATTTGATACTGTAGGCCCACGAGCTGGTAACATATTTCTAGTCAAAATCGTAGTACCAAACTGCTTCACAGCATTTCCGTCTTTGGTACGTTATTTCCATCGCTCAAAACGAACAGAGCGTAAAAGACAATTGCTTTGGACGTACATTGTAATCATATCCTTTTATTTAATAACTATAAAATATATTGAATGTTTGGATGTTTGTAAGATATTAAATATATTTATTTTTATTTAATATTTTCTTTATAAAACATTAAAAATTTTGTATAAACAAAAATATAACATTATTGGTTTTAATTTGTTGGAGTACAAGTATGAAGGTGAAATCTCACATTGGATAGAAATGGGTAAGTTGAACAACATATAAGTGTACATTAAGACTCGCAAACCTAATGCCTTAAGGTTTTGTGTTGAAGGTTAGGGATGGCAAAACGGGCCGACCCGCCAAAAATGGGTTGGCCCGCCCCGCCTCGCCCCGTATAAGAAAAGTGGGTTAGAAATCCCAGCTCGCGCCCGTTTATGACGGGTTGACTCGCCAACCCGCCAAAAAATCAAAAAATGAAAAGAAAAAAAATAATAAACATATTTTAATTAATTTTATCTTTTATTAATATTAAATAATAAATACTTATTAAAAATTAAATGTATTACCTTAAATTTTGAATAATAATTTATTTAGACAAAAAATATATTAAATAAATATTAATAATATATGTATAAAATATAAAAATAAATATAAAATTTATTATTTTTTATAACAAAAAAATGGGTTGGCGGGTTGACCCGCCCGACCCCTTTTTTGGCGGGTCAAAACGGGTTTGCAGGTTGAAAACCTCAACCTGGCTTGTCAAAAAAAGGGTCAAAACGGGTTGGCCTGACGGATCCAACCTGTTTTGCCATCCCTATAGAAGGTGATGTCAAGTTCACTTGTGTAATGTACTCGTAGTTCATATTAGTGTAGATCTCCCTGAAGTTTAAACCCCTCTTTGTGCACAATAATTGGTATCAAAGCCAATGGTTTGACTAGGTCACCGACTCGGACAAGTAGAATGGATTGGCGATGGATCCAAGCATGGGCATGGAATTGGCGGTGAAACATGGAGGCCAGGCAGCGGCGTGTCCCGCACCGTGGAACGGTTGTGGAAGAGACTCACGCGGACAAGTTGAGCAACATATGGTGTCAGGTTCACTTGTGTGATATGCTCATGGTACATTGGTGTAGATCTCTCAGTATCTTAACCCATAATTGATTAATTAATCACTAAGAAACAACTTCTAATTAAAGTACCTTGCATAAAAAGATTAACCGGGGATAAGCACAACCACACTTAGTCATCCTACTATCCAAAACATCATTAAGATGACTGATTGATTAGTTCATGTTTAGTACGTGTTTAATTTATGGGGGACCATATATATTCATAATAATTAAAGCAATTTAGCTTAGTACTTCCTCCCGCAATAAATAGCCTATTAAAACCTTGATTTGATGTGCCCTGGGGACCTTTCAGTGACACTTTGATCTATAACGAGATGCCAAGCAAATCATCCATTGTTCACGCTCTCATTTCAGCAAAACAGAGATAAGAAATAGTGCTTCACTTTATGATTGTACCGAACCCCATTTATCTAGAAAAGCACTTGACACGAGCACCATATCCAAAAAGTCTTGGCTTTCATCATCAACAAGTGGGTAGCTAATCAAGTGGGGACTTAACTCAGTAATGCTATGGAAAAACACAGAAATAATTTATTTGGAAGAGATGACTATTGTAATACTCCAACGTATAAGCAACACTACAATAATTTTTCATTTATTATTAATATATTAAATCAATCCCCTACAAATATGTATTTTGAATCATTTCTTCTGTTTCTTATTATAAAGTTCTAAATTAAAAATGTGACCTAATTCTTATTATATGATCTAATATGAAATATTGTCTCTAACATTAATTATTTTTCATAAAAATATCCCTAATTAAAGTCAGTTCTAGAATGACGTGACAATAAAATAAACTTAACATATTAATGTTTGTTAATTTTGTTCACAAAGATAATTTTGAAAAAAAAAATACTAATTTAAGATGAATTTAATGCTCTCAACTAATAACTAATTTTTTTAATTCTGATAATTAGTTAATTAGACCTTATAAGTTAACAAGGACCAGAAGGAGTAATTCTTTAACGTCTTGTTTTTATTACCAAATTATATGATCCTTAAAGTGACATTATAAATAGCCTCTTTCTTTTTTCAAATCCTTTGGAAAAAAAAAAAAAAAAGGGAGAGATTTGAAGAAATTAGCCCTTCGTTTTTATTGGAATGTCAACATTAA
The DNA here is from genome assembly GCA_026413185.1 of Pueraria montana var. lobata. NCBI lineage: Eukaryota > Viridiplantae > Streptophyta > Magnoliopsida > Fabales > Fabaceae > Pueraria > Pueraria montana. The sequence continues at coordinate 14,011,394 of CM048656.1, forward strand.
CATTGTTGAGAAGTGTAAATGAGTTCTTTAAAAAAAAAAAGAAGTGTAAATGAGTTTCTATTTATAATATAGAAAAGTTAAGTACAAGTTGTAATGCTGATGTCTTAGTCAATCAATTTAAACTTCAACTTCATGTTGTCAACTCAATTTTTACTTAAGTTGTCTTCTTAAGCATCAATAACTTTTTTTTTTTTTTGAAGAATTAAGCATCAATAACTTAGTTTTTATTTGTTTTGATATTTGTAATTTATATCTTTTGAGTGACTAACACAGACGAACATAGAGTACTTTAAGCAATCAAGCACATTTATGCATCACATTAATTTAGTTAAACGTCACATAGTTCATTTTATTTTATCAAAATCTATTTCAAAACAACAATAATAAAAACTATTTAACATGTTTATTGAGAATATCAATTATATTTTTTATTAATAAAATAAGTTAAAGGAGTATTATTGGATTGCTCAAGTTGATGGTTCTCGTGATGATAATTGTCATGAAAGAAATTCATTCATGACTCTAGGTAGAAAAAGAAATGCGACTTTTCAAGGGTGTGGAAAACATAAAGAGTAATTACTAATTAATTTTACTATATATGCAAAAAAGTCTCACCCCACCACTATATAAAAGGAGTCTTTTTTGAAAATTTAATGCATACATGTCCAACAAAAGAACGAGAAATTCATAAGCAAATGAAAGACACCCACTTAAATATATAGTAGAGAATCTCTTGTAAAGTGAAAAGTGAGTGTTTATCATATTTTGTAACTTTACGGTGGCGAGATTCTTTGATTCGTAGGGTAATACACACATGAAAAAGATTTTCAATTTTCCACAAAACTTATAATCTCATTAAGAGAGTGAATACTTTGTTGGAGTATTTTTGTGAATAAGAGGAGTTGAATCACATAAATGTGTCTATATTATTTTCTTTCTCGTCTGTTGTGTATCTCATTATCAATCCTATGTGTATAGGCTATAGAGTTTTTTCTAACATTATTAGATAAGAAAAAAAAAACAAAATTTGAGATATAAATATTTTAAATCTTTTATGCAATATATATTTTAAACTATTGAGATAAAAATTGATATATAAGGTCAATGTCATTTGTACTACCACATTAGTAATCAACATTGCTACGTCAAAGTCAATTATCAATAATTTATAATCAACTAACAGATGGACAAAATGCATGAAATCATGAAAATAAAGAGATAAAATATACAATTAAGCTTGTATTTTTCAATAAAAACATTATATTTATCGATTTCTTAACTAGTTTCTTTTTTTTAGTTTCAAACTATAAATTTTTATTTTTTTCCAATAATATTTCTCTAATGTGAAAAAATATGTAAAGTGGACATATAAAGTGAGAAATTAAGAATATTTTATTTACTATTTAAATTAAAATAGCTTGTATAATCTTAACTAATTTAAATCAGTAAAAAATATATCTTTATTTTCAAACTTATCACTTTTTTAATAGGTTTAAATACCTTTTTAGTCATTATAATTTAGCATTTTTTTATTTTTCGTCTTTATATAAAAATAAATTATTTTAGTCCTTGTAAATTATGTTTGTTTTATTTTTTGTCCTTATATATAAGCAAGTTTTGAGCTTTCTGTTAACTGTCACAGCAACAAAATGAGCAACTGTTAGCTGACATAGCTACATGAGATGTTAATTATATGATATATCGAAAGTGATAGTGTACCAAACTATAAATGTGAATAATTTTTAGAAATGGTAATGCTACCTTGAAGGTTGAAAGTTGAAACGGCCAACATCGTTGATGCATCTCTGGGTCGGTGGGTAACCATATCATCTGTGCCTCACACACGCCTGCATGTGCATATTTAATAGCTACAAGATTTTTTATTTTTATTTGACTTAATTACTATTTTAGTCCTTCAATTTGAGAGTCCTGCTTTTTTTAGTCCTTGAAATTTAAAATTGCTTTTTTTAGTTCCTGAATTTTTTAAAATTGCTTTTTTAGTCATTTTCCATGATAAATTGGCAATTTGTGATCTTTTTTAGCTGATAGAATTTGATTTTTAATTTTTAACTGCTAAAATTTGCATTTTAAACTATCACAAAATGCCAGTTTTATAATAGGAGAGACTAAAAATCAAATTTTGGTAGCTAAAAATCGTCACAAATTGTCAATTTATCATATGAGGGACTGAAAAGAGCAATTTTTAAAAATTCAGGGACTAAAAAAAGCAAATTTAAATTTCAAAGACTAAAAAAAACATAACCCCTAAATTGAAGGACTAAATCAATAATTAAGTTTTTTTATTTTTTTAATCTGGAATTGGACCCAAAGGAAACTCTATAATCGAAAGTCATAGAACTTATTCAAAAAAATAGTAAAGTAATAGTTAAGAAGAAACTCTTATATTCACATGTACTGTTCTATTTGCATAGCTAAGAAAAGAACTTCTATTACATATTTAAAAGTCACCGTACCTTTTCTTTTGTTGTTGAAAGAGACATTTGGATGAACTGGGTTTCAAGAACTCACCATGACTAAAACATGTCTTGAGGCTCAAAGAATACTTACAGGAATACTTTTAAATCACCCATAAACAAAATTCTCACATTAGCCACGGTATTCAAACCTACATTCTTGTTAATTATGAGTTTGATTTTTAGTCCTAGACCAATTTTTGTTGCCACTAGTCACCACACCTTAATAGCTACAAGATAGATTTCGAACTAGCTGTAGGTTTTGGCTGTTTCTGTGTCATGTTATCCAAGCAATGGAGTGCTGAAATGTAGCTAAGTTATAGGATGATTGCTTTTGAAGAAGTAATATGTTAGAGATATATCTATCTAGAGTTTCATCAGAACTAGCAGATCCTAAAATAAGCATGAGTCTTGCTAAAGAGTGACTTCACTAATTAAAGTACGGAAATATTAACTAGCTAGTGCATTTAAGACACAGATTAAGAAGTAAAAAAATGTTTTTTAAAAATATTATTAATTTTTCTTACCATAATCTCCAACGAAAAATTCTATTATTGATTATTTAACTAGTGTTTCTAAGAAACTGATCAACAACAACCAATAAAGTATTAAAAAATATACAAATTTTTTATTGAAAATTACTTAAGAGTACATTTGATAACATTAAATTTATATTTTTTTCATAAAAAACTTTCCATTAAAAGTACCCGTAGCATTCTCCAGTAAGTAGTAGTATTAGTTATTAGCTATCGCCTTTAGGGAGATAAGATATACATGCGTGACAAGACGAGGGTGGTTGATAGAGATGTAGAAACCAAAATAATTGAAACCCCTTAGAATTCTAAAGGGATAGATTCCCTGTGAATTATTTAAATCGTATATGGTGAATTTGTTATAGGGGAAATCATATTGATGAACAAATTAATTAATGGTAAAGAGAATCTCTCGAGTAGTTAAATAGATGGAAATTATATTGGGGCGGGGAGTATAATTAATTAATAGCTCTTGAGTTGATTTTTAATTAAGTAGAGTGAAGAATGCTCTAGCTATCAGCTATCATTGATGTGCCACACTAACCAATTGGAATTTGTTAATGGACCCATGGTTTGAATTGATATCTGTTGTATTTCTTATCAATAAGACAAATAAAATTGTTTTTATAATATTGTAATGGTATCTTATAAATTATGGTAGTTATCAGAACAAGAAACAGATATTGTAAGAGAAATGAATCTGTTAAATATATCTATGTTGAATTGTTGATAGTAAGACTTGGAAAAATTGTTCCAAGCCTGCTTTGTGTTGGTTTTATTATATAGCTGATTTTTGGTCAGTTGGAGTAAAATTTATCATTCTAAACAAAAAATAAAAGTAGGACTTGGAAATAGGAACTTGAATCCATTATCAATAGCTTTTCCACTCATCAGGTCTTAGGAATATTGTTTAGAATTGAACTACAAATTAAGGTTCCCATCAAAATTGGTGAATGAAACAAAGGATCCAATTGTATTCAGATGGGCACATGACACTCTGAAGGTTGTCCCAACTTCCCCAGATGAAAATAACAATTCAAAAGAGAGGCTGATTGTGATTTACTATCTTCAGACATTTATCTAGCCCCTAATACAAATATGATAGAACCACCTGCATAGGCAACTGTTGCCACTAAATTTTGTTCACAGAATTAGCATACAATCGTTGTGGTGGACTCCAGTGATAGAGACTCATCTGGCCATGTTATAAGAAGGAACATGGCCCAGAACTAGCTAGAAGATTTTTTTATGTTGTATAGTGATATCAAAAGCATGAGATGTGAACAGCCTCTGGAATCTTACATTGGTTATTGGATATATAGTTCCAAATTCAAGTTTCAGAATCTAGAATCCAAGAATTAAAAGAAAGAGTGGACTCTCTCTCTCCAAGTTGCTAGAGGCATGAGAAGGACATGAAATGGATTCCATGTTGCCCAAATTGCACTAGATTCTTACGGTCATTATTATGCATAGCAGAAAATGTCATGAATTTATTTGCCATTCTGCAATTTCTTTTATTACTACGATTTATAAGAATCATATGTTACCTTTACAAGCGTATGAAAGGTAAACCATTTCTGCATCTATAATCATTGATATAGAAATGTCTGAAGGAACAAAATTAACTCACTCTACTCGCTATAACTAAGAAGAAAACTAAGTTACAACTAAAATTAATCTGATGCATTCTACTTTGAGGCAGAGGTGTAGAAATCCAAAACCAAATGATGTTATGAAAAGTGAAATATTATTTCTATAGTATGAGTGAAGATGGAAAACTAGAATGGAATCACAAAAAAGTAATTATTAATTTATTACATATACATGCACAATCCAGAGTCATGAAGTTCAAGCCAAAAAAACACTTTCATTCAATAACTACCCCTTTGTCAGTTCCGACCATTCAACTTCAAAGAAGTCCAATCTATCTCCATCCACACTTTGGTCTAAACACTAATGTAGTAATGTTTAACAATTTATCTTTTATCGTTTCCATCAGGTATATCCCAAAAGTATCAATTGCTATTCTTTTTTTTCTTTCTTTTTTCTGCCGAAAGGCACCTCAAAATTATTCTGTTATTAACTTCTTGAGAAAATAATCAATGAAATGTGCCCTTGAGGGAGCAAAAAAAGTTTGCTTTCCAAGCACTTTACGGGCATGTGGCCCTTCTTTACGGAAGAGTAGATCATGATGCCTCGATGCATTGCCATAAATATACACAAAAGTTCTAATTGACTAACCTGACTCCCAATATAAAAAAAATACAAAAATCAATAAATTTTGTTTAGCAAATAAGGTTTATTAGTATAAATTCATAAAAAGTATAAACCAACATTAGTATAAATTCAAATATTCTTAATCTTTAAATTTGACAAACTCAATACTAAACCTCATTCTAGAAGACACTGTCCCTTTTTCTTCTATGTTAATAAACTCCATATAATACAACCGCAATGCTAGACTAAGACTGTTAATCAAATCATATAGGGAGGGCTCTTTTTCTCTTTCACCGATCAAAAAAAATCCCATAGATTCCACCTTAGTACAATAATTCTTCACGATGGTGATGCAGAGTATCCAATTGATCACTAAAATATTGCAATACGAAAGCTAGCTTAGTACCAAAAATATGTCATGGTACATGTAATTTTGACTTTGTCAGACTGTCACAAACAAGTATATCCAACCCATCTGGAAAGCATGATATCACATGGAAAAACCATAGTTTTCTGTTGCATATTTTTAATTTTCCTTGTTTATTACGTAAGTAAGGGTGGCGCCTAATACAACAGATGAGATTCTGATTCTGATTCTGCAAATCAATATGACTCGCCTAAAACATCTCTATTCCTTTAAATCGTAGTACTTTATATATGTAGTAATAATTAACAAAGTGAAATATTCATTAGATAGAGAATAACACTATGATTTATCAGCAAAGGAATCCTCTGAAAACATCATAATGGCTGACACAACTAAACACCGACTGTGGCAGTTTCTTGGCTGTTTTTGTTTATAAGGATGACATAATTGTGGGTCAAGTCTCTGGGACTGTTCTATCTTGTTTGTGTCATTCCACTTGCAAATTTCTTCTTGTGATTTTGCTAAGAAACAAGTGAGGTTTCCTAAGATATGGGATTATTTTAATAAGGTGGGCCATCGCATTTTGAGCCGCCAAAGCCAAATTTGCTACCTGATACAATTTATCCTCAGTCACCCATGTTAACACTACAACTGCATGCTAAATGCTTGTGTAATGTAATCAAATACAAAGTGTAATAATCTTCTGAGACTAAGACAAATCCGTATATGTATGATTAAAAAAAAAAAAACAATTTAGACCTGAAAGTATGATTGGTTGTCGCTGTATTCTCTAGAATTAATGAAATTCAAAAAAAAATCTCTAAAACTGTAATTCGTTATTCATTTTAGTCTAAAGTTATATATAATATATTTATAGAATAAAATGACGGTAAATAGTTAAATTTAAAGATTTAGATGAAATCAACAGTTTCAGAGACTTTCTTTTTAATTTTATTAAATCTAAAGACTAAAATGACAACTAATTACAATTTTAGAGATTCAATGTTCATCTACTTAAAAAAAATAAAAGGAGTGTTGGACATATATGATCATAAATTGAACGAGAAATGTAGAGGGTGGGATTAAAAACACAGCATAGGATGCTCCAATGGGTCCCAACTCTAGGCAGAATTGGGCCCTGGGCCCACTCCTGCCAAACGCAACCACTTCCCATGGGGCCTCCTGTCACGGTGAAAATTCTGTGTGTGTGACCCACTTGCGGCCTACTCCACAATCTAAGGCCCATATAAATTTGTCAGAACCACTAATCCAATAATAGGCAAGAGAAAATGCTCGAAAGGTAAAAGATATTAATTGGTTTGGGAAAATATGAGTACTATTTTTATCTTTTTAAAAAATTATATAAGAAATGAAAAAAGTAAAGCAAAAATAATGTAATGATTTTATAACAATTAAAAAATAAAAACATTTCTTAAAATTAAACAGAACTTAATTTTTTTTAATATTACTTTATTCGTTGAAACACCCTTATATTTTTATCAGAATATGAACTTTTCTATGTATAGCAGCCTTGTCACACAGTACCCCTGAACCCGAAAGCACGACCAAGGAACACCCGAAACCGCACATTTGTAACAGAACCACCATGATCCTGCATACTTTGTCTTACAATGGTTTTTGTCCAGCCTGACAAAAAATAGGTTTTACTGTTGAAAATTATTAAGGTCTTGTTTGGATAAATTTGTCCAAAAGGACTTCTAAGAGAAGAAAACAAGAAGAAAAAATAAAATGAGTTTCTTCGTAAGATAAAATTAACTTATGCACAAACTAATTTGTAGAAGTTCTTTCATCTTTTAGAGAAGTTATGCATAAGCTAATTTTAGTTTATGAAGAAGTTCATTTTATTTTATTTTTCTTGTTTTCTTTTCCTATAAGTTCTTTTAGATAAGCTTACCTAAACAGACCATAAGAGTCTAAGACTATCATTCCCCAATAAAATTATATATACTTGTGTATTATTTTGTTAGAAATGTTAGCATACTCTATCTGATACTCTTTTTCTAACAATTGGTTAAAAATTATTGGAAATCACCAATTTTAGTGGATCCTACTTCTCATTTAATGATTCTCTATCCTGATTTAAAAATAAGATTCAACAAAATTGGTGATTTTCAATAATTTTTTGTCAATTACAAGGAGAATGTTAATAAGAGAGTGTCAGAGATAAAAAGTGTCGCTAGCATTTTTCTATTTTTTTTACTAGGAAAAACAAAAAAGAGAAAAATAAAAAGAGAAGAGAAAATAAGAAAGAGTAAATAGTATATATTTTGTTATTGTAAATAGTTTTTACACATTATCAAATAATAAATTAACATATATGACAAATTTGTTAATTTTTAACATAATTATCTTAATAGTCATACTTATTGTGATATTTTATTGATTGGCAGTGAAAAAAAATATATCAATAGAATATAAAAATTAAACTCTAATAGATTTTAAAGTTATTTAGATTAAGTGATATAAAACTTAGGTTTTTCTTTATTTATTTAATTAAATAAAAAGTATAATCAAGTTAAAAACATTTAAAATCTTATAGTATAATAAAACAGAATAATTGTCTAAATTTCTTTTCCAATTACAAGAGAGATCCCCTCCTTTCTCACTCTTTCTCTTTGCAAACGGGAGAGAAGAATTTAAATATGGGTCTCACGCATATTTCTTTTTCTTTGTAGGCCACCTTGTTAGCATAATTTTAATCTCATGTGTAATTTCCTAGGGTTCAACATGCAAGAAATTACACTACAGGATCTTGGATAACATAATTCTCACATCTATTATACTCTGTAATTTCTATAAGAGAGTTAAGAAGACTTACCCGAATCCATAATGCAGTTCAGAAATTACCACTGATGTTTCTCTCTTCTCTGACTTCCTTTTCTGGGTCTCTATAATAGTGTTGAACCCCTTTAATCAATTTTGACCTTTTTTGTGTTCTTCACTTTTTTCCTTATGTAAGAGTTCAGAGTTATTAGAAGTGAATGAGAAAGAGAAGGAAGTTATCTTTTAGTTCTATTATGATAACCTCTCTAACCTCTTTTTTAAATCTTTTTGTTTAATGTCAAAATTATCCTTAATGAAGTGAGAAGAGAAAGACTTATTTTAATAACTTAAAAATAACCCCAATGACTTTAATATAATTTCAAATTTAACAACCATCACATTAGACATATTTTCATTAAAGTCATTCCATAATTACATGAACCATTATTAGATTAAAATAATCTAACACACCTCCCAGGTTCCAAACAGGAAGAAGACATTAAAATTCACGTTTTCTTCTGGTATATATATATATATATATATATATATATTTCTTTCTTTATTGAGCCTCTTATACCTTAATGTATATTATATTTTACCAAAGAAACATCAATACAAGTAAGTTAATCTAAGATTTTTGCTTGTTTCAAAGGAAAAAAAATGTTATTCTTATATAACATTTTCTAGGCTTGAACTATACATTTGTTATTTTATTAAAAATATAAAAAAATATTATTTAGTTGTCTAACTTTTTTTTAGTTATAATGTTTATGTGAAATTCATTGTACTATACAAAAAAAAAATGTGATATTGACATTATCAATTGAGTTTTAATTGACAAGTGAACATCTCAAAAGGTTGTTGTTTTGAGAAAATAAAAGATTATATTAAAATACAAAAAATAGAAAAATTTAATTAATGTTCATTAATTCATTCTCTTTATTTTTCTTCCTCGCCATTGATATTTTCTCCATTCTTTTTCTTTTATTCTTTTTATCCATTGATATTAAAAAAAATTCTTTTATTCCTTTTCACTTAACTTTTGGTTTGAGAAAGGAGAAGCATGAGAATGCAAAGTATGATTTTATCTGATTTCACTCGGACTCCACTGAAACAAATGAGAGAGAATTGACGGGGGTGGTTCTAATTTTTGTATTTAACTCCTTAGCTATTGACTGTAATTTTCATTTTGTAGTATGTTTTACATTACTCATTTTTTTTCACTACATCAATTGTAAATGTTATTTGTTCTTACCAAATTTTGGTAAGTCTTCCGGTGCGGTGGCTCCGCCGAGATCGCCTCTGTGATTGGTGGGGGGTGTACCTGCAAATGGGATGGGTTGTTCTGTTTTTATAGAGTGTAAAGAGATAGATTTGATAGGGATAATTCTATCTTCTATCCTTATCTTATGACCTGATCTTTCTTTATCTTATCATATAGTAAAAACTGTTCTTTCCGTTATTATCCTCCGAGTCCGAGTGATAGTTTCTACTCGGCCAACTGGACTACTCGATGGAGTGCCGAGTTCGAGTAGTACATTATTTTTTTACAAAAAATAAAAATAAAAAGAACGAGCCCCTCTCTCAAATCTCTCTTTTTTTTTTTAGGAATTACAAATGATATTAGAGAAAAAAAAATACGTTCACACTGACTCAAGCTTCCCCATTTTAAAGCGAAAACTAAATAAAAATAAAAGAGGAAGTGCTAGCAAAAATGAAAAAGAAAAAGAAGAAGGAAAAATCTTATTATTCTTCTGTTTCAAACCGATCGAGAAACAAGGAAAAAAAGATGGAACAGAAATGGGGAAAAAAAAAAGCAACAGTTTTGGTAAGCTTTTAAAAAGGAAGGATGAAACAGAAAAAAATGTGAGACCCACTCTTTTATATGATCCATCCGATTTTGGACAGAAAGAAAGAAGAGAAAAAGTTATTTTATGTAATAAAAAGACAAAATTATCTCTATTTTTATGTATTTTTTCTTTTTAGAAATATTTTTTTTTACTTTCTATATAATCAAATAAAAAAATTAAGTTTTTATTTTTTATTTTTTATTAAACAACTTAAAAAATCATTTTACTTTTTATTAATTTTATTTTTTTTCCTTTCTTTCTTTGTATTTTCTTTTCGTTTACTTTCTTCGGTAAACTAATTATACTCTATATTTCTTGAGCTTCAGTTTAGTATCTATTTATTAATTTGTTCAAAGTGATAACATTTTAAGTTTGCTTTGCGTAAAAAAAAAACATTTTAAGTTTGCTGTAAAAAAAAACATTTTAAGTTAATTAATTATCTGCTAAAACTCAACCAACAATTTTAATATCATGATGTCAGCAACGATTGAAAATTGAGATGAAAAAAAACTATAATAGAACTTTTTTTAACAAGAACTATATTTTAACTTTAAATAAACATATTTTCTTCAAAAAAAATTTAAATAAACATATAAGATAAAAAGTATAATTTTACCTAATTTTATTATTAATTTAGGAAAGAGTTATTTGATATAAAATTATTCATAAAACATATAAGTAAAAGTATGTTAATATTTAATTTTGTTTAAAAATATATTTCATTTTTATTAAATTCATATAATCTTTATTTTTATACTTTTTAGTCAAACTTATTTTAAATTATTCTTTCCTGATGAGTTAATCAAAACAATCAAATCTCTTGGTAACTCAGATTCAGGGTCTGAGAGACACTGCTTTTTAAACTCATTCCATCGCATTACGTCACAGTAAAGTTTGATTAGTTTAGCACTAATCTTTCAAAGCATCAATTATTTGCTGAGGTTAATTAAACTCAGGGTATTGCCATCGTTATCAGGTTTCTTCCTCCATCTGCAATCCTTTTTCTTTTTTTTTCAGAGGAAAAAAATTACAACCTGTCATTGTGTTCCTACGTGGCATTGATAGAGACAACATTTATACGGCCATTGTACATAAATAAATAAATAATAAACAAATAAATAAATAAATGACACAGATAGTGGGTGACTTGGTGGTGACTGGTGAGTGAAGAAAATTTATAAATAACTTTATTACTTCTCTTATTAGAGAATACAGATGTAGATTCAATGATCAAAAAATACAGATGTAGATTTATAAATAATTTAATCCACATAGTTTATATAAAATATGCTTTAAGTGTATTTTTTATTTTAAAAAATTAAAATGGAAACTGAAATTAAATAATTTGATCGGAAAACTTCAAATATATTAACATAAATAAATTAACTATTTCAAATATTTAAATGATTAAGTAAAAATACATAAATAATTTTATTACATTTTAATATTTTTTGGTAGTGATATTTATTATTATTATTTTATTATTAAACTCTTCCTCGTAGAGTAATGCAGTGGCGTAGTCAATCAAACACGATATACCTTGGCGTAGTCCCCTTCTATACTATCGGTGTTGAGAACCGGCGTGGACGTGCACGTATCCTAGTGATTCCGCTTAGCAAACACGATATTCTATTATTTTTAGAATTAAAATAAAAAGTTTAAATGTTTAATAGACATGCATGATTAGGGTAAAAAAATTATATTGTGAACCGATCAAAAGATATTTTTAGTATATTTTTACTATAATTATTATAAAAGTTAATAAAATCATTATATATAATGTTACACTGTCAATATATATTATTTATTCTTAATAATATAGTTTCAAAATCAAACAACTCATTTACTTTTTTCTAAGTATTTTAGTAACATAATCTACCATAACAATGAAGTCAGATCATTCTTTCCGTAACTCTTGCTAATACAGTTTCCTCGTTATTTTTCTTTGAGATACTTAATAAGAAAGTTACTAATAAAATATATTCTTTTCAATATAATTTTTTATTATTAACTAAAATTTATATAATACATAATTGAGATATGATACACGTATAACAATTTATACAACATTATTTTTTTGTGTCTATCTTTCTCCATCACTATTACGTAATAAATGATGTGAACGAAAAAAGATAGACACAAAAAATATTATTTTATAAACTATTATATGAATTGTTGTATATGTAACATTTCTCTACATAATTGCGTTAAATACTTACATGATAACCTTATTATCCATAATAATTTTACTATTCGAGCAAGATTGTCTCATACAAAGGATATTTGTAATTTTTTTCAAAAATAAGTTAAATTTCATTCCCTCCCAGTAGATTCTATTCTTAAATTAGTGAAGTCCATGTTAATTTTAATTAATAATGAACAATATATTAAAAAGTATGTTAAATTCATTTACTTAATAAATAATAAATATATGAAATAGTTATGTCTATTGATAATTGAGTAATTTATGAAAGACAAAAGGCAAGCAACATGATTACAATGACCCAGACAGTTACAAAAAATAAAATTGCACCACGAGAAGGACCTCAACCTAGCTACTCTAAGACAAAGGCATTATTCTAGGATAAGTTACTTAACTAGAAACACTTGAATTATTTCTACCACAACTATGTGACCAATTATAATTCAGCCACGTCCTTACAAAGGTTGCAGGTGAGCTATGATATACAAATTCAGTGAAGTTACACACACACAAAATTACAAATAGATATACAAGTCACATATTGTGATACTAGGCTAGATGTCCTCTTTGACATGTTCATTTGTGTCATTCCACTCTTTTTTTAGTATGTTCACCATACTTCATCCCAAAAGAGTCTCAAAAGTCTTTTATTTTCTTATTTGGCCCTTGCAGGTTTCTAGATTGATCAAAATTAATTAGAAATATGTTCTCACCATTACCATAGTTGAGGATCAAGTTCTTCAAGTGTGTGTCATGTCTACTAGGTCTAATCATCAACTCGCAACCCGTTGATAACCCGCACAATCCGATCTGAAAACTGATTTTTTCGGATGAAGTAATGATACATAAACATTCATTTATTTTAAGCACTTCATCAATATTTTTTTTATTTATCTTTATCTTTTTTTTTCTTAACACATCATACACCTTATCATACATATATTATTTTCTTTTTTTTCTTTCTTTCCCTAAGTATTAGATAGTATATTGGGTGTCTATTAAGCATTTTTCATTTTGTTTTCCATCAACACTTTTAACCTTTCACACCACTTCTCACATTTTTTTTATATATATAAATTTTATAATATTATGCTAAGTTTCTCTTAACAACAACGGTTTCAGTTGAACTCAAGTCCATTTTTTATAGAGTAGCATCTCTTATACCAGAGCATTTAAAACTCAAAACCTAAATCCATTTTCTCATAATAATGAGTGATGTAACGGAAATGAAAATGAAATTGTCTTCTTCTTCTTTTTTTTCTGAGAGAAAATGAAATTGTCCCTTCATTCGAATGTGAGAAAAAATAAAACATAAAGACATAAAAGATAAAAATATATAAAATTTCAAGTTATTTAGAGTGAAGAATAATAATATGAAAAATGATAGAAAAAAAAAACTATTTTACTATTTGTTTGAGTAGATTGAAAAAAGAAAAAAATATATTAAATGACATTTGCATCTTTATAAATCTTTATAATATAATAAACGCAAAATTGAAATTTTGATATTTTGATCATTCGAACAAACATTTCCCTTCCATTATTTCTTTTGATTTTTTGAGAATGAAAGAAAATGCAACAATTTTTCTTTTCTCTCGCTTCTGTTTTTCTTTTCTTCCACGTCTCTTTCTTCTCTAAAATCAGAATCAATAAACCATGCCTTCCAAACAAAGATTAATAAGAAAAATAGAATTCTATATAAAAAAAAAAAGTAAAAGTTAAAACTAAAGTATAAAAAAAATAACATTCGCTTTATTATTAACATAAATAGAAGTCTTAACAGCGAGACCACTAAAAAAAACTTGAATATTCTGCATCTTCTTTTTCCTCTGTTTTGACCGCAATGAAAAGTGAGCGAAGCCTCTCTTCTCTTCTTTGGCCCAAAATGGCAAAAACCTTTCATATGTTCCAGAGATGGCCGAACTTTCAAAAATAGAAAGTTTCGTTGAAGACGCACACACACACACACGGTGGGGGCATTCTTTCTCCCCTCCAACAAAATTGGCGAGTTATCCCACGCTCCACCACACTCGCGTGCCATCAACGACAACACACGTAAATAATATTATTATTATTTCAACGTTAACTCTGTCGTCGTCATTAGTTAAATTCCATGTCACCATAACATTACATTACATCAGAGTAAATTCAGACAAAATGAACCCCAAACTCAAATTCAAATGAAATTCCAAAGGTTATATATACAGAGGGAGTAGCACCTATGTGCCCCTCAGCTCAAGCATAAGAGCAATGGACTCATAAGAGTAGTGAGTAATAAAAATCAGTGTTTAATTCTCGAGGAAGCCACTTCCGATCAAACCTCCGGCGGCGGCGCAACCGATTCCTCCGCCGCCGCATATGGCCAAAGGTCGAAAATTAACGACCAGCCGGAGCGAGCGCTTCTTGGGAACCTACGCCTACAGCCAAGGCTCCGCCGCCGTTAACCCGTCGGAGCTCCGGGAAGAGGATGTGTGGGGCGCCGGCGATGACGCAGGCGAGCGCGAGTGGGAACCACACGCCGCCGCCGTGAGCAACGGCGGCGGAGACCGGCGCCGGATTCCTCGAGACACGGAGGAGCACCGGCGCGTGGGTGGCCTCTCGCTGGCGTTCGAGGCGCCAGCGAGTGGCGCGTCGCCGAGGATCGTGCACCAGTTTCGCGCGCTTGAGGAGGCGGCGTCGACTCCGCGAGGACGCCAAGTGGCAACGTCGGCGCCGGTGAACGTGCCGGACTGGAGCAAGATACTCCGAGTCGACTCGGTCGAGTCGATAAACGACGAAGACGAGGACGAGTCGGAGATGGTGCCACCGCATGAGTATTTGGCGCGGAGCCAGAAGATGGTGGCTAACTCGGTGTTTGAAGGAGTGGGCCGCACGTTGAAGGGCCGCGACTTGAGCCGGGTTCGTGACGCCGTCTGGAGCCAGACCGGGTTCGATGGTTAACGGCCGGTTCGGGTTTAGGCTTTCATCGGGTTAGCATAATAAAAAATCGTTACAATATATCAAATTTAGCTCAATAGAAATGCAGAAATAGATAGACACCGGTGGTATTTTTGTTTCTGCTAGTTAAAAGACAAGACAAAACACAGTTTTGTAAGTAATTTTAGTTCTGTTTTATAAGTAGAATTGGAGTTTTGTTTTGATAATTTACGTAACAAAAAATTTCCATTATTATAGATTAACAAAATAGAACTCCAATTTTAATTAAAGAATAGTACTAAAAATGCTTATGAAACTGTATATAAGTTTTGTGTTTATTATAATAATTATTGTTGTTAATGAGGTTGTAAGTGATGGTTAGTTAAAAACAATTGTTTTGGTTTTTCTGGGCGATGATTCGGCTGGGTGGACTCGGCTGAGGAGAGTCCAACTCAGTGGCCAGTGAGCCTGAGCCGTAATAATTGATTAGCATGTAATTGGAATTAGAATTTGTGAATTATGATTAAGATCTTTTCCGGCCAAGGCCACTTTATTTTCAGTTTTGGATAATTGTGTCTTCCAATTTTCTGTTTGGCTATCTTGCGTTTTGTTAATTGTCAAAGAGAAAGGAATATTTAGTGTATGTGATGATGTGATATATGAAACGGAAGATGATGAATCACGAAGTGTAAAGAGATACTATCAAGTTAGTCCACCAAGCCAAAGCATATTGAAAGCAGTTTATGGTTAATTCAATCATTGGTTTTGTGAAAACTAAAAATAATGCTAAATAATGGTATTATTACGGTTTGCCCATAATGAGACAAGCAACACCGTTTTCTTACAAAAGTGTTTCAAGGCCACTTTGGTTGGTTGGCTCTTGTGCAAATACTGAGAATCGCATAACTTGCACTTGCCTTTTTGAAATAAGGACCCAAATTGTTTTGGGGAAGAAAATATTATTAACTTTCATTTTTTTTTAATTTTTATGTAATAATATTGTGTGTGTGTGTTGGGAATGAAATTCTTGTACCAAGATTCGCGGAAGTCAAAATCACTTAAGTTAACATTTAAAGTAAATAATACTAGACTTCTTTTTTGTTGCAAAATATTACTTGACTTAGATAAATGGGATGGTAACCAATAATGCTTATTAATTAACCGTGTTGTTTGGTTTTGCGTCATATATTTTCGTTTTCTAATGAAATTGTGTCAAATAAAGAAAAATGATACCGAAAATTGACTTACGTATGATAATCTGAAATGTAGAACTAAACATGCACTAAAAAGGAAAAAAAAAAACATATTACTTGAAAATATGAAAATTATAAAAACTTTCACTGTCTCTTTCTCTCACTCTCCGTCACACACACATAAACTTATGAAATGATTCCTATATATTGAATTTGAGTTTTAATAGTGATTTGATCATGATAATTTTTCTGTATATATCTTGTCGTCTACCTATCAATGCAAACAAAAATTAATATTTTTTTTAACAGAACAAAAATTAATATTAAAAAATACAGTTAACATCGATGCAATAATGTCTCATCTCAGGAAATTATTAGATGCAACATGAGCAAGAGATTTATTTTATTTTGCACCATTGAGTGTTGGATAACTTAACTGTAAGATCAGGAATAATTAAATAAGAGAAAATAATAATGATTTATATAGTTGAGGTGGTAATATATTTAGCGGTACCTAGTAAATGATTTTGAAGCGATAATAATACTTACACATATATTTACTCTCGGAGCAATAATAAAAACGAATATGTGTTATCATTACTTTTATCTCGTGATTTTGAAATCCCTTTAAATGGATCTACAAAACATTAGTTAAATATTTATATTTTACACCAGTTTAATATTAAAAAATATATCCATTTTTAATTTACCTATCTTATGACTATGATTTAAAAAAAATGGAATTATTATTTTAAAAGCAAAAAATATTGTTACACAAACGCTTTAGCAATGTCTGGGGTTAAAAGATAGTGTTTAAATAAAGCCAATCCTTACAAAATTAATAAATAAATGAAGCCAATCAATGCTATAGTTCAACGAGTGCAATAATTAGCCTAAAATTTGCCTTATATCTAAAATTAATAATGATGTCACTCCATCATATTATGTATTCAAATAACTTTTAAATTGCCTATCCTTCCCCAAAAACATCATATCCAAATATCTTATTTCATGAACAAAAAATTGTGGACAAAGACAAATGGGCCCTCTCAATGAAAGAGAGACCTTGAATGCTTTCAATGGAAAAGTGATGGATGATGCCTTCAGCATTGAAACAAATTCACTTAGGTCCAAGAGTGAGAGTGAACAACATTAGGAGCCTGATGGTTGTGCCTTTTTTTTCATGAAAAGGAAGATAGTATTTTATGTTGGGCTCACAAGCCCCCTAGCATTTGGACCATAGATTCTGCGCTTTCATTATTAATCTGGGACTCATCATTTTTTAAGAAATTGATTTTTTTTTTAAACTTATTCCAAAAATTTGTCAAAAAGAAATAATTATTTTTAAAATGACCTAATTTAAAAACATACTAAATTTAATAAAAAATAAATATATTAGGTGATTGTCGGGCCACATCGATATCACAACCATAGATACTTTCTAAGCACCTAATGGCTAGGACTTGACCAGTGTGGAACAAAGGATAAGCACTTCTATGGCCGATTTCGTTGTTTAAGGTGGGACATGCTTTCAACAAAAACATTAATAATTATGCAAACAAAGATTATATTAGTTGGGCTTTCGAGAGTGCTTTTATAAGAGGAATAATTTTGCAAACCAAAAGATTGATGTTCATTAGATATGATTTCCGTTTTTTTTTTTTATACTTCTAGGTGTGCTCATTTGATTTTTACAAATAAAATTTTCAATTAATCTTTGAAATTATATATAACGGACATTTGAGACTCTAATATTTTAAAAAAATCCAGTTTTAGTCGTAATTTTAGTAATAATTACTTTATTTTTTCATTGTTTTGCAAAAAAGAAAAAAAAAAGTGAATGGTATTTTATGTAGTAAAAAAATAATCCAAAGTTTTTAAAAGTTCATACACATACAATATCATACACTAATTGAAATGTTTTTTTGGAACTAGTGTTTTGCAACCTACGAAATCTTACTTTATATCATCCAAGTAGACGTGTAAAATTAAAGGTCCAGGCATCCACAAGTCCTTTTTGGCTAAGCCATATTTTTAAGATCAAAATTTGGTTGTAGCTTCCTGCACCGCATGTTTTGCTGCTTGCACCTCCTTTAACATTAAAACTTTTACAAATTTCCAAAACTACCCTGTGCCCCTTATAGTGTAGCTTATCCTCATTTTAGAACTCTAATGGAAGCTGCATTCCTTTGCACCCCCTTCCATAGTCACCAATGTTTCTTTGCTCATTTTTTACGGTAGAAGCTAAGACGAGAGCCACCAGAGATTGTTGTAAGGATAGACAGCCACCAACATAGTTGACCACGACCACCCCATTTCATAGCCAACGACGTTGCCTTTGAAGCACAAGTTCGTAGGTGTTTTTTGCAATAAATGTTTCAATTCCAAATCCATGACTGTTGTTCTCTTTTTGTTGGTTTGTACGTTGATGCTTTGGATTAGCTTGTGGTGTATATAGTTTTCTAGATCACATGATCTATAAGTATCATTCTTATATTTTGGATTAAGTTATATGGAATGTCAATAAAATTTGAGAATCAAATTACGGATTACCTAATCAGGAGAATGAACCATTAATCATGGATTAGGTAATCTGAAATATAAATTATGTTCTAGATTGTAAAATTTATATTCCAAATAACCTAATTTGGAATTAATGGGTAATTCTCCTCTTCCAGATTAGGTAATTTGTAACAGGAGATATATAATTTGGTTTATTGTTCTAGTTGATTCCTTTATTTATATCACACTCTTACATGCCAAATGGTGGTTGTGCGATAGGTAACTAACTACTCAAATGGTTAGTGTAGTACTTGTATTTAGGATACAGACTATGCAGGTAACAATTGAGATTATCGGATAGGGTATTTTTCATAGTAGGCCAATCTTGGGGGAAAAAGGTGAAAGAGGAAGTTATAATAAAGAAAGGGCAATTTGGGGTTACTCAATATTGTGGGGGTGCAGATAGCAAAATATAGGGTGCCGTAAGCAACAACCTCAAAATTTTTAGGTTTAGCGGACTTAGCCGAATCCACTATTGCTCAGCCTGCCATTTAATTTAATTTCTTTCTTTATTTTTTTTGTTTAAAAACCTATTTAAAGCAATAAACTTAATGAAGGAGGGAGAAGCGAAATTCACAGAGCTGTGCGTTTTGATTTGATTTGTGAAGGCCGAAGATCACATTCCCAACGGGGGAAGAAAAGAAAAGAAAAGAAAAGAAAACAAACAGAAAGGAGTAAAACGCAGAAAAATTTTCCCATTTGGAATTGAGAAACCAAAACCGTAAACTCAGAACGAACTCCGAAAGAAAAAAGAAAAAAAAACAGCGTCGTACAGTACTCGTACGCTACGCTCGTTGCTTTGTCGACAACGGCACACTCATTTTTCCCATCTTTGCACCACAAATTCTTCACCCATCGTAGCACCAACGCAACTCTTCGCTTCTACACGTGCGTTCCTCACCTCTAATTTCGTTACTTTTTTCCCTTTTGGTACAATTTGCTTTAGGTTGTTAGGGTTCTTCGCAATGCAACTTCCCTTGTTGTCGATTTTTAATTTTTAATTACTGTTGATCAATCACAATTCGGTGTTGCTTGGATTTGAGATTTTATTCTTCGCTTTCTGAATTAAATTCCTTAGCAATGCAAAATCGTATTGTTACTTGTGAGATTCCGGTCTTCTAAAATTGGGTTTCAGGCTGCGTTGACGTCTTGTTGGATACTGAGAGTTCTAGCTTGTTGGAACTATTAGGCTTTGAAGTGTTTGTGATTAGAGGAAGGGTGATCAAAGATTATTTCCTCAAATTATCGTTGTTAAGTATCGTTACTTGCTTCCTGTTTGTGAGTGGGATTATTTATTAGGTATTTTTTTCTCTAAAGGAATGAGTGGAGGGTGCCGGAGAATTAAGCAAGTGCATTGACTATATTACGTAAAACAGCAATCTGTGTACACAATTATGCAATGTTGTCAGTTGTTATACTTGGATAAGTGGTTTGGTGTATTGTTGTTGTATATTTTGTCAATCTCAATTTTTCTCATAGAACGTGATAAACTCGTAAAAGATCAATTGTGGCATGTAAACTATTGTGATTGTATTATCCTTTATTCCATTTGTCCCGTCTTCCTAGTTTAGTTTAATTTTTATATGCTTGATTGGACGCTGATAAGAATGGAGATTAACTGGTTGTTTTTGGAAATTACAAAATTTACGGAATGTCAAAATTTACCTTTTTATGTTAATTATTATTTTAGTCCTTCGGTTTCATTTGAGTTTTCAATAAAATCGGAATTTGATTTGAAATCAATTTTCGTCGCATTCATCTTTGATGTGATGGGAGTTGGAAGATGTATGCATATGCACTGGACACCCTGTTTTGTATTTACTACTGCTTTTGCTTTCTTCAGGGTCTCTAGTCATTCCAACTTCCATCTTATGGATATTGCCTCTTACACATACTTCTGAATGTTTCTGAGGATCTCAAGAATAAACGGTAGCCATACATTGTTTGTTTAAGATGCCTTTAGGTTCAAATTCAGAGTCAGGCAAAGTTGGCCTTGCCATCAATCAGAATGCACTTTCTTCTTCTGACAGCCATGGAAGGACTTTGAAACCTGAGGAGGATAAAGAAGAGGGGGAGGAAGGGGAGGAGGAGGAAGATGAAGATGCAGATTTTAACCCTTTTCTAAAGGAAACTCTTTCTCAAGAAGCATCTTCAAGTTTGAGCTCTGAAGTTGATGGTTTGGATGGTAATGTTGTCACTAGTGGGCCATCTGGGGGTTCAGAGTTATCAAAGGTAACCACTAAGGAGCAAATCTGTACTGTTGTAGATACTGAACATGGTGAGGAAGAAATTATTTTACAATCTACTGGTATGATCTCTCAGTCAGTGATTAATCAAGAGAAGCACAATGACCTAACTAGTGCAATTGATGGTAATGGTTCTAGGATAGGAGAACTAAGTAACAAAACAAAATCCCGGAGTCCAGTAATAGACATAGATAATGAGGATGCTATCTGTATGCGCACCAGAGCTCGTTATTCACTTGCAAGTTTTACACTTGATGAGCTTGAGACTTTTCTTCAAGAGACCGATGATGATGATGATCTTCAAAATGCTGATGATGAAGAGGAGTATAAAAAATTTTTAGCAGCTGTTTTACAGGGTGGGGATGGTGATGGTCTTTCAACTCATGAAAATGAAAATCTTGATGATGATGAGGATAATGATGCAGACTTTGAGATAGAACTTGAAGAGTTATTGGAAAGTGATGCTGATGACAATGCAACGGTAAAAACCCGAAAGGAGTATGATGGAGCTGGACGACGACCTGAGACTAGGCAAAATAAGCGCCAAAAGGTTTCCGCCCAATGTGAGAAGAAAACATTAGGAGAAATCAAGAGGCCACTGCGCCCCATTTTGCCTAATTGGCTTAACGGACCCCTACCTTCAGGGAAAGGTTTGATCCCCGAGGCTTCTCTGAGCTTTCAATCTTCTGCTTCAGGAAATGGTCTTGTCAATGGGTTTACCCCCCAGCAGATTGGTCAATTGCACTGTTTGATACATGAGCATGTACAACTTCTTGTTCAGGTATTTTCTTTGTCAGTTCTTGAACCTTCCCAAAAACAGGTTGCTTCTCAGGTTCAAGGTTTGCTTTTTGAGATGCTTCACAAATGTGATGAAATATTAGCTTTGAAAAGAGTGCCATATCCCAGTGTTTGCTTTACTCCATCTTTTGCTTGCTCATCTGTGTCCGATGGAGGCTCAAAATTTGTCCAGTGCAACACAGAATATTCTCCTCCACAAGATGCACAGAATGTGTGGTTTTCTCCATCCAATCTGAGATCCTCTGAAGGTTTGAATAGGCAAAGAGGTTGTTTCCAAGCTACCGAGTGTTCTTTGTGGGTTCCTTTTGTAAGAGGCCCTGTACAATCTATTTTGGATGTTTCTCCTCTTAATTTAATAAGAAGATATGTAGGCGACATTAATTCTGGTAGGTCATATTAAAGATTTTAAGATTTCTTCCTGCTTTTCCATTCTGTACTGGTTTCTAAGAATGATTTCTGCATACTCAGGCATTGGTTTGAAATTCCTTTTACAGCTGCCCAAGAGTTTCGAAAGAGATACATTGAGTCTGGTAGTGATTCACCTGTTGAAAAGGAACCTCTCTTTCCTTTTTCTTCATCAGTTGCTGAAGCTAATGGTGAAATTTCAAGTGGAACCATCTCTAGAGCAGTTAATGGAGTCTCAACTTCAACTGGTCAACAACAACCTAAGAAAACATTGGCTGCTATGCTTGTTGAAAGTACAAAGAAGCAGTCAATTGCTTTGGTGCCGAAGGAAGTTGCAAAGTTGGCTCAAAGATTTTTGGCCTTGTTCAATCCAGCGTTATTCCCACATAAGCCACCCCCAGCAGCAGTTGTAAATAGGATACTTTTCACTGATTCAGAGGATGAGTAAGTTGCATGCCTCCGCTTTTTGCTAACCAACTGTATTAAATGATTTACTATGAAATGATTGATCTTTATTCTGTTTACCTAACATTTTTTTCATGCAATATGTTTATATATGTTTGTGATGTAGATAGGTAGGTAGCTTGGAGGTCTAAAGTCTCAAAGAAAACTTTTGAACTTTTATGTACGGCTTAACAGTTTAAAAAGCTTTATGGAACATGCTATGCTTTGTAAATTTGCATGTGTCCTTGGCAGATCTTAGAATTTGGGCTTAGGGTCTAACTTAATCCTACAAAACCAGTTTATAAGGTGAAGTCTATAAGGACTACATTGGCTATATCTCTAGTCGACGTGGGATCTTAACACCCCCTCATGCCTAGGACTATGCAGGTGGCCTAATAACAATGCCCTCTCACGCCTTGGAATAGAGATCGATAGTGTAGACAAATGTAGGTGACCCTATAACATATCTAGGAGGATAGGTTTTGATATAATCTTAGAATTTGGGTTTAAGACTTAACTAAACCTTACAAAATTGGCTTGGAATATTTTAGAATTTTGGCTTAGAGCCTAACTTAAATTGACAAAACCAACTTGTAAGGTAAGGACCACTCAAACTGCCTTATAAGGACTACATTGGTCATATCTTTAGTCAATGTAGATCTCAACACACCCCCTCATCTTAGGACTGGACATATGGAGTGTGGACAAATGCAGATGGCTTGATAACAATGCCCCCGTACACCTAGGAATAGATGTCTAAAGCGTAAACAAATATGGGTGACCCTATAACAGATGTAAGATAAGTTCTGATACCATCTTAGAATTTGAGTTTAAGGCCTAACTTAATCTTACAAAATCAGCTTGTAAGATGAGGATTATTTGTTGGAGCTAAGAGCATTTTTTGATTCATTTCTAATTTATATGGTAGCTTGCATATCAAATCATTTTCTCTTCATAGTTGACTTATTAGATAGTCTGCATTTTTTGGATTTATTACTACTTTTATCTTGATTGCGTATGACAAGCTTATGGAGTTCACATCCTCTTCCTTTTAATTTTATTGCAGATTACTAGCCTTAGGGATAATGGAATATAATACAGATTGGAAAGCAATTCAACAACGTTTTCTTCCCTGCAAGTCTAAGCATCAGGTAGCTACCTCTGAACAAATGCAGGGTAGGCTTACATTTGTTACTACTTGCCATTGTTTTGGTTCTATGTGCCACTGTCACATATCAATTGGCTGAAGAAATAGCAAAACTAAGTGTCTGCAAAATACTATGCTCAACAGTGGGATTCCTGAAACGCAGGTCAAGGAGTGAAAAAAATAAAGAGCAAAGTAAATGAGTCAGTGCCTGGCTGTTTGCAACTTTTTTTTTTCAAAACTCTAACAGGCATGTTTCAAAGATAAAACAATATAATTTGTCAGTAAAGACTGTGTTTACAGCTTCGGAAAGTTGGTTTTATTTTAATAATTGTTATAGGTGGCATATTATACCATTTTACTCATTGGTTGGGCAATACATTCTTAATTATCAAAGTAATGTCCTGGATACACTTTCTTTTATCTCTTAACATTGTGCTATTAGGTTGAAGACCTTATGTTTAGCATTTCTGTGCTTGGGTGGGGTTGATCCATAGTATTGAAGTGTCATCATGATGATGAATTGCATTCCTTCTTTTAGCCAGTTTTCGAATTGAAATGGAATGTTTAGTTGAATAATTTAGTTCATCAATTCCAATATGGTGGTGAAGGTTGCTACCTATCTAATATGAAATGGAATGGTCTGGTTACAGATTTTTGTCAGGCAGAAGAACCGTTGCTCTTCAAAAGCATCAGAGAATCCAATAAAGGTTAATCTATATACTTAATCCTGTGTAATGAAATATCATGCATATCTTTTCTTCTTTGTGTTTAATTACTGAGATAACACATTTTAGAAATAAAATAATATTAGAACATTGTTTGTACTGATTATGATTCATGAACATATAAATTGAAAATAATGATGCCACTGCTTTATAACTTTTTATTCTAGTTTTATTTTAATTTTATTATTTTATCCTGATCTTGTATTGTGTGTCAATTCCCTTGAATTTTGTTTGAATTATTATAGAGTTAACTGAGAAACTGTAACATGTAACCTCCTAAACATAGGATATTGAGTTTTTAGGACAAACAAACAAAAGGATACCCAAGAAGGAGAATCTTATTTCTAGGTAAGGCATGCATGAGGCAGCCAATGAGGATTGGCTCACCTGGACAACCTTTTGCTTATGACAGCTGCATGACTTGGGTTTGAATCTAGGAATTCTGTGTTAAGTATGCAGTTTGTAATTCTAAGTTCCAACATAAATCCTCATTGAGGTTGTTTGTTTGCCTAGCCTCCTAAAAGGATGTCCATGTATATTTGCATAGTTTGACGAAGCTACTCGCCTACCCCAAATGCCTATAACCCACAAGGAAGCTAGGGATAGGGAAACAGGTGTATTCCTTAACAGAAAACAGGCAAGAAACAACAGTGGTTATTAAAAGGCACCATGCTTTAGCCACATATATATAGGAGACATATCAAACGAGAGGACTGTTTTTATGAGTGTGAGGGACAAATATTGATCATTACATCTTATTGTGAATGGTCAAAATTAAAATACAAAAATCATGTGTCATTTTTTAAGTGGTTATGTGTCTTTATGTAGCTTTTAATCTTGACCATAACAAGAAAGTCATGGGACTTTTATTTGTCTCATTCTATAACAAGAATATTGTGTTTCGACTTTGTAAGAAATTGGATATTTAATCACACCAACATCACCACTCCTCATTATTTTGATTTAGATCCTTATCTTAGTGGCAAGATGACTTCTCAACGGGTTATTAACACACTTTCTTGGCACATCTCTGATGATTCCACTTTATAGCCTATATGTATATTATAGTTCTGTATTTATACTATACTCAGTAATTTAATGAAAATAATGTTTGATATTATTTGCCTGATTTCTCTATACAGGCAGTTCGAAGAATGAAAACCTCCCCGTTGACTGCAGAGGAGATAGCATGCATTCAAGAGGTAATGTATTCAACATTTAATTTTGGATTTGAAATTTTTCTGTTAGATAGCATTATGACTTGGTGATGTATGACCAAAAATACACAGGGACTTAAGATTTATAAATTTGATTGGACGTTAGTATGGCAATATATTGTTCCACATAGAGATCCATCCTTGCTTCCTCGCCAGTGGCGCATTGCTCTTGGCACTCAAAAGTCATACAAGATAGATGCATCAAAAAGGGAGAAGCGGAGATTGTATGAGTCACAAAGAAGAAAGTCGAAGGCATTAGAAAGTTGGCGAGCTATATCTGATAAAGAGGTTTGTTACTGTGTTGAATTTTAGAAGCCTGTGTTGAATTTTATCTCCCTGGTATTACATGCGTATGAGATGCCATTATAGTCATCTTAAATGTTGCATTTGTTAACTACCTGAATGACTTAGGATTAGTGACATACAGATGCACAATATACAGTTTTTGATTTACATTTATGAAATCTTGGTTCACATGTAAATAAGAAATTATAAATCATTGGAAATTGAGGGTGTGCTTATTCATATACTAATATAGTTCTAGCATTTCTTAAATTGTGTGTTTGACATGTACAAAACATCTCACCTCTACATCGTACACTGCCAGTTTATCTATCTTATCAGTTTGCGTGCTTAGCTTATCCTGGCTTTACTTTGGGTTATTGAGGATTATAATTCACAGATTTTGGATTTACTTTTATTGGCCTTTTTGGAATTTATTGCAGGATTGTGATGCTGAAATTGCTGGTTCAGAGTGCATGGATTATTCAGATGTACCATATGTCCACCAGGCATTTCTGGCAGATTGGAGGCCAGACACATCTACTTGCATTTCCACTACACCCGGAGAAGGAAACGTTGCTCACAATGCATTTTCTCAAGATATTCAATTTTATAGGGGTACTCATGATTATGGTTTAAGTGGAAAAGTTCAACATCAGAATGGTAATCAGTCTGCATTTCCATCTGTATCTAAGCTTCCTCAGCCTTTTCATACTACATCTGATTTGAGAAATGGAATGAAAGGTGCTCCTAGCGCTGTTCTTCCTAAGAAACCAGTTTTTGATGTGACCTCTAGCTCCAAATACTATTGTCGGCCCTATCGGTCTCGGAGGGCACATAATGCCCACTTGGTGAAATTAGCACCAGATTTGCCGCCTGTAAATCTTCCTCCATCTGTTCGTGTAGTTTCTCAAACTGCTTTTAAAGGACTCCAGTGTGGAACATCTAAGGTTCATCCTCCTGGAGGTGGTATAGCTGCTTGTAGAAAAGATAATTCTGCATCTCAAACTCCTCATGGTGAGAAATCTGAAAATGTTCATCCTGTTAAAGGTGCAAGACCTGCATTGGGAGACAGCGTCACAGGCTCTCAATTAGAAAGATCTGAAACTGTTGAAGGTGGATCTATTGTGGCAGAAAAAGGCACTTGTACCGATCTCCAGATGCATCCTCTTTTGTTCCAGGTCACTGAAGATGGCAATGTGCCTTATTATCCATTGAAATTTAGTTCTGGTACTTCTAGTTCCTTCAGCTTCTTCTCAGGAAGCCAACCACAATTAAATCTGAGTCTCTTCCATAGCTCACAGCAACAAAGCCACACTGATTGTGCTAACAAGTCCTTAAAGTCAAAGGATTCCAATTTAAGATCTGGAGGCATTGATTTTCATCCACTTCTGCAGAAATCTGATGATACACAACCGCCACCAAGTTTTGATGCCATTCAGCCTGAGTCACTGGTTAATAGTGGTGTGCAGGCTATAGCCAATAGATCTTCTGGCCTTAATGACAAATCCAATGAACTTGACTTGGAGATTCACCTAAGTTCTGTATCTGGAAGGGAGAAATCTGTGAAAAGTAGACAGCAAAAAGCACATGCTCCAGCACGGTCCAAGAAAACTGTAGCAATTAGTGGAACAGCGATGAAACCTCAAGAGGATAGTGTTCCTTATTGTCAGCAGAGCGTTGAAAATCTTTCAGCTGGCAGTTGTGAGCTTGCTTCAAGTGCCCCTTTGGTTGTTCCTAATGATAACATCGCCAGATATGATGTAGATGATATTGGTGATCAGTCTCATCCTGAGATAGTCATGGAGCAGGAAGAGTTAAGTGATTCTGAGGAAGATGTTGAAGAACATGTAGAGTTTGAGTGTGAGGAAATGACTGATTCTGAAGGAGAGGATGGTTCTGGCTGTGAACAAGCTCTTGAGGTTCAAAATAAGGTATTTGGTTTTTCTTTTCAGTTTGCTTTTAGTTTTTGTTCACGTGTGTCTCTCTCTGTGTATTTATATATTACAAATTTTATAAATGAGGAGAAATACATTTTACAAATTTCTATAATAGGGAGAAATAACATATATCTTCTCTTGTATAGTTTTTCCCCTACTTCAGTCTTCCAAATGAAAATAGAAACCGAAAGACTTGTTTGATTTGAGAAAATATTTTGTTTTCATTTTTAATTGCAAAAACAATTATTCCCTGTCTTGTTTCTTATACAAATCTTTGAAAATAAAAAATAAAATGAAAACAAGGTAGCATTTTTGTAATTAAAAGTGAAAACAACCAGAAACATTTTTACAAAGTAAATAGACCTGGATATTATTGAACTACCAATGTTATCTTCTTTCCTTAGCTTTACTATTAAACTTACTAATTTTGTTGAGTCAAACTCTTTAAAGTACTTTACTAAACTCTCTGTTTGAGCCCTGCATTGAGAGGTTATACATTTCCAAATGCTCTATTCATGTCTTTCTAAATTTGACTATTACCTGGTTGTCTCTTGTGGAACCTTCATTGGATGGTAATTCATTATATAAATTTGAGATTCACATTATTCTTGTCAGGCTCTCAGCTTCATTGGCTGAGCCGTATCTAAACTCCACATAGCTAGTTGATTCATTGGTTACACGTAATTTTTTCTCCCAGCTGCATGAAATCTTCAGTTTTGGTTTTTCCCTAATTTCTTTACGCATCAATAGACGTGTTCTTCATCAATCTATTACCTATTTTGTTTTTGTTGCTTCTTGGTTCATGACTATCTGATGCATTATGAGCCAGCATTTTTAGAATGGTAGAACCTTTACACTAGTTAGTGGTTGGTCATTGTAGTCCTGTATCATGTCAGGTAAGATTCAACACCCCAGTATTTTTTCTGTGAGGCTAATTCATATTCTCAGCTATTTTTATTTTATTTTTTTAATTTTCTTTCTTCCCTTGTAACCTTTCTTTTAACTGTTTTGTTAGGAGGTCCCAATTTCTTCTGAAGAAAATGTTGTAAAGTATATGGATTGTATGAAAAAACCATGTGAACCAAGGGCCAATTATGGTACTGAAGTTGATGGTGGCCTCCTTACAAATAATACTACACTAAATATTGCTTTGACTAGTGAGGGACAGGATGACAGAAGTAGTTCTTCATGGCTAAGTTTAGACTCATGTACAGCAGATAATCCTGCACTTTCAAAGGCCACACTTCAGCGTAGTACAATTGGTGAAGCTTCTGCTTCCAGAAACTTTTCAATTGGTAAAGCTATCAGAGAGGAGAGAAATACCATAGACATGGTACAACAGCCAAGTGTAAGTCCTCATGTGTCTACCACTCCACGAAAACTCAGGAAGCGTTCTGGCAAATCAAATGCAAATTTAAAAATAGGATTGACTGTTGAAAGATCAAGCCGTGATGGTAATCATGAAAATGGTTGATTAAAGTATTCTGGCAAATGGGGTTCAAATAGGATTGACTGTTGAAAAGTCGAGCCATGATGACAATCATGATGGTTTGATTGAAATGTTCTGGCAAATGAAAGGCAAATAGGATTGACTTTTGCAAGTTCAAACCATGATGGTAATGTTGAAGTTTGTTGATTGATGCACCATCTGAACTAACTGAACTTGTTTTTGTTGTTCGTGGCGGTAGCTTTGGCATCTAATATTTGTTGCTATTGCTGGATGGCAGTTAACCAGAGCTTAGGTGGGACAACCTCCTCTCGAGGTCTTTTAATGGGGATCCTTCATGTTTTGTGGGTGCTCCACCAAGAATTGAGACTTTAAATATGTACAATTACTCGCAATAGTTGAAGGGATATTGTCTCTGTAAATATGTTGCGAGAGGGTCATGGGCAAAATTGACCTTGACTCGTTCATGATCATTGAAGATCATGTACAAAATTTTCTAATGCGGGCGTCCATAGTCTCCTAGTTCATGGTGGAATTGATGAATTGTATAGAGCTAACTATACATGTGTAATGTTCAAGAAAGTGCCAAGAACTTGTGGGCAAGTCATCCTTTGGACTTGCCTTTGCCTGCATAGTGCACACCTTTCTTTGGCATTACTTTTTGTTAAAAGTAAATATTACTCATTGCTGTTATTTTATTAAAACAACTTATTCCAAAGTCTTAACCATCCATAATCGTAACAGTGTCTATACTTGAGTATAAATTTTCAACATCTATGCAAATTGCAATCGAATCTAGATATCGTATTAGCAGCAGAGCTTAAAGAGGGAATCCCCTTGTACTGAGCAAATAAGAAATGCATGCTAGGGTCTTGCTGGCTATGCTTATTCAGAAGCATTTCTATGAGAAGAAAATAAGAAGAAAAACATGAAATGAGTTTTTCCATAAGTTAAAATTAGAAGATGTGGGACTTTTTATAAGTTAAGTTGTAGAAGCTTTTTCATATAGCTTTTTTAGAAGATGTGAGACTTTTTACAAATTAGTTTATGTAAAAGCTAATTTTAGTTTATGGAGAAGTTCATTTTTTTTTTCTCTTCTTATTTTCTTCTTCTAAAAATGCTTTTGGATAAGTTAATCCAAACATGTCTTTAGTCTTTACGAGCGAAAATAATTAAACAATCCATGAATTAAAAGTGTGTTAAAATAGATCAATGAACCATCCGTCGATTTCTCATGCAATGCCTTTAATTATTTATGTCTTTTATTTACCTATATCATATCCACATCATTTATTGACAACCTTTTGTATAATAAAAATGCTTAATACCAAATTTTGAATCTAAGAATACAACTTGTACTATCAATAAATTTATTTATGTAGCTTCGGTGTTGGAGCAATTGTACCTCCCGCTTTGATTCATTTATTTACTTTTGTCCATTATAATATAAATATATATACATAAGCTTAATTGTACTTTTCAGTTTTCAATTTAGATTGTATATGATTTTGGTTTTTCAAATATTTTGAGTGGATTAAGTTAATTTATTTCTAAAATTAAACAAATTTGATTCTATCGTTATCTTTTCTACCTAAAATAATTAATATTTCATTTTTTATCCATATATTTAGGAATTTTGTGATAAATTTAGAATATGATAAATTAAAGTGTTTCTGTATGAGAGAATAGAAAAATGAAGTGAGTTAAGCGCATAAGGAATCAGCACTCGAACAGCCGCATATACCTTTGTCAGATGCCACTCAGCACCACTCATAGAAAGCCACATCAGAATTTGGTCCCACACATGGCTCACTCTCCTCAAAATCGTTATCCCAAAACCTCATCCACTTCCTCTCATCACCTCCACTCATTTCCCACTTGTTACTTCCATGGCAATAGAGAATCCTAACCCAACACAGCACACACATTAACACAAGGAGAGGATAAGACCTCTCACAAACACACACACACACACACAAAAAGGAAAAAAAATCTCAAAATAAAGCAACTAAACCACACAACTCACACCCTCTTCATCCTCCTCAGACACAGCAACAAGAAACAATGTCTTGCTCCAATCTCACAATGTTGGTGTCCTCCAAACCTTCCCTATCCGATCCCTCCAACCTCTCCTTCCGCTCTGTCCTCAACCCTTTTCAGCTCCCTTCACAGAACCCAACTTGCACCCCTTCACGCTCTTCCCCCACCCCAGTTCAGTGCGGTCTCAGAGAACTCAGAACCCGCATTGACTCTGTCAAAAACACGCAGAAAATCACCGAGGCAATGAAGCTTGTGGCTGCAGCCAAAGTGAGAAGAGCTCAAGAAGCTGTTGTCAACGGAAGACCCTTCTCAGAGACCCTCGTTGAAGTCCTCTACAACATCAACGAGCAGCTCCAAACTGAGGACATAGACATCCCCCTCACAAAGGTTAGGCCAGTCAAGAAGGTTGCACTTGTTGTCTGCACCGGCGACCGCGGCCTCTGCGGCGGTTTCAACAACGCAATCATAAAGAAAGCTGAGGCTAGAATCAGGGAATTGAAGGAGCTTGGCTTGCAATACACTGTCATAAGTGTTGGCAAAAAGGGTAACTCTTATTTCATCCGAAGGCCTTATATACCAGTTGACAGGTTCCTAGAAG
Source organism: Pueraria montana var. lobata (assembly GCA_026413185.1). Taxonomy (NCBI): domain Eukaryota; kingdom Viridiplantae; phylum Streptophyta; class Magnoliopsida; order Fabales; family Fabaceae; genus Pueraria; species Pueraria montana. The sequence goes on from CM048656.1 coordinate 14,043,782, forward strand.
GTGGCTCACTTCCAACTGCTAAGGAGGCTCAGGCCATTGCCGATGATGTTTTCTCACTGTTTGTGAGTGAAGAGGTTGACAAGGTGGAGCTTCTTTACACCAAGTTTGTGTCCTTGGTGAAATCGGATCCCGTGATTCACACCTTGTTGCCACTTTCACCAAAGGGAGAGATTTGTGATGTGAATGGTGTGTGTGTTGATGCTGCTGAGGATGAGTTCTTCAGGTTGACTACCAAGGAAGGAAAGTTGACTGTGGAGAGGGATGTTGTGAGGACTAAAACCACCGATTTTTCGCCAATTTTGCAGTTTGAGCAAGACCCTGTTCAGATCCTTGATGCACTGTTGCCACTGTATTTGAACAGCCAGGTTCTGAGGGCATTGCAGGAGTCCTTGGCTAGTGAACTTGCTGCGAGAATGAGTGCCATGAGCAATGCCACGGATAATGCTATGGAGTTGAAGAAGAACTTGTCCATTGTGTACAATAGGGAGCGCCAGGCTAAGATCACTGGTGAAATTCTGGAAATTGTGGCTGGTGCCAATGCCTTGCAATAGTGCAATTTGTAGGTATTGTTATTATAATGGCCTAATGGGTGGTGATTGCCCTTTTCATTCTCTACTGTGTTTGTCTAAGACACTTGTTCAATTTTCACGCTTCTGTTGTCTCAATGAAATGTGCAGGTTTTGTGCAATAGGAAAACTGCGATTTTTATTTGAAGCGGACACTTTTTAGTTTTTTTTTTTTTTTTTTTTTTGCCCTCTGAATTATGTATGTAATGAATTAATAATAGATCTATATATAAAGATTCAGAGAGTTCTCTCTGTTGATTTGATGCACCATGGGCATGGCTGTACTTAGTATTTCACGTGTTACACATTGTTCCATTGCAATATGGTAATTATGTTTGATTAGATACTTATGAGAAATTGTGAATACATATATTTTAACGGGTTTGTATAAGGTGGCCTTTGAACCACGGTGGTCCTCAATTGATAGCTGTTAAATATATTTTTATAATATTATATTGTTGTATCCTGAAACTAAGTACTGAGCAGGATGACACAATATCATAGATATAAACTATGCATACATGCCTGACCAAAAGTATTACATAGATGAAAACAACATACAAACACAAGCCATCATTGGATATGTACATCATTCCTTCCCAACAAATACTGAATCTCGATAGTTTTTGGCTTTTAGGAATCTAACCTCTAAACTAAGTGACCTTCAGAGGTTTTTATATATCTAAACTAGAGCAAGTGAGAAAGTAACTTCTAATATCAATTCTATTAAATGTGGTAGTGCATGTAATTTGTGTCTTGTACTATAAAATATGTGATAAGTAAATGAAAACATTCTATTCACATGCTTCCTTGCAATGAAGTTATACAGCTGAATAAGTTGTTGGACTTTCGTTTGATTAAATCAACATATGTACTTTATGTAGCTTAGAAATGCACAAAGATGGTTCAACTCTAAAATTCCATCTTAGATTCGTTGAATTCATGTTTGATCTCAGGAGATAAGCAGCTAGAGCATAAGAGTGCAGAAATTGTTCTAGAGCTTTTCGAAGGAGGTCTGCGTACCCTTTTATGTCCTGATTCATCCTCAACTCTGTTCTGATTTCTAAAGCAGAAATGTTTTTTGTTCTTGAATTCTATGATGTGGCTGTCGGGGAAAAGAATACAAATACAGAGAACACTTAGTCTGAACAAATTACTTGCAAAACTATATGACATGAACAATTTGTCATCTGTATAATAAATCCTGTGAAAGTAATATGAACCTTGTGCCATCCATCTATTAACATTCAAATTTATGGTGCCATTATATGGAGAAATTTTCTTTTGAACACACTCAAGCCAATTAATCAATCAATCACGTTTTGTTGAATATTATTCCGCATGCAGCACATTATGAAAGAATTTCAATCAATTTAGAGACAGAAGAGCCATCTTCTAAGCCTCTCGACATCCTCATAATTTATAATGCGATAAAGAAAGTACCACTACAATTTGTAGATGACTTCACATTGATTCTACTAATATGTTAATCTTAGCATCTATTGCAATTTCTCTCATTCTTACCAATATCATCTCCTATTAACTAGACAAGACTTGATGCGAAATCAATATGATCCCCAACATATCATAATTGATATGTTTGGGGTTCAAAATTTACCCGATAGTTCATTTTTTTTTCAGATGTTGGTTTAATACATATTTCCAAATTTCATTCAATATAGAACACCCTTTAATGACCATCAATTATATTAGTACAGGGCTAAAAACACAAGATATTCAGTTGACTTGCGTTGCCAGTAAGAGAAAAAATATTAAATTCAAATTCACCACATCAAACAACAGGTGTGTACTAATAGATGAGATGCACTGTCCATTTTTTCAACCAATTGTTTGATTAGTAGTGTTCCGGTCATGATCATCTGACTGGTTAATCTCTAATGTAATCATTACACGTTATGACTATGTTTCTGGCCGTTAAAAGGATATATCATTTTTTTAATCTACATTATTCGTAAATTTGAGGTAAAATAATTCTGAATCGATGGATAAATTTATATTCGAGTGTTGATAGTTTTCTTATAAATCAAATTGTACACTATTATTTAGTGAGGTGTAAATTAGAAGGAAAAAAAAATCTATTCTAATAGATATGCGTGGAATATTCCTTAAATATTAAAAAAGAAAAACAAACTGTATATTTTTGAGAGAGATAAAAACAATTTAGGTCATTCATTCATTCAAAAAAATAAAAACAATTTAGGTGTCATTTTCCGTGTATTTTTGTCTTTCCTGCATCTTCTTCACTTCAATAGGCTCATATGTTATTTTCTTTGTGTTTTTAATATTGTAAGAGCTAGTGCATCCGCGGTAGTTCTTTCATGAGAAACTGAAAAAGAAATTCAAATAGAAAATTTAAACCATTAGAGAGCAACTCATCATGTAAACAGCAGAGCATATTGGTATAAGATTCTGATGTTCTTCAATTTTAGCAGGTCTCACAGCAATCAACAATCATTATTTAATTGAATTTTTCTTTTCTTTCTATAAAAGTGTGTGGTACTGATAAATTATGGACTTTATCTAAAAACTTTTTAAAATAACGTGACATTATGGAGAAATGTAATAATAAATAAAGAAATAATACCCTATGGTGTAAAAATAAAAATAATCTGATATTTTTGAAGTCACTTGATTAGAGATGTCCTAAAGATGTCTTCCTAATTTTTGAGTAACATATTAATCATTGTTTAGAGTGAATATTTGATATGACTACAAATTAAGTAATCCTAACTCACGAGAGAGAAATTCAGTTTGCCTGGTTGTGATTATTTTTTCCTTTCTTCACTGACACCGAAAGCAAAACGGGGAAACAGATTTCACTTTTCTTCATGTGTTTTGTTCTTCAAAGTTCAAATAAGTCCGTGATCGTGATTAAAACGTCCTATAAATTAATAATCCAAATGAAGAATTTAGCACAAACCTCCTCACCAAGATTGTCCTCACGTGGCACATCCTCATTGGTTTCTTGCTTCACACCCTTGCATCCTATCAAAAAGTCGCACAGCTACACACTTTTAAGCTCCAGTTAATCATATCTTGGACTGTGTTACTTGGAACCAAATCTTTTGTCAATTTAATTAACAAAAGAAATTGATAGCCAACTAATATATATATTTTATAAGAAAAAAACTAATATATATATATAGAAAGCGTGAGAACTCAAACTTATGCTGTGTTAATTATAATGATTAGAATAAAATTAACGGTTCAGATTATATATTTAATTACAAATTTTACATGATCTTAAGTTTAAAATGAAGAAAATCACGTGAGAATTATAAGTAAATACACAATATGAACTGTTAATTTTAAGACAAAATATAGGTATGGTTTCTTAAGTATTTTTAATGTTATTTTCTAATAAGAAATGAAGTTTTATTTCAATAATCTGCCTAATAAAAATTTACATTAAATAAATATCAATACAAGTTAAAGAAGTAAAACTCTAATTCAAATTAGAAAACGATATAAAGTAACACTTAAAAGTATTACTATCATTTTTCACAATAACAAAAAGTTCTCCATGAAGAGTTTTTCCTTCGTACATTCTCTGAGTTGAGAACTCTTGTAAGAAATGAAAATATTTAGTTTCAATTATTAAATTAAAACTAAAACTGATTAACATTTAATTAAAAAAATCAGACAATATTTAAACTATCAACTTTAATTTAATGATGATTATAATAAAAGGTTTTTAATCTCCCGAAACAGAATTATTCTTGAGTTGGCAGTGTTTGATAATTAACGTACATGACAAGAGACACGGAGCAATGGACACTAACATTCGATCGTACATTAACCACTGAAATATAAGTAATTTTGCACCGTTGGATTTGGTCTCGAAGTGTCGTTAGTTCCATGAACGAATGAATGTACATTGCTCTGAGCAAAAAGAGTAAGTAGCAAATAGCACCACTTGACATATGTCATATGTGTGGTTCAGACTCAAATCAAAAACACTTCACAAACAGACGTTAACACCGCCGCACAACACAGCTGCAAGTGCATGTATCATCATCATAATCTCATTTTCACTATTTTTATGTTTTCGTAATTTGTTTCTCGTTTTTATATAATATTTTATTTTTCTATTATTTGGTGCACAGATTCAGAGGCAGGTTGATTGATTGTGGATCATTGAATTATTAGCACAGTGAGCATTGATCAAATGCTCACACCACAGCGCGTGTAGAAGAGGAACAACGAAGAAACGTTGTTGTTGTTGTTGTTGGAAGTGAGTGACTATGGAGATGTCTTCGCAACTAAACTGCAAAACGGTGTTTCCCTACAGAGGCGGTTGTGTGAAGCTCAACCCGTTTTCTGGCGTATTACCTCGTCATTCAGTAACGTTTGCAAGTGGTTACATAGTAATTATTATGCTGTTTTTTCATCTTACTCACGTTTATGTTTTATGTTTGTTCTTTCTCTTTTTCTTAAATTGGATTAATATGGTAGTGAATGTTAGAGTATATCTAATTTATTTATTTTTTGTTTCAGTGTTCACCGTGCAAAGCAGGTTGGGGTGCTTCTTTGGTCCGTGCCAGTGCAGGTTTGTTAGTTACCTTATTTTCTTTTGGTTAATTTGTTGTGTCATGTTATTAAGATTGCTCCTTCGAATTTATGATTTCGCTTTTTCTATGTTTGGTTTTTTTTTTTTTTTTTTAAATGTTTTGGTAGATTTTTCTCGGAAAAGGCAACAGAAGAAGGTGTCAGTTACAAGGCCCAAGGGCACTGCTGCAAAGGGTTTTGTCCCAAGCAAAAAGAATACAAGAGTGAAGAAGGGGGACACGTTAACTCCAGTAGTCAGTGAGGTTTCAGGGGGTGATAAAAAGCAAACAGTTGATGTGAATATTGATGCTGAAAAAGAAGGGGAAGTTGAATTTTCCCAAGAGGAGAAATTTGAGGTTGTAGATAGAATTGATGAAATTGTTGGGGATGTGGGGGAGTTATCATTGTTAGATGAGACGGTGGGTGTTGTTGAGAGCAGTCAAGGTAACATTGCTGTAATTGATGAGGATGTTGAGGTTCTCGAGCTACGGAAGGAGGAGATTCCTTACAATGGAGGTGTTGGGATTGTTGAAGATTTGGAAGAAGGGTTGTTAGACCGTGCAGAAATTGATGAAAATGTTGAAGAAATAGATACTGATGCTGATGGTGAAATAACTGAGGAAGCTGTTGAGGAATCAAGCAGTGCTGATGATGATAGAATAAACGAGGAAGCTGCTCGCCTGTTGAAGTTAGAGTTGGAAGCAAATCAACGCAGGCAGGAGATAGAGAGGATTGCAGAGGAAAAACTTTCACAAGGGACCAAGTTGTTTGTATATCCTCCTGTGGTTAAACCTGATCAAGATATAGAACTTTTCCTTAACAAGAACCTTTCAACACTAAGCGAGGAGCCAGACATTCTAATCATGGGGGCATTCAATAATTGGAAGTGGAAATCTTTTTCCATTAGGTTGAATAAGTCGCATCTCAAGGGCGATTGGTGGTCTTGCCAATTATATGTGCCAAAAGAAGCCTACAAGGTAGACTTTGTGTTCTTCAATGGACAAAATGTCTATGACAATAATGACCAAAAAGACTTCTGCATACCCGTTGATGGAGGAATGGATGCATTAGCATTTGAAGATTTCTTGCTTGAGGAGAAACGTAAAGAATTAGAAGAACTTGCTAGGGCGCAAGCTGAAAGGGAAAGACAAGCCGAAGACCAAAGGCGAATTGAGGCAGACAGAGCTGCAAAGGAAGAGGACAGGGCACGGGCGAAGGTGGAGGTTGGAAGAATGCGAGAAACATTGCCACAATTGATGAAAAATGCCGTAAAACCCATTGATGATGTTTGGTATATTGAACCTAGTGAATTTAAAGGCAAGGACTTGATCAGATTATATTATAACAGAAGCTCAGGTCCTCTTGCAAATGCTAATGAAATATGGATTCATGGTGGGCACAATGATTGGAAGTATGGATTATCAATCGTTGAAAGGCTTGTCAAGTCTGTTCTAAAAGGAGGAGAATGGTGGTATGCCGATGGTATGCTCTTTTAAATATCTATTCCTTGTCTTTGATGTTAATTAATTTCCCTGAAATTAATCTTTTACTAGACTTTTAAAAAGGTGTATGACTGGAAAAAAAAATATATGCTATGATGTGACATGCATGGAGGTGGAGTTTTGCATCTCTTTATTTATAATGGGAAAATCTTTGCCATCTGAAGGAGGACTTATGCTAAATATGTGGTATATGCTGATACATGATGGTGATGCATTAGGTGAATGGTATGACTTTGTAGATGAGATTCGGACACATGATCTGTCATATCCATCATTTAATTTATACACAGAAAGGTTGCATATTTAAGGGTCAGGGATATTTGTGTTTACGTCCATTATTTTATTTAAAATCTTTTATGAGAATTTTGAATCTTGAACTTTAAGTTACACAACCATTTCTAAATTCTAACTCATTGCTTTGGATTTCTACTATGTCTGCATACATTCGACTGAAATTTCATAGATAGATAGATAGATAGAGAGATAAATTTCTTATATGAAGCGTTTACTCCTAGAATAGGGTTTAGACTTATGTCATCCACTCTTTAAACTGTTTTAGATCAATGACTGTTGGATGGTCAGCAAATGAATACTGGTTCAGAAGATGGATAAAAACTTGATCTCTCCTTTAGGATTAGTTTGAAGTATGCGACACCTTTTGTTGATCAATTTTTATATTTTATGCAGTTGTTGTACCTGACCAAGCTCTTGTCCTGGATTGGGTCTTTGCTGATGGTCCACCTAAGAAGGCAGTTGTGTATGATAACAATCGTAAACAAGATTTCCATGCCATTGTCCCTATGGCTATACCTGATGAACAGTATTGGGTTGAGCAAGAGCAGCTGATATACGGAAAATTTCAGGAGGAAAGGAGGTTAAGAGAGGAAGCGATACGTGCAAAGGTTAGTTCTTGCTTGAGATGACTTCCAAATGGTAACATTCAGGCATGACCTAAGATCCTTATCAATCATAAAATTAAGCTTTTCAGTTGTCTGTTTTCTTTCTTGTGTCACTTCATGTAAATATATACAGAAAAATATAGTGTATTCTTATAATGTAATCTTGTTATGGAGGATAAGTTCACCTTTTGTTGAGAATGTAGTTCTAGATTGATCCCTATAACTGTTTGCCTAAGTACTACTTAAGCATTTATTTTTTTCTTTAACAGATATTCAAACTAATAAATACTCATCTTGTTGATTTGTTCCTATCCTTGTTGCAGGCTGAAAAAACAGCACTAATGAAAGCCGAAACAAAGGAAAGAACTTTGAAAAGATTTTTGCTTTCTCAAAAGCATATTGTATTCACTGACCCTCTCGATGTTCAAGCAGGGAGCACAGTGACGATATTTTATAACCCCTCCAACACAAATCTGAATGGAAAACCTGAGGTTTGGTTTAGATGTTCATTTAATCGTTGGTCTCACCGTAATCGTCCATTGCCACCTCAAAGAATGTTACCTGCAGATAATGGCACTCATGTCAAAGCCTCTGGTGAGCCTCTCCCTTAGCTTACATTATAAAGATGATTAGAGTGTAGACCTTAGTATTCTAGCAATTAGTAATATCAAGGATTTTAATGTCTCTTTGGTTTCTTATTTTTTATTTTCTATTCTTTATGTAGATTTTGGTTAAAGGATGCTATTTCTGAAATATGATTTGTCCTCCAAATACATTATGTTACCACACTTTTGATGTTTGAACAACATGTATGATGTGCTATTCTGGTTAGCAGATTACTGGTTTTTATATTGAATGCATTGTTCTGCTATCAATTTGTGTTGTGTGTACGGATAATACTGATAATACTATTTGAATAACACTGTAGGAAACAAGAAGTGGCAACAGGTGTCCAGAGCCTGTTGATTCAATTGCATATGGATTTGTGCAGAAAAAAATTGATATGCTACTGCATAGATTAAAGATAAATATAATTATGCAGAACTTTTTGTGAATGTTTCCATGTTAAAAATGTTTTTTATATACCATTACCCTTTGTGTATCCTAGGCTGTAGTCTGGCCTTTGATCTGATGGTTGAGTTTTTGTTGTCACAAATGTTATAAAGAAAGCTGCAAGGAGTTTATAATCTGTATCACTTATGGTTTGTATTCAGATTCCATGTTCACGGATCTTGTATCATTCGAAATAGAGTTTCAAGATGGACAGTTTGATTTTAGTTTTGTAAAGTTGGTGTTGTGCAACTTCATCCAATGTATAATCACTTTGTTCTCTCCAGGGAAAAAGACATTTGGTCTTGAATAAGTTTAATGATATTGTGTTTCTGCAGTTAAGGTTCCACTGGATGCATACATGATGGACTTTGTATTCTCTGAGAGTGAACATGGTGGAGTTTTTGATAACAAATTCGGAATGGATTATCACATACCAGTTTTTGGAGGTATTGTAAAGGAACCACCTTTGCATATCATCCATATTGCTGTGGAGATGGCCCCAATTGCAAAAGTGAGCTAGCCTATTGCATGTATCTTATGCAGAGGATATTTGTGAATTAATTTAACACAATTTTCTGTTTCTGATGGTATTCATGGTTGGCAGGTTGGAGGCCTTGGTGATGTTGTTACTGGTCTATCCCGGGCTGTTCAGGATTTAAATCACAATGTAGACATCATTCTTCCAAAGTATGACTGCTTGAACCTTAGCAATGTAAGTTTTTTTTCCTCTCCCTGTTGCTGTCGTACTTATATTACATCTTATACTCCGCATTGGATATATATAATGTCTATTCCAGCTTAATTCATAAGTTTTCTGGTCTGTGCCTAACTCCCAATTGAATACAGCATGATGTTGTAATAATCATTGCAAGTGATATAGTTTGATATTCAATATGAAACTGATCAATAATTGGGAGAAAGAGGGGAGGAGGGGGGGATTCAAATATTGTTTGAGTGGCTTCTGCGTGGAAATGAATGGTTTGTTGAGAACATTTCTTCAATTTGACTGTTGAGCATCTGCATCAGTGGCTATCTTAGAAGACATAAATGGCTAGGGAAATGCATATTTTGTTTTCGTATTTTAGTTAGTGTTCTTGTTAGCTGCTAAATGCATGGCTTCTAATGCAGGTAAAGGACTTTGAATATCACAAAAGCTATTCCTGGGGAGGGACTGAAATAAAAGTATGGCATGGAAAAGTTGAGGGCCTCTCTGTCTACTTTTTGGAGCCTCAAAATGGGTAAATGCTTTGGTTCTCCACACTGTTCTCTAATGTACGTCAATTAAGCGTTTCTTATGTCTGAGCCTCGTTTTATTTAGGAAAAATACCTTTTCACATCAACTTTCTAGGTTAGAGAAATATCCATATTGAGATAATATGCAAAATTTATGGTTGCTGTAGTCACATAATTGAACTTCAACAGTATTGTAATCAAATTGCTTGATGTGAATCTTAAAGGCATGGATTCTTTGGGACACCATTTGCTAAGCGTAGATGTTAGGAAGTCTGAGTTTTCAGCGAGAGAGATTAGAAAAACAGAGGAAGAAAAGGAGAAAGAATTCTTTGGAAGTTTTTATTGAATTACAAACTTAGAACCTAAGGAGAAGATTCTTCTTCCAAGGGTTTCCATTTTTACTAAAAGCTAATGCTCAGTTTCCCAAAATGATAACCCTCCCCCTCTTCTACACTCTCCGCCTATTTAAACTAACTCCCTACCCCTAATACTTTAAATGCCCAATACTACTATTCAAATTAACTGCTTTTATTCTAACTCTGTGGACCCTATCGGTTGATTGATTATTACCGGAGGTGGTTGAGGTACCAGAATTTTAGGGAATGAGTAGGAAAGGTGGTGGTCAGGCACGTGTATTCAACTTGCTGGCTAGGCTTTCAACATATTTATGGAGCACTTAGTCACTTGGTACCAAACATGAGGCCAAAATATTCCTCAGCAGCATGAAGGTTGGGTTGGGTACAGTTCATAAGTTTCATCATACAGCTGCTAAAATAAAATATTAGGATAAAATAAAATCTGTTACTACTTGTACAACAGTAGAGAACAGAAGAAATTTCTGTACTTAGAAAAAAAGTGTATATTATATGTGAAATAAGCCTGGATGAAACAAAAGAGAATCAAATGTTTGAAACCAATTTGTTGATCTTTCCTGTTGTGTATATCACGTTTATTAATTACATAAACTCAAACCATTTGAATTGATAATTGTTAGCTGTATTGTGTTTGGCATTGAGTGCTAAACTATATCTTCATTGTGATTATCTGCAGATATCATTTCCCATATCTGTAGTGTATCTTTTTTAATCAGTTCATTCAGTTGTGGTCTTTTTTTTTTTTTTTCCTTTTATTTTGGGTAACTGCATTTTTACTCTTTATGAACATTGCCATTAAGCTGACTTGAAAATTTTCAATTGTTTCATAAATTGTACTAAGCTTTACAAATCAATATTCTTTGCTGCAGATTCTTTCAGGTTGGCTGTGTATATGGTCGTGGGAATGATGGAGAGAGATTTGGGTTTTTTTGTCATGCTGCTCTTGAGTTTCTACTCCAAAATGGATTTCATCCTGTAAGAGATATCATTTAAGTAGTGACTGAGCTGTTCATTTTATTTTGATTAAAAGATGTCCATTTTTTAACTTCCAATTAACATTTCCTTTCTTGATGTAAGAGTGAATGAAGAAGTGTCTATTCTTTTGATGCCGTGTGCTAACTCAACGTTTTCTCATCCCACTAGACCCAAAAACATGATATGCATGCAATTTTTCATTTGAGACTTGAGAGTGGTCAGAACAAGAATAGTGGCGAGATATTCTTGTCCCTACTTTTTTTTTTTTGGGCCGGGGGTTACAATGTCCCTATTTTGTACACATTACCGATTACTGATATTTTCTTTTTTACGCTGTTGATTTATGCCTGCCATGTGTAGTTGCATGCATTTGTGTAATTGTAACTAAAGTTCCTATGCATAAAACAACCAAAAATATTATCAGTACCTTCCAAGTGATCAGCTTTCCTACTTGGGCTAGATATTTCTCTTTCAGATTTATTTAACATACCATTTATATAAAGCAAGTGATCTCAGGTTTAACGATGTATATTATCACACCTTTTGGAAGAAAAAACATTGTCCCCGAGGATGTATTTTAATTGGCTCTAACCAATGGGCAGGATATCATCCACTGCCATGATTGGTCAAGTGCTCCGGTTGCATGGCTATTTAAAGACAACTATGCACATTATGGTCTTAGTAAAGCACGAGTTGTCTTCACAATTCATAACCTTGAATTTGGAGCCCATTTCATTGGAAAAGCTATGACATACACTGACAAAGCTACAACTGTAAGTGCTGATTATGCGCTAAATTTGTCAATTTCCTAACTTTCAGTATTTGATTATTTTAGTTATCATTAACCAACTGTTCCAAAAGCTCAAGTTGTTAGATGAAAGTACATAAATTGTTTTTAACATTACATTTCTATCAAGCCCTTTTGAGGCTTGAAGCATGAACAATGTACACACCACACCTACCTTGTACTAAAATTTGCCTTGTCATGAACTAGTTATCCCAAAAGTTTATTTAGTAAAATCTTAATTATTATCATAAACCAACTACTATAAGGGCAACAAGGATTGAACTCAAGACCACTTGAGATAACTTTTTTTAGTAATTAGTAATATTTTTGCACAAAGCACTTTAGTGTCTTTTTTAAAATGGGGTTTGTCTACTAAATGTGTTGAAGGATTGAGCAGTTATATATTACTAGATAGATTTAATGGAGAGAAAAAGTTTTATGTAAGTTATGGCAGCAAAACAATTTGTGAATGTGCACTTATAAGTGATAGCATTTCTTGTAGAATTTGATTGGCTCTCTCACTGGCCATCTGTTTAAATATTCCCACTTCATAATATAAATTTGGGTAAAATATGTTTTTGGTCCCTATACTTTCACTCAAAATTGGTTTTAGTCCCTATACTTTCAAATTGACCATTTTAGTCCTTAAACTTTGAAAAACATGTGAATTTAGTCCCTCTTCTTTATCAATGTTAGTGTTGTTAAGGGACTAAATTCACATGTTTTTTAAAGTTCAAGGATCAAAATAGTCAATTTGAAAATACAGGGACTAAAACCAATTTTTAGTCAAAGTATAGGGACCAAAAACATATTTTACCCTATAAATTTTATAAAATTGTGACAACTATTTTGGAGTTTAAACTGAATCAGTAATTTGAAATGAATAAGCTGATTGTGATTTTTACATCTTGATCATGGATATTTGGCAGGTCTCCCCCACATATTCAAGAGAGATTGCTGGTAATCCTGTAATTGCTCCTCATCTTCACAAGTTCCATGGCATAATAAATGGAATTGACCCAGATATATGGGACCCATATAATGATAAATTCATTCCTGTAAGTAGACATATACACAGATCTTTCTTATTCTTGTCTTACATAGGTCCTACAATGGCGTATAGTTATCAAAGTTAAGTCCCAACATTGTGGCTGCTTATAAACTATGTCTACTTACTAAAGTTAGAAACTTAAGCTAGAAAAATGCTGATGATTTTTGTTTATCATCCCCTTTTACTTCCTTTGGATAACCGTAATTACTGCTCCATCCTATATTGTGTCTTACCAGTGCCTTTAAAATAATGCAACTGATTAGGTGAACATACTCGCCTCATGTTAATTCTGTAACATTATGATTGATACGAAGAACATATCAACTGGAATATTGCTTCTTGCTCAACTGTTGCAGTTCCAAGTTCCAACAGTGCACAACTGCATACATTGCCCCGACTGAGTTTAACATAGAAAAGTTTTAACTAGGACTTCTTAAATGCAAATGGACTGAGGGATTCTTTTATTCAGTTGAGTTCATTAATGACTACAATGCGTCATTAGCATATCTCCACCCCCTTATAACCATGCCTGTACTTATTATATAGAAGTTATTTTATTTAGTTTCTACTAATTCAATGATAACTAGTTCCAATATCACATTATTCCAGGTATCATACTCATCCGAAAATGTTGTTGAAGGAAAAAGAGCTTCCAAGGAAGCCTTGCAACAAAGGCTTAATTTAAAAAAAGCTGATCTTCCTTTAGTGGGAATTATTACTCGATTGACTCATCAGAAAGGAATCCATCTCATCAAACATGCCATACGGCGCACCCTAGAACGTGGTGGACAGGTAATCCTCTATTTCTATTTAACATCAAACTGTGAACCAGCAATGCCATAGTTGCCTGCATAATAGCAGTATGGGATAGTAAAATTATAAACATTTTGACTGTTGTTTTTGTTATTATTACTAAATCATTTTGTGGTCATACTTGATAGATATTTTGTAGTTCAAGATTTTAAACCAAGCGGTTACCTGACAACTGATGTGGTATTAAATATTCTTTGATAAAGTTGTTTGTTCTCAATCCTCATCACCCTTGTGCTAAAGAAAGGTGGCCAGTTTTTAGCCTTCACTTAACAGTATCAGGTTTTCGGTCGAGTTATTTGGCGAAAATAAATGTACAGGATGTATGATATCTTAAACTTGGAACCCACCTTGAACCTATACCCTTATCGAATGAAAGTTTTATGCTTCAAATAGGTGCTGATAATTTTCATTATAAGCCTAGGGTAAATGTCAAAGTAAGGCATTGGAATTTGTTAGTAGATTTTCTTGTTCAATTTAGAAGTTGTTTACAAATGTTGCATTTAAGTAGACAAGTACTGACTGTAAAAAGATATGCAGGTTGTATTACTTGGTTCAGCTCCAGATCCTCGTATCCAAAATGATTTTGTGAATTTGGCCAATGAATTGCATTCCTCTCATAATGATCGTGCTAGACTTTGCCTTGCATATGATGAGCCTCTTTCACACTTGGTAACTTATGAAACTTTAAAACCTTTGGTAACATGTTACCCATTATATATACAGGTATAACGTTATTGGGCACTACTGACTCATTTAAATTTCTTTTGTTCTAGATATATGCTGGTGCTGATTTCATTCTAGTTCCTTCGATCTTTGAGCCATGTGGACTCACTCAACTCACAGCAATGAGATACGGTTCAATACCTGTTGTTCGAAAAACTGGAGGTCTGTACATGCTTTATATTTACTCTACATTATAATTCATTTAAATGGCATGGTTAATGCGCAGACCCTGCATAATACATTGACCATTAATCTATGTACATTTATATATGGAATATTTTTTATCTTTTCAATTTCTTTTGTTCATTCAACTCTGTTTTGGTTCAGTTGACATTCATCTTAACATAATTTTGCAGGACTTCACGATACAGTATTTGACGTTGATCATGATAAGGATAGAGCACAAGCACAAGGTCTTGAGACAAATGGATTTAATTTTGATGGAGCTGATGCTGGAGGTGTTGATTATGCTCTCAATAGGTGAGTTTTTTGCCATATGATGGTGGTTATATCATGAAAGAAGGGTTGAAAGTAGCTTTGACATGGACAGAGGAAACCAGAAGCATTATGCATTCTTGCATTTTTCGACGATGTTGCCACACAAGGACATCTGTGTATCTAAGGTCCTAATGTTTCTTATTGAAAAATTAATTTTATGGACTTTTTTTTCAGGGCAATATCAGCATGGTATGAAGGCCGTGATTGGTTTAACAGTTTATGCAAAAGGGTGATGGAGCAAGACTGGTCTTGGAACCGGCCTGCTCTTGACTATTTGCAGCTTTACCATGCAGCACGCAAGGCAGAATGAGACTTAAATGGACAGAGGAAGTAAGATGCATATTAAGATTCATTCCTTTTATACAGATTTAGTGGTAAGCTTTTAGTCTTAGAATAAAAATTTAGTTGCATATAGCGAATCATAGTGAAAAATAACCGCAAGGTGACATCAGTTTGTAGAGACGAAACTCAAATGGTTCATTATTTTGTTGGCACGCAATAATATGTAGGTAAGCGTTACATGGTTTTAGTATATACTCTAAGTGATCATGTTTTTAAATAGCTGAACTTGTGGAATGTATTGCAGAATAAATTGAAATCTGCAAGTTCTTTTTGTGCATTAAAGAGTTGAAAATCAAGAATAGAAAAAAGAGCAAATCTTTTTAATGTCTTTTGGTAGTGACTTTAATATTCTTCGACCAAGGTGATGCAAAGACGAGTTTAATAGGCAGCGTAATAACTTTTACCTTGTCAGTCAATAAAAATTTCACCATGAGTAGGACACACACACACACACAGAGACAGACACAGACAGAGCGTCACACACACACACACACACACACAGAGACAGAGCGTGTTTGGTTTGCCGGTGAGCCAACCAAACGCTATTTTACATGAAAATGTTGAAGCAGCATTTTATAGCTTCAGTTTTACCACGAAAATAGAATCGATTATTTTAAAACTCTCACACACACATATAGCGTGTTTGGTTTGGCGGTGAGCCAACCAAACGCTATTTTACGTGAAAATGTTGAAGCAGCATTTTATAGCTTCAGCTTCACCACGAAAATAGAATCGATTATTTTAAAACTCTTTGCTTAACCAAACATACAAATAGTAATTTGTGATTAAATGAGAGTGTAAATGTGTTTTACATAATAGTTCAATGCATAAACTATTTTCTCTATAAAAAAGATGATGACGAGTTTTTATTTATTGAAAGTGAAGCCATTGAATTTTATATGCAAATGGTCACAGCGTTAATTGATAGAGTGCAATGTTATAGTGCAACCGGATGCGAAGTAATATATATGATCCATGGAGGTTCGTGTGTGAGATTCATAAACAAATGCTGCAAGTGTAACTTTTGTTTCAAAGTCCTTGAGATTTCATCAAAGAACGCTGTAAGAACTAAGAAGTAATGTTCAGTAAAATATGATTAAATCATGAAATTTCTATTTGAATTTAATTATAATATTTACAATGTGATTGTCATGTATATTATCTAATCACGTACTGTCATATTATCCTAGTTTTTTTACAATTTTTTTACTGTCAAATCGTGACGTTTCCAACTTTGCCACGCTAGCGCGAATAGGCAGACCCAAAAGAATGAAAACCACGCTAAGGAACTTCACCCTAGACAAATAGAATTAATGAAAACCAACCAGATAAACCTACTATAGCGCGAATCGGAAGACTCGAGAATTAATGAAAACCGGATAAACCTACTGTACCCGGTAAGTTCGCAAGGCACCAACTTAGAAGGCCCATGTTGAACCATTTTTTTTTTTTTTTTGTGGCAACTCAATGTTTTTACAGGATTAGGATGTGATCCTAGCGCTGTCATCAAAATACTTGCTGATCGAGATTCTACACAGCGTGCCCATATCCAAGATGCATACAGAACACTGTATTCCAGGGATCTTGTCGAACGCATATCTTTAGGGCAAGTTGAAGGTACTTAATACTTATACGATAACTTTGTCTGTTATGGACTCCAGTCTACCTCATGAGTTATATTATACACCCATTGATCTGCTCTGAATTGTTAATTTTGCTTCATCTATTTATTTGTTTTATTCAATTTAGTCTCTCTTTTAATAAAATGCCCACTTTAATTTTTAAAATGTTTCTAAGTGACCCTTTTTTTACTCAATTTTGATCCCTTATTTTTTCAAAAATACTTCAATGCATCAGTCTCGATTGAACGAAAAAAGTCACATTTAAGCATTTTTTTAAAATAAAGAATTAAATTGGACCTTTTATTAAAAGAGGAGCCAAATTAAATAAAATTAATAGAGGGACCGAATTAGTAATTTACCCATCAACTTTTTTTATGAGAGACTAGCCCACGTGTTCCTCTGTTTATTAACCAGATTATATGTAACTTAGAATTTAGCGGATATGTTCCATTTCCTAACAATTTATAACTGGTTTGGCTTATAATTTTCGGGTGATTAGACTTCAGTTCTGCTCTGGATGTACGACCCTGCCGAACGTGATGCAATAATCCTTAAGGAGTCTCTAACTGTGGCCAAAAATCTTGAAGCTGCTACTGAAGTAATATGTTCAAAAACTCCATCCCAGCTGCAGGGTTTAAGACAGATGTACCATTTTAAATTTGGTGTTGATCTTGAGGATGACATTGCAAGAAACACCTCCAGGGATCATAAAAAGGTGATTCTTCTCTTTGTCCTTGTCTGTGTTTGGCTTTCATGAAATTGAAAGGCATCCTTGCTATCACAAATTAGTCACATTAAGGTTTCTATCTGTTAGCCTGGATGTCTTGTGTACTCTTTTTGTATCCCAGCACCCCTACCTGTTAAAAGAGCGTGACATTAGTGAGGCACTTTCTGTTGTTTATTTGTTGAAGTATCCAAGATGCTAAAAAAATTAAAACCACAATAACTCTACTTCCAATAAAGCCATTGCTTGTGGTCTCTGTATTATGCTTGTGCTCAGAAATTTATAGATGAATGACTTCTACCAAATCATTTGAGGCAACGGTCTCTAGTTACTCCGTTAAGAATATAGCTACAAGGCCAACAAAATGATTTTGGATACATACAAAAGATTGAATGCCTGTTGGCAGTTGCAAGATTTCAATCTGAAATCAACTATGGATTGGATGTTGACTAACTTTGTGGTCTATCCATTTATTCGAATATGCAATTGTGTTTCACTGCATATGTCTCTTGAGGGGAAACCTTGTTCAGTTGTTTGTTTTAGATTTCCGTTGGATGTAAAAATTGTGCCTCATTCCTTTTAGTCTCTACACTAATCACATCTGAGTTTCTTCCAAGATATTCAAAGTTTCAAACAGCAAGTGTTACTAATATATTTATGTAAAAGCCTTGATTCAGATTTTGGTTGCATATGTAACCACACCACGTCAGGAAGGCTGGGAGGTAAATAAAGAGATGGCTGAGAAGGATGCGAAGGTTCTCTACGAAGCAGGGGAGAGGAGACTGGGAACTGATGAGAAGACTTTTGTGCAAATATTCAGTGAACGGAGTGCGGCACATTTGATTGCTATAAGTTCTTGTTACCATAGCATGTATGGACACTCGTTGGAAAAGGTATCTTTACCACTTTTATTTTCTTTGTACGTAGTCTCTCCTAAGGTCCTTTTCTGGTGCTTATCCTAGCTGAATTTATATCAGGCAGTAAAGAATGAAACATCAGGAAATTTTGCTCATGCACTTCTGACAATAGTTCGATGTGCTGAGAATCCTGCAAAGTATTTTGCAAAGGTATTCCCCTTGGCTTCAATTTAATGTAATTGCTTTTTGTAATGTCATTATACTTGGTTGGAGATCACAATGTTTGCATTCAATGATAACTACTCATCTTTTAAGAAGCAAGGATGATGGGTGAGAATCAAGTGATAAGTGGTGCAAGATAACATGACTGTGTTAGACTTATTGTTAAAATATTTTTGGGTTAAATAAATTTTTACTTTAAATTTTGAATTTTAGTCACTCTAAAATTTTGTATCCATTGTTAGTCCTTATTTATTTTTATTGGGTGTAATTAGTTCATGTGAGACTAAACTTTTGCCCTTTTGGCACTGTGTAGGTCTTACGCAAGGCAATGAAAATGAAAGGTTTGTGGACTGATGACACGAAACTTATAAGGGTGATAGTAACAAGGGCTGAGATTGATTTACAGTATATCAAAGCTGAATATTTCCAAAATTACAAGAAGCCGCTTAACGATGCAGTTCACTCAGTAACATCCGGCCACTACAGGACTTTCCTTCTCGCACTCTTAGGTCCCGTCCTGTAGTAAAAAAATGTTCAACGATGGGGTGTATTGAATAAAGATTTGGCTTAATTGTAAATTTTACCATCCAACTTTCATAATTTTGCGAATTTTACCACCCAAGTTTTAATTTTGTAAATTTTACCACCCAAGTTTTCAATTTTTGCACATTTTACCACTCTGATATTTTACCAAAAAAAAAGTTAAAGAATTCAAAAAAAAAAAATTTGTGAAATATCAGGGTGGTAAAATGTGCAAAAATTGAAAATTTAGGTGGTAAAATGTGCAAAAATTGAAAACTTGGGTGGTAAAATTTGCAAAATTAAAACTTGGATGGTAAAATTCGCAAAATTATGAAAGTTGAGTGGTAAAATTTGTAAAATTAAAACTTGGATGGTAAAATTTGCAAAATTATGAAAGCTGGATGGTAAAATCTGCAATTAAGCCTAAAGATTTCAGAAGTTTTGCTTTTTTTTTTTTTTATGTAAAGTGTTTTTGTGATATTCAATCAACTTTTAATTGATATAAATAATTCGTAATATTCAATCAAGATTATCCATATTTTTTAAGGAAGGCAATAAAATTCAGTAATATTCAATTAAGACTTTTTACAACTTATATACAACTTTCAATAGATTATTTTTTAGGATAAATTTTGATGAATTTTACGTGACTTTCTAGTAAGATGAATAAATATCACTTGAAATAAGAGGAGTGCTAGTAACACACTTCTCTCAACACACACTTTATTATTGATTGAAATTTATTGAAAACTACAAAATCAGAAGAGAAAGTCGTTAAACTCTACAATCTCACCTAAACCCTTAACACTTTCTTAGACTCTCATTCTCATTCTTTTTGTTTGTGACTACCATTAGACTTTTCTTTTTCTCATCCATCACACATAATCTTTATTCTCATTCTTTTTGTTTGTGACTACCATTAGACTTTTCTTTTTCTCATCCATCACACATAATCTTTATCTTTTTGTTGAAGGAGGTACAGACATTATGTTCAAACTCGAGTAGGAACGAAAATATATTAATATATGAAAGGCTAAGATAAGCTTTACATGATTTTAATTTTTTTTTTATCGACAAATGTTTGTTACTTATGTTAGTTTGTTAGTTCTTTTTAATGTCTTTCGATAGTGAGTAGTGACCAACACCTACTTCTTCGACGATTTTTATTTATTGAACGTGAAGCCATTGAATTTTATATGCAAATGGTCACAACGTTAATTGATAAAGTACAGTGTGTCCCGGAGGTTCCCTGATTCATCAACAAAAGCTGCAAGTGTAACTTTTGTTTCAAAGTCCTTACCTTGAGATTTCATCAAAGAATGCTGCAACTAATGTTCAGTAAAATAAGATTAAATCATGAAATTTCTTTTAGAATTTAATTATAATATACAGACTATACAAATGTTTTCTACACTCTCATCTAATTATCAATTATTACGTATGACAAATTTATTAATTTTTATAATAATTATTTTAAAAGTTATAACTAGAATGATTTTTTATTAGACTATTTTTGGATTGATAGAAAGAAATGACGGAATGGATTGAATTAAAATAAGATAGAATGAAATGGAATATAATAGAATAATACCTTCATTCTATTGTTTAGATATTTTATGATAGAATTGAATGAAATTTTCATTTCATTGTTTGGATAATGTACATAGTGGAATAAATAATTATTTTTACTTTATTTGAAAATACCAAAATTCTCAATATATAAAAATTATAATAATCTTAATGAGAGTGTTTTTAGAAATTATTCTTGTCAATTAATTCACACACTCGATAGTATATATTACATACATTAATCCCAAATCAAACTCGATAGTATATATTAGATGTGTAGAAGCAGGTACACCATGTCATGACTCATGACTCAGCACTTTTTTCATTCAAATACTTGAATTTAAAATTTTGCTTAAAAAATTTGAATTCATTTTTCCTTAAATCAACAAAATGTTGATTAATTATTATTTTTAATTATACCTTTATTTTTACTTAATGCATATTATTTTACACCTCTTATAAAATCAGACAATAAGTTACTAAAAAGTCCAAAGTTAAACAGAGATTCAATATGAACCACGTCTCCTAAGTCCTAATACCCAATGAAAAGACTTTAATTTGACTTGGTAAGCACCGTCTCCTAGAAGAGAAGTCAGCCAAGATGGTACAGATGGAGGCTCTGTGTGAATGAATGAGCTAATTTGTTACAGAGTTGAGGATAAGGTTGAGGATTGACAAAGTACGACCACGCCAATAGTCCCTTACCACCTCTCCAAATCAAGATGCAGATGCAGCTTTTAAAAAAAAAAAAAAAAAGATAATGAAAATGAAAACAAAGAAAGAGAAAGAGACTTTTATTTAGCAGAAGGTGCAGCCTCGACCTGTGTTTGTTTTGTTTGCTCTTTCTTAATTGGAAATGCTATGATGGAACTTCCCCTCGCCCACTTCCTCCTTGTCCTTCCTCTGTGCCCTTTTGGACTCTTGCATTTAACCCACCTTACTTTGATTATTTCCAGGTAATTAATGATCTTATTATTTACTATGTTAACTGAGATTCACGCCCCAAGACCCATCATTTTCTTTTACTTATAATCATGTTCTTTTCTGGGCCAAACAATAATAATACACGCTTATATGTGTACATAAATATATGTACACATACATTTGCTAGCTGCTTCTGTTGGCTTTTTCTGCCACCCCATCTCTCTAAAAAAATAAAAATCAAGTACAATTTCTGTGTCTCTGGTCTCGGATTTTCAAGGCGGATTCATCCTTTGTACCGGTTGGTATTTAACAAGGGTTAACACATTTACCATTTGTGAGTTATTCTTTTTTGAAAAGTGTCCTAGTTTCTTTTGGAGGGTATTTATTTAATTTAATTTTTTTTTATCATTTATTTAATTTAATTTAAACAAAAGCAAGGTAGATTCCTGATGTTATTCCCTTACACCTTTCTGCTTTTTGATTCCCAAGACGAGAAAAAAGTCCATTTTATCTCATTAGAAGCCACAATATACCATTAGGTGGAGAAGTCTCACTTATCTATACATGTCTATATATACTGAAATAGGAAATTTTGGCATCACTGCTCATTGCTCAATCTTCTTACACTCCTTTGTGTTTTTCACAAACACTACCCTCATCCATCTAACAACAATGGCAGATCGAGGTGTTTTTGGTGGAGGAGCAATGGAGGACAAAGATTTTGATGAAGGAGATGTGTGGAGTGTAGCAAATGAGAGAGATGATTGTGTCCAAAAAACCACAAGGGCATGCAAGGAATCTTGGGGTTCTTCTTCTGCATGGCACCTACCTGCTGCTCCAAGGAAAATTCCAAGGGCTAATAGTAATACCCTACCTGCTTCTTCTGATGCTCCATTGGTTAAAGGCTCCTCAGCACCTATGGATATCCCTGACTGGTCAAAAATTTATGGTAAGAGTTGCAATAAGGGGTCAAAGGGTGATGGTACAAGCAACAAGGGTGGTGGTGATGATGATGATGAGGATGATGACATGGTTCCTCCACATGAATGGATTGCTAGGAGGCTTGCAAGGAGCCAGATTTCATCTTTCTCTGTATGTGAAGGGATGGGGAGAACACTCAAAGGGAGAGATCTTAGCAAGGTGAGGAATGCTATTTTGACCAAAACTGGCTTCATAGAGTAGTGGTTAGAGAGAAGTTGTCACCATTAATCACCATAGTCTTCATCCATATCATGTTTTCATGTAAGCTTCAAATTTTGGCATTATTAGTAGCCCTACCACAATCAAATCATCTATTATTGTTAGACTCGGGTCCCATGCAATCGTTTTTTGTTTTGATTATTATTCTCACTATAATATATAGTAGTTTATTTATAATTAGTATGGAATAGGGTGCATGTCCTGCTGCTAGAGGAACTTTAAATGGAATCCCTCTACATGTCATGAAGCCAGAACTGCCTTGTTTGTTTTTGTTAATTTCTTGTTCTAGGTTTTCTGGGAAAAGAAGGATTTATAGGGAAAGCAAAAGAATGAGCGGCAAACCTCTGAAATTTTTGTGAGGATTTCTAATAGTTTTTTGTTCTTGGGGTAATGGGGTGCACCTTATAAATGGAAGAGCTAGCTGTTACTTGTTAGTTTTCAAGACTTCTCATTGTTTAATGTTTTATATAAATTAAAAAATAATTAATCCTATATATTTAGACTAAAATACTCTAATTTAATTATCTTTTGCAACCAAAAATTATGGAATAAGAGTGAGATATTTTTGTGTTTTTTAATAAAATGAGTATTTAAAAAATTGTTAGAAAATTTATTAGTAACGTTTCTCAAAATCACAAATTGCATTACAAATTTCAATGCCTTTTTTCAATTATTTTAATCTTCTCCATGAATGCACTAATATTGTAAAAATTAAATCTTATTAATACAATATTATTTCTTTTTAATTGAAATAAGGGTATATTTTTTATAAAAAAATATTAATTGAGTTTTAATAGTTTTCAAACAAATTTAAAAGTTAAAACATCAATAACTATAGAACGGAGAAACTATATTTCAAGCTAGCATGGTTTATTTCTTGTCATGCATGATCTAAATTACCTATTACGTGTTAATGACTTATTGATATCCTTCAAATATTAAATGCATGTTCCTTAATTGTATGATATCGTTTTCTAATTAAATTTGAAATTTTATCTCAAAAACTTGTGCTGATTTTTAATGTAAATCTTTAGTGTAGATTGTCAAAATAAAACTAATTTTGATTATGAAAAAACACCACAAATCCTTAGGAAACTGCAAAAGTATTGTCCGATCTAAAATATAATCCCTTCCCTTTTTTTTTTACTGTTTTTATTTTCTAAACCAATGTCTGCATTCAAATACATTGCCCCCGGGTTGTGGATTCGATAATCAAAACTGAAGTTCAAAATAGTTTTTCTTTTTTAAAACGACGAAATCTAACATCCTTTTTTTTATCAGAATCATGGGCCGCCACCAGTATGGTATAAACTATAAGTTAAAAGAGCATAATTCCATACAAGTCCTTCTCGGCTTCTTGGATTTTTTTTTTGGATACAAGGGCCTAAGCCCAACTAAAAACTGCAAGGAAAAGCTATAGAGTTATCAAGTATAAAGAAAGAATATCCGAAACAACATAAATTTTTTTAAGAGGAATATCCGAAAAAAGGCCAAACTTTGTCATAGCATCTTCAAATTAATTAGCTTCCCTGTAGATGTGTGTACATTGGAAAACCATACCTCTGTTCCTGTAAGATATAATGTTGTAAATAATGGAGTAAGTCTTGTATGAGGAGACTTCAAAGTTCAAACAACCTTATTGTGAGAGAAGGCTAATAGCATGTAATGAATCCAATTCTATAATAATGTTCTTGTAACATGCAAGATTAGTGCATTAAGAAAATTGACATTCTTATTGCTCCCCTGACAATTGACATTCCATTAAGAAAATTTCAAGATTTAATTAAATGATCGTGCTTGAATATGGGGAAATAGAAAAAAAAAATGTAATCTTCTTTAAATTAAGGGTTTAAGTAAATTTAAGGAATTGATTAGATTTTGATTTGAGTAGTATTTTTTATCAGTAGATTTGAGTAATATGAGTAGGAGAAAAAAAAAAGAGTTTTCACTTTTTAGGTATACCGACTGAACTTAGATTGGTCAAAGAATGTTTTTAGGTTTAAATATATTTTTGTTATCGAAAATATGTTTTCTTTAGTTTAGAGCCTATTTGTTTCATCTTCTTTTATTTTGAAAAAAAAAATGAATTTTTTAGTGTGTTTAATTTTTTAAAATTCAGATTTTTTTTATTATTTTTAGAAATAATTGAATAAATTTTAAAGAATTGTAATTATAACTAAATTATAAAATATAAATCACTTTTTATAATTATAACCAAACAAAAATTAAAAAATAACTTTTTCTGTAAAATCTAAAAATAGATTTTTTTTATATATGCTTAAATTTATTTTTTAATAAGTTTGAACAAATGAATGTGTGTTTGGATCACTTATCGTTGCTTTCCTTGTTTGGTAGGCAATCTTTTCCAAGAAAATTCTTAATGTTGAAGGGTTACTTAAGTAGCTGTAACTGAGTAGAATGGTTTGCGATTCGAGTCTATGCAATAATCTTTTAAGTAAGCTCATGCTAATAGTCCCAATATATCATTAGTGTCCTGCTTAGTAGTATTAGGGACGCCCCTTTATTTTACCACTTCTAGTATAAAAAAAAGAGAGAGGGAGAATAAATTTAAATCAAACTTTTATTGTTGATATCAAAACTTCCTTTATAACAAAATAAAACTTCACTTTATTGTAGCTGATAAAATTTGTTCATGGAACTCTAGTAAGGAACGTAGTCCTAAAATAGAAGTTTGAAGATTTGATAACAAGATCCAGTTTTTGTGGAATATTCTATCCTTCTCTTTACTGTATGCGATGAACAATATCTCACTTTTGCCGACACAGATCACAATGGTCAATTTTAAGGAGGATTTGGGAGGTCTCGAAGAGGCTAATGTTAATATATATATATATATATATATATATATATATATATATATATATATATATATATATATTATGGAAATAGAAATATTGTTATGATGTTGATTTTTCTTGCTTCTCACATTTATAAAGGAGAGGAAGAGATAAATTAATTTTTTGTGCGGTTACTAAAAATGGCATTATTACAATCCTTCTGTGAACGAATGGACAAGAAGGAATTAAAGAAGACAAGAAAATGTTTTATTTATTTATATTAACTTATTATTTTTTCAAAATATATGAAAATCATTTTATTATTTTATTATTTTTCTTGTAATTTCTTTTTGCTTGTACTAAATAGGTTCTATTTAAATGATTTTTTCTATAAGTATTTATAATAAAAATAAGTAAAATGAATTGAGTTTCTCTTCCAAATTAAAATCATCTTATGCATCCCAACTTTTAAAAAAGTTAAATGAAAAAAATTCTATAACATTGAATTGCATAAATTGATTTTAAGGTATAAAAAAAATTATTCAAATAGAATCATAATGAGTTGAGAGGGAAAACCAATATTATTGATCAAATGTGTTGAATACAAGGCTATTTATACAACTATCACTACATGATGTACTCCCTTTGGCTTCAAATATAAGCAAAAAATTGATTTGAGTTTTGGATTTAAATATAAACAAATTTTAACTAATTTTAGTTCATTTAATGAGACAATCTCCAAAATATTCTTAATTTAATAAGGGTTTTAATTCCAATTATTCCTTTTTATTCTTGATATCAAATTTCAATGAAGGGTAATTTAGGAAAATAATTTATTTTTTAATTGAGATTGGTGCAATTAAATGTTGTTAACTAACTTTCTTAATTAGCTTGAAACAGTTTTTTTTGCTTATATTTGGAGCCGGAGGGAGTATGATGTATCTTAACAAAAAAATAAATAAATGCTTGAGTTTGTTTCTGGACAAAAGAGTATGTTCTATTAGAATTTAAGTTTGAGTTTATTTCAACTTCACAAAATCAGCTTAATAGGTGAGAGTTGTTTCTCATTTATATATACTAATTTGGCCGTAATGTTGTATCACTAGTTAACGTGAGATTTCTAACATGTTTCATTGCACGGCTCAGTGAGTGATAACTGGGAAACCAAAACTGAACCTGGATTTTAACCAAGTTGTAGAAAGAACGGGCAAGAAGGATTTTGAGACTAATCCTGAAGTATGATTCCAGCCTCGGCCAATGGAACCAGAGAAAAAGCTTCAATGGTGGATGAGACTTAAGAGAAAGGGAAAGGCCAGATAAAACTTATACCATAATATGAGTTGAGAGGAAAAATGAATATTATTCATCAAATGTGTTGAGTACAAGGCTATTTATGCAGCTATCATTACATGTATCTTAACAGAAAATAACCATTAACTAGATTAACTAATTTCTAATACGAGTTGAAGATAAGGTCTCAAAAAAAGCACAAAGATGCAGAAATTTCTCCTCTGCTTCATTACTCTTTTCTCCAAGCTGCTGCGTGCCTATTTAAGGAAGAAAGATATTCACATTAATTGGAGAGCCTTTAGCTGGTGGATACAAGGACAATGCAAAAAAAAAAGAGCTTTAGTAATAGCACTCTACTGTTTCAGAGTAAATTTGTTTTCTTGGTACTATTTTGAACGTTGCAGGGCCTTTTACAATGCTTTGGGGATAATTTCATGTATCTGGCTTGAAAATTTGGTGAGGCGCATCATCAAGTAGCTTATGGCTGAAGTTTGGCTGCATTCCATGCCTTGAAGGTTCTGTTCTTCATCAATATTGCATATCTTCCCTTAATGTAGTATTTCTTGAATAAACTCTAGTAAGTCTTCATTTGATTATTTAATTTGTACAATAGATTTCATGAATCTCCACGGATTTGCATATTCTGATTCTTCCAAACATTAATTACTTCATGTAGGCTTCAATTAATGAGTCCTTTATACTCCATCTTCATCTTTCCGTGTCATGTTCTCATTTCCTACATAATTAGACCTAATGACAAATATCAAGTGAGGTTATCAAAGAATATCAAGATTTATTTATTTATCTATTTATTTAATCATCACACAAACAGTCCAAGATGGAACCTTAGGCTAATTACTATCCCCTTCTAGACGATGAATGAACACAAACGTAAAGAACCATCAACGCACATTTAATCTGAATAATAGTAAGAAACAAAAAACATAATAGGAAATAAGCTAGCTACTAAACTACTGCTCCTAGAATTAATTTCCAATTATTAGAACATGTTATATCTAAAAATCAGCATAATGAAAAGAAATATAGGAAATGTTTGGTTTGACCAAATATTTTTTTATTTTACTTTTAGTTATGAAAATAAATATTTTCATTCTATTTCTTATTTTTAGAAGTTTGTGTAAGAAATATTTTCTCAAATTAAATTATATTTTTAATTGACATCAACCACAGCTGACCAAAAACAACATCAAAATGTCAATGAAAGACGTCAAAAACTTAAAATAAGAATTTGCAGTCAAATAAAAAATAAGAATTTAATAACCTTGCACTGTTATCTATTAGGGTAAAAGTTTTTATTCTACTAGTTGATCAGAAATAATTTTTAGTATGATTTTTAATGTAGTTATTATAAAATTAACAAATTTATCATACATGATAATTTATTGTCAAATGAAAGTATAAAAAATATTTACATTGTTAGCACATATATTATTTATTCTTAAAATAATACTTCATCCTTTTCAAAATAATTTTTACTTTAAATTTATTTATCTTAAAAAATAAAAAAGAAATTATTTTCTTAATAACTTTATCTTCATTTCTTGTTATATTCTCTACATGAAACAAGGGAGAGCATTAATAGATTAAAAAATAATTTAATAAAATAAAGTTATATTTTACTGAGATTAAGAGATGTCATTAGAGGTAACAAATCAAGCCTTCTAGTTTGAGCTCGTCGAGCTAATGTGTGCATGCAAGCTAGACCAACCCAAATTTTTTATGGGTTGCATATTTGTTGGCCCAACCTAGTCTTTCGAATTGGGCCAAACTGACCTATTTTTTAGGCCTAAATTTATATACATTTTACAAAAAAATTAAAATAATAAATAGTATTAGGTCAAATAGGTCCAATTGTTTTTGGACCTAAAATTCAAGAGTCTAGTTCAACTTTATTTATGGACTGTTCGGACAACCATCAGGCTAGATTCAATTTGTCACTTCTAGATATCTTTAACCCACAAAACCTTAAAAGGGTTGTCTAACTTACCTTGAGTAAAAACTAGGGTTAAACTAAGTAAGAAACTACGAATATTTTGTACAAAATTATCTAACATGTTGAAGTTAAGAAATGCTAGTTCATGTTACACACTCTTTAATACTTTATTTTCCCTTGACACACACTTATTGAATGAAATTTATGCGACTCTTGTTCCTATTTGAGGTAATAAAACTCACATAAATTTCAATTAATAGATAATAGTATAATATATTGAAGAAAAAAAAGTTGTTAAAAAAAGTGTTTTTAGCCTTCTTTATTGAAATTAGTATTTTACTAAGGCACAAGTGGAAGAATAATTACTATAGTAAGAAACAATATAAAAAAAAAATCAATTATAAATTGGTCTATCAAAGTACTTGAAATATTTTGGACCACCAAATTACAATAATTTTAATTAAGGCGTCTTCTGATAGAGAAATATTTCCAAAAATATGTATTACCTGGAAAGTGCTTTAATAATAAAAGCAAGAGAAAGATCGGATCTTGTCACCTAGACACCTACTATAATACTAGATTGTCAAAAAGGAGATGAAGCTTTAAATAGAAGCAAACTAAACGTGAAAGATAGATTTATCTTGGTCACGTTAATTAAGTCCCTACCACCCAAAAAAGAAAAGAGAAAAATTAAAACTAATTTCCAGCTAACCTTTACCCAATTCATTTCTTATCCCACTGCAAGAAATTGATCATATCATACTTCTGGGAAAGAACTTTGATAAGATGGACTATGTTCGAATGATGGTTGCTTGCTACACCAAATTATAAGATCCCGAAACATCTGCAAAAGAAAAACCTCAATTACTGCAGGTATTCACTTTTTGTTTACCGTAGCAACTCTTTGAACTAAAAACACTTACCAGCATACACAAAGATGAACATAAAACTTAGCCACACTACTTTATAGGTAACTTTTAAATTGTTATTTAACTAAAATTAGATTTTCACCTCTTGTTTTGCCATGGTGTAAAGTATCCACTGATTTTGATAAGGATTAATTTTCACCAAAGAATCTAGCTGACCACCTTAGTGAGGCTTTTGATCACCCCTCTAACCATATTTTTTCCATTTAAAAGTCTCAAATCCAACACTGCTTAAGAAATCAAAGTCCAGTTCTACTCTGAGCAACCACGTATTGATACCTCGTATTGACCTTTAATATCAATAGTCATCATCTAAGCTATTCAGATGAAAATTCAGTTTTAATGAGAAAAATACTAGAAATAGCTAGTGAAACAACCTTCAATGTGCTAGCTGCCGATTGTTACAACTTACAAGCGATGATCAAAGTTGCATGTGATATTGGCACGGCTCAATCAAACAAGAGAGCTTTAGAATCACAAAGCACTGCCTTCTGATTGAACCGTACCAATATCTCAGGCCATTAACTATATATTTGAAGTTATAAGAACCACCACCAATACCATCAAGTTCCTGCACTTTTCTGAAGAAACAAAACAACCATTCATTCGTTAATGAAAAACATATATCATCTATGTGACAAGAAAAGCTTACCCCCCCCCCACCATGCATATGCATATGCATCTATGAGCAGAAACAATAGAAGAGAGAAAGAAGAAGGGTAAAAGGCCTAATAACTTAACGTCAGTGGATATTAGAAGGGTATGAAGAAGTTACAAAGTGGTGAAGGAGGAGGCATGTTTCGTTGGAGTAAGTATGGTGGTGTCCTGTGAGATTCTTAAAATTTAATGGATGAGACAGGAGGGACCTAGGCAGAGACACAAATGCAGAGCCTTAAATAGAGTGACATTAAATTTGCCAACAACCCAACAACGAATGGGAAGTGAGCACATTAAATTCTGAGGAAATTGGAGAAAGGCATATTTTGAATTATCACAAGCTAGCAGAGAGAAGAAAGTCAGTGAGACAAGATCGATGTTGAGTCTAGCTTCAAGGTTTTTATATTTATTATGAACTCACAGGATAGATAGTTGGGTATGCTGCCAACCACATGCAACATTTGAAATTCAAATAGCTTTTTAGAAAGTGTATGGTTGGTGTGTGTGTTGTGTTGTGCTTTGATTGATGAGTAGACTAGCTCATCTTGTTACGGATTTTGCATTGAACCAACTTAAATTGGAAGCAAATTTGGTGTTCTATCTCATAGGCTTTTATATGTGCAAAGCCTGGATTCATGAATATCAAACACTTTCTTCCACATTCAAAGGCAGAGATACCTGTAAATGGAGTTGGTTATAAAAAGAAACAGTCTTTCGGCGTAAATCCATAAAAAGGAACCTCGCATGAAAGTATATACATCATTCACGCAGCATATTTTCCTTTCCTTATTTTTATTTTCTCAAATTAATTTTGTACAAAAATAGAGGCCAGCTTGTTCATTTTGTGTTCTTATTTTGTGCTTTCTTTGTCCAGAATTTAAAATAAAAATTCCATAAAATAAATCCACGGGATTATTTAAAGAAAATGATGCATGGATACCAATGTGTTACTAGATACGAAAAGTGTAGATACGTAGGTGATAAATAGAAAGAAATTAAAAAAGAAAACGATATCAATTAGATGTATATACTATGCAGATGTGGATATATCATTACTCTTTACTTAATGCCACTAACATATTGTAAAGGATTTCATAATATGGTTTTTTCTTGTCTAGTTTCTTGAATACATACACGAGGAAGTTATTATTATGATTTGATCTAGACCCAACTATTTGGACCGGAAATTCATTGGGATCTTCGTGTGACTTTTTTACACCATTATTATGTTTTTAAAATATCTTTCTCTAAATGAAAATTATTTTCTAAAATATGCTTTGATTTGAAGGCATTAAAGGTCGATTTTGAGGGTAATACATTTTATTTTATTTCTTATTTTTTTTCTTTTAAACCATTTTGATAAGTTGATTTTCTCAAAATTAACTTTTTGTTATATTTTTTATTTCTTTTTTTAAGTAATTTTTCTAAAAACATCAAATGAGAAAAAAAAAACACTGAAAAGTCTGTTTTGGAAAAACTAATTTTTTTATTTCTTTTTTTTTTTTAAAGGTGAAATGTGTTGGGGAGTTAATTCTTTCAAAATCGACTTCTTAACACAATAGTAATTTGGAAGTCAATTATTCTAAAACCAATTTCTTAACAAGTTTATAAAGTACCACGTTTGGGGATTAATTTTGTACGTACTTGAGACATTTTAAAAACATAATAAGTGTAAAAAAAAAAAATCCTTTTGTACATATAGGTAAAATAATTTTACCTTTTGTTTTAGTTCCTTACCTGCAGAATATTAAAAAATTTGATTCCTTTTATTTTAGGATTTAATTTTATGAAAGAAAATTAGTAGATGTATGAACATAGGACAAACCAATAAAAATATATATAACCAAAGTGAAGGTATTGAAATATTTGCAAAAAGATAGAGAAATAAATTAAGACCCTACATAGATATAGACATAGAACTAACGATACAGGAGAAAAAAATAATTAGTTGAAGGGGGTTGTTAAACATTACTCATTTGATATAATTGTGGTCCCACCCAGTTTCACATAAATTCCTTTTCGTGGTAGAACAACGGCAGACATAGTGTTAATTAGTTCCCATGCATGCCTGGGACCTGTGACAAGTTGCCTGTAGTCTCTCCGCGAGCAATGCCCATAAATGAGGCCCAGATTGGTACGCACAAGTTTTACAATTCCATCGTCTGTACTAACATAACATGTTCATTTCACTAACCAACAATCTCCTCAAAATCATCGAATTAAGTTTTATCTTTCATGACAAAACAAAAATAAAATAAAATCTATGCTTGCGGTTAAGAATTGAATTTCTAAGTCTTTGATGCAGACCTTACTCAAAATTACTTTAATTTTCCTTTCAAAAAATTGGACTACAGCTTAACGCTTTTTTCTACACAGAACTACAATTTAACCTTAATTTGTTTAGCCAAACTTCGTAGTAAATTTGTGATCTTCCACGTTAGAGTAAAACAATCAATGCTTGTTTGTTGAGATTACACTAAGTTTCGAAGAATTTTTTTTTTTTTTTTTGGTGAATACGAAGAATTTTATTTGACAATAACATACGAAGGAGGATAAAATCATTGTACCATGATCCGGGGCAAAATACTGCAGCAAACCAAATTATAAGTTGAATCATCATCTCAAAACTTTGCTGTCAACATTATTACCCCTTCCGATCTGATAATTATACATTAATAGAGTAATTAAGGATTTAGATTTTCTCTGATTATTTAGTAACAAGATATGATTCTATTGGGGGAAAAAACTATTTTATTAAATAATGCTTTACCATGATTAGTTGTAGTTTTACTAATTACTTTTGTGTCTTTTTATTGGAAAAAGAAATCCCCCCCCCCCCCCCCCCCCCCCCTCCCCCCCAAAAAAAAAATTGTATGTCAAAATGAGTTGGTTGCACATAAGCTACTTTGATAAGTTATCCTAAGAGCTTATGAAAACAAGTTATCATCAACAGTAAGTGTCTTACTACTGTTCCTCCTAGCTGGTTTCTCAAAGGATGGTACCTCAGCTCGCATAAACAAGAATCACAAAAATCTAGAACAAAGGTTTTTTTTTTTTTTTAATACATCTAGAACAAAGGAGTTAGCACAAGATAAACATAAAGAAAAAAATAGAACTTCTAAAAAAAATAGAAAAATAAAACACTAAAAATTGTGCCTAGATTAGTAGCTAATATGGGTATGCTAGTATTAAGATGCAAATCCCCCAACAATGGCTCTATAAACTTGTTATGTCTTTAGCAAGTGTACATATCAAATTATGCAAATAGTCCAATGATAAGTAAAGTATTATCCCAATGAGGACTTGTGCAATCAATACCTAGCTAGCATGTAATACACTAACTAATATCTAAATGATCGAAATTTAAAGGCTACAAAAATATCAATACAAGAAGTTAAAGAAAACACAAGTTAAAAACTCTTTATTTTTATCAAAAACTTGGAATGTAGAAAATGGATTTAACAAAAATGGTAAAAGGTGTTGAGGTTAGAGTTCACTAAACCTTCTTCTCATGCAACACAAAGACCATTTATCCATTTTATATTTCAAATATTAGCATCAACCTACTAAGTTACTCAAATCATAATCCCTTAGTGATAAAAGCCAAAATTTCTTAGTAAAGCCCTACATAATATTTTATTTTTATTTTTACTAACATTTAGAGTTTAAGGCTTTGGCCCAGTCAATTTTTTTCATCCTTTAAAGTCACACACTTGATATTTTACAATCAATTTCCTGATTTATTTCATTTTTTCAATTTTTTATTTTTTATTATTTTAAGAATACACTCGATCACCCAATCTAAACTAATCTGATCATAATGGGATCGATTTGGTTTGAGTTGGAGATCCAAAAATTTGATCCAAATCAAGTTAATTAAAATTAATTTATTAAAAAAATTCCTACAAACCCTATTAGAATTGACTCGCGTTCATCCTACAAAACCCTCATACTTATTGCAAAAAAAAAAAAAAAAAGCTTTATAAAGGTCTTGAGAGATCAATTCACTTGGCCTTTAAAAGGGGTCAATTAAGGATGATAATGATGCCTTCAATTTTGTGTTCTCCAGTAGGGCCCTATTTTTTGCTTCATATTCTTCAATTTGCCATTGATAAGTTCCAAAGTGAACTTCTCAAAAAAAAAAAAAAAAAATTCCAAAGAGAAGAAAAATAATTGTTTTGTAATTAAAAATTTTGGACTTTTAAGCAATTGTTATATTATAAGGGACTATATTGTAAATTTTTAAAATTCATTATTTCCTTCTTTATTGGCGAAGTCGGGAATCCTTGGTGCACCATAAGCAACACTTTGGAAATGAAAATGGCATTTGTTAATATTTTACTCACTTTGTCTTCATGTACATAATTATGAGTGCGTGTTTTTTTTTTTTTCTATATAGTATTATATTGTATAAACAGTATTTTTAAATTTAAGTTAACATTTAAAATAATAAATCGTACTATGTCTTAGTACCTTAATTTAATTTCTAAATTTTCTCTAAATGAAAATACACCTTAAATTGATATAAAAATATTATTGTTTTAAAAACTTCATAACTAGATTGATTGATTTGACTGAAACTAATTTGGTACCCAGATTGATAATTTCAAAAAGCTGGTTCACTTCAAAATTAGTGAGAATCTCCGAAAGTTATTTTAATATAAGGATAACATCAGTTGACAGCAAGGATAAGTCTAATAATTTATACCAAATTTAAACTGTTGATATAAAATAATCTAACTGTATATAATATCTTAAATGGAAAATTAAAATTCTTTTATACAGTCATGTGTTCAAATTTCTTAATTCCTATAATTTCTCTTCCTCTTCTTAATCATTTTAACATAAAGATTAAAAAAAAACAATGGAGAAAGATAAAACAGAAGTAAAAAAATAAATTGATTTTATTTAGGATGCGTTTGTTTCACGGATTTGATTATATTTCAGAGAATTATATTTCTGTGAATGTTATTACTGGAAATGTTATTTCTATCAAAATTGTTTGGTAAATACTTCTAATTTCTGGAAATGTCTTTAAATTTATTTTAATTTAAAAACAAAAATATTAAATAAACAAATAAATGAGGTAGAATAAGAGGGAAGTGATAAATTATTAGCTTAATTGTAATTTTTACTCCTAATTTTTTACTTTATGATGATTTTTACCCCTAACAAATTAATTTGACGCATTTTACCCCCTAACTTTTAAAAAAACTTGCAAAATTTACCTTATACTGTTGTACTGACATGACATGATGACATAAGCGTAAAAAGTAGGGGTAAAATTCATCAAAAAGTAAAAAATTTGAGGTAAAATTTGTTAAAAAGTAAAAAAAGTTAGGGGTAAAATTCGCCAAAAAAATTGAGGGTAAAATGTATAATTATTTTAGCACGCCACATCAGCAAAATGTTAGAAGGTAAAATTTGCAAGTTTTTTAAAAAGTTGAGGGTAAAATGCGCCAAATTAATTTGTTGGAGGTAAAATTCACCATAAAGTAAAAAGTTGGGGTAAAAATTGTAATTAAACCTAAATTATTTTAACATTCCTATGGGAATATAAGATTCTTATCCTTTTACATGGAATAGGAAGATGGAGAAACATGTAGGGGACGTTTGTTTCACGAATAACTTTTTTAATTTCGGGAATATGTTTTACTGGGAATATAATATGGGAATGTTATTCCCAAGTATAATTCAAAAATGTGTTTGGTTAACTATTAAAATAGGTTGAGAATATTTTTTATATTCTCATACATAATTAAAACATGTGTTTAGTTTAGTTATTTTTTCCTAGGAATATATATTATAATTACTAAAATATCCTTATTGTGTTAAAGATGATTTTTTTAACAGAGTGATAATCACCCATTTTCGCAGAGAAGTTACATTTAGATTGCCAATATATAATTAATCTGCCGAAACTACCCCTATGTTTGGTAGAAGGGAAAGAAAATGAGGGAGGAAAGAAAATTTTGAAATTTAAATTGGAGGGAAAGTGGAAGAAAAAAAAATTATTTCTCGAAGTCAATCATTCTTTTTGTTTTCCTTCCACTTTCTCTTCGACCAAACAAAGAAAAAGACATCGTTATGTGTGTTTTCTTTCCTCTCAGTTTTCTTTTCTTCTACTTTCACCTCTTCCAAACGGACTGCAAATCCATAACATGTAATCAAAAAATTCATATAGTAAAGTAACCCCTTCATTTACATGTAACATTCATTTCCTATATTGCCTACCTCAATCAATATATGTATCATACATTTAAATTTGCTGCCAACCTCCCCAGGAATGAAGAAATAATAGCATTGAGAGGGTAGCGAGGTAATGGACACAAAAAGGGATTTTTACTCATAAAGACGGTTCTTGTCCCATGGGAATAATTTTTCCCTACCCCTCTACCGGGATTAAATATTGGTTAAAGGTAATATTATAGTTTATCTAGGAATAAAATATGGCCAGCATTAAATATTTTATTAACAAACGTAGAATAATTTTTTCTCCTTCTATATTCCCATAATTAAAAAAGTTATCCATAAAATAAATGTTCTCGTATAATATGGATTGTTGAAAATGAATTATGTGGAATTATGCCCCCTTAGGATTGAAAGCCGAAAGAAGAAAAGGCCTTGGTGAACCATTTTACATTCAATCGTAACAGTAGAACTGTTAAGCAGAAGGAATTATTCAATCACGTTGATTCACGTAATAGCAGTAAGCAGAACTGTTAAGAAAAAGCCCAAGTGAAAAAGCTGCTAGTACCAATTTATGATAGCAGCAAAAATTTCTCCATTCCCGTCAAAACTCACATCACCTCCTTTACCACTCTCCAGCAATTGCCCAAATTGAATTAGCATAATTGAATTACCTGAGTAATTGGAAGAGATATAAAAGAATAATGGGTTTCAATTGAAAAAATCAATAAATTAAGTGAACATGATTCATGAGATTAATAAAATCGAATAATTCGCTTCAATTGAATTGTTAGGGTCGGAGTAAAATTTACTTGCTTTTTTTTTTCTTTAATTAAAACTAATATTTTAGTGTGTGCATTGCATAGAATAAGTGTTTATTTTATTTATAATTTATAATCAATAAATATTTTAAATAAATAAATTATATAATAATTTTTTGACAGAAAATTATATAATAATTAAAATCAGTAATTAATATTTTTTTACATATAAATTATATTTTAGATTTATGATAAATAATTTATATTGTGATATATTGTTATTTATAATTATTGATAATTTATTTTAAAAAAAAAAATTCAAATTCAAGTTAGAACATAAGATGTTGAAAATGATAGATTAAAAGAGATAAAAAGTCAAGTTAAATCGTTTAGTTGATATTAAGATGATATATCAAATACATATTACTAGATAGTACATGTACGATACACAGATTTATTGAGGAAATAATGAATTTATTGTATGTATAAAGTATGTTGACAATGTTATTAATTTGCTATATTACTTAAAAAAATCTAAAACTAATTCAAATTTCTACAATAAGGAACTCATTCATTAATAAAAATAATAAAAGATAATACAATTATAAATTTAAATTTCACAATGCCACTTTCTTGAAGTAATTTTTTTTCTATATATAGACAAATAAAACTATAACAAAAATAAGATGAAAATAATAAGAAAATTAATTTTAACTAAAAGAACTAACATATTGTTTCATTAATTTTTTTTATGGAATTCATTAATTTAACATCCTGTAAAAATATTTGAAACAAAATTAAGCGAATGAATGAAACAATATAAATTTAAGACAAATATTTAAATGATTACATATAAGCGCAACGTCATGTATCACATTCATTTATATTAAATTTGATATGATAATGTAATATTTTATGTTTAGGAGAGACATTTTCTAATATTTTGAAAGACAAATTATAATTAAACTTAAAATTATATTTTAATGTCATGCGTTTAAGATAAAACAACATATTTTAAATTTTAAAATTTTAATATTTTAATTATATTTATATTTATTATTATTACAATAATAATTTATTAACTAAAATAAGTTTTAATATTGTCTAATAGTATATATTTTTCATAATATCATCAAATAATAATAATAATAATGATAGTAATAATAAAAAAAAAGTAGAAAAATCTTATTTATCATTTGATAAATAAAAGTAGTAGTAAAATCTTCTATTGTTAATTTATTTTTAAAAAAATAAAGAACATTTCTTATTTATCATTTGATAAATAAATAAGAACAACACTAACAAATTATAATGGGTGCAGTGATAAATAAGTGAGAATATATAACAACATATCTAAGTAAGAAATTTTATTTTAAATCAATCATCGGTAAAAAAAAAATAACAACAATCAATTTATTTTAAATTTTATCGTATACAGATTAAACAAAGTATTTATATCACCTCTAAAGTTACTTTTAAATAGATTAATATACATATATTAAATTTCTAATTGAAATTTATTAAAATTAATTATAATTTAAAATAATTTATATTA
Organism: Pueraria montana var. lobata; assembly: GCA_026413185.1. Lineage (NCBI taxonomy): Eukaryota > Viridiplantae > Streptophyta > Magnoliopsida > Fabales > Fabaceae > Pueraria > Pueraria montana. The sequence continues at coordinate 14,082,937 of CM048656.1, forward strand.
AATTTGTTGTAGACACAGTTCTTTAGTATGTTTGAAGAAGAGGGATGGAAGAAAGTCGCAGTTCGATTGTTGCAATTTATAGTACAATAAAATAATTGTTGTAAAACCGTGCATTTAATACAAATTGTGTCATTTAAAAAAAAGGAAATTGTGTCATTTTAAAAGGGAAAGATTTCAATTTCGGTAGAGAGTGTGCCATTTTAAAAGATTTCAATTAAAGGATTTCAATTTCGATTAATATATGCATACCCGTCAGTTGAAAAGGGAACTATATGATTTTATTTGAGAATATTTAAAAAGGCTAAAGTTAGTTTTTAAAAATATTATTTTATAATTTTATTTAAGAATATTAAAATAAAAGATGTTGGTCATGTTAATTTCAAAAAATATAATTATGTTATATTTAAAATTTGAAACTGACTGATTTAATATAATAATTATACTGGATATTTTAAAAAGATTCAAATTTTATAGATAGATTGATTGATTTATTGATTGATATCATATATTGCACATATAATCTGGAATGAAAATTAATCATATATTAAATGTCTTACAAATATTAAGATTGTGATTGTGCTAATCAATAATTAATTAATTAATTGATTATATTGATACCAAAATTAGAAATATCACCAGAATGTGACATGTGGACAACCAGTCCTAGTCAGCAACTGTGTTTTATATAATATATAGATAGATAGATATAGATAGATGGATAGATAGATAGATAAGCATATTTGAATTTTGAAAATAAAATAGTTTTTATTCAATTACAAATTGTTAAGCCACTCAAATGATATTAAAATTTACCAACAAGTTGTTGGTCCGAATAGTACTGGGTTTGGTCCCCTTAAGTAAGATATTGAGTTCAAGTCTTATGGAGGGGAGATTTCACTAAAGATGTCCAACCAAGTTCCCCGGCGGAGATTAATTATAAGCAAAACTGGTGGATACTTCACACCAATGTCATGATACAAAAAAATGATATTAAAATTTAAAAGCATAAAAGGGGATATATTATATGTATGCTAGGAAAGTGAGATTCACTGCTTCACGAGAGTAGAAAGTATTCAAATGAATGTAAACATGAGAGAGTGGGGAGAGTAACGGTACGAGGAACAGAAATTATAGGATTAGAAAATCTAATAACATGAGCACTTTATAAAAAAAAATTAATTTCTTAATATTGCTTAAAATACCAATTATATTGTGTTATGAAATTAAAATAAATATTGTGATATTTCTTGATTTAAATAAGCTATAAATTTGTATCAAAATATATTTCTATTATCCATTAGAATATTTAAATCGTGATTTTTTTTATCCGTAGGAATCGAAGTTAGGTATTGAAAGATTTACAACAACTTACGTACCTTACTCAACCAACTGAACTAAACCCCTCGATTATTTAAATCATAATTGATTACTATAATTAAATATATTATAACTAAATAAGTTATTTTATTTATTACTTTGATAATTTGATAAATAGTTACTCTAATTATAAAAAATAAACCATCAAATCTAAGAAATTAATTAATTATATAAAATAAAAAACAATATAAGTTTTAATGATTTCATTGATTGAAATAAATAAAATTTATACTCATTGTAATAATCTTAATTATTATAATTATATAATACTTAAATTATTAATTATATAATTTTGTTATGAAATCAAAATAAATTTTACAAAATTTTTTAATTTAAATTTTTCATAAATTTGAATCAAAATATATTAGCATTATCAATTAATTTGAATTAAAATATATAATTATATTATGAATTAGTATATTCAAATTATGATTGATTACTACAATTAAATATATCATAATTAAATAAATTACTTTATGCAATATTTTGATCACTTGATAAATGATTACTGTAATTATGAGAAAATATTTCATAAAATAAAATTTAATAAATTGATTATGTATTATATAAAATTAAAATCCATATAAGATTTAATAATTAATAGATTGATTTAATTATAATATATACTCATTATAATTATTTTAATTACATATTTTATGAATTACAAAACAAACAAAAATCAATGACATTTCGATAAAAAAATAATTGATGTAATGATGTTGTGTGATATTTGTTTACGTAACAAAATCTTCTTTTATAATAATAATAAATATAAATAAAGATAAATAATAAATAATACAAATATAATATAATTGATTCAAATAGATTTTATTTTATTTTATTATATTTCTTTTCTTTTTTTATTTGACTTTTGACTTCTAAATCATAAAGATTAGTAAAGAATGTTTTCAATATAAGCAATGAAATAGACCGTGGCGTGGATAATTTAACCTAAAATACAAAAAACTAGACCTAAAAATAAGACACACAAAAAAATATAAAATGATTAAAAAAGAAAAAAGATAGAGTAAAGGTTTTACGTGTGATTGTTTGAAAGAAGGTTGTTGCACACAGCGAAGTTTACTTGTGAAAGGGACGATTCGAGGCGTATACAGAAAGTATAAGTAGACATTCCGTGTTGGACTCAAACAGAACAAAACAAGCAACTCAACCAAACCCTAATTTCAACTTCATCTCTTTCATTTGATCGCACCCAGACAGAGACATTGCCTCTTTCGTTTCGAGAACCAAACCCCTCCTTTCAATCATTGATCCTTTCCTGTTAGGTTTGTCAATTTGCTTTTCTTTTTCTTCAACTTTGCACCCCCTTTTCGATTTCGGAGGTGGGCGAAAATTTTAATGTTTCGGTGTTTCAAATTTGCAGATACCAATTACTCTTCCAATTTCATCATGGCCAAAAGCTCGTTCAAGCTTCAGCATCCTTTGGGTACTTCTTTTTTTTCCCTTTAATTTTTCGTTTTCTCCAATTTCTTATATAATCTGTTGGGAATCGAAATATTTTTTTTATTGGCATACCTTTTGTATTGTAAAAAAAAAAATTGAAATTATTGGGGAGTGACTAGGATCTTTAGCTTTTTTTTTTTTTTTATCTATGCGGATGGAAGAATGAACTTGTTTTCTATGTTCACATGAGTGTTTTCTTTTGAGACTCTAAAACTCCTTGTTCATTGGACTAAAACTAACAGCTTGGTGTTTTTTTACGTGTCAGAAAGAAGGCAGGCTGAAGCTTCTCGCATTGGAGAGAAATATCCTGATAGAATACCTGTAAGATTGTGCTCAGTTTAGATTTCCTGTTTATTTTTGTCTTGAAGCACTTTTGTTCAAATATGGCAATTGTGTGCAGGTGATTGTGGAGAAAGCTGAAAGAAGTGACATTCCAGACATTGATAAGAAAAAGTAATTGATTTTCTTATGCTATTCTGTCCCTTTTGTTTAGTTTCTGGGCCTGATAATATTGTTTTGCTGCCTGAAGTTTTTTATTTGGGGGAGGGGTGGGGCTTGATGCTTTGATGTTCATACAAATACTGATCAAGATTTAATGATTTTGTATTGTTAAAGCTATGAAGCATGTTTGCTATGAAGTTTTTGTATGCCACTCATAACTTCATTATCAAATGGTATTTATAAAAGACTAATGAGTGAGACCAAAATGTACAAATGGTATTCTTATTGGGAAATCTATTTGACCAGAGTGAGCGTATTTGGCCAAGCCATAAGTTGTAGGTCACGATGGAGTGGCCTGATTGGCCACTGCCACTGCAGCCTTGGATGCTACTTCTTGATCTTATTAGGAGTTAGTTTGAAGAACAATTAATAGAATACAAAATATGGTTGGTTAGTAATATAAAACAAAGTCTCTGCTTAGGGATGTCTGGTAATTTGATTTGTGAATAGGGCATGCTGCATATGCATGTGCAGAATGGCTATGAATATTGACTGTTGTTTTTTTTCTAATCTAATGATCTCTTCTGAGCTATCCATCATGACAGTGAAGCTGCCTCCAAGTGAGATTCTAGTTTGATATTGTTTTGAGTTTGTTTTGAACATTGAAGCATATTAACTAGAGATAAGTATTGAAAGTTGGAGGACCAGACTTAGTTTTTTTTCCCCCATATTCCAGCTATAAAGGATTAAATATATTAATCTTAATCAATGTGTATGGTTGATCTGATTCTGTGCATTAGTGGATTCTCAATTGGTTCTCTTCTTGTTGTGATGATGTAGATACCTTGTCCCTGCTGATTTGACTGTTGGCCAGTTTGTTTATGTTGTCCGCAAAAGGATTAAGCTCAGTGCAGAGAAGGCTATTTTTATTTTCATCAATAACACTCTACCTCCAACTGGTAAGTATCCTGTCATGCCAAATGATGTTTTTTTTTTTTGCCTTTTTAGCAATGCTTTTATGTACTAAATCCCTTGTTGTTGTAGCTGCATTGATGTCTGCTATTTATGAGGAAAATAAGGATCAAGATGGCTTTCTTTACATGACTTACAGTGGAGAGAACACCTTCGGATCCCACTAGGCATAATGCATGTTAACTTCTGTAAATAGCTTATCCCACAAAATGTAATTTCTCTGCACCCAAATTGTCAATGCATGGCCTTTTGAGTATTGTTATCCTACACTTTGACTATGTTATCTTTAAATTATGATTTGATTACCACGCATTTTGAATTCTGTGTTGGTTGGTTTCACTAATATCTACTTTATGTTACTACTTTCCTACTCCAAATCTTCAGTGGATGAATTTAGATTTGGTTATCACGCATTTGAATTGTGTTGCTTGGTTTCAGTAACATTGATATACTGTGATGCTAATTTTTGGGTGAAAATTATAGAACAGTACTATAGATACAAAGATTTGGAGTAGGAAAGTGACATTTGCACAAACGCTTGTTCTCACCAACTCAATGGTGGGCTCATATGAACTATTTTAAAAACAAATTAATGGGATGAAGGACAAGCTTAAAAAACCTATGATAGGTAATAAATCAGATTTGCGCCTTAAATTTTTAAATAGATCAGGCTTATTGAAGCAAAATCTTGTTCGGGTCAGCTTATTTTCACTTCAATGCATTCCTCTATTGAAGAAGGTGAATAAGATATCAGGATTTACTAATCATGATGTTTAAACTGCAATTAAATTTGGAAAATCGTAAAACAGACGTTTGTTCTGTCTTCTGCCACTGTACATTCTGATCGTCTCCGAAAAGATATATAAAGAAAAACCGATCAATCTTGATTAAATTTTATGGTCTCTGAAACCCATCATCTACCTTACAAAGAGGAACATTGGGCTCCAATCGTCAATCGTGCAGCGACAGGATCAACCCACTAATCCTCAAGTGGGTTTGCTTCGGATAACTTCTCAAGTCACTGAAGATATTTTTATTTTCAAAAAATGAAATAAAAATAGAACCAATAAATGAAAAATCTTTAGTAAGATTTAATGTTATACTTTTCAATTTAATTTGTTTATTTTAAAATGCAAATAGTAATTGGAAGTATTCTTTTCCTGTTGAACTTTTTACCCTTCTATTATCCCCCTCCCCCTCCCTCACACAATAAATAGTAATGGAAGGAAACTCAACTGGTATTGCAATAGTGCCATTCGGAGAATTATGAAAATATAGTATTTGGTAATTATACGTAGATTTGGATCCTCCGAACTATTTGGAAGTCTTGTTTCTCTTGAATTGGTTTTTTTTTTTATCCATGTGACACAAATTGAGGCCCCACTTTTAATCTTTAGCATACCTATCCTTGCGGCTGCTTTGACTTTGGCAAAAGCGCCCTCGTCACCCGAATTCTTGTTCTTGCGGCTGTCTTTTTGGGATCTAGTGCCATCATCCTCCAATGGCACCAATACCACCCGCACCCCATTGATCAGCCCAACTTGGTGCTTCGCTCGTCATGTTTCCTATGTGCCATCAAATAATCATTAAACCTTTGTTAGATTTGTAGAGGAACCTCAGTTTTTTCATTACGAGGAAACAATGGCCTAATAATGATGAATCATTATCTCAAATATAAATATATTCCTAGTCACACGTAGAAGTACTTGCCTTGAAAAATGATGCACTTCAATCGGGCACGTGCCCATGAATCATAACGTAGATTCTAAGAACCATGTCATACCTGCTTTCACATCCCAAATGTGATTTTTGACATAACATTCAATATTTTCAAACACCTAATCAACACTTATTATTTTTATCTATTTCTCTCTTCCTATCACATAATATCACCTATAATACCTATATTTTTTTTCTCTCTCATTAGGTGTCACTTGACATTTTGGGCATACTTTTAAAAATCGAACCGGTGATCGATCCAGTCAAGCTACTGGGTCACTAGGTCAATGGTCGAACCAGTGATCACTAATTGAATCGCATGACCCGGTCTTTATTAAAAAAAATAAAAATTTCATACCCTATATATATATATAAAGATAAAATTATAATATTATAAAAAAAAAATATATTATTGGTTGAATTGTATAAATTAGTGTAACTAACAAACTGATTAAAATATTATATATATATATATATATATTATTTGGGAACAGATTAACCAAAAAAATACTCTGGTTTAGTGGTTAATTGCAAACACTCTCTTTAAGATGGCACAGGTTCGATTCCCGTTAGCATTGTTTAGTTATAGTTTCTACATCTTAGAGATAATTTCTTATTTCTTAACAGATTATCAAACACGTTAATAAAAGTTTTTAGATGTATTGTACAATACAAGTATTTGCCGATCGAGTCTAAGAGTAGAAAACTTGAAACGGTAATGCTTAGAGACATGAGTAATACCTTGTATGACTCAGTTGTTGTCAGTTAGATGCAACAAGAGAGTTAAAGGGAACAGAAAGGAAGCTAAATCAACTCGAAGCTATATATTATAGAGGTTAACTAGACATTCCTCTTACATTGCTTTTTCTTTCTCATATCAATCTTTTATGTTAAAACAACAGGACTAGCCGACTCACCAATTTGAGTATTTCCGCCTTGTTAAGCAAACTTTGTGATGCATCTTTGTTAGTTTAATTTTTAATCCTCAACCTTGTCACGTAGTTGTGATTCTTCGGCCAACATTGTAAGTTAGCTATCCCTCTAGACAATGTGAATTGGGTCCTGTTTATAGCTTTGGTAAGATTGTAGCAGGCCGAAAGTGCCCGTCATTTATTAATAGAATAAATAACCTATTTTGTCCTTGAAAGTGGTAAGTGTTATCACTTTACAATGTGTTTGGATCAATGTTATCAAAACTGGACCGGACCGGCTGGTTCGACCGGTTCAACCGGGAACCGGTTTGGTGACCGTTCCGGATACTCTATAAAATCCAATGTTTTTAAAACTGGACCGGTCATTGAACCGGTTAAGGCACTGGTTCAAGATTCAATAGTTCAACCGTGGTTGAATCGGTTGAACCGGTATTAATAAAATAATAATAATAAAATAATTTATAAAATAATATTAAATAAATATAATATCACATAACTTTATAACATTAAAAATTATAATAAAACTTAAAACATCACTAAAAGTTTAATTAAATATATCATAATACTTAAGTTCAAATTTTAATAAAATAAAATAATGTCCATTAACAATAACAAATTTACATTTAGAATAAAGAAAGAAAATGACAAATTAATATAATATAAAATTATCAAAAATCAATATATAAAAAAATTATAAATTAATATAAATGAGAAAATTATATGTTTTACAAGAAAATAGTAATAATAATTGATAAAATAATTTATATCTATTTGAGATATTTATTAAATATGTGTTTTTATTTATTTTTAAAATATTTTATATTAAATTTAAAATTTTAAATGAAAAAATTAAAAATTTAAAAAAAATAATAAAAAATACCGGTTCAAACCGGTTTTGGCTACCGGTTCTTGACCGGTTTTGGCCCCGTTCCCACCGGTTCTAAGTTCTTCTGGTTTTATAGAGTATCCGGACCGGTCACCAGACCGATTTTCGGTCGAACCGGCCGGTCCGGTCCGATCCGGTTTTGAGAACTATGATAAAATCGGAGGAATTCAGAACCGGTGGGAACTGATTAAACCGGGACAAAATCGGTCAAGAACCGGTACCAAAAATCGGTTTGAATTGGTATTTTTTTAAATTTTTTTATTTTTTTTTATTTTCATTAAAAAATTTAAATTTAATATAAAATATTTTAAAGATAAATAAAAACACATATTTAATAAATATCTCAAATAGATATAAATTATTTTATCAATTATTATTATTATTATTTTCTTGTAAAATATATAATTTGCTCATTTATATTAATTTATAATTTTTTTATATCTTGATTTTTGATAATTTTATATTATATTAATTTATCATTTTCTTTATTTATTCTTAATGTAAATTTGTTATTGTTAATAGACATTATTTTATTTTATTAAAATTTGAACTTAAGTATTATGGTATATTTAATTAAACTTTTATATAGTTTTTGAATGTTAAAACCTTGTAAAGTGATGTTTTAAGTTTTATTATAGTTTTTAATGTTATAAAGTTATGTGATATTATATTTATTTAATATTATTTTATAAATTATTTTATTATTATTATTTTATTAATACCTGTTCGACCATGGTTGAACCATTGAACCTTGAACCAGTGCCTTGACCGATTCAATGACCGGTCCGATTTTAAAAACATTGGTTTGGATAGACATTCTATCCACATTATACTGGAAAATTTCACATTCCAATGCACAAATGGAAAAGCTAGGTGATTGGTGCATTTAACATGAGTTTAGTCGAATGGAACTGTAATCTAAACACATTCTTGGTCTCTAAAACTAAGGAAATTGAAAAAAGTTTCTGAATTTACAATTCATCAATCATGTAATGAGTAACTTAAGTGATTAATATTAATATATATTTAGAAATTAAAATAATAATAATAAGTAATTAAATTTAAATGAAATACTGACAATTTTAGAATTTATTTGAAATTTTTTTAGTATCAAAGACGTATGTAATAATTCTTTAACACTTTCAAGACCAAAGAGATAATTTGCCCATCATTAATGTTATCACTACCTTAGTCCACTTTTATCAATGCATGTATTAATTTATTATAATAGTGCTCTCAATCACTATATTTTTTTTTGGTGAATTCTCAATCACTATATTATCATCCACATTTTGGAGGCAAAATAACACACAGTGGTTAAATTAAAGAGAAACCTTTTGTACTTTGAGGGCACACTAAATTTAGCATCCGGTAATAACTTTGGACTTCTAGCATCAACTTCGTTTAGTGATAGCATTTTTCTGTTAAATTTGAAATTTAATGTCACATTTCCTGGGAAATTGAGAAGACCTGGTGTTGAGTGTTAGTATCTTTAGGCCAATGTTATTGCTTCTAATTGACTTTTAATTTTTGTATTTTTTTTGTGTGCAAAACTGCAAATTTTCATAAACGAAAGGAAGAAAAAAATGGTGATATTTGTTAAAAAAAAATAGACTTGCCGGATTTGTGAGGGGCCCGAGATGTATTAATTGGAATTAAAAATGTGGTTCAAGGTTACAATCAGAAACTTTAAGAAGAAAAGGGAAAGCCTAGTCCAAAGAGTGGGGTAAAAGGAATAAAGATTCCAGGAAATGTCTTCTTCTGTACTACCATTGTCTGGGGAGACTGAATCTTGAATGCGGAGACAGAGTAAAAGTCAGTGGAGCCTCATTCAAATGAATATCAGAGCGTACAATTATATTGTGAATCAGTAATCAACACGTTCGGCGCTATTTGCACTCAAAATAAAGAGCGTTACTAACGGTTGTCTCTCATCTTTAGTCATTCCAACATCAAACATTTCTTGCTGCTGAATACTTGGGAAAAAAACACAAGCCCTTCTGCTCTATCTAGTACTGGTTGAATGTTTTGTGCTTCCACAGAGACGTGTACAAAATGGTGGTTTAGTCATTAGTGCAAAACATGAATCTTTTATGTAATTACTATACATTTACACAATACACGCTAAATTGGGTTTACGATTAAGGCTGCTTTTGACAAAGTAAAGTCTTATTATATACCTTTGAGTCTTTGACCATTTTGCTCACTATTGAGCATTTGAGCTGTTGGTTATTGTTGACCCTTGAATCTTAAATTAGGAGTCTTAGATACTCTTGTCGCCTCGATAATATCAATGAGGATGGTTGTGTAACTATGCTTGAGGGCATAATCAAAATTTTCAATTTACTCGTCGGTGGTTCACATTCTCCACATATAACTTTGGTTTCACGTCATCAGGCACTACACGTGCGTTTAAGATGATGGTACAAGTTGTAGCCTTCATGTCCATTACCAACCACTTGACGCGGAAACAAGCATTCGCAATAATAATGAAAAATAGTGATAACTGATAAGTAACGACAAAATAAGAACTAATCCCAAGAGATTGGTTGAATTAGTAAAACAGAATTTTGCATCTATAAGGTTGTAAGTTTAAGTCATCTGTTATCTCTTCAGAACAAGGTAAATGGAAATTCTTTGTAAGTGTTCTGTGAACCCGAAAGTTTTTCCGGTTTGGACTCAAACACCCCCTAAAATTTTGCCATTAGAAAGAGAGAGAGAATCAGAACTGAATTTCTCATGTTGCATTCTTACAAAATTCATATCTGTTAAGAATCATAATATAAACTAAACCAACACACGAGACAGTGAATGAAATTGCCAATTCTACTAGGGAACTTGGCCTCAATCAGGCACAAGGATGGTGTGGTAGTAGCATTGGCAATAACCAATTGAAACTTGACAAAAAACAAGCACGAAAAATTTGATCTCTTTCCCTGCTCCCAGCACCCAATCCAAAAATGAAACCACAAAAAATTTCTATATAACTAAAGATAGACAAAACAAAACTGTGAGTCAAGTAATGCATTTCTAAGTTCTAATAACTACTTGCTGCGAAACCTCTATGAACAGAGTTTAACAGTTATCCCAAAGCCCCCAGTTGATTAAAAAAAACAATACGGGGATATTTACACAATAATGGATGCAACTTTTGGCACATTGGTACAATCTTTGAGCGTGGAATTCTTTCAGCTTAAAATCTTTCCCACTAATTCATACTTCGTTTTCACTTGGATTTTCTCACGGACTTGGATTTCTTCATTTTCCGTGACGAATCATCCCCATTATTTGTCCACGTATATCCAGCAGGAATAGCAAAAGGGTCAGAATCCAAAGCCCCAGAAGAACATCGTTGTTGGTGCTTGCTCTCCGAACCCCACGATTGGCTTCTACTGCTAGTACTTCTTCTCAGCCACGTGGATCCCCCAGAAGATGATGAACCCTGTCTTACTAGTTTCTGTCGATGATCATCATCATCATGATCATCATCATCTCCACTGAGCAAATGCGTAGGACTCGATAACGGCGTGTAGAACTTCTCCACAGGTTGCAGCTCCATGAACTTGGTAAACGTGACCACCACCCTCACCGTGGGGACCACCGGGATCGCCACCTGCCCCACAGAAACAAAACATTAAAAACATAAACTTTTTTCAGTTTCAATCACCACCGTCCGATCCCAAATCAAAATCATTCACGAACTTTCGCAAAACCCACCACACATCAATCAAATCAAATCAATTATCAAATTAATCATTTTCAGTCCTACTGGGACCCACACACACAGAACAGCAACGGTCAATCACGTCACATACCTTCACCGGAAAACTCCCCGGCGGAAACTTCGTCGTCAGCAATTCCCGGAGCCGCCGCACCGCCTTCACCTTGTTCGCCAGAATGTCCAACAACGGCAACAGCTCCTCCGTCTTCAACGGAAACTGCTCCGTCAACCACACCGCCGGCCGCAAACTTCTCAAATACTCCTTCTCCTTCGTCGGTGGTGCCGCCGGAGGCGGCGCCACCGCCACAGACCTCCTCGGCGGCGCAACCGAAACGGAAGGCAAATCAACGCTTTTTCTTCCCATTGGGATCCACTCTCGTTCTTCTCGAACAAAACTACTGTGTCTTCTCTTATCAGCATTAGGCATTCCAAAACTCGGATTTTCAGCAACGAGAAATCCATCTTCGTCTTCATCAAGCTCCAAAGGTAAAACCTGCTCGCTCCCTGCCACGTCGGATTCGCCGGCGGCAACTTTCCGTGACCGGAAACTGAAAACCACGTTATGCACTTCGTAAACCCTAGCTTTCCACTCTCCAACATTTTCCATCTTCTCTTGTCTTCTCCAATTGGTTCTTCCGACAAGCTCTGCTTTCGTTACGTCCATCCCCGGCCGGTACACGCTGCTCTGCGAGCAGAACCCCGCCGCGTCGGAATCGCTCATCGGAGCTCCGGCGTTCTCGAATGCGTCGAAGACTTTCTTGTCGTCGCGGTTGAGCACGAGGAGGGAGCCGGCGGGGATGTGGCCGTCGCCGTCGCCGAGGAAGAGGAAGCTCTGGTCGGCGCGGTGGATTTTGAGGCCGTCAAAGCCGGCGAGGGTGGTGTCGGCGCGGAGGTTCCCGTCGCGCTTCCAGATTTTGTAGGTGTCGGAGGGGGCGATTTTTCCGACGAAGGGGATCACGGAGCTCTCGAAGTGGAACGAGATCTCCATGTAGAAATCGCGCATGCGGCGGAGCGCGGCCACGAGGCGCGGCAGGCGGCGGCGCCACTTCGCCCAGGCGGCGCGGTGGTGGTGCCGGACGAGGACCTGCGCGATGTCGGATGCGCGCCGGCACAGCGCCTCCTGGAGCGGGTTCCAGCCGGCAGCGTTGTGGAGGGAGATGTCGGTGCCGGCGGTGGCGAGGGCGCGCGCGGCGGCGATGTCGTTGAGGCGCACGGCGAGGTGGAGAGGCGTCTCCCGGAACGGCACGTCTCGGCGGTCAAGCACGGCAGAGATTTTATCCGCGACTCGCTCCTGAGCCAGCGAGTCGGACTCGGTGATGACTCGGGCTGGGTCGGGAACTCGGGGAAGCGAAGAAATGATTCTAGAAAGTTTTGTGTGGTCGCGAATCGCCACCGCGTAGTGAACGGCGCTGTGTAAGTATTGCTCTGCCTTTATCGCCGGATACGACGTCGGATCTTTGCTCGATTTCGCCATCTCTATTTGCAAATTGCGATCAAACTAAGATAAAGAAAAAACACAGAGAGAGAGAGACAGAGAGCAATGTCTTTTTCTTTTGTAATTGTAACTCTTTGCTTTGGCTTCGTTATTTTCGTTCTCTCTGCTATTAAAACGTAAAAAGTGTAGCTGGCTGGGTGAGAGGTGTTACTAAAACGTTATTTTATTAATTAATGATTTTTAATTGTGATTTAATGAATTAATTACAGTAATTGAATACAATTTGGTTGATTTATTCACGAGCAGGAGAAACTCTTTTTTGCCTTTTTGGATGTGGTACGTATTGTTCTCCTCGAATTAGTATTATTAAATGTTGAGAGTTCGAATGAAATGCATATAGTTTTTTTAATAAGCAAAAGGCGTGACGGGGAATAATTGAATTTAAAAAACTGTGGTGTGGGGATGAGTGAATGTGACCCTAATTGGTAAATGATACTTCTTCCGTCCAATAATGGATGTCGTATTTAAATTTTTTTTTTTTTAAATGAGTATCATGTTAATTTTTTAATGTAATATTAATTTTTTTTTATTAATATCTCTAATAAGTATCATTTTAACTTTTTAATGTAATATTAATACTGAAGTTAATTTTATAATTTTTTTTTTATCTATTTATTAACTTTTTTTGGTCAGTATAAAATAATTTAGAATGACACTCTTTTTTATACGGAGGGAGTAATTACCGTGTTAAGAAAAATGACAATGGAATGAATGAAGAAGCAAAGAAGGAAAGAAAAGGATCTGACTGAGGTTCTTTTTTTGTTATTTAAGCACACTTCACACTTAATCGCCTTACAAATCGCTGCTCCTGTTCTTTGCACAATAGGATTAATTAATATACTTTCGTGTCGTGGATAAATAGATGAACTGGATAATGGATAGTGGTACTGGTAGCAGCTAGTTTGTCTCTTTTAACAGGTATTAAAATACTACTATGTACTGACTTTATCCTACAAAATATTGCTACGTGCGCTCGTCCTATATGTTGGTCTGTATACATGTATGTATAAATTAACATTTTTTATTTTAGTATTAATTAACATTTAAAACTTCTATATGAGACTAATGCAAATTAAAAAAAAAAAAAATTGCTATTCTTCCTGAGCTGGTTTAATCTAATATAAATTTACGGCGAGGCACGTTAATGACGTTACTTTTTTTTTTTCATTTTCCTTTATGCAGGGAAATTCGCTTATTCAACGTACTGAACATAATCGTAATAATGAAATAATGATATATATATATATATATATATATATATATATATATATATATATATATATATAATCAAACAAAAAATAATTTAATACCAACAAATATATACTATGAAGAACAATTTAATCAAAGGATCAATATAATTGATTATTTGGCATGCTCTGTTTTTAAGTTTTGACATGCATGCACATACAATCGATTAAATGATATCGTAATCAATTATCTTGTGTCTGTCAAAATATCAAGGTGTGTAAATAATCAGTTATCACTATTAATAATGGTGTGACTCTTATTCAAATTAGTTTCTAAGATTTCTTGAGAGAAAAATGAGCTACAAAATTCATTTTTTTTAGAGAAAATCAACAAGTTTTTCATACTTTACAAAATTTCAATGGATATTTCGAGAAAACTTGATAGAGTCATCATGAAGAAGAAGCTAAGTGTGTTTCACTTTTTGTAAATCTATCATTTCAGTTGATATCAATCCTTTACCCTTTTTTTTTGTGTGGTTTTAGTGTCTGTCTTTTTGAGAAGGGTTTTGCTCCTCCAAATATTAATCCATGATTATTTTAGTTCCCCAAAAATAATTTCATTCCATTTGATTCCTAAAATTTGTTAAATTTCCCATTTAAGTCATTTATTTAATTTTGTTATTTTTTATGTTAAAAATTTACAATAGTAGATATTCTAACATTAATATTTTCATTTCCAACATTAGCATTCAATGTGCCCTACAAGAATAGAAAAAATAAATAAATCAAATTACATCTTTATTATTCCAAACAAGTACATACAATTAAACTCATATATTACCAACAAGTCGTTGGTTTGAGTAATATTTGGCCCAATTTTCTTAAACAAGATCTTGGATTCAAACATTGTTGATGAAAAAAAGTGATAAGGAGAGGAGACCCCATCAAAGGTGGCTAGGCAAATTTTTCGAGTGAAATTAGTCATTGGTAAAACCTGTGAATACTCTATACCAATAACATGATAATAAAAAAAAGCCTCATATATTACTTTGTTAGTTGAACTTATTCCGGAACAAACATCATCGGCAGGTACATTAACCATAACAATTTGAGTCTTAGTCATATTGTCTATAACAAGTGGGGATAACTTACATTTAACAAAAAAAATTAATGAAGTTAAATAAAAGACTAAAAAAGAAATTTAAATTTTTTTAAGAATAGGATGCAATAAAATTATTTTTGAAATACTAAAATTAATATGAATCATATTTAGAGGACCACAATCATCTTTAACCTAAAATAATATTTAGAAAATATGTACACAGCATTATATTTTTGTTTATTTTCGCTTCAATCGTACTGCTTTATTTTTTTATTTTATTTTTTGATAAAGCTT
This sequence comes from Pueraria montana var. lobata, assembly GCA_026413185.1. Taxonomy (NCBI): domain Eukaryota; kingdom Viridiplantae; phylum Streptophyta; class Magnoliopsida; order Fabales; family Fabaceae; genus Pueraria; species Pueraria montana. The sequence continues at coordinate 14,098,527 of CM048656.1, forward strand.
CAATCGTATTCCTGGTTAGACAGGTCAAGTCCTTTTGAAATTTTCCATGGGTCGTGCCTGTTTTCCTACAGCTACAGGCTTGACTGATTGATTAAGATTATGTCATCCTCCCATGCAAATAGAGAAAATAAAGCCCGGAGCACTATTAGCTAATCAATAGGTGCTGCGGCTAATTTTCGCTGCCCCAACACTTTTTTTTAAGTATTTTTAAATTGAAAGTAAGAAAAACTAATTCTTTCTGAAAGTCTATTTAAAAAATCGATATATATATATATATATATATATATATATATAATTGAATTTCTAGCTATATACTTTTATATAAGAAATAGGATTATCTCTCAACTAAGTATGGGAATGTGCTGCTGTAAGACTAATGTTGTAAGAAACAAAGCATGTGTATTTGATATTTTACTATTTCTTACTGAAAATAAATAAAAAAATACTCAAACTTACAACTAATACTTTAGTTTAAAAGCAGGAAAAAAGAAAAAAAATTGTATTCATAAAAATAGAACACAGAAGACACTTGTTTTCATTTTGATTCTATACAAAGCTCAATGATGATTATTTCACCGTTAATTCGTTTGGTTAAATAACATGGAGATTTGGTCTAAAGTTGAGATTGAAAGGCACAAAGCAGAGAGACCAAAGGGTGCATTTTTTTAATTTCTACCATACTGTTGGGTCGGGGGAGATTGGGACCCTATTGATCCGCATGTTCCCATTTAACAAACACAGACGCCATTTCCAGCTACCTTTCTTCTCCAGCTCCAGGGTCTGCCTCCATTTTTTTGGCCCTTGATTGATATTAATTTTGTTCATATATAACTGTAACATTAACTTTTATTAAGTTGGAGGTAATAGTTGGGTAAAATTCTCTTTTTAAAGTGGCAATTCTATAATTTAAATCTCATGTTACAAATAAAATTCACCTAGACACTTTAGCTATGACCAATCACTGACGAGTTAAAAGGCTGCCTCCATTTGCAAATTATTATGTAAAAGCCTAAGGGGACCCAAATGATCGATTCACACACATCTCTTTTTGCTTTTACCTTATTTCAATTTTGTGCAGATTTTATTGTATTTTTTCAAGAGTATTATTTGATCTTTAGCCTGGAACCCAAATCATGTAAAATTCACGTGCTATAGTGGCTGAGTCAGGTAGCTAAGGGATGCATGATGCATCCATCCTAAAGTGCATCTTTCACGTCCGACTGTAAAACTGTTCTGTTTATATGAATTCAGCTTTATCAGCCTTTTGTTTTTTATAAATGAAAAAAGAAAATCTTTTATTTATTTATTTAATCTCTGTGTAATTAAGAGAGAGAAAGAGAGACAAAAAGCAAAGGAATCAAAGTCCTACATTCTTAGCTTTACTTGTATGTACTAGCTCTACGACTTTCTATTAAAACTTGTTTGAATGCTTTTCTTTCTTTCTTTTATTTTCTTTTATTTTTTTGTTGGGAGGGGGATCTGCTATATATAACTTAGGATGAAGGACACAGTAAGAAGATCAAATCAAAGAAAGGTTGTAGGGGTGGTATTTCCAACTTCAATAATATCCCTGCTTTTTAGGAGATCTAGGAAGCTTCTTTTTGGCTATATTTCTTTCCTCCAATTGTTTTTACTTGCAACTAGCTGTAATGTAGAGTTGTGTAGACTGTATTTCATTCATGACTAAACTTTAGGGGAAAAAATGTTAATTAAAAGATTAATTTCTAATTTTGCTCATTAATTGCATAATAGTCCATGAGTTGGTATAAACTTCTTTAATTAGAGTTTGATTCTTATGAATAAAATGGCTCATTAATTACTTAATAGTCCTGATGCTTATGCAGATCTTTTAAAACCCAAATTAACTTTGGATTTGCTCCTCACTTATAGTTTACTAAAATAAAATTTTGTAAGAGTATTTCTCTCTTTTCTTCAACTTTAAGATCACGCACAATTAAATTGAACACGATATTAACAATTTTTAGACTATAATAAATGAAATAATTAATATTTCGAATACTTATTATAAGTTACAAAACCTTATTCAGAATCTTTATTTCATTTTCTTAATGGTAAATTATATTAGAGATTAAGAATAAAAAAAATATATATATTAGAGATTCATAACTAGTTATTGATTCATAACTAGTATTGATAATAGGGTTAAACAAATTTTTAGTCTTTATAAATATTAAAAATTCATTTTTAGTCCTTTTATTTTAAATTATCAATTTTTAGTTCCTCATTTTATAAAATATGTCATAATATTTATAGAGACTAAAAATATATCCCACAAAAGAACATAGTCTTAAATTTTTTTTTATAACCACCGTAATTAGGATTTTTGGCTATCCGGTAAAACTCTGAAGTATCTTTACAAGTTTTAGTCCTTTGGGTCCAATGACGAACCTGCATTGAGTTGAGGGGGTGCATCTGCACCCCCTAACTTTTCGAAAAATGTAAATGTAATATTGTTATCTTTTTGCCCCTCTATTTTTATAATTTGAATCCATTGTCCCTAATTTTTCAGTTATGGTTAAATTTTTTGGCTAGTTTCTTTCTTATATTTTGTTCTCTTTTTGACTCATTAAGTACTTTTACACTTATTTTCATATGTATGATAATAATTAGGTTTAATTACTCATTTGGTCCTGCACCATTTTTTTTTCCTTTAATCTTTATACCCAGAAACTAATCATTTTAGTCCCTCCACATGCATTTTTAATTTCGTTCTGGTCTTTATTGTCAAGTGTATATGAACTCTGTTCATCACAAATTTTCTTGACGATTGTTAAACTGCCAAAAATTGTCATTTTATCAATAAATTTGTGGTGGTTTTACACCACTAGAAAATAGAAATTGGTGGTGTTAGTTAATGGAGTTAAGACACACTTAATGATAAAGATCAAAATGGAATTAAAAGTGCATGTATATGAACTAAATTGTCTAGTTTTCTAGATATAATATAAGGACCAAAACATAAAAATAGTACAATGACTAAATAAGTAATTAAATCTAATAATTACTATTAACTTTTTTCTTAAAAAAATGCCTCCGCCCACTGTTTTGACCGGTTATTGGTCTGTTTGGGTAAGTTTATCCAAAAACACTCATAGAAGAAGAAAATACTACCTCTAGTCCTAATTATAAGCAACATAGGATAAATCATCAATACCAAGGAAAGTAGTTAATACAACTTTTTTTAATTAATTCTACCATAAATTCAATTTTTATTCAAAAAACACCTTTTGCTTTAAGTGGTTGTCATAGGAATAAGTGAATACATAGAGAATAGAGTTAACAATAAAGTAAGGGTATAAAAAAAATTTAACTTTGAGTAACTTTAAAAGTTAGTGATTGTTGCTTATAATTTGGACCAAAGAAAAAGTCAATTTGTTGCTTATAGTTAGGACCAGAGATAGTAAGAAGGAAAAAATGAAATGAGCTTCTCCATAAGCTCAAAGTAACTAATGCAGAAATATGCATAAGCTAATTTTAGTTTATGAAGAAACTTATTTTATTTTATTTTCCTTATTTTTTTTCTAGAAATATTTATGGATAAATTTATCCAAACAAATTATATGAGATTAATCCTCGACCAGAGGCTTTAATTAGTAACATTTAAAGCTCTGCGTCCGCACAAGGATGTTTAAAATATTAAATGCACATATACTCAATATTTTTCTACTCCCTCCGTTCTAGTTTATATGATGTTTAAATTTTTTACATAGGTATTAAGGAATGTAATTAATTTGTTGAATTTCCTAGAAAATATTAGGTAACTTTCTATTATACCATTTATCTCTCTAATTAATTACTCATAGTATACTACTCCCACTAAATATTGATTAAGGGTAATCTTAGAAAAAGATATTTAATGCAGTATTGATTTTGTAAAAAGACATATAATTTGGAACAAATTTTTCTCTCTCTAAAATGTCATATAATTTGTAACGGAAGGAATACTTAATAACTGTGGTGATTGTTAAGTTAATTATTTAGGAGCATTTAATATTTTCCTTTTATGGTCAATCTTCCTACATTGGCACGGTGTAATTTTTCAATGTATTTATTGTATGTAATACATTTTTTCACATAAAGAAAGAAAATAAAGCATTGCATTTACTTAAATTTAACTTGGGTAATGGTAAGTAAGAATTTAGTTAAAAACACTGACTTATTGCATGACAAGAAGATCTTGACCGACCCAAATAACTTTCATTTGATTCGTGTGTGGACTTCTTCTGTGACTTCCTTCGGACAGACTTTGCTAGCTCTTTTGAGATTTGATGGCTCTCAATGTTTGTTCCATCTGGGGTTGTGCCAAAGCTCCTCAATTGGGCTCTGCAACCTTTCAGCCTGCTAGTTCTAGACCGAGTGAGAAATGGGGCAAGTGGAAATGTTGTTGTTTGAGTGTTTTGAGTCCAAGGGCTTTGACTCCAGTCGAAGATGAGAAGCCTGTTGTGAATGGGGTTGATTCTTTGGGGTATTATGACACGGACGTGATGAGGTTTTTTTTTTATTATTATTATTTTTTTATATAAATATATTTGTAAAAGAAGGAGATATATTATGAAAAAGGAACTTCATTAATATTTTATTCATCTGAATTACAAGTTTTTATGGAAAAGAAAAAACTTGTTAACCTATTCATATTTACATGCATTACAAGTTTTTATGGAAATATTGCAAATCCTTTCTTTATGACAAGTTTTTATGGAAAACTTCTAAACCATATCTTCATATGACCCCTTTCTTACATAGAGTGGTCAGGTAGAGGTGATATTCTTATCTCAAAAGCATCTATTTATACACATAGTGTCCTAATCTTAAAACAGAAAATAATCCCTAAGGATGGAAATGTCACCAGGGAGCCTGGTCCAGTTAAGAGTGGGACATCTGTTATTGCCTTCGTGAAGGATCCTGATGGTTATGCTTTTAAGCTTATCCAAAGACCTTCAACCCCTGAGCCATTGTGCCAAGTAATGCTTCGCGTTGGTGATTTAGAGCGCTCAATTAAGTTTTATGAAAAGGTAACAGTCCAAGTTAAGTTTTTCTATTCATGAGCATGCAATTTAATATAAACCACATTCATCTCCATCAAAACTGTTTTAAGTCGTTTGCTCATAACACAGTTGCATAAATATTCATCATGTCTATCAACTTAAAATTTATAAATTTTTCATATTTTTATTTTTATTGCTATTATTTGCTTTTCTGTACAGAAGCCTCACTTTGTGCTGATATTTTGATGATAAAACTTCTTTGTATCACCTCCCTCAATGATCTCCTGCCTTGATTATACTCCACTGGGAAACTGGCAAATCAATTCTAGGCATGTTGGATGAAATAGTGGAAGTTTCTAGAGAGAATGTTCTGTGTTCAGTAGTACATTTTAGTCACACTATAAGTAAATCTTTCTTATCATTAATATATATAAAGTAAGTTAGTCTCTTTGAAACCCCAGTATATGGGTAAAATTGGCTTTTCATAGACTTACCTCCAGCTGTGCATTTCAATTGGACCCAAAGAAAGAGTTTTTTTTTTTTCGATACAGAAAGAGCTTTTCAATCACTGAATTTTCGTTTGCCTATATCCATTTAATTGAGAAATGGTAGGTGCAGATATTAATTTGCCTTTTCTGTCAGAAAAAAAAAAAAAAATTTGCCTTTTCATTTCATATCCATTTCTTTAGTTTTCTTTTTTTTACTTTTCATTTAGTTAATTATTTCAATCACCATTCAGTCAGTAGGTTCAATTTTTCTTTTCACAGTAGGTAACTCTAGGATGCCTTCTGTTTCTCTCCACGTTCCTTTAATTTACATTTATTTATTTGTATATGAGTTTTAGGCTTTATGCAAGTGTAATTATTGTCTTTGAAAATTATAAAAAAAAATTATAAATATTGAATAAATAATTTATGTTTTTTGCTTAATCGCCTAATATTTTTATCTCTTTTACTGTCAAATCTCATTATTCTAAAATTATTTCTAATTTTTACATGATCTAATTCTGATCGTATTTTAGTTTTAATTATAATTTTAATATATATTTATACATTTTATATATAAAGACTATATATTGTAAATGTAATGATTTAAATTGTAAAGAATGATAAATGAAAATGTTATATATTTATTTTTGGATGTGAAATAACGATCAATGCTTTATTCTTTTTGTAAAATATAACTTTAAAAAATTAATACTATTATTTTTATGGGTAAAATATGTTTTTAAATCTACTAAATTTTTTTAAGTTTAATTTTAGTCCATCTAAAAAAATTTATCCATTTTTTATCTTCTAATTTTTAAATGCATCATTTTTAGTCCTCAAGCGTTGTCTAAACCACTTTTCATTTTTCTATAAAACACTACCTAAGTCACTTTGAGGACAAAAAGTGGTGCATTTCAAAATTAGAAGGACAAAAAAATAGATAAAAAAATTTAGAGGGACTAAAATCGAATTTTGAAAACTTTAGATACATCAAACACATATTTTACCCAATTTTTATTCACATAGCCTAAATACATATCATTAATCATTAATATAATAAAAGTAAGCAAGTATAGCTAGGATTTTTTTTTTGCCCTAAAAGCAACTTTCCCACCCTAAAATATGGACAAAATTGGACTTTTAAAAGAAAACCACTTTTGATTTTTTTTTTTTTACCCCACGCTGCATAGGCAGCTTCTTGAGTTTTTTAAACCCCTTTTCTTATTTTTTTTATTTTATATTTATTTTATTTGACATTTTTGTTGTTTTTTTTTAAGTTTGAACTGGGCCTAGCCCATTATAATCATTTTTATTTTGCACAGGATCATATTCTAATTTTCTTTTTTATCTTATTTTAATTATAATTTTATATACAACAATTATATATTGTCAAATGTAAAAATTTAAATTGTGAATAATGTAAACAAAAATGTTATATAATTATTTTTTGATGTGAAATAATTATCAATGCTTTATTCTCTTTGTAAAATATAACTACTTAAAGATATGGTTTTGTAAAATATAATTTTAAAAAACTAATACTATTATTTCTTATATGATATTAAATAATATTTTTATATAATCAGTTAAAGTTGTGTTGGCTTAATATTCTTAAAATAAAATAAAATAAAATTTGTGTTCTATATATCATAAAAATAATTCAATTAAAGAATTATATTTTTTAACTAAAAATTTAAAACTAAACATAACTCTATTAATGGTTGTGAAATTAAATAATTAAATGTTTATAGAAATACAAAAATTCTAAAGAATTAACATAATTATCTTTCATCAAATATATTCAATTACAAAAAATTAAATAAATTATAATTTAAATAACTATTATAATCTACATCAATCTAAAAAGCTCTTCTTAAAAAAGGTCTGTGCATCGCACAGGTAGAAAAACTAGTTAATATAAAAAAACACTTTTAGTTATGCCTTGAACCAATTGCCCAAAAGCTTAAGCTATTAAATGCATGTTTGGTTACTGTAGGAGGCAACTCCACGTACCTTTGTTGCTTCTCCGTTGAAGTACATCGGAATTCGTGCTACCAAGCTTTCAATGGGAAAGCAAACATAGCTTAAGTGAATGCTCATGAATGGTTTTTCCATCTAACATTTCCCCTTGCACAAGAGCCTATTAGGCTTGAAGCATGGACAATCCACAGACCCAGTTACCATGTGCTGAAATTCAACGTTTATTCAGATAAATGTGAGTAGTAAGGATCCAACTCTAGATGACTTGGTCATAGAGGCTCTAATATCATGTCATTAACCAACTATCCCAAAGGTGTTAGTTATTATGAGAAGTTTCATGAATGGATTGAATATCTGGTACTCTACTTATCCATTCTCTTTTTCTCTCTTTAGGGAGGGAATGTGGAAAGTGAAGCCTTGGGTTGAGTTGGATGTGTAGGGTCTAGTGCTTATATTGATAATTGAGAAATCCGTTTCATTGATTTGTGTGGCATTATGGATCTGGGTTGGAAATTATGAGTTTTTTGCTTGTGATGGACATAAAAATCCATGACAATGCATTTGGTATATTATTATGTTTTAAAGTTTTGTTCTTTAATTCAACTGGGTTTTATTAACTAAGGATCATGTTTTGGTTCTTATTGGATCATGTTTGTGCAGGCTTTGGGTTTGAGGGGGGTAAAGAAGACTGATAGACCTAAATACTGATACACAAAATCCGCAAGTGTACGATGTCGTCAAGTAATAAATCGTTCTTCCACAGGGACTGTGTGTTTGGCAAAGTAATTATTGCTAATTAAATAAAATTAAAACGTGAGAATTTAAGATTAAAATGAGAATTGATTTTAGGAATTTTAATAATGAGAACTTAAATAGGAAAAAGAGCAAGTAATAAAAAATGGTTAAAATTCAATATATGAAAACTTCTAGGATTGGGATTCACGCCATGACAATGAACAAATTAATTCAATTACCCTTGTGTTCTTACAAGTTTCTATTGAAGGCGAAATAACCTAATGTACTCTTTGTTCCCTTTCGAGACATGAAGAGGTATCTAATTAAATTGACCCCCTACTCTCGTGGTGGCTATGTTCAATTAGACCCTTTACGCTTTGTGTTAATTTGTTTTGATCCTCTTAGGGGTTTAACCTACTCTCATGGTTTTACACCTAAGTTCCTTTCCATGGTTCCAGAATTATAAGTTCACCTCTCGGTACATCTTAAAACCCCTATGATAATGTTAAACACTGGCCAATTCATTCAACATAAATAAAGCAATAGAAAGGAATCAAAAGAGAAGAAGAACAACACAAGGATTACAGAAATTAATTCATTCAAAGTTCATAGGGCTACGTCCAATCCCAGAAACAAAAAGACTACTCACGAGTAGCCATGGAAGCAAAACATAAATTTAGAAAATAAGATAACAAACCGAAGAAGAGAAAGAGGATCAAGATCTAGCTCTCTTCCCAAGCCGTCAAGCGTAAGAAGTGCGGAACTCCCTTTTCCAAAGTTCAGAAGGGTATTTAAAAATAATGGGCTAAAAGGGTTCAGGCCCAAATACAAATAAAAACTTAAAACTAATTAAAATTCATGTCTGTCGCGCATCACGGGCGTGATCCATGCTGTTGCGAGTCAACAAACGAGCAAGGATAAAAATCGGTGCCAGTCACGGTCGTGATCCATCTCTCACGGCCGTGATCCCTACTGCTCGCTCCAAAGCTTGCTCCAACAATGTGGGTCACGGGCGTGAACTGTACCTCACAGCTGTGAAACTTCTCAAGGCATCTACAATCTCCAGTGATCCATCCAAAGTTCTCACAATGCCTCTCTAACTTGCAAAAAGAGCCCTCCAATTCTAAAATTAGTACCTAAAAACACAATAACACCCAAAGCATAGTCAATTCCACAAAAGATAGAAAAGTAGAGAAAATTAACATAAACTAAGTCCTAAATGCTATAATGTGCAAGTAAAACTAAATGAAATGCAATGCAAATGTAATATGAAATGCAACGCATCAAATACAAGGTGAATTTCCTTCTTGATCTTAGCAATCCACTTAAGCTAGGACATATTTCATACCTAAACTTTTTGACTTATTAGGTTTGACTCATGATTTTTCCTGGATTATGTTGCATATCTTGCAGTATACTATAGCTATGCTTGGGTATGCAGAGGAGCATGAGACAACGGTGTTGGAGCTGACATATAACTATGGTGTCACTGAATACACCAAGGGAAATGCTTATGCACAGGTTAGTTAATACTTATTAGGTTATATTTCATTCTGGAAGCCTAAACCGGTTATCTTCACATTTCTGTACCCCTTGATGATAAAATTTGTGTGCTCTATATAACAGGTTGCTATTGGTACTGATGGTGTATACAAGAGTGCTGAGGTTGTTAACATAGTCACACAAGAGCTTGGAGGGAAGATTACTCGGCAACCAGGACCAATTCCTGGCCGTAACACAAAGATCACTGCTTTCTTAGATACTGATGGATGGAAAACTGTAAGAATTTTCTGTTTGTTTAAACTTTTATGCTGTGAGGGTGTGGCTTACTTTCTAATTTTTTTTATTGTTTAATCATGAGATGAAATAATAGGTGAATTATGACGTAGAACACATACATATGTGCATACTCGGGCAACTACAACTACAACTGTAATTTGATGATAGTATACTGTTTCTAGTGCCATCTACTATGAAACTGAATATGCATTATTATGAATATGAGCAAAACAATTTTTGTAGAGAGCTGAATGTAAATCGATTTATGATTTATGAATGTAAAACGTAAAGCAGGAAGTTTCTCATGTATAAAGAAATGTGTTTAACCAGAAAATAAAAAAGGAATGTAATGTTCAATTCCTGTGACTTAGTTTCATGGAATTTTTTGTTTAGAATAAGAAGTCTGTCATGGTTTGCCGAATAATACTTGACTTGCTAATAAAAAGAGGATCTCACTCATGTCTCAACATATATTTATCTTTTTTTCTGAAAGGCCTCAACTTATATTTATCTAACTACTGAATTCAATCTATTTGCCATTCATGTCTAATATTTAGTATTTGTTATGGAAATTGTGCTTTAGCATATGAAAGCCTAGTTGAGGGAGATAAATATTAATAGCATTGTCTATTAAGATTTGTCACATATCTACACATCGTTTTCTTTAAAAAATAATGTTTGCCTTCTCTTAATCTGTGATAATACGATTTTTTTTTTGTCAACCTGTTGGCTCGGAAATGAAGTGCATTTCTTTGAGCATGTGCATATTTCTACTCTTGCTTGTGTTAAATTTCTGCCATTATCAATGGTAAGTATGTGGTATGATTCATTTTGTATGAATTTTGTAGGTTTTGGTTGACAATCAAGATTTTCTGAAGGAACTGGAGTGAAGAGTTATGGGCTTTCCTCAGAATATGAAGTACTAGTGGTATTGAATGAATAAGTGATCAGCTTGTGTGTTTATCAGTGTAGTAGTCTTCAGTATGGTTTCTCTGATGTGTTGTTTGCTTGTTTGGTCTAGATTCTAGACAGTCTACAGTGACATCCAACAGTATTTTAATATATTTAGTAATAGTTGGAGAATAATTCTGATGTTTTACAGCAGAACCTTAATCAATTTAAGCCAAAGTGACCCTGGACTTACTGGTCCAATAAAATTAACTCTATCTACGACAAATAGAATTAATATAAAAAGTCAATCTGATTTAAATATGGTGATATATTTTAAAAAGTTATCCTCACAAATAAATATAAAAAACAAATAGTGGTATTGTACTTAGATTAAAAAAAGAATATATAAGCAATACCATATAACATAAAACATTTTAGTTTCAGTCTTTCCAATTCAAAAATAAGATGTTTGGAGTCTGTTCTATAGAAAGAAATGACTAAATTTTATTGAGATATAAAAATACAAAAAATAAAAAATGTATCTAGATTTCCATGGTTTTAATATGGACAGTGATTTAACTACTCTTAAAGTGGGTTTTTTTTTATTCGGATTTTTTTATATTCGGACTCTTAAAGTGGGTTTAATTTTTAAACAATAATTTTTCTTATAAAAAAAGCTAGTTTTAAAAGTTTATCGGTAGTGTATCCTTAAATTATAATGGGGTTGAAGTTACAATATATTTCAAATTAAATAAGATATTTTGGATTCGAGTATTGTGTATTAGAAAAAATGTAATAGGAAGGAAAGATTGGTGAACAGTCAAGTTTTTTTATTAAAATTAATTATTGATAAAATAGTGGATACTTCGTACTTATAACATGGTTATAAAATAAAAATAAATAATATACTTAAAAAATTTAGGAAATAGGAACAAGTTATTTAAAAAAAACTTAAAAGCTATTTAAAATTTAAATTTTAAAATAAGAACTTTAAAAATACAGTAAAAGTTATTTCAATTATTTTTTTAAAAGCTACTTTCATTTTTTTTATATAAATTAAGCATTACTTTTTAAAAGCTTTCCTCTAATTTTGGTCTAGACCATAAGTATTTGTTGGAGGCAATTTAGTAATTTAGCTAGAACAATCCTATGACAGTTGATCTGCGCGTTTAGTGCTTTCCTCAAAATGTGTTTGATTCAACTTTTTCTTTTAAAGAAAAAAAAAGATGGATCAAACATTACCTAAAGTATATTAAAGATAAACTTAGTATAAAATCACAACCTTCCATTATTACCTATCACTTTTGGATAAACATTTGTGCTTATATACCATAAATGAAAATGAATTTTAAGACTTTGTCAAGAGATGCAGATTTTACTTTGATAATCTTTTATTCTTGAAATTTGAAAATTATGTAAGACATTTTTGCACATAAAGAAAGAAAAAGAAAGCGTTGTATATCTACTTAAAATTTGACTTGAGTGATGATAAGTAAGAATTTAATTAAAATAACTCATAATATAACTATTTTTTATGTTGTTATTTAATCATGAATTTTTATGTAAAGTAAAATTATTCTTTTATTATAATTTTTTTAAAAATTAGATCTAGAATAATTTTTAATTGGTTACAGTGTAAAAATGTTTACAATATATATTAAAATTAAACTTTGAACTAAATATTTTTTTAAAATAATTTATAAGTTGAGAAACCAAAATAATTCATAAATTGAATTATATATATATAACTTTCCATATAAAACTACTTTAAAATACGCACACAGAGTTGTTATTCATAGGTGTCACTGTATCACCAAGGAGTCTCGCATGGCGAAATTCTGAATTGGGAGAGCAAGTTTGAACTAGCCAAATTCGGTTTGACCAGATTTGTTTAGTAGTAAAAGTTCACAAAAATATACAAAGCTTTCCTCCTTTTCCTTCACTCTCTTCCCATTTTAACCGTTACTGCCATTAATGACATATTATTTTTAATATTTTTTAGTATATTTTTTTCACTATCATTAATGAAATATTATTTTTAATATCTTTTTTAATATCCTATTTAATAAAGCTCAATATAATTTATTAAAATACAAAAAAATATTTAAAGAATGCATTGTTTTGGTCCATAAATAAAGAATTTAATTTTTATGTATTCTCAATGTGAATTAATTTATTAAGTATGACTTTTAAAATAATTATAATAAAAATTAATAGAAATGTAATATATGATAATTTATTATTGAACAACAATATAAAAATCTTTTACAGTATTAATACAATCTAATTAAATTAAAAAATATATTATTAACATTATATACAATGACAGGACTAGCGAGAGGTTGAATCAATTGGAAGGAGCTAAGTTCTTACAAGAATTAAGGTTTAAGTTTTTGCTGAAAAAGGTAATTATGTTTATTATTTAGTGTCTAATAATTGTTTCCCACATAATAATACCTGTGAAAAACAAAAATATATAAAGAGAGAGTGAGGGAGGAACCGTGTCAGTTACATAAATCTAATATAAGATCAACATTCTGGTTGTCTAACCGTTTCTTTCTAACAACAGGTGTCTGAGTAATTGGTCTCTCTCATTGTTCGATTCAAAAAAGTTGATTTCATTAATTCAAGGTACAGTTCAGTTCATAACTGATATCATCATATACAAATATATATATATATTACTTGGTCAAATGCTAACCCATCATTTTTTTGCATCATCATCTTCTAGACAATTCATACCTGCAACCTCATCTTTTTGCACTTTGATCGGTGTGGACTTGTTCTTTGACTTCCATCAGACTTTGCTCTTTGCTCTTTGCTCTTTTGAGATCTTATGGCTCTTAACGATTGTTCCATCTGGGGTTGTGCCAAAGCTCCTCAATTGGGCTTTGCAACCTTTCAGCCTGCTAGTTCTAGGCCTAGTGTGAATTTAAAACATGGTGGTGAGAAATTCTGCAAGTGGGAGTGTTGTTGTTTGCGTGTTTTGAGTCCAAGAGCTTTGACTCCAATTGAAGATGAGAAGCCCGTTGACGCTGGGGTTGATGAGTCTTCATCAAATGGTGACGGGATCGAGGCTCAGCTAAGTGACGTAGAGGGTCTTCTCAAGGATGTTAATCTGCTTTCTAGTGAGTTATACATGTCCCAGATTTATCATTCCCATGAATGTTTTTAGTTTTTTTTATTGCTATGTGATAATCGAGTTTATACTTATAACAATCTTGCGTATCTGATATATCTCATAAATTCATAATGATATTTTGCTTATTAACTATTCTATCTCGAATAGGCATTTTGGGGGTTGGTTTTTTAATGCATGCCTTTTGTTTTTACAATTTGTAGTTCAAGGATTTGAATATTAATTTAAACTGGCAAAGCGAATCGTATTTAGTCACATAGATACGGGTGCTAGCTACTTTACTCTTGTTAGGGTTTGTGATTGCACAATATATACTTGGTTAATATGTTGTGTCTTCTGCTAATGAATTTGATTTTCTTTAAGGGCTGGATGTACTTTGCTATAGCCGCTGCTGCAGCTGAATGATTAATTTTCCTCATTTTTAGATGTATTCTTAGTCGAAATTCTGTGGATAACGATGAAGATATGCCATATGTATTATCTCGCTCACACACACGTACACTTGACTGTGTTCTTCCGTATTTGGTTTTTACCCTTCCCTTATTCAAATAGTTGGAAATAAATACTACCATAAGAGAGAATGTTGGTGACGTGATTACTTATGTTTGTGCACGAAAGATAGAAATAAAAATGATTAAGGCAATGCACTTGTATGAATAGGATATATATTCTAAAATCTGTCATGGGACGCTAATTTTTCTTCTTGTTTAACCATGTATATGGCATCAATTGTCCTTTAATTTTATGATCCATGTGAAATGGTGGCCACAGGTGACACACTACTATCTAAAATCTTGACTCACTATGAAGGCATGGATTATATCATCCTAACTTGAGATAATATCAATTTTATCACAGCAACATATGTTCAGTTGAATGATCCTTGTGCCCACTCAAGAAATAAATTTAGGTTGCTCAGCTAATTATACTTGTATGTTCCTTGCATGTAATGAATCATTAAGAGTATTAAGTTTAAAATTGATGGTTGTAATAAAGAATCTATATATACTCTATAGAGTTTTTTTTTTTGCAAAAATATACTCTATAGAGTTATATCCTCCTTTTTAGAATACACTTCAAATTAACTATGGATCCATGCTGAAATGCACACACATACACATGTTGAGTGAGCATGTAAAAAAAAGAAAATTATATCATAATGGATGCAACCTTTGTTTTTTGCTAGAGAGAAGTGATTTAATCTCATTTCCTTTTTCTTCTTCCTTTTGGCATGACCATGCAACTTCTTTAACTGCAGAGCCATTAATGGCTGACGAATCTTCTTCAAGAGATGGGTCAAAGGTGCGCGTTGCTTATAAGGTATGATGATTGATAGTTTCTTTCAAATAAAAGATTCATAGCATCATTGCCACTCCTAACTGGTGAATTATTGATACAGGGCCTTCCAGGAGCATATACTGAGGATGCAGCTTTGAAAGCATATCCAAATTGTGAGACAGTGCCGTGTGATGACTTTGAGACTTCATTCAAGGTTCCATTACTTGTTTCTGTACATCTCTCTCTTTCTCCATATGATGCCTTAACTAATAGATTCTGTGATGATATATTTATTTATATTCTTTTCTGCATGCAGGCTGTTGAATCGTGGTTAGTGGATAAAGCTGTTCTACCCATCGAAAGTTCTGTTGGTGGGAGCATCCACCGTAATTATGACTTACTCCTTGGACACAAGCTACACATTGTTGGGGAGGTGCAGTTGCTAATTAACCACTGCCTCTTAGGATGTGCTGGTGTGAGAAAAGAGGACCTCAAAGCTGTAATGAGTCATCCTCAGGTTGGCTATTGAATATATAATTCTTTTTTTCACACATGACCATGCTTAAGATGACAGCAAATCTCAAAGTTAGTTTTTAGAAAAATGATGAAGTGTGATTGAGTGATTCGCTAGCGATAGTATGGCTTTGATTCAAAACTTTTTCTTCTTCCTAATTCCTAGCTGCATTTTCATCAATCTCAATATGATGGTGAGCTTCTTCATTTGCAAGTTGTAGACCCAATATCCTTTTGACTATGTGTTGTATCCCAAGAAGATTCCTTGTACTATCTTGTCTTTTAACTTGTGTCTCTTTTCGTTAGGAACATGCATGTAGCAGATAGACCCAATTACTCTTAAATGTTTAATTGATTGTTTTTGCCCACTCCAATCCTCAATAGGAGTCTTATCTTGGACTTCCTTAGTCAAACATATGTTGTGTATGTAGACAGTGACGGATCCAGAACCCTAAGCCAGAGGGACAATCTATTTTAAAAAATAAATTTAATAATTGTTATCATGAAAGAAGTGAAAAATTAGGGGCAGAGGGGTCAAATATACCAAATTAGAGGGATCAAAATATACACATTCAAGATATTTATATATAATTTTTTAAAGTGAGGGGGTGCATTTGCATACCCTCATTTATATGTGAATCCACCACTATATGTAGACTGCTTCTGCCCAAAAGATTTTAGGCAAGCCCTTCTCCTTCAACATTGATTTGGCCATCTCCATGACTATGTGATTCTTCCTCTAAGACACATCATTTTATTGTGGAGAATACGCAACTATAAGTTGTTGCCCAATGCTTTCATCCTCATAGAACTTATCAAACTCATATGAATTGTACTCTTTGCCTCAATCACTTTCTAAGTACTTTCATATGTTTTCTGCTTTGCTTCTCAACAGAGGCTTTAAACTTTTTGAATATTCTAAAAACTTCTAATTTTTCTTTAATGGAGTAAACCTATGTCATTTTAGAAAAATCATCTATGAATAGGATGAAATACCTATTGTTGTGAAGTGATGATGTCCTCATTGGTCCACAGATGTCCATGTGGATCAACTCCAACAAGTCTTTATCTCTCCAATTCTAGTCTATGTTATTTTTCGAGAAGACATCCTTCACATGCTTCATTATTTTCCTTCAGAAATGAGATATCTTTTATCATATTCTTCTTATATAGCAACTTCAAGGCCTGGGTGTTGAAGTGGCCAAATCTTTGATGACATAGCCATGAATCATCAACTTAGGCTTTCATGACAAAGTTGGTAGCATATTTGAAGCTTATCGAAAAACTTTTATTTCTTTTCTCCATTTTATGACAATGTTTATTCTTAAAAAAATTGTTATCGCTTGTTGGAGAATAAATAATCCCTTAAATATTTCTTCTTGTTTTCTTCTAACTCCTTATTTTGAGCTGCAGTAAGAGTAAAAATGTTTGAGGAAACAATAAATGTTTCTTCTATATAACATCCCATAAATTTTGAGAGAAAAAAATATTTTCATTTTAATGCTCTAAAAGTCATAATTTTTTCTCGTGAAAATAGGGACAAAAATAGATGAGGATGAAATGGCATTGATCATGAGTTAAGGATTTTTTTTAAAAATAATATAGAATATAGTAGGATTTTTTAGAGATAGTTAAATAATATATCTATGATCAATATATGACCAAATGCAACTAGTATCACTGTTAGTTTTTGAAAGAAAATGATAAAGTAGTTGAGTGAGATAGATATAGAAGACTAGTGGAGAAATATGGAACTAGTGAGTACGTAGTATGGCTTTGATTCGAAGCACTAATTGTGTGTTGTTTACACACTTAATATAATAAGCTACAGTAAGCCTAACTATAGGCAAACATTCACCGACTTACAATGTCGGCTATTATCCTTTTAATAATTTCTATGACATTGTAACACTTCTTTTCTCTGGAATAGTCATTACATTTCTTATACATTACTGCTACAACTTTCTAGTGGCACTACTTTTACAATAATCATGATACTATAAATCTTTCTTTTACTTTTCTAGAAATTTACATCAATGTTTAACATTCACATTAGTACAAGTTATTGGATTATATCTAATTAGGTTTATTGCCACAGTTTTACTATATCATAAGCACCTAAAAATTTGGAGAATCCTTCTTAAAAGTTAGTTGTGAGAACCAAACTCAACCAAGTATCTCAATGACAGAATGCCTCCTCTCTCAATCCTTCCTCGTATTCACCGACAATATGGCTTATCTCTTATTATCTAGGCCTATATCAATAAACTAATTCATTCCCTCACTATGTGCCTATCAATCCGTCACTAACGGGTACCTGTCACTGTAAGGTGTGTTTAGAAAAACGTTGAACGTAACCCACGTTTTTTAAGTCTACCAATATACTTGCTTCTTTATTTACTGTTTTGGAATATGTGAACGGATGTTTGGAGTGGTGCAAATGATAAACTAAACACAGACATAGCAGTTGAATATATTCATCAACAGAAATGTTAGAGTATCTCAAGGTGTCATCTCTTAATTTTGTTTTGAAAAGCGTGTCATCTCTTAATTGGATTCGTGATTGCATAAATTTTTTATACAGCTAATTGTGTCATTATCATTAACATAAATTTTTTATACAGCTAATTGTGCCATTATCATTAACATAACTGTTTATGACAAATACCTAGATATAACTATTAAATTTTTAAAATAATCTTCTTACATGCGCAGGCTCTTGTTCAATGTAAGAAGAAGCTTACTGATTTAGGTGTTGCCAAGATTGGTGTAGATGATACTGCTGCAGCTGCTAAGGTATATTAAAAATTTTCTTTACTCCACTGAAAGCAAGCATTGAGTAGGTTTGTGGAGTAGCAGCATGTCTTAATAATGATTAATTGGGACATTTTGAACAGGCAGTGGTCTTAAAGGGAAGAAGGGACATTGGAGCTATTGCAGGTTCAAGGGCAGCAAATATTTATGGCCTTGACATTCTAGCTGAAGGAATCCAGGTAAGATTTCATTTACATGTTTTGGAAGACACAGCTGCTACAGCATTATGAGTTCTCATTGGAGTTCGGAGTTTATGCCTTGATAACCATCTTCCAAAATATTGTCTTCCTTTCTTAGCTAGGATATGGATGATGCTAATTTATTAGTTTCTCAATTTTTATGCCAATTTTTTAAAATGAGCTATGATTATCATTCCTCATTTAGAAATGAACAAGACATCAGGCTTTTCTTTACCCTAATCAATAAAGTTCTTGGAATGACATTAACATTTAGACTGTAATGAGGGAAACTACATATCACATTTCCTATCATTTGTACGACAGTTATTACTTGAGTTTCAAGCATCTCTGCATTAAGTGAGACTGTAAAGCTGCGTATATACATTTCTGAGATTTTAACATAAAAAGAAAGTACAATAATGAAGGATGTGTGAGAATCTTACACATGCAGATACGTGCATGGATATCCAGAGAATGATTGAACTTCTTTCTGCTCATTCTTTTACACCATTTTCAGCTTTTATCAAAATTAAGAAATGGTTGTGTAACAGAAACAAAATATTTGTTATTGTTGGTTATCTCAAGATTAAAGTTAAGCTGATTCATTTTTTTCTTGCTAGGATGATGATGCTAATATTACTCGCTTTTTGATACTCGCAAGGGATCCTAAAATTCCAGGAACTGACAGGCCCTATAAGGTAGAAAAAAGAAAAAAAAAATTATTTACACATAATTTTTATGAATTTGCTGATGAATGCTTGACTTCTCCCCCAGACTAGCATTGTTTTCAGTTTAGACGAAGGTCCTGGTGTACTATTCAAAGCCCTGGGAGCGTTTTCCTTGAGGAACATTAATTTGTCAAAGGTGTGCTACAATAATAATAATAATAGAACTATTGAAATTTGAAATTAAAACTCATGCTTCATTGCTCTCATTAATTTCTTTGGTGTGATTTCAGATAGAGAGTCGACCGTTAAAACAGTCTCCCTTAAGGATTGTTGATGATTTAATTGACGGGAGTACTAAGTGAGTAATGGATTTTGTTTCCCATTTGAGATTTGCAATGGTATTAATATGTAAACTATAAATTGACTATACAATTAAATGTTCATAGCTAGTCAAAGAAAAAATTGGAGGGCTTAATGTAAAAAACAGTTTAAAATTTAATCATTCAAGTTAATAGATTATCAAGCATATTATAGTTTTACTCTGAAAAGCATATATCCAACTTTGTGGTTCAAAATAGGAAGAAAAAGCTTGGGAAATGGGGTATGGTTTTACTCCATGATATGCTATAATGATTCTGTTAATCTATATGGAAGTGTGTAGTGAATCTGACTTAGGCATGATGTTTTTTGGTGGCAGGTACTTTGAATACCTTTTTTACATTGATTTTGAAGCTTCTATGGCAGATCCGCGTGCCCAATATGCTTTAGAAAATTTGCAGGTCAGCTCATCATATCATAAAAATATCATATTATTTTTTTATATATCATCACTCTCCCATCTAAAGTTCTATTTGTCTGTCTTCATTAATCTCAATGGAATAGATTTATGTGAATACATGGTCAATGATGCCTTTTTATATTCTAAACCTGATTTTTGTTTATAATAATTGGAGTACTCATTCCAGCTTCCATTCTCAATATGCTTTAGTGTTTTCTCTTACTGGTTTAGACTAGTTTAATTACATTCTACAATATTGTATTAATGGTGAAATTTCTTAACTGATTGATGATGTATAGAGTCCAATATTGCACTGTTTCATAGATTAGTACTGTGTCTATCTGCTTGGTCCAATAGCATCTCCCAAAATGTTGCTAGGAAAGCAGTGTGTTTTTTCAATTTTGTTCTTTTGTTTTCTTCTTCTTCTTTTTTTTTTCTTTTTTTTTTTTTGTGGATGGCTGGATAGGAAAAAGCATCTCATTTAGATAAATATGATCCACAAAACACCACCCCAATTGTATGCTACATTCTTAAAATTCCTATGCTACATTTGTGCATGATATATTCTTAAAATTAAAAATTCCAACAGTATTCACTGTGTTAGCAAAATATGTTACTTCACCAAAAAAAAAAAATTGTGTTATATATGTTTTTCTTTGCTGGCATTAACTTGACTTTTCAATGTAGTTGTCAAATACTAACTCAAATTGTTGGTTCATTCCCCTTCATTTCAGGAGTATACAAAATTTATTCGCGTTCTTGGTTGTTATCCTGTAAATAAAACAGATACATCAGGTTAATTTATCTTGAATCAGATACAAAAGGAGATAAAACTTTTTCCCTTTCATCTCCTAAGGAGGTAGTTTTACTAGGAGAGAACGTCGTTGATAAAAACATTTCTATAAGATGTAAGTGGACGGATAAATCTTCTTGTAAACTAATTTTTTTTGTAATATCCGAAAATTATGGGTATGTTTGGATTTTTTACTAGAGTGTTTCAAAAGTATGTTTGAAAGTAAAATCAGTTTAGAGTCATATTTGGTTATTTCCAAAATATGTTTAAGAATAAAATTTTGTTTAAAAACTCAATTTTAAAGAAACAAGACAAATACTTTTATAAATTTTAATCTAAACATGCATAGTATTTGCAGCTGTCAAACGTGATTTGTATAGTAAGGATGCATGTCAGTTGTCTACAATTTGCACTTTCAAAATTAATTTATAACGTATGTAATTGATTTGAAATAAGTGAGTTCTTTTTATTTTTCTGTAGAATAAAATGGACTTTATATTTGGAATTCATAACTTTTTTTAAAATATATTTGTATTATATTTTAATGATGATTTTTCTTTTATTCTTTTTTTTATGATATTACTTTTAAACATAAATTAATTTTTTAATATCAATTCTCCCAAAATAAATATTTTCAATATTATTTTTTTCATAATATTTGATTTTATAAAATTTAAATCATAGATACCAAAAGAAAATGTCATCAGGATTATGTGTCAATGAATTTTTGTACAAGAAAGCATAAGAATGAAATGATTTAAACGTTTTTGGAAGATTTAAAATAAAATAAAAGAACTTGATAGAATCTATTTTAATTCATTTTATCTAATATTTTTTTTTCTTTAGTAACATGAGATAAAATAAAATAAATAAACTTATTATTTTCTAATTTTCCTATAATTTTGTCTATTTTCCAAATAACATAATAAAAAATCTAATTTAGACCTTTGTAAATTATTTAAACCAATAGGCCGGTTTATTTAAACTAAAAAAAAAAGTGATTCTAAAAAGAGTAATTTTTTTATTAAAAAAAAGTGACTTTTAAGAAGCAGAGAAAAGTTGTTTCTTACAAAAAGCAAAAAAAAAAACTATTTTTTAAAAAATAATTTAGACAAACACATAAAAAATAGAAAATTACTTATTTTATTAAAAAATATTTATAAAAAAACTTAAACAAACACATCCAATATAGCAATTTATTTTATTTTCTTTATTAAATATTAAACCACAACCTTTTTTTATTAAATAGTTTAATATCCCGCATTATGCGTAGTGTAATAACTATTATACTTTAGAAAGAATTTTTAAGATAAAATATGCATAGTATTCATAATTTTTTTTTATAAATAACATTAACTTAATACATATAGCCAAAAATTAATGACCTACATTTTTTTTCTCATATAAGTATTTTGCTTTATACATAATCTGTTCAAGACACTGTCAGAGAAATTCAAATAACGGTTCATCACAAGTGATCACACACATAAAATGTGTTGGAAAAAAAAAACTCCATAAAAATCCTGTATTTTGGAGAATTATTAATTTAAATACTTATAGTTTTAGCGTGTTAAAGTAAGTAGATTTAGGTGGAATTTTTTTTTTTTTAAAATAATGTTCAATAAGCAAAACCCTAGCAAGAAGGCCAGCCTCTTGAAATTAATCCCGTTGATACATATAATTCAACAGAGAATTAAAAATTATAAATCATTCTATTTTGTCCTTTTTTTTTCAAATGATACAATGGATTTTGTTCAATTTCATTATAAAATAAATATTTAAACAATAAAATAATATTTTTATTCTAAAAGATTTTGTTTTATTATGTTTCAATCCGACTTTTTCATTTTCTATCACCAATTCAAACATAACCTAAACACTCTTAAAATGAACTTGTTCCTAAAGTTTTTAAGTATATTATTTATTTTTATTTTATGATCATGTTATAAGTACAAAGTATTCACTGATTTTATCAATGATTAATTTTAGCCAAAAAACTTGATTGTTCACCGATCTTCACTTTCTATTACATTTTTTCTAGCACATAATTAATATTCGAATATGAAATCTTATTTAATTTGAAGTATATTGTAACTTCAATCCCATTATAATTTAAGGATACACTACCGGTAAACTTTTCAAACTAGTTTTTTTGTTAAGAAAAATTATTGTTTTAAAATTAAACCCACTTTGAGATTAGTTAAATCACTGTCCATATTAAAACCATGGAGATCTAGATACATTTTTTTATTTTTTGTATTTTTATATCTCAATAAGATTAGTCATTTCATTCTATAGAACACACCCAAACTTCTTATTTTTGAATTTGAAAGACTGAAACTAAAATGTTTTGTTACATAATATTGCTTCTATATTCTTTTTTTAATCTAAATACTATACCACTATTTGTTTTTTATTTTTTTTGAAAGGACTATTTGTTTTTTATATTTATTTGTGGGGATAACTTTTTAAAATATATCACCATATTTAAATCAGATTGACTTTTTATATTAAAATTCTATTTGTCATAGATAGAATTAATTTTATTGGACAAGCAAGTCCAGGGTCATTTTGGCTTTAAATTGATTTAGGTTTTAAATTGATTAAGGTTCTGCTGTAAAACATCAGAATTATTCTCCAACCTTTACTAAATATTTTAAAATACTGTTGGATGTCACTGTAGACTGTCTAGAATCTCGACCAAACAGGCAAACACATCAGAGAAACCATACTGAAGACTACTACACTGATAAACACACATGCTGATCACTTATTCATTCGATACCACTAGTACTTCATATTCTGAGGAAAGCCCATAACTCTTCACTCCAGTTCCTTCAGAAAATCTTGATTGTCAACCAAAACCTACAAAATTCATGCAAAAATGAATCATACCACGTACTTACCATGGATAATGGCAGAAATTTAACACAAGCAAGAGTAGAAATATGCACATGCTCAAAGAAATGCACTTCATTTCCGAGCCAACAAGTTGAGAAAAAAAAATCGTATTATCACAGATGAAGAGAAGGCAAACATTATTTTTTTTTAAAGAAAACGATGTGCTGATATGTGACAAAATCTTAATAGACAATGCTATTAATATTTATCTCCCTCAACTAGGCTTTCATATGCTAAAGCACAATTTCCATAACAAATACTAAATATTAGACATGAATGGCGAAGAGGTTGAATTCAGTAGTTAGATAAATATAAGTTGAGGCCTTTCAGAAAAAAGATAAATATATGTTGAGACATGAGTGAGATCCTCTTTTTATTAGCAAGTCAAGTATTATTCGGCAAACCATGACAGGCTTCTTATTCTAAACACAAAATGTATGATCAGTTTAAGTCGATAGACAGAACAAATTCCATGAAACTAAGTCACAGGAATTGAACATTACATTCCTTTTTTATTTTCTGGTTAAACACCTTTCTTTATACATGAGAAACTTCCTGCTTTACATTTTACATTCATAAATCATAAATCGATTTACATTCAGCTTTGTACAAACAATTGTTTTGCTCATATTCATAATAATGCATATTCAATTTCATAGTAGATGGCACTAGAAACAGTATACTATCATCAAATTACAGTTGTAGTTGCCCGAGTATGCACATATGTATGTGTTCTACGTCATAATTCACCTATTATTTCATCTCATGATTATACAATAAAAAAATTTAGAAAGTAAGCCACACCCTCACAGCATAAAAGTTTAAACAAAAAGAAAATTCTTACAGTTTTCCATCCATCAGGATCTAAGAAAGCAGTGATCTTTGTGTTAAGGCCAGGAATTGGTCCTGGTTGCCGAGTAATCTTCCCTCCAAGCTCTTGTGTGACTATGTTAACAACCTCAGCACTCTTGTATACATCATCAGTACCAATAGCAACCTGTTATATACAGCACACAAATTTTATCATCAAGGGGTACAGAAATGTGAAGATAACCGGTTTAGGCTTCCAGAATGAAATATAACCTAATAAGTATTAACTAACCTGTGCATAAGCATTTCCCTTGGTGTATTCAGTGACACCATAGTTATATGTCAGCTCCAACACAGTTGTCTCATGCTCCTCTGCATACCCAAGCATAGCTATGGTATACTGTAAGATATGCAACATAATCCAGGAAAAATCATAAGTCAAACCTAATAAGTTAAAAAAGCTTAGGTATGAAATATGTCCTGGGCCTCCTGGCTTAAGTGGATTGCTAAGATCAAGAAGAAAACTTACCTTGTATTCAGGTCTATCAACCTTCTTTACCACCCTCAAACCCAAAGCCTGCACAAACATGATCCATTAAGAACCAAATAATGATCCTTAGTTAATAAAACCCAGTTGAATTAAAGAACAAAACTTCGAAACATAATACCAAATGCTCATGGATTTTTATGTCCATCACAAGCAAAAACTCATAATTTCCAACCCAGTTCATAATGCCACACAAATCAATGAAACCAATCAATGAAACAGATTTCAAAATTATCAATATAATTATATAAGCAGTTAAGCACTAGACCCTACACATCCAACTCAACCCAAGGCTTCACTTTCCACATTCCCTCCCAAAAGAGAGAAAAGGAGAATGGATAAGTAGAGTACCAGACAACATGTTAGATATACAATCCAATCATGAAACTTCTCATAATAACTAACGCCTTAGGGATAGTTGGTTAATGACATGATATTAGAGCCTCTATGACCAAATCATCTAGAGTTGGATCCTTATTACTCACAATAAACGTTGAATTTCAGCACATGGTAATTGGGTCTGTGGATTGTCCGTGCTTCAAGCCTAATAGGCTCTTGTGCAAGGGGAAATGTTAGACGTAAAAACCATTCATGAGCATTCACTTAAGCTATGTTTGCTTTCCCATTGAACGCTTGGTAGCACGAATTCCGATGTATTTCAACGTTGGAGTAACAAAGGCTTTGACAAAAGTAAATTGGAGTTGCCTCCTACGGTAACCCAAACATGCATTTAATAGCTTAAGCTTTTGGGCAGTTGGTTCAAGGCATAACTGGAAGTGTTTTTTATATTAATAAGGAAGATTTACTTATAGTATGACTGAATGTACTGAACACAGAACATTCTCTCTAGAGACTTCCACTATTCCATCCCACATGCCTAGAATTGATTTGCCAGTTACCCAGTGGAGTATAATCAAGGAAGGAGATCATTGAGGGAGGTGATACAAAGAAGTTTTATCATCAAAATATCAGCAGAAAGTGAGGCTTCTGTACAGAAAGGCAAATAATAGCAATAAAAATATGAAAAATTTATAAATTTTAAGTTGACGAACATGAATTTTTATGCAACTGTGTTATGAGCAAACGGCTTAAAACAGTTTTGATGGAGATGAATGTGGTTTATATTAAATTGCATGCTCATGAATAGAAAAATATGACTTGGACTGTTACCTTTTCATAAAACTTAATTGAGCGCTCTAAATCACCAACGCGAAGCATTACTTGGCACAATGGCTCAGGGGTTGAAGGTCTTTGGATGAGCTCAAAAGCATAACCATCGGGATCCTTCACGAAGGCAATAACAGATTTCCCACCCTTAACTGGACCAGGCTCCCTGGTGACATTTCCACCCTTAGCCCGGATGTCTTCAACCAATTTGTAAACCTAAAAGTGGAAGAGATATACACTTCAATTTCAGTACAAAATGTCAAATAAATGGTCAAGCTGTGGTGAAGGCAAGACTCTGGCTTACATCTGGAGCTGCGATAGCAAAATGTCCAAAGCCAGTTCCAATATCATATGAGGTCACCCCATAATCTGACCAAAAACATCATATGTGGAGAAAAGTCATGTCCAATTCAATCAAACACATAATGGTAGACAAAAGGTGCATATAATCAGATAATCACAATAAAAGCCAAGTATACACAGGAACATACTATAAGTTAATTCCACAACAAAATGGGATTGTTCAGGGCCAAATCCAAGAAAAGCATTGGCATATTTCTCTTCTGGAATATCTCTTTTCCTCAAAAGCTTCATCCCGAAACATTCAGTATAAAACCTGATAGAACAGTTAGGAAACTGTGAGCATCTAAACACACATCACAGCGAATTTCAACAGCCCAAGTCAACAAAATCCTACTTAATGGTGCGATCAAGATCACCAACACGGTACACAACATGCAGGAAGCGGCGCTTATCTTTCTTTGGCCACTCCAACAACTCAGCATTAGATTGTGTAGCCTCAGCCATATTCAATGTGGATGCAAATGCTCTGCAACATCATTCAGAAACCATATTTAACATATAGTGAAATTCAAATAACACCGAGTGGTGACCAGAAAAAAGAAAAATAAGGCTGATCTAGTTTAAGAAAAAGAAAAAAAGTCAACTCTTTAGCATAAAATACATACATAGTTAACAAAGTAACAAACAAACAGACCCTTAAGCCTTCACAGGTTTGGAATGCAAAATAGAAAAAAGAATAAACAAAAAAGGTTATAACCCGTGCCAATTGCCAAATGAATAACAAAATCTCACGTTGGATTAGCAACAATTATAGAAAAATGTGAATGAAATTGAAGGAGATCAGAGAATTGAAGAGAGAAAAACCCCACTTCCAGAGAGAGAGAGAAATACCTAACCGGTGAAAGTAGTGAAGACTGCGAGAGAAAGAGCTACAAACCAGAACAATCTCCAACACCGAGGACGTGTTGCTTTATATGGTATATATATACTATACTAACATTAATCATCTGAGTAAGTGAGTCAGTGATAATGTCACAGCCTGTCACTTAAATTGTTTACGTGGCTGCCGGTTATTAGTTTATGTATAGGGACGGATTTGTGGGTATTGTGAACAATGTGAAGCATTCATCATAACTTACCATTGTGGCAGTGTGCATTGCCACATTTTTTTCTCATTAAAAAGTAGTGGTATTATTAAATATTAATGACAAATAATGAGATTATATGAACATAATTAGTATATCCCTAATTATTTGTTTATCTATATATAAAATATTCGGTATAATTATACATAATTAATAATTAATTTGTATATTAAACAGATTTTTAGGACAGATTTCTAAATTTTTTTTAAGGATATCATATATGTATATTTATGTATTTGTATATTAATTAGAGTTCTTTAACAAATGCTCACTAGTGATCTTAGGATACTTGAGGAATAAAAAATAAAACTCAAGCTTAACATAACCAAATGCTAACATTCTATGATAGAGGTCCCAAGTCCATGTTACCGCATTTATGTTAAAACTCAGGCCCACAACCAGTCTTGGTCCAACATAAGTTTCCACCTTCAAATTTTAAAGCCTAGGCCAGACCACCCTTGTCTTTAGGTAAGCACATGTAATTTCTCCCGAGAAATCAAATGACATTTATGTTTATTTGTAATGCTGTTATGCTGCTCCAAATAAAGCTACCACAATAATTTTCTATTTCGTCACAATTCACAAACATTGATTGGAAGGAGATAATTATACATAATTAATAATTAATTTGTATATTAAACAGATTTTTAGGACAGATTTCTAAATTTTTTTTAAGGATATCATATATGTATATTTATGTATTTGTATATTAATTAGAGTTCTTTAACAAATGCTCACTAGTGATCTTAGGATACTTGAGGAATAAAAAATAAAACTCAAGCTTAACATAACCAAATGCTAACATTCTATGATAGAGGTCCCAAGTCCATGTTACCGCATTTATGTTAAAACTCAGGCCCACAACCAGTCTTGGTCCAACATAAGTTTCCACCTTCAAATTTTAAAGCCTAGGCCAGACCACCCTTGTCTTTAGGTAAGCACATGTAATTTCTCCCGAGAAATCAAATGACATTTATGTTTATTTGTAATGCTGTTATGCTGCTCCAAATAAAGCTACCACAATAATTTTCTATTTCGTCACAATTCACAAACATTGATTGGAAGGAGAGATGTTTGCATTCGATATGCTAGTAGGCTCAAAAGGGAAGACTGAGCTAAAATCACCCTACCTGCAAATCTGCAAAGGAAAGGAAAATGGCTTTCCAACTAGAAAGCTTTTAGTCTACCCTGTTAACAAGAAAAGAGTAGGAGCTCTTGATGTTGAGGGAAGAATAGAAAAGCCCAGATATTTTCCAACATCCTGATTTGTGATAGAGAAATTCAAAATAGAACTAAATTAGTAATAAAAAAATAAAAACATTATAATTGTTCCAGTAGCCTCACAAAGTCTTACATCCCTTAGGAGTCGAGGCCAATGATAGTTTATAAATACTCTCCTCCCTCTCAAACCCACCGATGCGCCTTTTACAAGGACAAAACCGTAATGGTCCAATACATAAGCAGACAATACCTTAGATGGTGATGCTTACGATGTCTGTGGATTTTATGCCGGAACATTGGCACTAGAAGGAGGGCCTAGGCCACACTCTCGCCCCTTAGCCTCCAACAACTAAGCGGACAATACCTCAGATGATGATCCTAACGATGTCTATAAACTATATGTCTGAACAATAATAATGAAAATAGTAAAAATATAATCATTATTACTATTTTTTTTTATATATACACATACATGAGTATTCTTTTTTTTTACTGCATACATACATGAGTATTCTATTTGCGTTCTTTCTTCTTCTTCTTCTTCTTCTTCTTTTTAAAAAAAATTTGAAACATTGTACTTTTTGTAAAATTAATATTCAAATTTCATTTTGTTAGAATTAAAAATATATAATTCCCTAAATTTATATCAAATACTATAATTTTTTTATAATATAAATTCTATTAATAATCTTTATATTAATGTAATTGTGCGATTATCTTATTCTCATTTTATAAATTATATTATATTAATGAAATTCTATCAAATATAATTCTTATATTCTTATGATAACAGGGAGTCTCGAGGACAATCCTTCTAGTTTTGCTGTACATTTACTCGCCGACATCAAAGTAGCTTCTCTAGTGTCTTGACCGACATCAAAGTATTTTTGCTTACAACGACGATGGCGAGTGAAAAGTTGGTGCTGGCAGTGATCAGGGCCGCGAGGCCAACCTTCCGCAACCGAAACGACAAAATCGCCTTTGCCGTTCACTCTTCCTTCCTCACCTCCGGCTATGTCCTCACCGCCACCGGTCCCCAGGCCCTCACCGACAATGCGTTTTCTGACCCATCCAATGGTAATTAAAAAAAAACCCTTTCCCCTTTGTTCTTCTGCGTTTTTTTTTTTTTTTCAATTGCTGATTTTTTCGATGTTTGTAGACGAGGTATCCGTTGATCACTGGAACGAGCTAAACGACGAGTACGCGTTCGTTTACGCGAACCCAGAAAAGGGTTCGGAGAAAGTGCTTGTCAAGTGCCTCGTGATGAACGACAAATTGCTCGTTCATGCTTTGTCTCAAGGGTCTTCGGAGCCTTTAAGCCTTGAGATTGAGTAATTGATTCTTTTCCCATTTTGTTTTGGTTGAAAATTTAATTGTTTCCATGCTCTGATTGAAAAGTTGGGGTTTTTTAGTGGGTTTTCAATCGTGCTTATTTGGATATTGGGAATATTGAGTTTGTTTTTTTTTTTTTTTTTTTTTTTAAGTTGAAATTTTTACTTTTTTAATTTTAAGTTTTGGATTTTGGCAAGTGAGTTTTCTTTGTTGGGTTGAACTGTGTTTATTTATTTATTGGGGGGTTGTATGGATTTTTTTTAAGTACGTGATGCGCACAAAAGTTTAGAGTCTTGTGTTTTTGTTTTGTGTTGAATTGTGTGCTCACTTTGAAATGGGTTTGGGTGTGGTTTTTGATATGCAGTGTTGGGGATTATGCTGGAGAGGATGGAGGCAGCAATTATTTTCAGCAGTTCAAGAATTTGGATAAGCTTGTGAAGAGAATAGATGGGGATATCTTGTCTAAATTAGATGGTTCTGCTAAGGCCAGCTCATCAAATAGAAGGTGAATTTGGGTTTTTGAACTTTGTGTCTGTGTCCTTTTTTAATGTTAACTGGGAATGCAAATCTTATATAACTATTTGACAGTGAATAAGTTTTCTGAATTGGGCCATTATACAATTATAGGAGTTTAAAACTTTTACATCGATACTGGATGAGGATTATTAGTTTAAAGCTTTTGACACCATCACTCTATTATATCAAAATGCATGATTGATGGTAGTGTATAACTCATAGTGGATGAAAATTAAATCTCATGTGATTTTTGTAGATAACTAGTACTAAGAGTATTTAGAGATGAACTAGTTTTAGTGTGATTAAAGATTTTGAAGGATCTGTGTGCAGCTTCGTGCTTTTCATATTGTAAGAATGTCATGTGAGAAAATCTAGACCACCTTTTTTGTTTTAATTTTGGGTTGTTGTATCGGACAACTGTAGCATTTCCCTTATATGAAGGTTTTATGCTATAACGTTTTATGAACTGGGATCCTCTTTGAAAAATTGTGTCATTGTCTTCTATACAGCTCAGAAACAAGTGACAGAACTAAACAAGAGATACCTGAGCCTGTTGCTGGATTTGGTGAACCTGCTGGTCCTCCAACACAGTAAGGGTTTCATATTGCTCTGTTGCTTTCACCATTTCATTGATTTTTGACACGGCTCAGTGGATTGATTATCAATTCTGTGATTTTACACACTCTTACTGTTGGCTATTTTTTAGCATTAAAGTTCACAGATCTAAATATCAGGGTGTCATGTAGTTAATGGTCCATACTTGAAAATTGGCCCCGTTTGTTTAAAATTAAAAAAGTGCTTTTTAAAAAAGTGAATTTTTAAGAAGCAGATAGGATTTGCTTATTAAAAGAAGCATTTTAAGCAAAGACAGTTTAAACAAACACACCAAAGAAACAGAAAATTGCTTATTTTATTAAAAACAAAAACACTTTTTTTAACAAATAAGTTTAAACAAACGGATCCATTATGAAAGCAGCCTGTGTTATGAGCTTATTGTTGGGGTGTCTTCAATTATGATATTCTATACATGATGACTGTTTCCTCTGATCCTATCAAATTGAAGGATGCCCTGATATGTTCCTGATAGGCTTGTAGTTTGTATCTGACTCTGAGAAAGGAGATTGTATTACAGAACAAAATTAGATCAATAGACTTAAATGAAATAGCAATGTTCCCACCCAAAGAAGATCTTGGGATTGATTCATCTTGGTTTGTGAGAACAGATTCTACAACAATCATACTAGCATCTATGGTGTCTAATTGTTGAGATGTCATTGTAGTTTGCATAAACTATGAGCAATGTCCCCAAAACATTCCATGAATGCCCCAATTTAATAGGATTCTAGTTCCTATATAGAAGAGGAGATTGGATTACGGAACTAAAATTAGATCAATAGACTGAAATGAACGAGCAATGTTCCCAGGCCCATTAAAAAAAAAAAAAGAAGCCTTAAGCTATTACCCAAAATAGGAAAATACACATGATATCATATTTATTTTTTGTGTTCAATAATGAACTTCTTCATTGTGGATTGAGTAATGAACACCATTTTGTGGCTAATGTGATGTCTATGGAAAATGGTGAATTCCACTATTTCTTCCTACCTCAGAAAGGAATAATTTACTGTTGCTTAATCTCTGAGCATACATTTTTGCTGTTTTTCTTTCTAGCTGCCATACTTTTTAGTTTTAATGGAACCATCAGTTGCCTATATGCCATGCTGTCTTTATGAACATTCTTTTTATGTTCCCTGCATATAACTTCTACTTGCTTTTGTACTAATTAATTGTGTTTTTAATATTTTTTTTTTGCTTTTGTACAGAATTATTTTCCCTTCAGTTCCCATGGGTTCTGGTAGTGATCTTGTTCCTGGGCCTCCTGCTGGAGTGTTTCCTTCAAGGTATTCTTACTTGCATTACTTTTTCAATCTCTTTAACACAATTGTTAATACCCCTCCCCCCCCCCCCCCCCCCCCCCCCCTTTTTTTTTCTAATTCTTTTATCCTTTGAAACTTTCCTGACCTCCCTTGGTTTCAGGGGTGGCCATGGCATTGGTGGGAGCATGCTTGTAGGTAAGTTTAAAACATTCCAATTTAGTTATATGAAATTGTATGTTATTTTTGCATAACCATAATTGTTGATGCTAAATTCAACACTTGGAAGCAGGGCCTAATGACCCCCGTTGGTTTGGTGGTATTGGTGGAGGTCCTGCTTTTCCTGGAGGATTGCCGTAAGTTGTTTACATCTCTTTCTTTTTATTATTTCTGTGTGATCAGTGTAGTTAAAGGCAGTGCAACCTGCAAAGCATGCCTTAGGTGCTAAGGTGAGGGAAGGGAAGGTTCCAAGTTCTTGCTCTAAGGCTGTGCCACTTCACTGAGGTGTACATCACTTGCACCTTGACTATGTATTTTCTGTGAGAGCTGAGCAAAAAAAAAAATGTATTTTCTGTGAGAGCCTGACTAATGGGCAATGGGCTTAATAGACCCCAGCTCCATGAAAAGCATCAGCTTTCATGTATAATACAACTAATGAAGTTACGGAATAAATGTAAGAAACGTCACCCACTGCCTAACCAAATTCAACCACCATCAAAGCAAACAGTTACCTCTTTTTTTTTCCCCATTCAACTGTTAATTCTACTCTTTACATGATTTGGCACTTTCTATGACCATTTGAAACTTTTATTTAGTGATTTTATTATAGTATATTTTTGCCACCAACAAGCTTCTGTTGTTTAAGTCTTTCCCCTGATATTTTAGCACCTTTTTTGCTTTACTCTTGGATTTGTTTTCTATTTTCAGTTTCATGCACATGTAGGTGAATTGGTCTGTTTAATTTTCTGTGGAGTTGTTTTCTGTTTACTTGCTGCATGCTTTTTCAGTTGTATCACAACCTGCATTGGGTTAAAAATGCCATGTCACCCAAAACATTTTAAAGAACCTTATTTTTTATTCTATCTTTTATATTCTTTGGTTTCGTCTCACAACCAGCATGTGCTTTAAACATCTTTTTTATGTAAAAGTTATAATTTAACTAAATTTTATAATTTTTAGACCAAAAAAAAACTAAACATTATAAAAATTTCGTAGTACTTTTTTACTTTCACTATACTAATGGAAAAAATGAGTAGTGTTGAAAAGAATGTGGATGGGGTAGGAGTAGGATGGATTTTTTTGGCTGTTTCTTTATTATTAGAGCGTATCTTCAGTGGGGTTTGGTGCTTCTCGCCTCTCGCTTCAGGGGTTTAAGTGCCCCTAGTGCCTAAAGGAGTTAAGGGTGCCATTTGCCTTTTACTACCCTGTATCTTGTACCTATGGCTAATTTATAAATCTATGTGTATAGGGGTGTTCCTCCCGGTGCGCGATTCGATCCCTACGGACCTCCTGGTGTTCCTGGTTTTGAACCCAACAGATTTGCAAGGTATGGTGCAAGGACATCATGCATTACATATAAGTATATTGCACTATTGATGTCATTTACATGTTTATCCCTTGTACATCTTTTATGTATTGTTCAGTCTCGAAAACACTACTTTAATCTGTTAGCTGTGGCATTAGGACAAATGTTTAGCTGTTAAAATTTTTACCCTTTAAAGCCTGATTTGAGGCTTTCTTCTCAATTGCTTGAAATGGATTCCATTTTTTGTGTATAAGTATAAAGATATTTCAAAGTAGGTAAAATATATATATGTCTTGCAGGAATCCTAGGAGGCCAGGATATGACGCTCATCCAGATTTGCAACATTTCCGTAGAGATGCTGATTCAGACTACATATAGTATAGTTGTCGTACTATGGACTAGTTCTCCATGCGTTTTCTTTCATGGCTATTAGTTTTATTCGAGAACAGGGAAATATGCTAATAGGATGATTTAAATATGTGTATAGATAAGGATTTAATTACAAATTTATAGTTTAAATAAGACCTTCATCCTTATGGTATTTATTCATTAAGATTTTGACATAGTAGGGGTTGATCCCTATTACGAAGTGATTGGTATATATATATCGTTCTTCATATCTTACATTTTTATGTCAGTCTCTTAAGTGTTACCTATAATATTATAGATTGCAAATTTTAGGTAAATTATACCTCTTAAGATGTTATCTTGAATTAAATGTGTAGATTATTTGAATTATTTAATTTGCAATCAAGTAATTACGTTTAATAATAAAATTTATACATTTACATTTAAATTAACGCTAACATCAATTTTTCACTTAAAAGTAATTATTTGAAAGTACTGTTAGACCCACCATTCCATCTAACATATTTAAAATGTTAAATTAATCTAACAACAATTCATTAATATTAAATTGAATTTTCTTGAATGTAAAATTTGCTAATTACAAAATACTGAACATATATAATCATTTTGATAATATGAATATCTGTAAATCGCTACATTAATTTTAATTAGTTGATAATATAATTTTTTTATACTAAAATCTGTAAAAGTTGCTATAATAATTTTTAATTAGTTGACAATATAAAATCTTTTATAATAAAATATTATGTTTAAAATTAGATTCTTTTATAAGTGATATTATAAATATCTCTTTTTCTTTTTTAAAAGATTCCAATAAGATACGAAGCTTGAGGGGTAGCAGTTGGACTTGGAGGTATTATTGCATGATTGAAAAAAACAAAAAAAATGAAAACAGCTTTTTTAAATCAATCTTCGTACTGACCTCATGCAAGTTACTATTTATTATTCGGAAAGTGGAAAACAACATGGAATCGCCTTTGCTATAGTCTTTTTTATATTTATTTTAAATCAGTGGTGCGTGTGGCCTTGCCTTGGGTGGGGACTCTAGGTCCCATAGCATATTTCTAAGAAAATAAATCCTTTCGGATCTCCAAGGGTTAGGATTTGGATGCTGCTGCTGTTGGACACTCACTTCCACTAGTCTTTTTTTTTTGGGTCTTGCTAATAAGTGCCTTCAGGGCACTGATTAAGCAATTAAAAGGAAAAAATATTTATTGTGAAAATCATAGGAAAATACAAAAAAGTTCATGGATAACATAATTTTTCGCCCCCCAATAAAAATTCTTCTCCTTTTAGCTTCCTAACCAGTGCCCTAAGGACACTGGTTAGCATTTGCCTTTTTCTTTTTAATCAGGAGGTATTCATAACTTTATGTAGGACTCAATTAATTTTTCTCCCACAAGATCAGTTTACTTTGAAGATAAAGTAATACTTCTAATCATGACTTTATGTTCAAACTAAGAATTAGACCCCAATTTTTAAATAAAATAATATTTTTAATCACGACTTTATATCAAGAATTTGAAGTATTGACTTCTCCGATCATCATTTCATTCAATCATTCATTTTAAATGTGATCTTGCTTGATTGGAATTTGGAAGGTGATTTTTAGTTGTTTAACTATGTATTTGGTCTTGTGTCATGTGTCACCCCATATATTGTGAAATAATTTAAATATAAATAAAAACTTATATATGATAATCTAAGATATAAATAAATTTTAATTAATCTCATCACATATTAATGAAATTATTTTTATAATATCTTTTATTTAATTAATTCAGATTTTATTTTTGATTCTCGACATAACAACTATATGACTTTTAAAATAGAGAAAGAGCATTCTCATTTAAAATAAGTTTCTATAAACTTGAAGTCTTTTTTTGTTTCTTTCAATCATGTATAAGTTTCCATAAAAAAAAATACTATTTTATGAGAATCTGAAGTTAAGCTGCCGTAAAATATAGGACCCGGATTCTCTGCAGCATCACCTTCTCTACAGCTCTCTCAAACTCTTTTATCTCTCTACTTTATCCTAATTTCTCTTTCATCTGTTTTATTTTTTTTATTTTTTTGAGCTTCTGTTTTCAGTTTTTTTTGGTTGCAGAGGCAGTAGAGGATCTGAATCCTAAAATATAAAGAGCACCAACAATGACATCTTCAGATCATGGATTCTTTGTTGGCTTGTGAAATGGGCAAATTCTACCGTGAACCATCAAAATAGGTGGTTCACGGATACACCATTAGTTTTTATTTATTTTTATTTGTCAAAAGTTAACTTTATCCTTTTTGGGAAAAAAAACTACCTACCACACGTTCATATATAATCATTTTGATAATATGAATATCTGTAAATCGCTACATTAATTTTAATTAGTTGATAATATAATTTTTTTATACTAAAATCTGTAAAAGTTGCTATAATAATTTTTAATTAGTTGATAATATAAAATCTTTTATAATAAAATATTATGTTTAAAATTAGATTCTTTTTATAAAAGTGATATTATAAATATCTCTTTTTCTTTTTTAAAAGATTCCAATAAGATACGAAGCTTGAGGGGTAGCAGTTGGACTTGGAGGTATTATTGCATGATTGAAAAAAAAAATGAAAACAGCGAATTAACCGATCCACAGACGGTCCAAAGAGCCGAACCTGTGACGGTGAACCGCTGAATCCCGTATATAAATCGAAGAACTTCTCCAGCATTTTTTTCGGTCCAAAAACACATCAGATCTTCCATCTCTCTTCCACTAAAAAGCTCATTTAATGATCTGATATAACTTCAATTCATTTGGACTTTATAACCCGCATGCAATTATAGAAGGAAGAGAGTATGATTCTTCATTTCTACTGATATTAAATATTGTCATCTGTTCAAAACGCATTAATTACCATTACATGCACCAATCGTATTGAGGTGTCGTTTCGTTTTAACCAATGCCGCCAATACCACCAATCGTATTATTACTCGGTGCTTCCTCTTCTTTTTCTCTTATTGAAACTGCTGTTATAGCTCAGTCATGAAGGTGAATAGGTGTCTTATTCTCTCTCATGCTTCACATAAAAAAAAAAAAAAAAAAGAGGTCTGAAACCCTTTAGAAATTCTTTCCTTTTTCTGAAAAATTGTTCACTTTTTCTCTGTCTGAAAACACGAAGCTTCTGTTCATCATTTAGTTTTTGGGCGTCTAGCTTAATAGCTAAGGTAAGTTCATTTTTCTCCTATTCACAGTTAATAGCATCTTAGATTTTTAGTCTGAGGCAAATTAATTTTTCAATAGGAGAGACCTGTTCCTATTTTCACTCAATAGCAAATCAAATGCTCTTATGAGAGTACTACTTCAGCTTCAGGCTTTGGCACAACTCGGGTTTCCCTTTTCTCCTCCACCTTTGTTTGTGGCAAAATCTTATGGTTGGATTCAAATGGAGCGTACAATGATAACTACCGAGTGAGAAGGATATGGACTTCCACAATTGTTTGTATGGGCCGACTTTCTAGCAAAATTGTTGGGAGAAAGGTTTGCTTATCTCATCATCTTCACATTTCACCAAACAGAATTAATAACTAATTATGCCAGTATTTTTTATTGCTTAACTCTGGCCAGTGTGTGCTTGACTAACTCTACTGGTATTTTTCAACAAGCAAGTTTTATGTCTATAGTTCTGCAAATAAATTGTAAAGTGCCATGGGCTGAGTTTGTGGAAAAGGTGTAGCTCACCAGCTTAGAAATTGCAATTCATATTAAATATTGTCTAAAAAAATGTTGTTTCCCTTATATTGAGAGGAGGACCTGTGCACAACTTTTTCCTCTCACCAAACATATTGTCACACCTGCAGTAAGCGAATCCTGCCTATATTAAAATAAATATTACTAATATTTAATTGTGGTTGGTTTTTAGTTTGTATGATTTGACATCTTCACTTCCTTCTTGCTCATGTAGACTTTTGAGAATTGGTTTCAAGAAGAGAGAGATATAGATGTTCATAGTATCAGAGCAACTAGAATGGTTAGAGAAAAGCTAAAATTAGGCAGACCTGTGTTGGGTGCATGTGATCACTATGTTGGCAAACTAATTGACAAGAGCATAATACCTTTGAACAAATATTTGGACGCATAATAGCAAAAACCATTCTTTGCAACATTTACTTGGTTTGTATATAATGCGTACCCAACTGAGTGAACTGACATATTTTATATTGTATGTGTTCTTGCAGAATTGGTTGGTGGAGTGGTTCAAAGTTGAATGGCATGCCAGAAAGCCCGATCAATTCAATGTCAATTACACCAGTTCAGACTCAATGGTGCAATTTGTTAAAGCAAACAAAGTCTTACCACTTATTAAAATGTTAGATACGAAGGGTATGGTTTGTGGTTTTGATACTCCTTTCATAAAAGTTTGTTGTATCTCTCTATTGTCATTTTATTTGATTAAAATTTCTCCTCTCATTTGTAATAGAGCTGTCATTTGGTCATCAAAAGGTATGGTTATGATATTGTTTTTTTGAAATAAAATCTATGCGGCCAGTCATTTTTATATGTTATTGGAATAGGGATAATACTCATACCGCAAAAATAATCATTTGGTCCTCATTCCTGTATAGTTTCCGCCATTCTACTCAAGAACTTCGTTAACGTACATTAATATTATATTCTTTTATTCATTTGGATATATAGCTTATTTTTTCATATTTGTCTCTAAGGAAAATTGACATAACTATGCTTTCCTTATTGCTATAAAAAGGGTAATGTTGGTGATTTAGTTGTATTGCTGCTACATGTTTTTTTCTTCTGCATTCATTTGGATGTATAGGTTCTACACATTCCTTCATGTTTTAGTTGTTGTAACCAATTGGTCCATTTTTTCTACATTCCGTAAGCATCCTTATAGGTTCATTTCTTTTGCACTCTGTAACATCCCCATTTTACTATTTGTACGCATTTATATATGTACATTATGAACACTTATGCACTGTATTTTATAGAAACTCTATGAACATATTTTCTTAATGAAATTAATACAGTTCTACTCAGAAGATTTTTCTGAATTTCTAAATGTCTTCGTTTTTGCTGAAATTAATTGTTGACTGGACTGCTATGTCAGACAGCTGTCCAGGATAAATTTTCAAGTATAGAATTTTGAACTCAATTATAACTTAAAAGAAAGGTAATAGAATATAGATTAAAAATATATACAGATAAAGAATTAAAATGCTTATTCAGAATTGTTAGGATTTTCTGAAAGTTAGAACTTTGAGAAATTATTACGGTAAAATTTTAAGACAGAAAATTTAGAGAAAATTCATAGGATATCTATAGAATTATCTAATAATTGTAATATACTTAGAATAATTATTAAAAATGTTTAACCAAGAAAAATTTAATTTAGAACATTAACCAATCAAAAAGTGACAACTTAGGCTTTTCTAAGATCACTAAATTAAGCTAATTAGGCTTGGATTAAGAGATAAGTAAGACACTACCCCAAGGTTTTTGATAGTGAGGAATCCAATGGTGGTGTTATTTTCTTCAAATTCTAATTAGTTTGTAAGATAATTAACAGCCCTAAATTATTCTAGAAAATTCCATTAAATTACCTACAAATGTTGACTTTTGACCTTTTGGAAGGCAAGTCACTTGCTGCACTCCTTTGGCTGTCCAAGTGGATGGGGAAGCTTGGAGAACTGATCTCCCTTGGCCAATAGGGGCTGCTGGACGTGCAGGAGCTGCTGGATGTGAAGGAAACATCCAATTTGGTTAATTCTTGGTTTAATGAAGCAAATAACTTAAGAAAAAAAAGGCAAAAAGTCACAAAAGCTATTTTTCTCTCCAAAACAGAACCGTGAGCTTCCTTACCCAGCAGCTGCAGCTCTTGACTTCATTTCATCTTAACTTCATCATCTCATCCCAAATTAAGAAACTAAACCATCCAAACTTCCAAAACACAAAGCTAATTCGGCTAGTAGAGAAAGAAATTGGAGA
Source organism: Pueraria montana var. lobata (assembly GCA_026413185.1). Taxonomy (NCBI): domain Eukaryota; kingdom Viridiplantae; phylum Streptophyta; class Magnoliopsida; order Fabales; family Fabaceae; genus Pueraria; species Pueraria montana. The sequence continues at coordinate 14,139,260 of CM048656.1, forward strand.
AAATCTCAAAAATTCCTACAAGACCAAGGAGTGAGGGAGAAAGGAATTCAAGGTTTTTTCTTCAATTAAAGAGTCTAAGGTAAGGATCTAGGCATTTAATTTCAATTAGAACCCTTGGAATTAGAAGAAAACATGTTGTAGGCTTAGATTAAAAATTTGAACAAGAATCATGAAAACTTGAAATTGATTTAGGGGTTTTGTGTTTTTGATGCTTGTGATTGTAATTCATGGATTGGAATGATGTTTGATTGAATTTTTAAGGTGTTGTAATGGTTGAAATTTGGTTTGTTGAATTTTGATTGAAATTGTGATTTGATTGAATTTTGGTTGGAATTGGAGTTTGTAGCTTTGGAAGAATTGTTGAGAATGGCTTGTAGACCATTCGGCCAGCCCTAAATGCAAGGGATATTATGTGGAAAATTTTATAAAACCAAGGGCAAAATGGTCATTTTACATGTAGGGACACATTGGGTATTTTGGAAAAAGATTGAGGGCATTTTCGGAAATTATTAAAAATACTAATGTTATAATGTAAATTGCTTAAATCTTTGTATCCTTGTATGTTAATGTGTACAAATTATTTATTTAATTGTGATCATGAACATAATTCATTGCATGAGTCTTTTTGGGGAATTTATAAAGATTCAAGTGAAAAATAATTGATGTTGGCTAACCGGGATTGCGGTAGCCATGAAAAGAAAGAAAAGAAAAGGAAAGAAAGAAAAGAAAAGAAAAGAAAAGAAAAGAAAGAAAAGAAAAGAAAAGAAAAGAAAAGAAAGAAAAGAAAAGAAAAGAAAAGAAAAAATTATGTTGACTAACCGGGACTGCGGTAGTCATGAGAATTGAGTTGATCTATGAGAAATGACTTTTGTTGACTAGCCAGGATTTCGGTAGTCATGTGAAATGAAAATGATTGAGAAATGAATTGTTGACTAACCGAGACTACGGTAGTCATGTGGAAATGGAAATGATTGAGAAATGAATATTTGGGTGAGCAGAATAAGTTAGGCAGGGTTGTATGGTCTGTGATTATATAACCTGTGGGGTGAGGGATATTGGCAATTCCACATGTGATAGTAATCCGGAACGAGATTGCTGTCGTGGTGGCCTTCCGGGTATCCTGACCTCCTAATTCTGTTTAGCTTATTCGCGTTTAGTAGGGGCTGATAGCTGAATTGCAGTGCGTAATGGTAGGCCAGTTTCTTACTAAATACTCAAAGGGGAAGTCTCCATGGAGCAGGGTCAAAACGAATTTGAGTCAAAAACTGCATTGCATAAATCATACTGCATTTAATTATGTGTGTAACTAATTAATTTGTTATGATATGTATTTGTTTGAAATTGTTTTAATTCTATGAGAAATTAAATGCCTGATCCGGTAATGCTGTCCCCAGATTCTAGGGGAGTGTGAATTGCAGGTGCTTGAAGATATAGTTAAATGATGAAGATGCAGAAATTCTAGAGCATATAGGATGGGACTATTTTGGGTAGACAATAATTTGTAGTAGTTAGAATTATTTGGTAGCAGTGTTTATATAAATTTTAATGATGTAAATTACAGAACATATTTTGGATTGTAAGAGATCGTATCAGAACTTTGAAATGAATATATAAAATGAATTAAATAGTTAAATTATGTTTTATAAAAAAGGGGGGTTACATTAGTGGTATCAGAGCTCTGGTTATGCATCTCTAGGACTTGTGAGTAGTGGGTCTATTAGGTGTTTTGCTGTGTTACCCTGATTATAATTGTTTGTTTGTTAAGAATATTATGGGAAAAAGGGTAATAACTAGATCTGAGATTTAAGACATGTAGAAATGAGAAGAGGAAGGCTAGTTATAAATCCTAGGGTTGAAACTAATAGTATAGCTGAGATGGTAGAAAGGAAGAAAGGAAAATCTTGATAGAGTTGTGAGGGTGCACACTCAGGACTCGGTCGAGATGACTTTTCCCTCCTAATGCTAAATTTAATATTATCCAAGTTGGGTTATTTTCCATGTTCCTTATATTGTGAAGTTACGAGTTATACCTTGAGTTAGTTGAGGAAAGAGATCCAAAGATCCGAGTTCGTAGATCAAGGTTGAGAATGGAGGTCCAAATAATTGAGTTTATAGGATAAGGGTGAGTTTGACAAAGGAACGAAAACAAAGTTTTGAAGGTACCTTGATGTTTGGAATATGATGAGATGTTGAAAGTATGGTTATTGCCATATTGTTCTAATGGATGTTTTCATGTGTTTTGAAGGCTGAAACAGTGTATCTTAGTATAAATTTGTCACAGGATTTATATCTTAACTATTAGGACTTGAAATTTTGTGTTTTGGACATGATTTAGAACCAAAATAGTACATTTTTCTGGTGCAGTAAAATAGCCTGCGGGTTTAATATGTTTAATTACATTCCCATGGTGTAAGTGATGATTTAAGACTTGTATAATTGAGGTTATCAAGGATCCATGTTGTAGGTCTTAGTTGGTAGGTATATATATATGAGAATTCTTGATGGTCAAACCTTGATTAATAGGGTAGAATAGGACCCAAATGCTAAGTTAGTAGTAGTTGTCCTAAGAAATTTAAAATAAAATAATAAAAAAAAAAAAAAAAGTTGAAAGACTATGTGATTGGAAGGCCTAAGGGTGTGTGTCTTGATGTTGGAAATTCAAGTAACAATTAAATTGGTAGTAGTGAATTGGAGTAATTTGAGGTATTTTGATAGTCTTTCTAATAGTGATTTGTTGGAATTAGGGTTCTAAAGTACAGCTGTAAGTTGAGGATGTTAATCATGTTTAAAATCTTAACCTCTAAAATACGTTTGAATTGTGTCATAACTATCCGAGATAGACAATTTGTTGTGAACTTGATTTGTTCGCCTTTGATTGACCTTGATGTGATATTAGGAATGGATTGGTTAACAGCCAACCTTATTCTAATAGATTGTGCTTCTAAAACTTTAATTTTTCCTAAACTTAATGTTTCTAGACTTAAGCCTATCCAACCTAAGGAAATATCATTTAGAAGTGAAATTCAAAAAAAAAAAAAAAAAAAAAAAAAAAAAAAAAAAATACATGTTATCATCTCTTGGAACTAGAGAAGATAAAATTGAAATTGACTCTGTGCTAGTTGTAAATGAATATCCTGAAATTTTTCCTGAGGATGTTTCTAGTTTGCTTCCTGAAAGAGAAATAGAAATTATTATAGATTTGATGCCTGGTACTAGACCAATTTCTATGCAACCATATAGAATGTCATTATTGAAATTAATTGAGTTAAAGAAACAATTGAAAGAATTATTAGAAAAATAATTTGTAAGGCCTAGTGTGTCCCTATGGTGAGCCCCAGTATTATTAGTTAAAAAGAAAGATGGAGTATCTAGGTTATGTATAGATTATAGACAATTAAATAAAGTAACTATAAAGAATAAATATCCTTGATCTAGAATAGATGATATATTAATATATTCTAAAAATAAAGAAGAACATGAAAATCATCTTAGAATAATATTAGAAATTTTAAAAGATAGAAAATTATATGCTAAATTGTCTAAGTGTGAATTTTGGTTGGAGGAAGTGAAAATTTTAGGATATGTAATTTCTAAAGATGGAATAAGTGTAGATTTTTCTAAGGTAGAAGCAGTTTTAGAATGGGAAAGGCCTAAGACAGTAACTGAGATTAGTAGTTCTTAGGATTTGATGGATATTATAGAAGATTGATTGAAGGAATTTCTAAGATAGCTGGACCCTTAATAGAATTTTATTTGGAGTGAGAGTTGTGAGAAAATTTTCCAAGAATTGAAACATAAATTGACTACCTCACTAGTTTTAATTTTACCCAACCCAAATGAATCCTATGAGGTATACTGTGGTGTTTCATCTCTAGGGTTAGGATGTGTGTTGATATAAAATAGGAAAGTGGTAGCTTATGCATCTAGGCGGTTGAAATCACATGAAAGAAATTATCCTACTCATGATTTGGAGTTAGCAGCTATAGTTTTTACTTTGAAGATTTGGAGATATTATTTATATGGATCAAGATTTGATGTATATAGTGATCATAAGAGTTTAAAATATTTGTTTGAAAAAAAAAATGGAAAGGAGACAAAGAAGATGGATGGAGTTTATTAAAGATTATGATTTTCAGTTAATGTATCATTCAGGAAAAGCTAATGTAGTAGCAGATGCTTTAAGTAGGAAAATTGTACATATGTCAACTATGATGATTAAAGAATTAGAATTAATACAATAATTTAGAGATTTGAATTTGTGTACAGTTAGAGAAAAAGATAAAAATTCAATTAGGAAGGATTACTAATGATTTTTGGAAGAGATTAAGAAGAAACAAGATGTAGATATATTTATTCAAGAAAAGAAAGCATTAATAGGAACAAATAAAGTAAAAGAATTTAATGTAGGAACAGATGGAATTATTAGATTTAAAAATAGAATTTGTGTACCTAATAATCAAGAATTTAAGGAATTAATTTTGAAGGAAGGGCACAAAAGTAAACTTAGTATTCATCCTGGAACAACAAAAATATATAAAGATTTAAAGGGAATGTTTAGTGGTCTAGGATGAAGAGAGATGTAGCAGAATATGTGGCTAGATGTTTAACATGTTAGAAAGCAAAGATTGAATGTCAGAAACCCTTTGATATGTTACATCCTTTAGAGATACCTATATGGACACGGAATAGTATATCAATGGATTTTGTGGTAGGATTACCTAGAACACATAGGAATTTTGATACCATTTGAGTAATTGTAGATAGATTAACTAAATTAGTACATTTTGCTTTCAATAAATATTAGGTATTCTTTAGAAAGATTAGCTTAATTTAGAAAAATTAGCTTAATTGTACTTAAAGGAAATAGTTAGATTATCTGGAGTACCTACTAGTATAGAGTCTAATAAAGACCCTAACTTTGTTTTTAAATTTTTGGAAAGATTTTCAGAAAGCTTTAAGAAGTAAAATTATATCTTAGTTTAGTATAACACCCTAAGATTGATGGTCAAACAGAAAGGACTATTCGGACATTAGAAGATCTCTTAAGAGCCTGTACATTAGAAGAGAAAGGAAAACCTAACATTTGAAACAAAGCCTATTAAGATTGAGGACAGAAGGATTAAGTACCTGAGAGGTAAAGAAATTTCTCTAGTTAAGGTTATTTGGGATGATATCAGAGGTGATACTACATGGGAGTTAGAGGAAAAAAATGAAAGAAACATATCCTCATTTGTTTGTATAGTTATTTTGTTGTATAGTTGTATGGTTGTATATTTGTATTAGAAATTTCGAGGACGAAATTTTTATTAGTAGGGAAGAATTGTAACATCCCCATTTTACTATTTGTACGCATTTATATATGTACATTATGAACACTTATGCACTGTATTTTATAGAAACTCTATGAACATATTTTCTTAATGAAATTAATACAGTTCTACTCAGAAGATTTTTCTGAATTTCTAAATGTCTTCGTTTTTGCTGAAATTAATTGTTGACTGGACTGCTATGTCAGACAGCTGTCCAGGATAAATTTTCAAGTATAGAATTTTGAACTCAATTATAACTTAAAAGAAAGGTAATAGAATATAGATTAAAAATATATACAGATAAAGAATTAAAATGCTTATTCAGAATTGTTAGGATTTTCTGAAAGTTAGAACTTTGAGAAATTATTACGGTAAAATTTTAAGACAGAAAATTTAGAGAAAATTCATAGGATATCTATAGAATTATCTAATAATTGTAATATACTTAGAATAATTATTAAAAATGTTTAACCAAGAAAAATTTAATTTAGAACATTAACCAATCAAAAAGTGACAACTTAGGCTTTTCTAAGATCACTAAATTAAGCTAATTAGGCTTGGATTAAGAGATAAGTAAGACACTACCCCAAGGTTTTTGATAGTGAGGAATCCAATGGTGGTGTTATTTTCTTCAAATTCTAATTAGTTTGTAAGATAATTAACAGCCCTAAATTATTCTAGAAAATTCCATTAAATTACCTACAAATGTTGACTTTTGACCTTTTGGAAGGCAAGTCACTTGCTGCACTCCTTTGGCTGTCCAAGTGGATGGGGAAGCTTGGAGAACTGATCTCCCTTGGCCAATAGGGGCTGCTGGACGTGCAGGAGCTGCTGGATGTGAAGGAAACATCCAATTTGGTTAATTCTTGGTTTAATGAAGCAAATAACTTAAGAAAAAAAAGGCAAAAAGTCACAAAAGCTATTTTTCTCTCCAAAACAGAACCGTGAGCTTCCTTACCCAGCAGCTGCAGCTCTTGACTTCATTTCATCTTAACTTCATCATCTCATCCCAAATTAAGAAACTAAACCATCCAAACTTCCAAAACACAAAGCTAATTCGGCTAGTAGAGAAAGAAATTGGAGAAAATCTCAAAAATTCCTACAAGACCAAGGAGTGAGGGAGAAAGGAATTCAAGGTTTTTTCTTCAATTAAAGAGTCTAAGGTAAGGATCTAGGCATTTAATTTCAATTAGAACCCTTGGAATTAGAAGAAAACATGTTGTAGGCTTAGATTAAAAATTTGAACAAGAATCATGAAAACTTGAAATTGATTTAGGGGTTTTGTGTTTTTGATGCTTGTGATTGTAATTCATGGATTGGAATGATGTTTGATTGAATTTTTAAGGTGTTGTAATGGTTGAAATTTGGTTTGTTGAATTTTGATTGAAATTGTGATTTGATTGAATTTTGGTTGGAATTGGAGTTTGTAGCTTTGGAAGAATTGTTGAGAATGGCTTGTAGACCATTCGGCCAGCCCTAAATGCAAGGGATATTATGTGGAAAATTTTATAAAACCAAGGGCAAAATGGTCATTTTACATGTAGGGACACATTGGGTATTTTGGAAAAAGATTGAGGGCATTTTCGGAAATTATTAAAAATACTAATGTTATAATGTAAATTGCTTAAATCTTTGTATCCTTGTATGTTAATGTGTACAAATTATTTATTTAATTGTGATCATGAACATAATTCATTGCATGAGTCTTTTTGGGGAATTTATAAAGATTCAAGTGAAAAATAATTGATGTTGGCTAACCGGGATTGCGGTAGCCATGAAAAGAAAGAAAAGAAAAGGAAAGAAAGAAAAGAAAAGAAAAGAAAAGAAAAGAAAGAAAAGAAAAGAAAAGAAAAGAAAAAATTATGTTGACTAACCGGGACTGCGGTAGTCATGAGAATTGAGTTGATCTATGAGAAATGACTTTTGTTGACTAGCCAGGATTTCGGTAGTCATGTGAAATGAAAATGATTGAGAAATGAATTGTTGACTAACCGAGACTACGGTAGTCATGTGGAAATGGAAATGATTGAGAAATGAATATTTGGGTGAGCAGAATAAGTTAGGCAGGGTTGTATGGTCTGTGATTATATAACCTGTGGGGTGAGGGATATTGGCAATTCCACATGTGATAGTAATCCGGAACGGGATTGCTGTCGTGGTGGCCTTCCGGGTATCCTGACCTCCTAATTCTGTTTAGCTTATTCGCGTTTAGTAGGGGCTGATAGCTGAATTGCAGTGCGTAATGGTAGGCCAGTTTCTTACTAAATACTCAAAGGGGAAGTCTCCATGGAGCAGGGTCAAAACGAATTTGAGTCAAAAACTGCATTGCATAAATCATACTGCATTTAATTATGTGTGTAACTAATTAATTTGTTATGATATGTATTTGTTTGAAATTGTTTTAATTCTATGAGAAATTAAATGCCTGATCCGGTAATGCTGTCCCCAGATTCTAGGGGAGTGTGAATTGCAGGTGCTTGAAGATATAGTTAAATGATGAAGATGCAGAAATTCTAGAGCATATAGGATGGGACTATTTTGGGTAGACAATAATTTGTAGTAGTTAGAATTATTTGGTAGCAGTGTTTATATAAATTTTAATGATGTAAATTACAGAACATATTTTGGATTGTAAGAGATCGTATCAGAACTTTGAAATGAATATATAAAATGAATTAAATAGTTAAATTATGTTTTATAAAAAAGGGGGGTTACACACTCCCTAAGCATGCTTAGAGCACCTTTATCGCAAGATTGTTGCAACGTTCATAGTAAGATCAAAAATACTATTTACGGTTCGTCCGTTGCAGCATGTACTTGGATCGCCAGCGTGGAAAAATCGATCGTAGCAACGATCACGTTCTTAGTAATAAAAAAATATTTTTTTCTTAAAAGTTACCGATTAAAGAGCGGCAGTACGTTTTCCATTTTTTTGGCTTTTACTGTTCACTTTTCGAAAACTTTTTTCCTTTTGGCTTTTACACAAAAAAAAAAAAAAATCTGGCAGCAACGTTCGTTTTGGCTTTCCGTTTCCCAGTTTGAGCTGCATATTACCGTTTCCTACTCTGTATTTTTTCAGAAGCTAAATTTTTTTACCGTTGCTCAACATCCAAATTAAAATGCTATAAATTGTGTTTCCATGCTTCATGACTTGCATAATATATCTGCTATTCAATTGCTCTGCTGATCTCAGTTACAAAATAATTCTCAGCTAATCCTTTGTTTTTATTACTCTGTCATTTGTGCAATTTATTGTTATTCTTATTATCTATTTCATATTGTTTATGAAATGGATCCAAGTCAATTTAAGGCTTTCTTCAATTATATGCAAAATTATCAATCCTTTGCTAGTGAAAATTCTCAAAATCGTCCATTTTTTCGTATGTTTCCACCACCACCAAACAACTCCACATTCAATTTTATGCCAAATTATCCACCTCCTTCTACCGAAAATTCTCAAAATCCTCCATTTGTTCCAATGTTTATGCCATCATTTTATAAGCCTACAATGGGTACTAGTGGTGTAGAAGCCACTAATGAAGACCTTCAATCACCAAATGAGTCCATGCCAACGCAATTTCCACAATTTTCTACCCAAATTGGAGTAGAAAATATCACATTAGATGAAGGAGGGGGTAGCGGCAAGAAAAAGCAACGAATCAAATGGTCCATGAAAGAGGATATTCTTCTTATTGGAGCATGGCTAAACATCTCAAATGATTCAATTGTAGGCGTGGACCAAAAAGAAGAAAGTTTTTGGTTAAGAATCGTAAAATATTACGAAAACAACCGTGAACAATTATCGGCAAGGGGGGTCACACAACTAAAAGGTCGGTGGAATAGAATTCATACTTCTGTTGTGAAGTTTGTTGGGTGTTACACACACGCCGTTCAGAGGAGGAAAAGCGGAAGCTCAGATGACGACGTCATGACTGAAGCATATTCTATTTATCAGCAAGATGTTGGTGAAGCATTTAATTGTGACCATGCATGGCGTTTATTGAAAGAGAATCCTAAATGGAAAGAGATACTTAATGAAGGTTCCTAAAAAAGATCAAAGATTTCTTCTTCTGGGGCATACTCATCATCTTCCAATCCTGACACGCCAACAAGTTATGAATATGACTCAACAACACCATCGATCCGCCCAATCGGAAAGAAGACAGCAAAAAGGAAGGGCAAAACAAAAGCTGTCGAAACTCCTTCTAACGATGCTGAATTCATTGCATTGCAAAATCAACATAAGGAAAGAATGGGTATGATGGCAGACTTGGTAAAGGCTAGAAATGAACAAAATAAGTTGGAGGAGTTCAAGATCCTCTTCATGGACACATCAGGGATGACGGAGAGACAACTCAAAGATCATGAAATGTTATGTAACATGATTAGAGAAAAATATAACATGAGTTAGTTTTAGATTCTACCATTGGTTGCCTTAAATTCAACAAATGTTATGTTGTACTAATTTGATGTTGTACTAGCTGTTATTCAAAATATATTAGCCGTTATTCAAACTAGCCGTTTTTCTACTAGCCGTTATTCAAACTAGCCGTTATTCAAACTAGCCGTTTTTCTACTAGCCGTTATTCAAACTAGTCATTTTTCTACTAGCCGTTATTCAAACTAACCATTTTTTTACTAGCTGTTATTCAAACTAGCCATTTTTCTACTAGCCGTTAAATTGTGTGCTACATATACTCTAAACATACAAGTATATTTCCATCCCATTCAATTGTTCAATATTATCTTCTTACCAAATTATGCTAAACATCTAATGGATCCAAGCAATTCAAAGTATTACGATATGCTGGAATGGCAACTCATGGAAGAAGAAATTATGAACAACAGTGAAGAAGAATACATGAGGAAAATAATTGAGCGGCGAAGACAACGAGAAGCTAGTAACTCTAGTAGACAAAGACGTAGAAGAACGGTGATAGATCGAGGTCGTGAAGAAGGACATGATCGATTGTTTGTTGACTACTTTGCTGAAAATCCAGTATACACAGAGGTTCAATTTCGGCGAAGGTTTCGAATGCAAAGGCATTTGTTCCTTCGAATTGTAGATGCCCTGGGCAATCATGATGAGTACTTCCAAACAAGGTTCGATGCAGCTGGCAGAATGGGTCTTTCACCATTGCAGAAATGCACTGCCGCTATTCGTATATTGGCATACGAATCGCCTGCTGACAGTGTGGATGACTATGTTCGAATTGGTGAAACTACTGCATTAGAATGCCTAGAGAGATTTGTAAGAGGTGTGAACCAAATATTTGGGGCTGAGTACTTGAGAAGACCTAACAACAATGACATTCAACACCTACTACAAATGGGGGAGGCACGTGGCTTTCCAGGTATGTTAGGTTCAGTTGATTGTATGCACTGGGAATGGAAAAATTGTCCTGTAGCTTGGAAATGTCAATTTACTCGAGGTGATCATGGTAAAGCCACAATTATGCTTGAAGCAGTTGCATCACAAGACTTGTGGATTTGGCATGCATTTTTTGGTGTTGCAGGTGCAAACAATGACATTAACGTCTTAAACCAATCTATTTTGTTTAATGACGTTTTGCAAGGACAAGCTCCAATGGTGCAATATACGGTGAATGGAACCCAATATAATATGGGGTACTATCTAGCAGATGGAATATATCCTGAGTGGGCTACGTTTGTCAAGACTATCCCAATGCCATTAGGAGATAAGAGAAAGTTATTCGCCCAATGACAAGAATCAACTAGAAAGGATGTCGAGCGGGCTTTTGGAGTGCTCCAATCTCGATTTGCAATTATACGTGGCCCGGCACGTGCTTGGCACATGGAAACAATGAAGGATATAATGTATGCATGCATCATATTGCATAATATGATTGTTGAGGATGAACGACACACATATGATGGTAATTTTGATTATTGTTATGATCATCTAGACAATGACATGTCAACCACTGAAGTATCTAATGGTCCTCATTCCAATTTTGAAACATATCTAAGAAGGAGGGCACACATGCGGCAAAAGGAAATTCATAAGCAACTTCAAGCAAATTTGGTGGAACACATTTGGGAATGTTTCCGACATGAGGAAAATGTAAATTAAAATTTATTTTACGATGATATTTATTGTTATGTATTTTTCTTAATTTTAAATTTATTGTCAACCCAAAATTAATATAATGTATTTTTTTTTAATTTATTATTTTTCGAAGAAACAAATTATGCTTCAAGAATATATATATATATATATATATATATATATATATATATATATTGGCATATTTATTATTTCAAAATTAAATTACAAACCAATTTATATTTTAAAGCAAAAATATATAAATATAAAATTATAAACATGTGGAGTAACATATGGGACCAAATTCAAGTTCTTAGTAAGATCATTATTGTAGTAAAAAATTGGTAGAGTTCTTAAAAATGATGTGACAATATGGGGCCCACTAAAAATAGCTTAAGAACCAATGTCTTAGATTGCCATTGTGGATGCTCTTATAGGTTCTGCACATTCCTCCAATTTTTTTTTCTTCTGCATTCATTTGCTAAATAATCATTTGGTCCTCATTCCTGTATAGTTTCTTACATCTACTCAAGAACTTAGTTAACACATATTAACATTATATTCTTTTATTCATTTGGATATATAGGTGCTGGGAATTTTTTTTTAACATGGCGAGAAAATAATTAATGTCATGAGTTCTGGAGCCATAAGAGACAAATCTGATGGCAAGTTTGACTGCACTGAGGTAGTTTATGGGATTATTACATTTAAGTGTTGCTTATAGATTGCCTATTTTTTCTCCCTTAACAAATTGGAGGAAATGTGACACATAATTGACAATTAATTCTTTGGTATATGTAAATATAGGTTCATATTGGCTATAAATTTTTGGCTTTAGAGGTAAGTTCCATACGAGTTTTGGTCCTCTTTAAATATCTATTTATGCTATTTTTTCTACGCATGATTGGTTGAAGAAGAAAAAAGGTTAGAGAAGAAACCACCAGTAGGTGAGACAGTTGAGTAAGTTGATTTTTGAGACACCTGAGACAACTAAGGAGGAAGAGAAACCTACATCTGAGTTTATCCCAACAGGAATAAATATAAATTATACTTCTTGGTGTATTATCTTATTTCAATTGAATTTTAAATTATCATTACTGTACAAAATATGAAGTAACCCCGAGCATGATATCTGACATTATGTGGAAAAACTTAACTTACAGGAGTTTGTAATGTTGTTTGGCAAGTACACATTTTGGTTAATAGGAATTGACATCAATTTCAAGTTTGTCAGTTCTGCATTAAGGATTAGCAACTCAATGTTTTTATACAACAAGCAATTGAATTTGGGCAAGATGTCATAGAATTTGATGTCACACAGCAGGGATCCTCATCCCTTCGGTTATTACTCACATACTTTTTTCACCAATTATGCAGATTCAATATTTTGTAGTGATGAGGATAAATTTGCAGTCTCAAAATTTGGTTTTATATCTATCTCAACTATTAATTAATTGATTATTCAAAGCATTGTATTAATTTACTGTTGTCATTTTTGCCTAATAGATTTGGTTTTTCTGTTTCTTGCTTAATTAATTTCTTTTCATAAAAAAATTGTGTATTGCTTAGTATGAGATATGAAATCTATATATCATTGTATGCATAATTTGGTGAATACATTGAAATCCTTCTTATGAAAATGGCTACATATAAATTTCAATAATCATAATAACAGAGGAGCTTTGCCCATTTTTCTAATTTGGTGGTAGCTGCAGTGCAGTACAAATGTTGAATTTTATATATTAGAGTTGCAGCTGAGATACTTTATTGTTAAAAAGGGAAGTGCATAGAAATGCCCAGGACTTTAGTTCTTTCGCAGTATACATGGCAGTTGACATATTTGCTTTGTTTTCTACCAACTATTGCACTACTGGTGTTGTGTTAGTTTGCTTTAATAATACTTATTTTGCCTATAAAAAGAATAACTGATAATGGTTGAGCTATAAAAAAAATAGTATTTTTGAAGTTAAAGTTAACTTTAATCATATGCAGTTACAGCTCTATTCAACACTGTTTCAATGGAAAAACAAACTCACTCTAACTATCTGTCTGTGCACCACCCCTCAGCTTTCGGCCCCACTGCCTTCCTTCTTATATATAATCAACTCATGCATTCGTTCTTCTTTCATACTGTATTTTGATCACTTATTAACTGGTTTCCTTCTCCCCTGGTGTCTTCCAATATTGTTTAATGCTTTAGTAAACTTTAACCGTACGAGTCAACTGATAAATTTTATTAATTAATTAACTGACAATAATCTTAATATGATCTTTCTCATATAGAGATATTTTAGCCAATATTCCATTAGTAAAAAAAAAGTATTATTGGTGTGTATATATCTGCTATAGTGTAGATTTGTTAATTTTGAGTTTTTACTATATTAAGATAAATTAAGTTGTCCAATATACAAATGAATCAGACATTGCATTTATGGATAATAAATAACTAACTATCCTGGTATTTTTATTGAGTGTGCTTGACTAACTACTTATAATAATAATATTAATATAAATATATTATTTGTTACAAAAAATTTTATGTGAATAAAGTTAATGTCTACATAAGTTTTTAAGTAAATTATTAATCACTTTTTATTTATTATATTCTCAATGTAAATTATTGAAGGTTTTCTATAACCTGAGTAAATTTAAATTTTATCTTATACGTTCATGTTATATATAAATAAATATTATATATAAAATAAAATTTACGGGGTTAAGCATTATTTTTATTAAATCAAGTAGGAGAAATTATGAAAATAAATTCCAAGTTACGAGTAAGGAAATTTATGAAAACTCAGGCTTGCTGCATATGATTTATTTGAAAATTTGGTCGTAATTTACAAATTTGGACGCAAAACTATTTTTAATTTCACTTGATTAATGTTTTGAGACATTATAAATTGAATGATGGTGCTTGGTTATATTTGCAATATAAAGGAGGAGGAAATTTCATAATGCGGGGTTCTTGGTTTGGATTTGGTGAAAGTGATTTACATAGGAACTCCGAAAAAATAAGAAGTCAAGAGACTTTGCTGAGACCAACCACGCAGATAGGAAATTCAATGACACTGTGTGGAATAAAGTTCATGCATATACTCTTCAAAATTAGGAGATAAAGGATGAAGAAGGAAGAAACTTCACCTGTGGTATAAGGAGAGGAAGAAGGGAAGGAGAATGTCATCTAAAATAAAATCGGAATGGAAGAGATTTTGTTTGGCAAACAAATTGTAAGAAAAAAGCTAAATTCAAATTGATGTCATGATCTGAAATATTCTTCGAAATTTAAAGCTAAAATGTTTCACTTTTGAGGAAAGGACAATTAACTTACTGTTATTTTTGTTGCATTTATTCTCTTGATAAGTTATTTTGTTAGGATTATGTGTACTAGAATAAATGGTGATTAATTATTTAATTTTAATTTTAAATTTTGGAACAATTTATGTTTTTATTATGTACTCAATTATCTATCTATTTTGCAATTTAAATTAGGAGCAATTTGTGTTTTCATTTCATTTTTATTTGTTGTCGAACCTCAAAATGCAATAAGTAATTTAGAAAATTATGTTATATATTTAAGAATAATTTCATATTAATTAATTTAATAATCAACCTGTGCATGCACGGGTCACTCAACTAGTTACTATTTATTATTCGGAAAGTGGAAAACAACCTGGAATCGCCTTTGCTATAGTCTTTTTTATATTTATTTTAAATTAGTGGTGCGTGTGGCCTTGCCTTGGGTGGGGACTCTAGGTCCCATAGCATATTTCTAAGAAAATAAATCCTTTCGGATCTCCAAGGGTTAGGTTTTGGATGGTGTTGCTATTGGACACTCACTTCCACTAGTCTTTTTTCTTTTTAATCAGGAGGTATTCATAACTTTACTTTACGTAGGACTCAACTCATTTTTCTCCCACAAGATCAATTCACTTTGAAGATAAAGTGATACTTTTAATCACGACGTTATACTCAAACTAAGAATTAGACCCCAATTTTTAAATAAAATGATATTTTTAATCACAACTTTATGTCAAAAATTTGAAGTATTAACTTTTCCCATCACCGTTTCATTCAATCATTCATTTTAAGTGTGATCTTGTTTGATTGGAATTTGGAAGGTGATTTTTAGTTGTTTAACTATGTATTTGGTCTTGTGTCATGTGTCACCCCATATATTGTGAATTAATTTAAATATAAATAAAAACTTATATATGATAATCTAAGATATAAATAAATTTTAATTAATCTCATCATATATTAATGAAATTATTTTTATAATATCTTTTATTTAATTAATTCATATTTTATTTTTGATTCTCGACGTAACAACTATATGACTTTTAAAATAGAGAAAGAGCATTCTCATTTAAAATAAGTTTCTATAAACTTGAAGTCTTTTTTTTTTTTTCTTTCAATCATGTATAAGTTTTCATAAAAAAAATACTATTTTATGAGAATCTGAAGTTAAGCTGCCGTAAAATATAGGACCCGGATCCTCTGCAGCATCACCTTCTCTGCAGCTCTCTCCAGCTCTTTTATCTCTCTACTTTCTCCTAATTTCTCTTTCATCTGTTTTATTTTTTTATTTTTTTGAGCTTCTGTTTTCAATTTTTTTTGGCTGCAGAGGCAGTAGACGATCTGAATCCTAAAATATAAAGAAGAGCACTAACAATGACATCTTCAGATCATGGATTCTTTGTTGGCTTGTGAAATGACCATTTGTATTGCTCCCTTTGCACTGTAGCCTCATTGATTATAGCATCTTTTTCGAATTTTCGCAGCCAGCCGGAGGCTTGAATCCACTATGCCCAGTGACAATCACAATTCACGCATATAACTTTTTTTCTTTTTTAGAAAAGTAAGGCACACAAAAAATATGTGATTAGGAAATAATAAGGGACAAGTGGCGAGGGATCAATGAACTAGAGCAACATTTAATCTCATAAAAAAGAACGTACAAAATTGAGGCTCGAGGAACCACATGCTGACAAGTTTTGAAGCGAAGAGAATAGTAACCAGGTGACAAAATAGATCGATAGGATAAATTTTAATTTAAATTAAAATGAATTGAATCAAAATAATTCATTTGAATCTATTAAAAATTTATTTAAAAAATTTGATCTATTCGATAAAAATCTATTAAATCCATCCATAAAAATAATGTTTTTTTAAAAAATTATTATTATTAATTTAGAAATGATATATTTTAAAAAATTAAGAACATATTTTAATAAATTTAAAAAACTATTAGTGACCAAATTGGAATAAAATCGATAGAGCACCAAAGCCAAATAAATACCGGCAAAAGAGGGGAATAATACAAAAAGAAGAAAAGAAGGAGACATAATATGTATATATAGTTTTATAGTATATATGGTGCGGTTGTTAAAGTTTTTTAAAAAGCGTTTTTATCTTATTTTTAATGTAATTTTGAAAAACAATTGACAGTTTTTAGAATTTTAATTTCTTATGACTTTGAAGAGTAATAATTACAAAATTAAAAATATTATTAATATTGCGTTGGTTGGATTATAAAATTTCAGATATTTAATTTGAATTTAAATTCAATTTTTTAAAATTATTAACTTATATTTTTAAAAAAAGAATAATTCTAACAATTGACTCGCTTTTTTAAATTGTTTTTCATTATTAAAAAAGGATTTTGATCCTCTACCGTTTTTAGGAAAACTGTATAAATCTTGTCCATTCATTTTATTTTATTACATAGTAAATTAATATTTAAAATTATTTTTATTAATTTTAATGGTTAGATTTATAATTCCACACCCTGCAGTTTTTTTCTGAAACTGTACAGGGATCCATTAAGAAAAAGTAAAATAATATACTTGTATTTATAGTAACGTTTTTATTTATTAAATTTTTATTTTACTAACTATTAACAAACAAAACCAATAAAAGCGTGACAGTGACAGTGTGCCTACACCATCGCATTTGGGTTACTCTCAAAGTGCGAATATAGTAGTACGTAATTCTTGAAAATAGTATAATTTGCTCTCTAACTACTATAGTTCAAGACAAGAAAGCAAAACCATTATATGCATTAAAATATTTTCCTTTTAGGTGAATTGTATTTTTAAATGTGTTTTAACTATAAGTAGCATTCAATCTTTTTTTTTTTAACTACTTGTGAAAATTGAAAATTAACAACATTTGAACAATTCTTAAAACTCTCTAGATAATTTTCATACAGTAAATTCTTTAAAAAAATTAAACAAAGTAATTCAATAGAGAAACATCATAACAGACAGAGGCAATTGTAATTACTAATTTTAAACGTAGGAAGTATGAAACAAATTTTAAATGTCGGCAATTAACTAGTAAAAAGAATAAGATAAATGTTAACTAGTACTCTTAGGATACTGATTAAAAAAGTAAAAGGAAAAAGATTTTTATTGAAAAGTGAAAAATTGTGTTATCTATGATTTTTTTTGTGTTCTCTTATAATTTTTACAATAAATATTTTTTTCTTTTAATTCTTTAATTAATATTATTATAATATTAGTTAGCAAGACCAAAGAATAAAAGAGAGAAACTGACAAATAAATAAGGAAATACTTACAGTTAAAAAGAAGAGGAAGAATCGGGGAAGATAATGAAACGTGAGTCTAAGTTGGCCGCGCGACCAAAGAGAGGCCACGCGCCACGGGTTTCTGTTCATCCAATAGCTGTGCGCCACGTAAGCACAACGAAGATAGCTTGAATTGCGTCCAGGTTCAAACACACTCCTCTTTATAATGAAACCTTCATTCTCCTTCTTGTTCCTGAGAAAAACCAACAGAATCTACTCTACAATTTCCTAGCTTAGATTCTTCTCCAATGGCTCTCGCCGTTTCCACTACTTCTTCCTCTTCAGCAGCAGCGTCGAGCTCCTTCTTCTCGCGTCTCGGGTCTTCCTCCGACGCAAAAGGTGCTCATCTTTTTTCCTCATTTTAAGGAAAAAAAAAAAAAAACTAACGTGATCTGAATTTGTCGCTTTTTATGATGTGTTAGGGTTTCATTGATTGATGCGTGTGTGTTTTTGTTTTCAGCTCCTCAAATTGGGTCGTTTAGGTTTCCAGAGAGGCCTCATGTTTCGTCTGGCGGTGTTAATTTAACTCAACGACGTACCTCGGTGAGGCCACTCAACGTGGAACCGCAACGGAACGATTCTATTGTTCCTCTTGCAGCAACTATCGTTGCTCCTGGTACGTTTTCTGCGTTATGTTATGATCACATTACCTTGTTTTCAGGAAATTTTCTCTGTTAAAGCTTTTTTCCGTCTTAATTGGAGGCGATTCGAGCGTGTTTTGATGTTTTGGCGTGTGATTTGCAGAGGTTGAGAAGGAGGAGGAAGATTTTGAGCAATTAGCGAAAGACCTTGAGAATGCTTCTCCTCTTGAAATAATGGATAGGGCTTTGGAGAAATTTGGCAACGACATCGCTATTGCCTTTAGGTAGATTCTTAATTTTACATTTTGGTGCTTTTGTTGCATGATGCTTTGTTTCTGTCGGATTTGCACGGGCATATGAATATTTGTTTTGAATTTTACCTTCAGGCGTTGTCTGATGTTCCAAAAATTATTGGTGAGGGAAAGTTTTCAAATGTTCATAGCTTCTAGTAGATAGTGACGTAGGGGAACATGAGACAAATGATTTCTAACTTGTTCTTGTAAAGAGAAATGTTATATATTTCTACAAATCTTTGTAAAGAAAGTATTAAATGAAAAGTGAATATATTTATATTTAATGTTGAAAACATAAAAAAATATTATAAAGCAAGTAAGGAGATTAACAGGAGAGTACATAGAAAATATTACAAAACAAGTAGGCAGATTAATAGGAGAATGATGTAGGAGGATTAAGAAATATTCTGTTGGAAAATGTATTTCTTTAGAAACAAATTGTTAAATGTTTTCGTGTGTCACTCGATGAAAATGCAAAATCAATATGAAATTTGCTGAATTGATATGAAGAGAGAGTAGTTCAGTAGAGTACATTTATTTATATTTATAAGAACGATGAATTTGAAATATAGCTGACAATTAAGTTTTGTTCCTTTTGTATCATGTTGTGTAATTCATTTGTTTTGCTTGTGGGTTTTTATTCATTAACATGTTTAATTGTTAATTGTATTTTGAAAATTGTAACTTGAATTTTGTGACTCTGATTAACTGGAAAGTAAGTGCTATATATCTATCTGGATTTGAATTTTAATGAGTAGTTTTATCTTTGCAGTGGTGCTGAAGATGTTGCTTTGATTGAGTATGCCCATTTGACGGGTCGACCCTACAGAGTGTTCAGTCTTGACACTGGGAGACTGAATCCAGAAACATACAAATTTTTTGATGCAGTTGAGAAGCATTATGGAATTCACATCGAGTACATGTTCCCTGATGCGGTTGAGGTTCAGGCATTAGTAAGAACTAAGGGGCTCTTCTCATTTTACGAGGATGGGCATCAAGAGTGCTGCCGAGTAAGGAAGGTGAGGCCCTTGAGGAGAGCCCTTAAGGGTCTCAAAGCATGGATCACTGGACAGAGAAAAGATCAGTCTCCAGGTACTAGGTCTGAAGTCCCTGTTGTCCAGGTTGATCCTGTTTTTGAGGGACTGGATGGTGGAGTTGGCAGCCTGGTGAAATGGAACCCAGTTGCAAATGTTAATGGTCTAGACATATGGAACTTCCTTAGGACCATGAATGTTCCTGTAAATTCATTGCATTCCCAAGGATACGTTTCAATTGGCTGTGAGCCATGCACAAGGCCGGTTTTACCCAGACAACATGAAAGGGAAGGAAGGTGGTGGTGGGAGGATGCCAAAGCTAAGGAGTGTGGTCTTCACAAAGGTAATTTAAAACAGGAAGATGCTGCCCAGCTTAATGGAAATGGAAACGGGGCCACCCATGTGAATGGTGCTGCCACTGTCACCGACATTTTCGACTCCCAGAATGTGGTCAGCTTGAGCAGGACTGGAATTGAGAATTTGGCAAAATTGGAGAACCGAAAAGAACCCTGGCTTGTTGTGCTCTATGCACCATGGTGCCGCTTCTGTCAGGTAAAACACTATTCCCTAAACTTCAATACTCTGTTAAGATTATTTAACTAAGGTTCATTTGGTTTGAAATTTCCATTCTCTGATGAGATGTTTGTTGTGATTTCTAACAGGCTATGGAGGAATCATATGTTGATTTGGCAGATAAGTTAGCAGGTTCAGGAGTGAAGGTCGCAAAATTCAGAGCGGATGGAGAGCAGAAAGAATATGCAAAGAGTGAACTGCAGTTGGGAAGCTTCCCCACTATACTTCTCTTCCCCAAACACTCTTCTCAACCAATTAAGTACCCTTCGGAAAAGAGAGATGTTGATTCATTGATGGCATTCGTGAATGCCTTGCGGTGATGGTCAATTGAGTATTTCGCTCAATGTTCCGTCGTACAATACTGGCAATAAATTTCTTCACAGATTTTGGTAATTCACTGAAAATGGGAAATGGCAGTTTTGATAGCAAAACGAAGATTCTCAGCTAGTATCCCTGTATAGATTTAGTTAAACCTTCCTCACAAGTATAATCGTAGTAGTCATTCTGTGAGGAGGATGTGATTTCCTGTTCTGTTAGATGAGTAGATTTATGGTTGTATTATGTTGTTTCTTCACTATTTTAATCTACTTTTTTTAGATTTGCCAAATTTCCAAGAACGAATGCCAAACACTATTTTAGCCTTCCTCACAAGTATAATTGTAGTACTAACCAACTGTGAAGGCTGCATACGAGTTCAGCATATGTTCCGTGTGAAATAATGTCCCTGCCGCTTATGTTTTCAGACGCTGGCTATTTTGGGTTAGGTAAGTAAGTCTCGTACCGTGAGAAAGATATAATAACCGTTGGATTTTGAGATTAATGTAGGACTATCGTACAACCGTCCATACTAGATTTTTTTTTTTATTTTAAAAAAAGGGAATTTTTTTTTCTGTTTAATTTTTTTTTATTTTTAAAAATTACTATTTTTCTCCATTGTTATTTATTGATGTGAGATTACCATTACACTAGATTTTTTTTTAAAAAAGGGATCATTCTTCTTCTGTATTAAGTTTCTAGTGACTTTTAATCGCTGCAAATTTTTTGGTGGTCATAAATGTTTATTTTTGTAACATTTTTTGTGATTTCAGAAAATCTAGTGTTCGAGATTTTGATTTTTTATTTTATTTTTTAACATTTCTGACAGTTTTAGTTTGCCAAAAAATTTGCGGTAGTTAAAAACCACTAGAAACTTTAAACAGAAGAAGAATGATCCCTTTTTAAAAAAAAATCTAGTGTAAACAGTTGTATGGTAATCCCACATCAATAAACAACAATGGAGAAAAATAGTAATTTTTAAAAATAAAAAAAAATTAAACAGAAAAAAAAAATTCCCTTTTTTTAAAAAAAAAAAAAAAATCCAGTGTGGACGATTGTACGGTAGTCCTACATTAATCTCAAAATCCAACGGTTATTATATCTTTCTCACGGTACGAGACTTACTAACCTAACCCAAAATAGCCAGCGTCTATGTTTTCATGGATTGATTTTGTTTGTTAAAATGTAGCACAACGGAACAAAACCCAATTCGGATTTGATCATTGGTTTTTCTTCAGTATCCGTGGAATTAGGGTTGGTAACGGGTAGGGTACTATAGTATCCGTCTTTTATCTGCACTTTAAAAAGAATCCCTATACCTGTTACCCATACTTTTCTTGTTGAATATCTAAATGTTCATATCTGTATTCGTTATCTATACTTTAATTAATTATTAAAAAAATGATAAATAAAATATTGATTAAAAATTAGTAACATAGTAATTAAATTAAAATTTTCATTCAAAGATTTTAATATAATAAATAGGAAAAATTGAGAAAAGTAACAAATAAGGAAGGTGATTTTTTTTTTCAAATTAAGAAATGCGATTTATCTTTATGTAAATATAGATCATGGTCTATCTCTAGTGAATTAAATAATGTGATATATCTCTTAGTAAATAAATAACGTAATCTTTTTTTTATTTTTGATGGATTAAGGAACGTGATTTATTTATTTATTTTACTACTATTACTATTATTATTATTATTGTTATTATTATTATGGATCTGGATAGGATTAGGTACTAAGATACTCATACTCGCATCCGTATCCGTTAAAATTTGTGGATAATTATTCAGTCCATACTCATTAAGTGGTTAATTATCTTATTTATTATGGATAATTTTTACGGGTACTCATAGGGTCTGGGTAGAGTTATCATCCATATGTGCAATATTACTTTTTTCAAGTTCTTTACTGACATTGGTCGATAAAAAAAAAAAAACTTTTTTCAAGTTCTTTACTAGTTTCATATATTCCGAATTTCCGAGGTAATGAGATATTTTTCAGCCGTATGACTCATTCGCTAGTCTCTACGACTTTTTTCCATGAATGTACACTTTCTGTTTTTAATTTCTGTAAGGGGCCCTCCCCCACAAATATTTCCTTGAATGGCCTATTTATTGTTTTTTTTTTTTTAGAGAAGACCCTATTTACTGTAGAGGACGTGAATTCGGTTTTGTGATACCCGAATTCACACTGCCTTCTTCAATTATTTTTTTAAAAGCCGGTTAGGAATTCGGATTTCTCAGACCCGAAATCTAACCTGGTTTTTTTTTTTTTTCCATTTTTAATTAAATTTTTTTATTGATAAAATTAATAATAATTCTTAACAATATTTAAATATACCCAAATAATATAATTAATTTTTTATAATTAAATATATAAAAAATAATGAAATTAATTTGCTTACATTTAATTCTATTTTTTCCAACTATATTTAAAATACAAATTTGTACATTTGAATATAATTAGGTAATTATGAGTTAATATATCATTTTAAATAATAAATGTTAATGTAAATCGAAATTACTAATATTATTGAAAAAATAATATATTATAATTGAACTTAAATGACAGTGCATATGATAAATAAAAAACAAAGACAATAACCTAAAAATAACAAACAACAATAACAACCAAGACAGATGAAATCATAATCTAAAAACAACAAACATCAATGACAACCAAAATAGGGGACTGATATGAGATTTACCGCAAACACACGATTGTCGTCAAGTAATAAAAATATCGTCTCCAAGGGACTGCGTTTTTGACTTTGTAATTTTCACTATTTAATTAAAATTAAGCAAAAGGAAATATTTGATTAGATAAGAAAAGATTTAAGATTTGAAAAGATTAAATTTAAGACAAAAGATAATATAAAGAAAGATAAAGATGAAATAAGATAAGATAAAGATAGAGGAAATATTTGAAAATATTGAAATCAATAATAAGAAAACCTTGAGAATTGGGTTTTCACACCCAAGACTTCCTATTAACTTAATCTTTCAACCTCTATGTTCTTATTGGTTTATCTTTGAAGGTGAATTAACCTAAGGCAACCTTTGTTCCCTATTAGGATACAAAGATGTATCTAATTGAATTAACCCCTACTCTCGTGGTAATTAAGTTCAATTAAACCCATTAAGTTCTTTGTTAATTCATTGATTTCTCGAAGGATTAAAAACCTACTTTCGTGATTTAATACCTAAGTTCCTCCTCTATGGATCCAACGATTTGATTCACCTCTCAATTTTTTTCCTAAGCATCTATGATTATGAAAAACGGTGGCCAAACGCTTCGCACATATAAAAGCAATAGAAGAGAAATCAAGAGGAGAAACAAAAAGAACATAAAGATAAATCAATTAAGCATAATAGTTGTCAAGGGCTAAGCCCCAATCCTAGAACAAAGAAACTACTTACTCATAGTGATGGAAATAACGATGAGATTAAATGAAAACATAACAAACCAAAAAAAGAGTTGAAGAAGAAGAAAAATCCTCCACTCTATCTTTAACTGTATGTTAATCCAAATTCTAGTGTACCTAATCATAAGTAAAACACTCTATTTAAAGAGAATGGGCTAAGGAAAAGACAAAAATTTAAGCCCAAATTACAATCAAAATCGCAAAAGATAAGATTCCTAATCTGGTGCAGGTTATGGCCATGACTCTGAATGTCATGGTCATGACAATTCGCTGTCATGAGCGATGCTGAAAGTCAGATTGGGTCACGGCCATGACTTTGAATGCCATGGTCATGACATCTGTCAAGGATCCCAAAATGTGGAAATCAACATAGTCACGACCATGACTCTGAAAGTCATGGTCATGTGATAAACCAATATTTGTTTGTGTTTTAGGAAGAGTTTTAGTCTTGAATTGCTTTAATTTTGAATAATTTTCTTGACAAAACTCATGATTTAGTGTTAAGTGTGAAACAGACAAGGCACAGCTGGAAAATGTGGAAAAGAGCTAAAGTAAGCTGAAAAAGAGATAGAAAAGAGCACCATTGTGAAGAATGGTCGTGCTCCATTCAGCACGGCCGTGCTGATGTTATGGGAGGAGAACAACCTGTCTAAAGTTGGAGATGACGTGCTCTGATTTTCATATTTTGGCAACCAGCGTCAACAAATCCGAGAACGGCCGTGCTCTCTAAGAGAACGACCGTGCTTTCAATTGCTCAAAGAAGCCAACTCCGTCAGAGTTTTTCAAGAACGACCATGCTCCCTAGAGCATGGCCGTGCTCCCCAGAGCATGGCCGTGCTCCACTCAGGATTCAAATTTGAATTTTTCCCGCTCATAGAGAATGATCGTGCTCCCAAAATAGCATGGTCGTGCTACTCCCCTCGTGTTAGTTACTTTTTTAGTATTATAAATAGAAAGTGGGAAGCAAGAGTTGGGGTATCTTTTGTTTTGTTTCCTAATTGAGGGGTTCTGAGTGAAACAATGTTCTTGTAAGGAGCTTTTTGCTGATAGGAAGGATAAAGATCATCATTAGGGTTGTTCTCTGTAAGGTTTTGATCCTTTTTGTAGTTTTTATGCCTTCTATGGAGATTGTTTGCTATTATCTGATCATGAGTGGCTAGTTGTCTTAAAGCCCAAACTGTGATGTAACTGTATCCTGCCCTCCTTGGTTCTGTTTAATAAAATTCCTTGATGCATTCACTTAATTGTGTTCCTTTACTGTTTCTATTGATAATTAGAATTGATCAATCTAAATTCTTGTTATTCACTTGTCAGTGATCATCTGTTTGTGGTTAACCGATCTGTAAAGGAACTGAATTAATATAATCTGAATGATCAAACTGGTTATATTATTTTCCAATAGATTAATTCCTTTTAATCAATCTCTTTGTGCTTAAACATTCTCTCTGAATGAGTTTGTCTATCATCAATTGCAAATAAATTTAGAGAGAATAGATTATTCAGACCTTGACCATAGACTGTTTAATAATCTTAGAGAATTGACAATTACATAATCATTAGAGGTTTTTCTTTAAATAAGAACTAAGGAAAATTGGGATACAATGAAGTCACAGTCTTGGGTTATTTAATTGAAATTGTTCTTGACAAAATCCCGTTCACTTATTTTCTTCTTCTTTTAGTACGGAATACTTGATATCTTCTCTCAATTGACGGTTACTTTGAATTGTTTAGTTTTTATAAAATCAAATTATTTTGGGAACTCCTCTAGTCCTTTGGGTATGATATCTGGACTTAGATCCACTGTTACTACGCGTAGGGTACGCTTCTCCTTTGCAATCATATTTTTACGCATCACCATGACTTTTGTTAGGTGACCTGATTGTGCTTTTCTTCTAATCTTCAAGTGTCCATATGCCCCTAGCTTCAATCCTTGGAGTCACCATGCATCTTTCTCCTTGATTTGATGTCTTAGAGCTCAAGAAACAGCCTTGAAACATGAAAATACCAAAAGCGTAATCGGTTCCAAAAAGAAATGAAAAACAATGCAAATGCAAGGTAAATGAGTCCTAAATGTAAGAATATGCAATATTTCATAAGTAAAATGCTATGCGTGAATGATGTAAAATGCAACGCATCAGGGAAATGATAACCTAAAAACAACAAATGACAACAACAACCAAGTATACTTGTTTGTTTGATTAAAAGTTCCTTCTTCTCTTAACAAGTTTTGGTGGTGGGAGAGGTTTTCACCATGGAGGCGAAGATGCCTCCAAAGCCGCAAGCAATCGTTCAATTGTTGAATATCTCCTCTGAAACTTTGCATATAACTTTATCATTGAATTCATGTTGAGTAGACCAAAATTCACAACAACCTTTTTTATATAAAAAAAATACATTGAGAATTCGATATCTATAATTTACAAATAGTTTTTATAAAAAAAAAGTCATTTGGTAATTTAACTTTACACTAATTTTTATTATTGTACCAATAATAAATGAAATAAAATTTTCTAGCAAATTTAATTTATTATCAAAATTCGAATATTTAATGAACAAAATGTAAATAAAACATCTCCACCTATTAAATTTAAATAGAAAAAAAATTAAATTTTTAAATATTTTTTAAATATATTTAGCTCAGTTGGTTGAGCAGGGTGCGTGAGTTGTTATAAATCCCTGATACCTGTCTTTGATTCCTACAGATAAAAAAAATGATATTATTACACATTATTATTTAATTTTAATAATTAATATATTTAAATGTATTATTAATTAAATAGGAAAAAAATAAATTTTTAAATATATTCTTTAAATATTTTTAAAAATAATATGACTTTGTGTCATTATTTAATTTTAATAAATAAATATTTTTTTTGTAGCTATTTAATTGTATTATTATTTAATATCCATTTTTTCCCAAAGTATTTGATTAATTTGACACAAAAAAATTAAATATATTAAAAACACATTAACTAAAAAAAAATCAGGTTAGAATTCGGGTTTCCTAAACCCGAATTCCTAACCGGCTTTAAAAAAATTCGGGTAGCACAACAGAATTCACACCCTCTACAGTAAATAGGGCCATTTAAGGAAATTTTTGTGGGGGAGGACCACTTACGGAAATTAAAAACAGAAAGTGTACATTCATGGAAAAAAGTCAGTCTCTACAGTTGAAAATTCAACTGCATGAATCTCAATAATTGAAAATAAAATTTATATATTAATAATAAAATAAATAAGTTAAAAAAAATTTCTACCATTGGATTTGGAACTGCATCACCCTGCAGTTCATTTTAAACTGCAGGTGATCCTTTTCCATGAGGAATCTCTCTCTCTCTCTCTGAATCTGATGCTCCAACTGAAGTGTGACATAGGATGGGCCATAAGTATTTATTACCCATGTCTATTGGGCCCTTGTGGAGAAAGTCCATGACTGAACATTGCATGATCAAACAAATTCAAATATGCTTCAATTCCTTTCTAGTTGGACGAATGAAATTGAAGAAACAAAAATTATTTTGGTGGTGGCGGTGGGCATACCAAAAGGAGATGAAAAAAACGAATCAATATATTACTAAGTAAAAAACATATTTTTTTTGTCGGCAAGTAAATTTATTTATATATACAATAAATATTGATGGATCAAGGGGTGGATTCGGTAGGCCAACTTGTCCCGCCTCGCCTTCAACCCGTTAGATTGACAGGTTATGCGGGGTGAGTTAAGGTAACTTGGTGGGTTGAATCACTTAAATTATCCTATCTTTTTTGGTAGATTAAGTGAGTTGACTCGATGGATTCAACTCGCTTTATCACCTCATGAACAAACCTATCTATTAGTGGCCTATGGCTTGACTCGCATTGGTCTTATTCGACTTTGACCTATTTATTAATTAAGGCAAGTTAATGTTATTTTAAGAAAAGTGACAATTTTTAGAAAATGATTTTGGCTAAAATTACACGTGCCATGGTTTCCTTCGAATCTCATTTTATATTTTTGTAATTTTTTAATCAACTTTTTAGAAAAATGTCAACATTCCATGTTACCTTTTCGTGTGATCCGTACATATGCTATTAGTATTAAATAGCAACGCCATTTTTTAAATTATCCAACATGTTTTAAACCTAATAAGTTGACTTATTGTTCTATTAATTTTTACTATAATATTGTGAAATTACTATATATGTGAGTCTATTTAATATTTAAAAGGTTTTTACTAAAAATAGGTTTTAAATTAAAGTTTAAGATTTTTTTTAAAAAAAATTAGGTTAGGCCTTTGAAAAATACATATGCTAAGAAAAAAAAAACTGACTCAACCTTTGATTTTGAGAAATAGATCAAGATTGATCATGGTGAATTTCACCCTACATATTTGGAATCAGAGGCCTTTAGAGAAAGGGATTGAAAGGTAGAGAGCTTGAGAGAAATGAATTCTCAAATAATAACATATTTGATTAAAAAAATACTACTAAATTATTATATATTGGTACACTTATTTATAATGAATGTTGAGCACTATTAGTTAGCAACTGATGCTATTGCTACATATTGATAAGAATTCTAAGCTTGATAACGATTTTAATTGGTTTATTCCACACAGAAGTACTTCGCTCCACTCAGCACAGGTATGATACCTACGATTGTATGAAGCAAAATTCTGCAAATTAAATAACCTCGCTTAGCAATTTTCCATTCACGCTGGTTAATCTTTTAACAAGAGCATTGATACACGCGGAAAAAAAAGTACCACACAAAATTTTCACATGCCTTAAATCCCCACCATGCTTGAAAATACAGTACATCATTTATCACTTCGCATCCACATCAATAAAACTCGAGCCGTTGTAAGATTTTTGTACTTGAAGTTCTGTCTACTGAACTTTTCCCCAGCAAACATTAATTGCAACGGCCAGATGAAGTGGGGCATCGAAGTTATCGTACATCAGGTTACAGCCAAAAATAGTTACCAAATTTTTAAGATCTATAATGCATGTGATGCCACTGAGCCTAGTTGGGTTAATGGGGTGGTAAGTCTTAACCAAATAAAACAAGTCATTATATAAGCATCTACATGATGGACAAGAATGAAGCTATCTGGGAAATGCTGGCCCAGTTACTGGTAGCATAAAATTATGTAGAGTATTAAATTGCCCAAGGATACTCTTGGCATTTTATATTAGTTATGGGACCCAAATTAATTCCTGTAAAGAAAGCTAATGCTTTCAAATATTTATGTCCATGTTACATGTATGTGTGATTACATGCAGACTTTTTCTCCCTTCATTTCTTTGGATTCCCATTTCAGATTGCTTGACTATTGAACACCTTTTTAATTATTTGTTGAAGAATTTTATATTTCTTCACTAACAACTAGCTTATTGAGGTCCTAACAGAAACATTGTTGCCATAACGTTTTACTCACTGATATATAATCATTATCTATGTCCATTTAAGGTCTGTCTTTTTGTCTCTTTTCCTGGTAAAGTTTTATTCTTTTTCTTAACTTTATCATAAGCTAGGGAACACTTGCCGGTTTGCAGTTGAACAATCCCTCCCACCTTGGTGGTTCAACATCATCCACATGCTCTTCCAATCTATGAAAAGAGAGTTTTTTTAGTGGGCATGAGTTGGGACATCTCATTATCCTCCACTTTCTTTTCATTGATCTTAAGCTGGCTATCTAAGCAAACATAATGATTGTAATTCTTTAACTAATTATTGCGATTGTCATTGAAATATTAAAGCTTCCAAGTGGCAAATATACGGTGGTAAAGTTGGTAACCGAAAGTCCCTTTTATGGGATCAAATAAGCAATAGATTATTCATTATTGGCTATTCAAATTTTGACTATGGTGAAAGACTGAAAGGATTATTTGAAACTTATTGTGATACCTGTCTCTCCCTCTACGTCTCTAACTTGAGCGTCGGAGTGTCCTTGCAGGTACATCCCCCACCAGTCACGGAGGTGATCTCGACGGAGCCACCGCACCAGAAGGCTTACCAAAATCTGGCAAGAACATTTGGCGCCCACCGTGGGACTCGGTGAAATTATTCCCAGCCACACCAATCGCAACAAGATTAACCTAATGACAACGACCCAGAAAGAAGCAGCGAACCATGAAAAGCGACCATAGGAGGGGGAAACCCAAATCCTGGGCGTACCACCTCCAAGGGATACCTAGGGAGGTAACCCCAACAACGTGGCGCCCTTCCCGCGTCAGGTGCTTGAGAATCACCCACTGATCCAAGCCCTGCAAAGGGAAGTTAACACGCTGAAACAGAGCAACGCTAAGGAGATAGAAGACCTCCGCAGGGAGAACGCTATCCTCCGAGAGCAATATCAAAAACTGCAAGAGGACCGGAACGGAGTTTCGGCAGCCCACGCCGCTATCAACGGGTTCTCGGCAGCCCACGCCGCTACCAACGGACTATCGGCGGCACATACCACCGCCAATAGACACCCTGACCGAACAGAGCAGGAAGACACCACTTGGAGCGAGGCAGACCGAGCAACGACCCAATTAGAGTCCAGACCCGCCTCAGGATCGCGAGCACCACCAAGGCGGAGTATGATACCCGAGACAACGAGGCGACACCCGTTTGTAGATGGAATCATGGAGACTCCGCTACCGGCTGGGTGGAAGCCGTTATCCATGGACAGATACGATGGGCTGACCGACCCCGACGAGCACATCGACGCATTCGTCACACAGGTGAACCTGTACACAAACGACGACGCCATCATGTGCCGGGTTTTCCCAACGACTCTGAAGGGAGCAGCGTTGAACTAGTACACACGACTCCCCGCACTCAATCGACTCTTTTGCCACGTTAGTCGCTCGTTTCGGCGCTCAATACGCTACGAGTCGACCCCACCACCTGACGGCAGTAGCACTGGCCAATATACGGCAAGAAGACAACGAGTCTCTCAGGGACTTCATGGAAAGATTCGCCGAGATCTCTGTCAAGATCCGAGACTTGAATCCACAAGTGGCATTGACCACCATGCTCATGGCGCTAAAATCTGGACCTTTTTCAGACAGCCTCTGCAGGAAACCGCCACACGACATGGACGAGCTCCGAGCTAGAGCAGCAGGATATATTCAGATGGAAGAAATGACCAAGTTCAGGGAACGGGTCAGAGGCGAATCCTCTAGAAAACAAGAAGAACGAGAGAGACCAGGAACAAGCCGAGAGCGGAGTAGCAAACCTAGAAGCGACAGACCGCCCCGTGCAAGATTTGCCCATTATACCCCTCTAACGGATAGCAGAGCACGAGTCCTGGAAGAAGCCTGCAGCGCCGAACTGATAAGCCTGCCTACTCGAAACAGCTCCCCAGAGAAAGCAGATAGGTCCAAATTTTGCAGATACCATAGAGTACATGGACACACTACAGAGGAGTGCACCACCCTGAAGGATAAGATTGAAAAACTTATCCAACAAGGCAAGTTACGACGCTTCGTCCGAGACGACAGCCGAAAACCCGTGCAAGAACGAGTCCGGGATAGGGAAGACTATCGCGATAGAAAAACCCGACGCACGGAAGAGCCCCGCCAGGAACAGCAAACCAAACCTCCCGAAACTCGACTCCGAGGCGTTATCAACACAATAGCAGGAGGATTCGCTGGAGGTGGTTGTTCGAGTTCGGCAAGGAAGAGACATCTGCGTAGTCTCCGATCAATCAACTCGGCCTCAACAAACCCCAGAGTACACAAGAAAATGCCACCTATAACTTTCACAGACGCAGACTTCGAAGGCATAGAGCCCAATCATGATGACCCGATGGTGGTCAAAGTTGAAGTCGCAAACTGGTTGGTGTGCAAAGTCCTAGTCGACCAAGGAAGCTCGGTGGATATCCTGTATTGGTCCACTTTCAAACAGCTAGACATCCCTGAAAATAAGGTACAACCATACACCGAACAGTTAGTCGGATTCGCAGGCGAAAAGGTTGATACCAGAGGCTATATTGACCTCCTCACGACTTTTGGAGATGAGACGGGGTCCAAGACCATCACGGTCAGGTACCTCCTAGTCAACGCCCTCACTTCATACAATATTCTTATAGGCAGGCCAGCACTCAACAAATTAGGGGCAATAATTTCAACTCCACATCTGGCAATGAAGTTCCCAAATTCAGAAGGAAAAATAGTAACAGTCAAGGCTGATCAGGAGGCAGCCCGCGAGTGCTACTTAGAAAGCCTAAAGATAGCCAGCGGCAAAAAGATCCCAGAACTGACGATAAAACACGTAGCATGCACTTCTCTTATAACGCCAATAGAGGAGAATGACCTAGATCCCAGGGAGACCGAGCCGAGAGCAGAGCCCACAGAACAGGTAAAATCCTTCCAAATAGGAAGAGAGTCAGGGCAGTGCACGAAACTCGGGACTCAGCTAGAAAGCGAGACCGAAGAAGCTATTGCCAAAGTCCTATTAGACAACGCCGACTTGTTCGCATGGTCAGCCGCCGACATGCCCGGAATAGACCCAGGCTTCCACTGCCACAAGCTTGCCATTTACCCGGAGGCCAAACCGATCTCCCAAAAGAAGAGGAAACTCGGGGCTGAAAGAGGAGAAGCCGTAAAAGAAGAAACTGAAAAGTTACTCGGCGCCGGCTTCATCAGGGAAGTTCAATACACAACATGGCTCGCAAATGTGGTGATGGTTAAAAAGGCGAATGGAAGATGGAGAATGTGCACTGACTACACGGACCTTAACAAAGCATGCCCAAAAGACTCATACCCGCTGCCAAGCATAGACAAGTTAGTAGATGGAGCAGCCGGTTACCCGATCCTGAGCTTTCTGGATGCATACTCCGGGTACAACCAGATACCAATGTACCCACCGGATGAGGAAAAAATGGCATTCATAACTGACACGGCCAATTACTGTTACACGGTAATGCCATTTGGATTGAAGAACGCAGGAGCAACATACCAGCGTCTAATGGACAAGATCTTTACAAAACAACTCGGCAGAAACCTGGAAGTCTACGTCGACGACATGGTGGTTAAAAGCAGAGAACCAGAATCGCATCCAGGGGACCTGACCGAAATTTTCGACGAGATCAAAAAACATAATATGAGGCTAAACCCTGAGAAATGCGTATTCGGGGTGCATGGCGGAAAGTTTTTAGGATTCATGCTCACCCACAGGGGCATAGAAGCCAACCCGGAAAAGTGTGCGGCTATCATAAGCATGAGAAGTCCGGGTAACATAAAAGAAGTACAACGGCTAACTGGAAGACTGACGTCCCTATCCCGTTTCTTGCCAAAAGCAGCAGAAATAGCCAGACCCTTTTTTCAACTACTCAAGAAACAACAAGACTTCGGATGGGATGAAAAGTGTGAAGAAAACTTCCTAAAGATAAAAACACTACTTTCATCACCACCAATTCTAACAAGACCTGAACCCGGCAAGGACTTAATACTATACTTAGCCGTCTCGGGAGACGCAATCAGTTCGTTCATTATCCAGGAAGAAAATCAGACGCAAAAATCAGTCTACTACATAAGCCGAGTATTGAAAGATGCCGAAACCAGATATCAAAAGATAGAAAAGCTAGCGTTAGCCCTAGTCACCTCAGCACGACGGCTACGTCCATATTTTCAAAGCCACCCAATAGTGGTACGGACAGACCACCCAATACGACAGATACTGAGGAAACCAGAGCTAGCCGGACGAATGATAGCATGGTCGGTAGAACTATCCGAGTTTGACATCAAGTACGAACCGAGAGGGCCTATCAAAGCACAGTGCCTAGCCGACTTTATTGCTGAACTAGCACCAGTAGCGGAAGCGCCCCTCCCATTCTGGACCCTTTATGTGGATGACTCCTCGAATGAAAAAGGTAGCGGAGCAGGAGTCATAATTGAAAGCCCTGAAGGGATTATCCTGGAACAATCACTCAGATTCGACTTCAGCGCATCCAACAACCAAGCCGAGTATGAAGCCCTGCTAGCAGGGCTAAAACTCGCCAAGGAAGTAGGAGCGAAACACCTTAGATGCTGGAGCGATTCAAAACTAGTCACTGGGCAAATGAATGGATCCTATCAAACGAAGGACCCCCAGATGACAAGATATTACCACTTGGCCTCCCAGTTGAAGAACGAATTCATTAGTTTCGAGCTCGACCACATTTCGAGAGAACAAAATGAAAGAGCCGACCTGCTGTCAAAGTTGGCAAGTACGAAGAATAAAGGCCAGCACAGAACCATCATACAGGAAACAATATCCACGCCGAGCGTCGAAAAAATTGTTTCTAATATTAACTCGGCTGACAGAGAATGGATGACCGAGATATGGAACTTCTTAAAGGAAGGAACCCTCCCAGAGAGCCGGGAAGAAGCCAAAAAGATCAGAAGAAGGGCCAGCTACTATGTTATAGAAGGAGAAGACCTTTATAGGAGAGGCTTCACAGCACCACTGCTGAAATGTATCACGAAGGCTCAGGCCGAATATGTGGTAAATGAGATGCACAAAGGGATATGTGGAATGCACTCAGGAGGAAAAGCTATGGCCTCCCGAACTCTAAGAGTCGAATATTACTGGCCAACGATGCGCCGCGACTGCGCCGAATACGTCAAAAAATGCGAAGAATGCCAAAAGTATGGCAACTTATCCCATCTACCAGCAGAAGAATTGCACAATATCACAGCACCCTGGCCCTTCGCCCTATGGGGAGTTGACATATTAGGCCCTTTCCCACTCACTAAAGGACAAGTGAAGTTCCTCCTCGTCGGAATTGACTACTTCACAAAGTGGATCGAGGCCGAACCCTTGGCAACTATCACCGCCCACAACATGCAAAAATTCATATGGAAAAATATCATATGCCGTTTCGACATCCCCCACTCGGTGATTTCTGACAACGGTAGACAGTTCACCGAAAAGAACCTCGAAGAGTTTTTCAAAAACCTAGGGATTCGGCACCGAGTGACCTCAGTGGAACATCCGCAAACTAACGGACAAACGGAAGCCGCAAATAAAGTGATACTCGGAGAACTGAAGAAGCGAGTAGGAGACGCTAAAGGAAGTTGGGCAGAAGAACTTCTCGCGATCTTATGGGCATATCGTTGCACACCACAGTCAACAATAGGGGAAACCCCTTTCAGACTCTCATACGGATCAGACGCCATGATACCAGTAGAAGTCGGAGAGCCCTCCCTGCGAAGAACAAATTTCGTCCAGGAAAACAACGATCAATCACTCAGGCATGCACTCGACATGACCGAAGAGACGCTCAACGAGGTCCAAGTCAGAATAGAGGCCTGTAAAAGAATAGCCGAGATGAGGTATAACACCAAGGTCAAACCAAGAAACTTTGAAGCTGGAGACCTGGTTTGGAGAAAATGCGGAGAAGCCAGAAAAGCTACAGGAGAGGGTAAATTGGCAGCCAATTGGGAAGGCCCCTTCAGAATAACCGAGTCGCTGGGAAATGGAGCTTACCGATTGGAGTACCCATCCGGCAAAACCATCCCCCGAACTTGGAACGCGACACACCTAAAGTTTTACTACAGTTAGAAAAGTTGTAAGTGGTGATGTACTCTTTTTCCTACTTTGACATTTTTTCCCAAGAGGTTTTTTGTCAAAGAGGTTTTAACGAGGCACACCCAATTTCTCTCATTAATGAAACTCCTTCAGATTATCTATTTAAGATTACAATTAACCGCGTAGACCTTTACAAGGATACAAAAAGCGAGTTAAACATAACTGAGTAAAGGATACAAAAGGCGAGTTATAATTAACCTCGTAGACCTTTACAAAGATACGAAGGCAAGTTACAATTAATCGCGTAGACCTTTACAAGGATACAAAAAGCGAGTTAAACATAACCGAGTAAAGGATACAAAAGGCGAGTTATAATTAACCGAGTAGACCTTTACAAAAATACGAAGGCGAGTTACAATTAAACCGCGTAGACCTTTACAAGGATACAAAAAGCGAGTTAGCGAAAAACCATACGAGTAACAAAGAAAAGTCATTTAACACCCTACTCGAAAGGCCGGGTGCGAGCCCTGAATATAAATTTCATTAAGTACCCTATTCGATAGGCCGGGTACGAGCCTTACAAAAACAAGGAAAATTAAAAAGGAACATCTCCTCCTTCCTGGATGTTGTCCCCGGCGCCGTCCTCACCAAGCGCAAACTCCTCAACCAACTCCCCCTCTTTGTTGACATCCTTGTCCACGTCAAAAAGAGAAGTGTCGGCATCCTTGAAGAAATACCGAACTTGGCGAAGTGCCTTGCTGAACCCGGCCTCATGGGTCTTCACAATCTCATCCAAAGCCTCACCCAGATCGCCCTGCAGCTTAGCCTCAGACTCGGCAGCCTCAGTCCTCGCTTGAGCAAGCTCGGAAACGAGCCTATCCACCTCAGCCCGTAATTCCCGAGCCGAGTTCTCAGAAGCAGCTAAGGAAAGTTTTAAGTCCTCCTCACGACTTTCAACTTCCCTCAATTTAACCTCCACTCCCTCTTGAGACCGCCGAGATTCTTCAGCGGATTGGAGAAGAGTCTCGTTGGCCCGGGTAGCCTCCAACAGAGCCTGCTCGGCCTTTGCAGCATTCTCCTTCACCATAGCTAATTCCCGGTGGCCGTGGTCGAACTCCTCAGCCCAATACTGAGCAATAGCCCATGACCGAGCTTGGAAGCGACAAACAGCCTCCATAGAAAGCATTGGCCCAGCATCCCTTAACATATCCCGATCAGCTTGACCGAGACTGTTGGCAGAGATAAGGGCCCCGGGATTGAAATATTTTCCCCAAAGCGAGGTCCGACCTTCTTTCATAGAAAGAAAAGCCGGATGCCTCTCAACAGCAGACCCCGAAGCCTCAGCACCGGGTGGACTCGGTTTCGACCTCTTCGAAGGACCATCCACTCCTTGAACGACCTCTCGCTGATCCCTCTTCGGAGGAGAAGGAGGAGGAGGAGGAGGAGGAGGAGGAGGAACAGGCGGAGCAACTCGAACCACCTCGGCAGCGGCCTCCTTGCCCTTCAATTTCTCCAACCTTTGCTTTTTGGCCGTTCTATAATCAAATTTTCCCATCACAGCTGCAAAAAAGACAAAACATCAGTAAAAAGCAAAGTAGAAGAAGAAAAATCGAGTAAATAAAAGGTACTCACCGGCCCAATCCTCTCTCGGAGTCCGAGAAGAAGGAATTCCCACGAGTGTTTTACAGGACAAGGAACGCGGTAACTTACACAGCGTGATCATGTCATCCTGATCCTCAGGAGACATGTCCACAACCTGCCAAGACAGCCGCTTGTTCGGGGAGTGGGTCCAATAGAGAGGGAACCTCGGCTCCCCACGGCCATCAAAAAACTCAACCTCTCCTTCCGAACCTGGTCGGACACGAAAGAAACCACTCTTGAAATTTTTCCAAGAGGAGGTATAAGGACTAAGGATGGACCGACCAGGAATCCCAGTCAAAGAGACCCAACCCCCCTTTTGACTCTCTTTTACTTTATAGTGATATAAAAATTTAGGAGCAGTAGGAGTTATAAAGAATTTACTACAGAGCACCCGGAAAGCCTGGAGAGAAGCCCAGGAGTTCGGATGCAACTGCGTGGGAGCAACATTCAGCGCCCGAAGAACGTCAGCCTCAAACTGGTCAAACGGCACTGTAATGCCGAGAACCGAGAACAAGGCTTCATATACAAAAGTAAAGTGTGGATGGCGCGAGTCAGCGGACATAAAAACTCGGTCATCGGGCCCACAAGGTTCGGCATAGAACATACCCAGGCGTTCCGAATGACACAAGTCAATAGTTGCAAGAAAGGAAGACAAAGCTTCCTCGATCTGATACCGACAAGCATATGCACCTACCTCCCCAGCCACCCAAGAATAGCCGGAAGTAGTAACAGGAGAATATACCTTTCTACCCCTAGGATCAATAGGTTGGGGAACAGAAGGAGGTAGAAGACGAGCACGCCGAGTCTCAAGAGGATGATCCTCAGTGGCCTCGGAATCCTCTAGAACCACTACCCCCCTGACTGGAACAACCAAAGGTGCTTGCGCAGGGTCGACGGATGGATGAACCACCCCGACACCCGCAGCGGCAACGTTTGCCGCTGACGCACCATCGCTAATTCTATCAGAACCAGGACGGCGCGAAGAAGAACCACCATCGGAACCCTCTCCGATGGTGCGAACCTCCGGCGTAAGCATACGACCCCCGCCAGAACGCCCAGAATCCCCAGAAAAAGAAGACATTATAGAACCAGAAAAAGAAATGGAAAGGAGATAAGGCGTACCTGAACAAAGGACAAAGAAAAAACCTAGAAGGAGAACAAAATGGCGCAAGGGAGAAAAAGCTTGCGGGAAGACAAAACACAGAAATGAGAGTGAGCACCAATGTCAACAGTGCCCCTTTATATAGAACCCCAAACATCGCGAATGCGAAAGGGCGAAACGGTCCGAACCGTTGGATCAAGACCCTTCACTAGGCCAATCAACGGCTAGGAAGGCTTGAGACCTTTGGGAATCCCTAAACCGTTTCAAAATTCAAAAAAGTAATCACTGGCGCCGCCCTTGGGAACCGTTACGACGTCAATATGTCTGAAACGACGTCTTCACCAAACCACGTGACGTTTCGAGAACCGAAAGCGTCTCGGCCAGATAAATCCAAAATTGGTATAACATTACTGAAGCTCCTACATTACTTCAGAGCTTGGGGGGCATGTGTACTACTCGGACTCGGCACTCCACCGAGTAGTCGAGTTGACCGAGTAAGACTTATCACTCGGACTCGGATGATAATAACGGAAAGAATATATCTTACCATGTGATAAGATATAGAAAGATCAGGCCATAAGATAAAGATAGAAGATAGAATTATCTCTATCTTCATTACGAGATTTGAGGAGATTTGATAGGAAAATAACCCTATCAAATCTATCTCTTTACACCCTATAAAACCAGAACGATCCATCTCAATCGAGGTACGAAATTCTAATCCCACTTTGTGATACCTGTCTCTCCCTCTGCGCCTCTAACTTGAGCGTCGGAGTGTCCTTGCAGGTACACCCCCCACCAGTCACGGAGGTGATCTCGACGGAGCCACCGCACCAGAAGGCTTACCAAAATCTGGCAAGAACACTTATGTTGTATTTTTTTGGGTTATCTTAGAAGGCACATGTCCTACATTGTTTGGTCTTGCAATTTTTTCAGTGTTTATATATCAACTTGTTCGATATTCAATAGTATCCTATGCTTATCAGTCTCATGAGTCATGATCGTTCTAGCTGATATTGTGACCAACACAGTTGTGTTTGCTATTAGCATTCGGAACCACAGTTGCTAATGTTTTGTTGCTGACACACAACAAAGGGTGACATATTCCCCACATGATGGACAGATCACAAACTAAAATTCGCTTGGATCAGTCATATAAGTAACATATTCTCTTGTAAATTTAAGCGTCATCAAGCAAATAGCATATTTTACTATGCTTTATAAAAACTTATTTTATAGTAACTACTGAATTTTCTTTTCTTTTTTTTATGTATATCCTAAAAGGCCAAAGTAAAGAAAATTGTATATTTTAGAGAACTTTTTCAAAAGCATACACCTCAGAGGTGTTCAACTGGTAAATGTTCAAATGCTTTATAGTCATAAAGCTTGGTTTCTTTGGGGAGAAATTGTGTGAACAAGTGGTTCAATTAGCTAACCATTTGTGTATTACACAATTACTATATATATAGTAATGTTCAGATTTCTTTATCAACTTTCTATCTGTTTTGAGAACGTGCTAGAAGTTCAAAGCAAGAGAAGCTTTTGGATGCATCAATGAACAAGCAACGTCTCTGTACAAGCCAGGCTGTCCCTGTTGAAATTTAAGAATCATCTTTAATTGGTTAAAAGAAAGTAAAGCCATTGTCTTCCACCATAGAACTTAAACGCTTCATACAATGCCACCACCAGTTTCTTTATTTATCACTTCTACTTTTAGTTCAAATCCCTAAATTTTGACCATGGAAGTCAAATTCCTTCACCAAGTTTAAGTCCCATGAGATGTTTTTGTTCTCTTTTCTCTGCTTTGGCTTGGCTTCAAAATAAGTCAGGCTGTATTTGGATTAGTAGTTGTAAAAAATTTATTTCATAATTAATTATAATAAAATTGCTTTTATGTTATAATATGTTAGTGTTAATGGAATTATTTAAGATCATTTTTTTAATGTATACGAAATTACTTTTCTATAGTAAATAGTTGATGAAGATTTTAAATTATGATCTTTTTGAGCGAGCTCAGTTAGTTATAAATCACTTATTGAAATAAATTATGGTTATAATAGTTTTTTATATTAAAATAAGAGAATTTTTTTGGTACCTCCACTAATTTTAGGGGTTTTGATACTGTTAATTTTTAAATCAATAGAGTATAAGTTACATTATCATGTTATTATTTTGATATTTAATATTAAATTTATTATATATTTAATCCTTATTTAATTAAAATATTTTTTAAATAAACTTTTTAACCTCAGGAAATCAGACCTTCCAAAGTGACCCAAATTAATATTATAATAACCATTCCATTAGCTATCTATTTATGTGCAAAGGGACAAACAGTGAAATATTTTCATACCAAAAAATCAGCAAACCAATTATCTACCCAAACTACAAATCGCAGACCAAAACAACAACTTTCCATCAGCAAAGCATCACGAAAATTGAATGATTGCAAATCTTCAACAAATCTCAGCAAAACACGATAAATCATGATAGAGGCATAGATGTACATAGCTCGTTAAATACACAACACAGGATAGGCAGCCCAATCATAGAATGTAACAGAAAAACCATTACACCTTGCCTTCATCCACTTCCAGGCAGTAAGCTTAATAGAATCTAGCAATAAGTCCTCATCTGGCAGTTTTTGGTTAAAAACAGTATCATTCCTGTGTCTCCAGATAGACCATATAGTCATAATTCCCACCATTTCACTCTTCGCTTTGAGCCTGAAACATAGCTGGCAATGCTACATCAAAATAACGCTTCTGCAATTTCTTTATGGTATCCGAGCAGGTATACCTGCAAGCCAAAAAAAAAAAAAAATCAAATCATGTCATCAAACAATACTAGCTCATCCCTCCCAAAAACAGAACCAGAGCTAAACATTCAATCTTTCCACCAATGCTCAAGTTTTATTTCGATGAAACTGAGCACAAACAACTTCATATTGTGGCGTAACCAAATTACACCCTTGGTTCGAAGTCTTGGTGTTCTCCATCATCTCTCCAATGAAGAAAAACCAGTAGAGGAAATTAAGGGTGACAAAGGTGAGAGTAGTCCAAATCCAAATTATCAAAAGTGGATCACCAATGATGATCTCTTATGCTCGTGGTTAAAGAAAAGTGATAGAGAGGTTAAACATTGATATACAAACTTTATTTTAAAAAGTTTTTTTTTTCTAAATAAAAAGGTTTAGGTGAGTTGGGTCCGGAGCCTAAAGATTTTTTATTTAGAAAAAAAAACTTTTTAAAATAAAGTTAGTTGATATTTCTGTCCTTGTTCCCACTTTTACAATTTTTTTCCTGTAGATTCTACCGTGGACTACTGTTAGGTTCGTTTCATATGGTCCACCGGTTAGCCACCAAAAATACCGGCTATAGCAAGTAAAACACGGATAGAACCGGTGAGCTACAGTGTTTAAAAAAGTTTTTAAAATTGCAAATTAGTCCTGAAAGTTCAATTGATCAACCACAGCGAGATTACACAACGCGATAATTCTCCATGTCTTTTCCCATATCTGCAACCAATTTGCAATATGAAGCCGGTTGAATATCAATGTTTAACCTCTCTATCACTTTTCTTTAATTACTATTTTGAAATGTAATTTAGTTTATCATGTAGATACAAATGAAATATCAAATTCCTTGTGCTTAAATTTATACAATGACAAAAAGCATGGAGAGATGGTTTCTTAAGATTCATTGCCCCAATATTGTTATCAAGTTCCAAATTTCAATCATCTTCCAAATGTTGATTTCTCGCTCAACCATCCCACCCATTGGAGAGCACCAAGCGATGCCCCTCCTCCCAGTGGACTTGAAAACTGAAAAAATGTTCACCATGTTGAGATTGGGATCTGGAAGCAATAGGAAAGGATATTTCCTTGAATTCGAGCAAAGATGAGCCTGGTGGAGACGAAAACAATGAACACACGGCTCCCGCAAACCTAGTCAGAGTCATCACCGCAAACCCAATTTCAGAAGCATTTTGCAAAAAAATTTCCCAAATTGATAATGGCACCCTTTAATTTCAGACTCCAAAAGAAAAGGTCCCAATTGAACACTAATAAACACTGCCAACAACACCCTCCGTCAGTTTCAAAGGAGAATCTGAAGTGGGTTTAGCAACAAAGATCCATGCTTTTTTTGGGTGTATGGGGGGTGAAGAGAATTAGAGAATGGTGGTCAATGGTGGTGTAAGAGGGTATGTGCTTTTCACCTTTTGTGTGTAGGACGCGGTGCTGCTGTTGCCATTGACGGCAAATTGACGGCGAGGGTCATGGCTGGAGGACACAGTGTCGCTCTTGCCAGTGTCGATGCCATTGTCGAATGGGGAGGGGGTATATGGTGCTGCACTTGCTGCTCTGACGGAGTTTCACTTTCCCAAATCTATGAAATAATCATTTGCAAATGCATCCATATGTTGGTTTTATACAAGGACTAAATTGCAAAATTCATAACTACGTATTATTAAGTCACCGGTTTTTAATCTCATCCCTTCATTAGTTTACTAATATATGAAACGGTCAGGAATGGTGGTCCACTGATGGACCACCTACTTAATGGTTGCACGGTAGAATTTACCTTTTTTTCCTATACGAAAAACTATAAATTTTAGTTCCTATTATTCCATGCTATTGTTAAAAGTTAAAACGGCTACAAAATGTTTTACGAGTCTAAAACTGCTAAATATTTTTCCACAACAAAAAATTTTGTAACAATTTTAAACTAGCATAAAATTTTGAAGTGATTTTATATTGTTAGAAATTTTTGGCAGCAGTTTTAACACCATAGCCTCATTAATGATGTTAACTGTAAAAACTAAAATTTAACTTATACTATGTGTGTACACAATTGAAACTTACTGTTTTTTTTCTTACTATAAAGAAAAAATCTTAAAATAAGGATGATGACTACCATTAATTAGTAAAGGACACCATAGCTATTGTTCTTGACGGTGCTGGAATTACATTTTAATAAATTTATCATTATTAATACTAGTACTTTGTAAGATTGAAAAATATTCTCTCCTGTCATTTTTATAAAAAATTAAAGGATGTTTTTTTTTTAATTATAAAAAATATAGATTCACTT
The DNA here is from genome assembly GCA_026413185.1 of Pueraria montana var. lobata. NCBI lineage: Eukaryota > Viridiplantae > Streptophyta > Magnoliopsida > Fabales > Fabaceae > Pueraria > Pueraria montana. The sequence continues at coordinate 14,182,778 of CM048656.1, forward strand.
TAAGATGTATTAATTGTTAGTTTTTTTTTTTTATATTGTAAAATTTATTAATGAGATACCTACTCATTTTCCATACATTTATTGGTCTATTAACAATATATACAAGTTATATTTGTTGGTGGAAGTGCAGTGTCATGAATGTAATCACTATTTAAACCAATCAATTTAAAAAATACTTTTAAAATAAAATTAAAATTTATGATATTATTAATTATAATTAATTAATTTAATTATTTTTATTGATTTTGATAATTTAATTATTTGTTTCTTATATAAAAGAGATGGAAGAGTAGTATCATATACCATAAATTTTTTTATCTTGTTTTCAAATTTCAAGATTCTGTGGGTTTGGCCACTCCGGAATTCAGCGAAGGAGACAACTGAGTAGATGAAAATTCGTTGAATTTGAACCGACAAGCCTTCTGGATCACACAACACTCAAAGTCAAGAGTAACGCACACCACACTTAACTTAAACTCACTCCCAAATTCTTCGCTACTTCCCCACTCACCCAAACCACCTCAGCCACCAATGTCCGACACTAACATAATTCCAGTCTCAAACAACCTTCTCAGAAGACAATGCAAGAAGGAGAAGAAGCTGAAGAGGAGAAGGAACTGAATTGGAATTGGAATAGGAATAATTTCCAATGATAAACTCAAATTACCTCACCCTCTCTTTGCTACTGTTACTCTTATCCTTCACTCAACACCATGCGGCTACTTCCGATTCCGACCAAACCAACAACACTCCATTCGTGGGCGTGAACATCGGCACGGACGTCTCCAGCCTCTTACCCGCACCCGACCTCGTGAACTTCCTCAAACAACAAAAGATCACACACATCCGTCTCTACGACGCCAACCCCGACATCCTCCGCGCGTTGTCGGGTACCGACATCCACGTCACCATCAGCGTCCCCAACAACCAGCTCCTCGCAATCGGCTCCTCCAACACCACCGCCTCCTCCTGGATCCGCAAAAACGTCGCCGCATACCGCCCCGCCACCAGCATCACCGCCGTCTCCGTCGGCGACGAGGTCCTCACCACCCTCCCCTCCGCCGCACCCCTACTCTTGCCAGCACTCCAATCCCTCCACGCCGCACTCGTGGACTCCAACCTCCAAAACGACGTCGTCGTTTCGACCCCTCACTCCGCCTCCTTAATCCTCAACTCCTTCCCTCCCTCTCAGGCCTTCTTCAACCAAACCCTCGAAACCTTCATTCTCCCAATCCTCCACTTCCTCTCGCAAACGAATTCCCCCTTAATGCTCAACCTCTACCCTTACTACGTCTTCATGCAGAACAAAAACCTCGTCCCTCTCGACAACACCCTCTTCAAGCCCCTCCCACTCTCCAAACAAATGGTCGACCCCAACACCCTTCTTCACTACACCAACCTCCTCGACGCAATGATCGACGCGGCCTATTTCTCAATGAAGAACCTCAACGTCACTGATGTCGTCGTTCTCGTCACCGAAACTGGTTGGCCTTCTAAAGGGGACTCTAAGGAACCCTACGCCACCCTCTCCAACGCGGTCACCTATAATTCAAACTTGATTAAGCACGTTTTGGATCGAAGTGGCACCCCTCTGCACCCAGAAACCACTTCCAGTGTTTATATATACGAGCTTTTTAATGAGGATTTGAGGTCCCCGCCTGTTTCTGAGGCTAATTGGGGTTTGTTTTATGGGAACGCCACGCCCGCGTATTTGCTTCGTGTGTCTGGGATTGGGACTTTTCTGGCTAGTGATAATGCTAATCAGACTTATTGCGTTGCTGAGGATGGGGTGGATTCTAAAACCTTGCAGGCCGCGTTGGATTGGGCGTGTGGACCGGGGAGAGCGAATTGTTCTGAGATTCAGCCTGGAGAGAGCTGTTTTCAGCCCAATAATGTTAAGAATCATGCTTCTTATGCTTTTGATAGCTATTACCAGACTCAGGGGAGGTCTCCTGGATCTTGTGACTTCAAAGGGGTAGCTATGATCACAACCAGTGACCCCAGTAAGTCTTAACTGAAATCTCTAGTCTTTTTTGGTTAGAGTTTTTGAATTCAATTCATTTTTGCTAGGAATTTAATTCTCCATTATAATGTTTTGGTTGCTTACTGCTAGTGCTTCCTGCCGAATATGGGATTTTATTGTGTATGAGATTAGATTTCTCTAGATTCCGATTTTCATGTGGTCATTATGCGGTTATAATGCTTCTTGTTTTACTTGATTAGCTTGTTTTATGATGTTGAGGGAGAATCTGCCGTGTGAGATAAAGAGAAGGCTTGTGAATTATAACGATTGGAAAAAGGGGAAATTGGAACTGTGGGGGAGGCAATGATTTCTGATATGAAAAGTATTTTTATGTGGCACCCACATAATGCAAAGGCTCTTTGACTTGACTCTACTTTTACTTGAAAATTTTCAATTAAAAAGAGGGGACTTGAGATTGCAATTCCTTGTTGAGCAGGGGAAACATGAACCTTCCAATGACTGTGCCGTTTGGTTTAGGATTGGGACAGAGTTGGATAAAATTGATTTTGAAAAAAGCTAAGAAATTACATTGAATTGTGTGTTTTTATTAGAAAGTGAAGGAATTAATTCTCTATCGTCAAAACAAACGTGGTGTCAATAGGATGCTGGCTTGTCTGTGTCTGAGGTCCCCTGTTTGGCCGTTTACCCTGACAATTGCAGAGATTCTGTTTCATGTTTCTGGATTAACTTCATATACTAGTCACTTTCTTGCTGTTCAGTGTACAATTTTTCAGAGTTTCGTACATAATTCTTGCTTGCAAACCCAAGTATAGATACAATGCAAGCATACTTTCTCCATATCTATGTAAATATTGCATTTGCTCAAAAAGGGCTCCACCATTTTGTTTGTCTTTTGTATATTCCGGGTGTAAATGTAACAATTGTGATTAATATTTTTTTTACCACTCTTGTGGGGAATACCTTTGCAGGTCACGGCAGATGTATATTTCCCGGAAGGTAAGAAATTTTGTCTGCTTAGTTGCCAAGTTGTTTTTCATTGTTCTCTGGATCTAAACTTCTTTTTTTTTTTTTTTTTTAAAAAAAAGAAAAGAAAATTAAGAACTTTCTTCTCTGCCTAAGTGTGTGTTCTCATTCTCTTGATGCAGTAAGAATTTAAACAACAAGACAAAGGAAGTGGTGAACACTACTCAATCAAGCAATGCAGGGGAGAATTTAAGGTTCAGAACCTTTAGAAGCATCAAAATAAGTGCAATCAACAACATTTTGCACAATTACTTGGTTGCTGCTTTCCCCGTTTTGTTGTTATTCCTTTTGTGAGGTGCAAATAATTTTTTTTAGGGGTGTAGCTGGGAGAATATGTAGGATTAAATTTCTTAGAGCAAAGGATTTCTGGATGATCTGCTGTTCTAAACTTAGTGCTTAAGATAGGTGCTTCCTTTTAAGAAAGTAAAAGGGAGTTTGGGGGGGGGGGGGGGGGGGGGGGGGGGGGGTGGTTTGTAATTAAATATGTATCTTGAAATTATATTTGTTAATTAATTTATGAACATAATTGGAAATGAATCTTCTCAGGTTAATTTTTTATGACATGGTCATGTGAGGAGAGAGATGCACACAATGATCATAAACAGGGTTTACAAATTTTAATAGGCCCCGCTTGTTTATGGTCTTTGTTTACTCTCTTTCGCACAATGATTTTTTTTTTTTTTTTCAATTTTTCTTTTTGTTTACTGCTTCATTTTTCTCCTTACATTTTCTAGGAAGAAAGACTAAACAATTCAGTTTCGAAGTAAAATTTGAAGTTGAGGCTCTGTGCGGGTTCGCGCAGGAGAGAGGGAGAGAGTAGGCCTGGGATTCAGTTCTAGCTGGAGATGGGAAGATTGAATTGGAACAATGACCATCATTATATGATTTTTGTGGCGAGGTTGGGGACTTTTTTTTTTTTTTTACCAACTTCAAGGTAAAATTATAAATTTTAATCCGTGTATTTCATATGATGAATGTTTATTTTTATATAATTAAAAGGGAGCCGTTAATATCCACCTTAGTTGGTGTGTATTAGCAATCAACACCAAAAATTTTAGACTTAAAAATTCATTAGTTCTTTTGTTTATCAAAATTTAATTAAAGGATATTATTGTACTTTATCATTTAATTTAAAAAATAAAAAATCTTTTTTTTCTCTTTCCTCTCTTTTTTTTCCCACGATTTTCTTTCTCTTCTCTCATCCATTAGTTACTTCTCTCATCGAAAAATTCTTTTGTAATCGTCCTCTTCATCTCATTTTGTATTAATACCTTTGTCACATTTATATTCCTAATATTCACCATAGTTATGGAGTATTGGGCATTTGAGAATCAGGTATTAGAGAAAGTTTGAAGATATTACAAAATGGAAACATACATGAAAAAATGTATTAATACGAAAAATAAAAGGAAAAAGGTAGTTAAGCTAAAATAGTGGAGAAAATTGTGGAAAAAAATGGGAGAGAGAAAAAAAGATTTTTTATTTTTTAAATTAAATGATAAAGTACAATAATGTCCTTTAATTAAATTTTAAGAAACAAAAGAACTAATGGGTTTTTAAGTCTAAATTTTTTGGTGTTGAATGCTAATGCACACCGACTAGGATAGATATTAGCAGTCCCCTAATTAAAATTGATAATAAATAAATATATTTAAATATATAATTTAGATTTATACTCAAACTTAAATTATAATATAAGATTATTTTTAATTATTGATTTTTTTTTACTGAAATTTAGTTTAAAGATAAAGATAAGGATAATTTAAGATAGTATGAAGAGAAATTTTTTGGTAGGTTATGAGGGCAATGTTTAAATGCATCATTAAAAGAGAAAAGAGAAAATATCAATAAAAGAATATCTAATTGAGAGAATGAAATTTCAAATTGTATATTATAATTTATAATATAAGAGTGTCTTTATAAAAAAAGTATATAAATTCAAAATGTAAGAATAATTTTTAATTGGTTGATAGAGTAATTTTTTTAAACTAATATTATATGCTTATTAATTCTTTTAAAGTAGATTTCTTCAATTTTCAAAATTTTTCATATTTTTTTTAAATTGGCCCATCTTGCATAGGTAGTACATTGTCTTTTTGGATGGATAGAGTGGTTCAGTTGTGATCATGGGCTTATCTACCCAAGAGTGTTATTAATAAGGCCCACAACTCGAAGGTGTATAAAAGTATAAAAATATAGGTGAAGAAAAGTAAAAATATGTATGTAGTCAAAAATAAAAATAAAAATATATATGAAATAAAATGCGGTGAGCGTGGATCGAACACGCGACCTTCAGATCTTCAGTCTGACGCTCTCCCAACTGAGCTATCCCCGCTTGTTAAATTTTTTAATTATTATTTTAAATATAATATATTTGAATTCGGTCAGCTTTACGTGACTTCTATTCAATCAAGTTATAATTCCATTCGTATCTAAAGTATAAGAGGTTTTCTTTTCTTCTTTTTTAAGATTAAGATGAAGTAACAGAGTATGTTAATTCCGATATAACTGCTAGTTTGCTACGTTTAGATATATAGGTATGTTTTCTTAACAAAATTTACGTGTGGACACATACCATCTGTTTCGTCAACTTCAATATTAACGGCTTAAAATTAGATAAAAGATAATTAAATATTAAGTATTTTTATATTTTAATATGATCAGGTTGGGTTAGATAGTTGTACTTCCAAACCCAATACTTAATCTATTTACTTTAAGTTTACCCATCTTCAAATTGATTTTACTTATTAAACCTATCCAACTTGATATTTTTAGTCTGAATCATGTTAAGTTTATTTGATTGATCAAATCCATGATCACCCCTAATTGGTCCTCGGGCCAATATAAAAAATTTGAAAAAAATAAAAAATAAAAAACTAAAAAATGATTGGAAACTTGAAAAATTATTAAAAACTTGATAAAAACTGAAAAAGATTTTGTAGTTAGTAATGCTTTATTTTGTTTTATATTTTATTTACTTATTACTTCATACTTTAACTAAAGTACTAAACATTAATAAGTAACTTATCACTAGAAAATACATCACTTTTACAATTACTAGTTGGAAACAGGCACTCTGTGCCTTAACTGATTTTCCTTTCAATATTTAAAATTGGATGCAGTTTGAGTCTCTTGCTGTTCTAGTAGAATTCATTAACGGAGTACACGAATTTGAGTGAGAGACTAACTTTATATCCTTTATGTATATGTATGTACTGACTTTGAGGTTCTCACAAACTCATTCCAACTTTCTTTGCTCACTCTTTACTCGTTACTCGTTACAAACAAGAATAAGAAAGAGTGAGACCTTGTAGTTACAGCAGCTTCTTTATCAATTGGCGCTAAAACTTTGTTAACAATAGATCGAAATTTAATCTTCATAAACAATAACACTGTCCTTTTAACAAGTTCTATTGGTGGTGGGGGAGAAGAAAGTGTATTCGCAATGAGACTATGTAAAGCTCTTTCTTCTCTCATTCTTGTTCTTGCACTTGCATTCCTTTGTAACGGGGTCAACTGTAAAGACCCATATAGATTCTTCACTTGGAAGCTCACCTATGGTAACATTCACCCTCTTGGTGTCAAGCAACAGGTTCTTTTTTTTTTTTTTTTCACCAATTAGAAACTTCCATTCTTGATCTTCTGATTCTTCTGTCGTGGGCAACAAATGCAATATGTTTTCTTTTATGGCTTAACAAAGTGATGATCACTCTTGTGGAAGACATTGTTTGTGTTCAACGTGATTCTTGGTTTCAATTTGTAGGGCATCCTGATTAATGGGAAGTTCCCAGGGCCTCTCATGGACGCGGTTGCAAATGACAACTTGATCATCAATGTGCATAACTATCTTAGGGAACCATTGCTTATATCGTGGTACATTTCTTGTACCTTATTCCATACTCCTATAGTCGTGGTTTGTTCACTTAATCCTTCCCTTTGAAGCAGTCTTGAGGAATGCATGCTATTAATAATAATGAATCTTTGGTTACCAGAAAGAAAAATACCACCGTTAAACCACTCTCCCTTTTATCCAACAACATTATGCTTTTAGCTGCGAAAAACTAGTAACAAAAGAAAGTTAAGTGTTTCTTATAAAATGATCATGGTTCTCTTTTTATATATATAGGCTTGTTTTCTGCCAACAGGTGTGCCAATTATTTTATGAATATTTATTCTGGTAAATGATATAGTTTATTGGAATTGGATGATGATGGTCTTAACTTAACATGTGCAGGAATGGGTTACAGCAAAGGAGGAACTCATGGCAGGATGGAGTGCATGGCACAAATTGTCCAATCCCACCTGGGAAGAACTTCACTTATGTTTTCCAAGTGAAAGACCAGATTGGTAGCTTTTTTTATTTCCCATCTCTGGGAATGCACAAAGCTGCTGGAGGATTTGGTGGCATCAGAATTCGGAGCCGTCCTCAGATTCCTATTCCTTTTCCTCCTCCTGCAGGGGACTTCACCATACTTGCTGGAGATTGGTTCAAGACACACTACCGTGTAAGATAAGAACCACTTGCATTTTTTTCAATGACTTCCTTTCACTTCATCACCCCCATGTTTTCCTTAATACTTCTTACCCTCTGTTTCTCTTCTGTTGTTATAGAGACTGAATAAAATCCTGGATAATGGTCATAATCTTCCCTTCCCTCATGGACTTCTTATCAATGGACGCGGTTGGAATGGAACCACCTTCACTGTTGATCAAGGTAGGTTGCCAAATAACTTTGAATGGAGAACTTCCACCTATTGTATCATTATTTTGAGCTTAATTTTTATGCACTTGCTAGTGTAAAATTTTTCACACTTTCAATCAATAGGAAATCATGTTAGGTGTGAAATTTTCCACCTATAATTGGACGACTTTACACTGATAGTGCATTTAAATTAAATTCTTATTTTATTTTATTCTTTTATTTCAATGTTCCATCTGCAGGTAAGACTTACAGATTCAGGATATCAAATGTGGGGCTCACAACATCCATCAACTTCAGAATCCAGGGGCACAAGATGAAACTTGTGGAGGTAGAAGGATCCCATACCCTTCAGAAGACCTATTCTTCCCTTGACATCCATCTTGGACAATCCTATTCTGTGCTTGTCACAGCTGATCAGCCTGCCAAGAATTACTACATAGTTGTCTCCACAAGATTTACCAGACAGATACTCACAACAACTGCCATTCTTCACTACAACAATTCAAGCAATAGGGTATCTGGTCCCATTCCCCAAGGGCCTACCCATGTTCTTGCTTCCTCTTTTTTCCAGGCCAGGACTATCCGGTACTCTTTGTTAACTTAATCACTATTTGAAGCCTATAATTAAACAACTGGAATTTTCATGTACAAAATAGATCATTAGACCTTCAAGTAACATATGTACATAGTCCTTACTTTTTTATTTAATTAATAACTACTTGTCATGTATTTGTTTCATTGCTCCTTATACCAGATGGAACCTGACAGCAAGTGAACCTAGGCCAAACCCTCAGGGATCTTACCAGTATGGATTAATAAAACCCATTAGAACCATCATTTTGGAAAACTCTGCCCCTATTATCAATGGCAAGCAGAGGTATGCGGTCAACGATGTCTCATATGTTGCACCCGATACCCCGTTGAAACTAGCTGACTACTTCAACATCCCTGGAGTTTTTTCTGTTGGAAGCATTCCTACCAACACTACCAAAGGCAAAGCCCACCTCCAAACCTCTGTCATGGGAGCTAACTTCCATGAATTTGTGGAGATTGTGTTCCAAAACTGGGAGAACTCTTTGCAGTCGTGGCATATTGATGGCTATTCTTTCTTTGTTGTAGGGTAAGCTCATTATCAATTACCGATATAACTATTTAACCATGTTCCAATATTTATGTGCACTTTAAATATATGACATTTCATGTTATGAGATTGTTAGGTTCGGTAGCGGGCAATGGACACCTACAAGTAGAGCATACTACAATCTGAAAGACGCTATTCCTAGATGCACCACTCAGGTTACAAAACAGAAAAAAAAAAAAAAAAACACGTGTCTAATTATTAGTTAAATTCCATGTAATACCACACCATTTTATAAAGTTTTTAATTTATTTTTGTTACAATTGAATTTAGGTGTACCCAAAGTCATGGACTGCAATCTACATAGGGCTAGACAATGTGGGAATGTGGAATGTAAGGTCTGAGAATTGGGCAAGGCAATACTTGGGACAGCAATTCTATCTGAGAGTGTATACATCTTCCAAGTCATGGAGAGATGAATATCCGATCCCAAAGAATGCACTTCTTTGTGGCAGGGTGAGAGGTCGCAACATTAGGCATATCTAATGCTTCTGTATTTAATTTCCCCCCTTACTTCTACTGTATAAACTATGAAGTGTATGCACTTTCATATGGGAAGGCTTACAAAAGAACTAATAATTTCTGCTGGATGAGGTCCTAAACCATGGCAAGAAGTTATTTTAACGCCCCCTTGGTTTACTCAAACAAACTTATAGACTAGTTAAATATGTCCTAAGTTAATTGAAATGACTTACTTTTTTTTTTTTTTGAGATAAACTTACTTTGTTTAATAAAAATAATAATACATAAATAAATTAAATTTTTAATTATTACATATATACACATGTACATATATAAACATATTCTTTTATATTATTTTATGTGTATCAACCTGTTGATTAACTAATTTTATCAAACAGTTTTAATTCAATTAACTACCTTATTAGTTTTTTTTTTTTTTTTTGTAATTCCAAGTTTTTTTCAGTTTGCTTTTTTAGCCAAATGCCAAACATATATAGGTATACAATTTTATCTTGGGTAAAATATGTTTTTAGTCCCTGTACTTTCGAATCAACTATTTTAATCCCTGTACTTTCAGAAAAACTTGGTTTTAGTCCCTCTCCTCTAATGATGTTAATATTGCTAGCGAAAATACAGTTTTCGGTGGCTATAAACTGCCACAAAATACACATTTCTCGTGTATTTAAACTCAACATCATTGGTAGCTAAAAACCGTTACAGATTATTAAAAAAATTAGACTAAAACTAAAAAAGAAACTCGTCTCTTCCATTACCGATGACACATTATGTGTCTATTTTTTTAATAATCTATGACAGTTTTTAGTCGCCAATGATGTTGAGTTTAAATACATATGAGAAATGTGTATTTTGTGACAGTTTATACCCACCGGAAACTGTATTTCCGTTAACAGTACTAACACCATTAGAGGAGAAGAACTAAAATCAAGTTTTTCTGAAAGTATATGGACTACAATAGTTGATTCGAAAGTACAAGGACTAAAACTAAGTTTTTCTAAAAGTACAGGGACCAAAAACATATTTTACCCTTTTATCTTCATATATAAGTGGTATCATGTGTTAATTTGATCCTTGGAAATTTGCATTATACATGTTTACTTTTTAAATTCGTCAACTCTGACAAATTAGTTCTTTGTGAAATTGATCAAATTTGGAGACTAATTTGTCACAAAATCGACATGTTTAGAGACCAAACCATTACGAGTTTGGACTAAATTTGTATAGAATGACTAATGACCAATTTACTATGAAATTGATGGTCTTGATCGAGGAGTAAATTGTATGCATTCATTTAGGAATCAAATCGATTGACACATGTTACTTTCAAGGATGAACTTACATATTTACTCAAGAAATAGTAAATAATAAACAAGTTGTAAACTATCTGTGCTATCCTCAATGATAAAGCTATTAAATAGATTAACTCACTCAAGCAAATGTCTTTTGTTGAGTTAAATATAAGACATGCATAAAATTTAGAGTGTAAAAAAAAAAAAATAATGTGGTTAAATTAATGCTGAAATAGGGTGAAGCTTTTTGTACATGTCCTTGGCTATTGTAACTACGGTCTATAGGCTATTGATGGAGAAGCTGAACTTGTTTGCATCTGTGGTTCCTAAGATGAACAAAATCCTTCGACCCCCACCCATGGCTTTGTCGTTACTATATGAAGAGAGTCATAATTCACTATCATTCTTTTGCAGCTTTAGTTATTCAATAAAACTGTGATTGTTTGTAAAAGTACTTTTATCCTAAACAGTATGCAAAAGTGAGAAACACGTCAGTTGTTAATAAGAAGTCCATAAATGAAAATTCTCTTGCACATGCACAAGATGTTGATGAATCAAGTGATCCAAAATATCTGATCTCTATATAGGGGCTAAATATAGATGAGTATATGAGTAAAAGCTAAAATTCGGTTAATGAAGCATTCCATTATTCATTTTAGGAATATTTTTGTATAACATATATCTATCCGTTTGTTTAAGCTTTTATTTTTTAAAAATATTTTATTAATAAAATAAACAATTTTCTATTTTTTTATGTGTTTGGATCTACGTTTTTTTTTTAAAAAAAAGTAAGCTTTTTGCTTTTTTTTAAGAAGTAAGTCCTATATACTTTTTAATTCAATCACTTTTGTTAAAAACATTTTTTTAAATTATTTTTTAGGTTAAAATAAACTGACCATAATGTTAATCATTTTATTATTATATAAAACTACAATATTAAAATTGATAGCACATGTTGTTTCTTTTTAATTATTAATCACACGTGATCCTTAATTAAAAGGGCTAAGAAAACAAATGAAATTTGCAATTAAAAGAATAATATAAACCATTAATTTTAATTTAATGCTTATAATTAAATATTTTTATTTCTCGTAATAATTACCAGTTGAACTGTGATTATTGTAATAAATGAAAACATTTAATTATAACATTAGATTAAAATTAATGATTCGGATTGCTTCTTTAATTATTGATGACATGTACATGTGATCTTTAATTAAAAATATTATTTGAAATTTGTAATTAAAATAATTTAAACTCTAATATATAATTAAAAAATGCAGTAAATTTTCTTATTTTTCATAAAATAATGATAAAACTTTTTATTTTACTCTTTTTTATTTATATTCTACAATAAAAACATATTAATTGTTTTTCATTTTATTTTCATGATAAATGTGTAAAATAATTTAAAAATAAAAAATAGTATAATCAAGAAAAATAATTAATATTATCTTGAACTTTAAAAATATAAGATAAATAGATTTTTTTTATTTAAATTCCATACTTAGTAAGAAACCGGGAGACTATTCATAAAAAGTTAGTGAATGTGGGTTGTTTGATCTCGATCTGGCCTTTGAAATAGTTAGACAACGTGGACTTGCATGCATGTTACTCTTCAAAGCTCTAAATCGTTGGATGGAGATCAAACGGTTCTCATCAAACGCATGCATATATCGAAGAGAGTTCTCGCTGAGTGTTGTTGAGCTAGACAAGCTTTGAATCCGCTCTCCATCTTCTCCATGCCATTCATGATTCATTCAGTGTCCTTCGAAGCCACCAAACACCTGTCCCTCCCTGCATGCGTTAATTAGTTTGCGTTTACACAACACCTTCGTGTGTGTGTGTGTGTGTGTGGAGAGAGAGAGTGACTGTGACTTGATTTCAGTTGAAGCATTTTGGCATTGTGTGAAGAAACTTCCATGCATGCCACTAATGTGCACGCTTATTTACATGCTCGCCAATGGTAAGTAACTCCTTCTTAAGGATCGAGGTGTAAGCGTGGGAGGAATCCCCGACATGCGAAGCATGTCTACGTGGCAACACCTGTCCTCACCTGATTGGCTGTGGAGCCAGCGTGTGTTGCCAAAGTATCTGACGTCAACATGCATGGGGACCTTTCGGTAGTGTCCAGAGTGAAGTGAAGAGACTTTTATTTGCCTTTGGCTTGGCTTTATGACAAAGAGGGATGGCCACGGTTGTTGTAACGTTGTTGCTTTCTTTGGGACATTCAATATTGCTTATGTCATGCATCTTATTTGACCATATCTTTACTTCAATCCACTCTAAGCTAGCCAGCTATTTCCCACGTATGTTTCCGGGTTGCAGTTAATTTTCACTTGGGCATTTTTTTTCTTCCTCAGTTGTCATAAATTACTTTTAATGACATTTATTGGCATTAAAGACCCTGGTTAAGAAAATACTCATCCGTTTCGTGTCTTTTTAAGGTTTATATGTAAAAATCAAATAATGAATTAATTTTTTTTTTATTCTAATAAAATAATTATGAAATTTTTTATTTTACCATATTTTCATTTATACTCTACAATAAATACATAGTATGAACTAATTAAAAATTACTAGATAACAAGTAAAGGTATAATTAATAAAAGAACAATTAATGAGATCTTGAACTTTATAAATGCAGATAAACAAATTTTTTTCAAAAATCGTTAAAAAGAAACAGAGGAAACAGAGGAAGTACTAGAAATAGAAATGTTTTTATTAAGATATGTAAAACTGGGCTTTTCTATGATTTTTAAATGCACTTTTATATGATTCCTAATAAAAGTTGGTAAATGTTAATCATTGTCCTTAAGACACTGATTAAGGAACTAAAAGAAATTTTTTTTTATTGGAATGCATAAAATTATGTTATTCATGATTTTTTTGTGCTCTCCTATGATTTTTTTTACAGTAAATATTTTCTCATTTTAATTTCTTAACTAGTGTCCTTCCTTTAAGGATACTGGTTAGCAAGATCCATAAAAGTTTTCTTCTTTTAATTCTTTATATTAAGACACTGGTTAGCAAAACTTTTAAAAAAATTAAATATGCACCAAAATAAAAAAACAGTGATAAATAGTAACACATAATTTAACATATGTTTTTAATTAATACACTCTTTACCGTTCATTAAATTTTGTTGAAAATCATAAAATTATGCAAGTCTCACTTTGTAAAAGGAAGAGAGAGATAAAATAAATAAATAAAGAAAGAGAAATTAATAAATGTAATAAGGTTGTGAGAAATGAAGAGAGAAGAAGTGTGTGTTCAACAGAAAAATGTGTTAAAGAATGTATTGCTAATACTTCTTATAAAATATGTTGACTTAATTGTAATTTTTACCCCAACTTTTTACTTTTTGATGAATTTTACTTCCAACAAATTAATTTAGCACATTTTACCCCCAATTTTTTTAAAAGTTGTAAATTTTACCTTCCACTGTTTTGCTGAAATGGCATGCTTACATAAGCGTAAAAAGTGGAGGTAAAATTCATCAAAAAAATAAAAAATTAGGAGTAAAATTTCCCAAAAAATAAAAAAGTTAGGGGTAAAATTTGTTAAAAAATAAAAAATTGGGAGTAAAAAGTACAATTATTTTAGTATGTCACGTCAGCAAAACGGTGGAAGGTAAAATTTGTAATTTTTTTAAAAAGTTTGAGGTAAAATGCTTCAAATTAATTTGTTGGAGGTAAAATTCGTCAAAAAGTAGAGAATTAGGGATACAAATTGCAATTAAGCCATGTTAAGAAAAATGTAATATACTAGGAAGCATGCTATATATTTTTTATTTAATTAAAATGTACGTTATAAAAGTTTTTACATCTTCAGTTAATCAGGAATTCTTCAAAAAAAAAAAATGAATTGTTATACCATTTAAAATGGTTAATTTTTTTAATAACTATTTTAAATTTAAACTGAAGTGACATTAATTTTTATACTCACACTGTAGAAATTAATTTTTTTCCCCTGTAATGAAGTATATTGGTATAGCTTGCCTTCACCTCTGGTAATACTATTTACATTGGTACGTGTAGTGCCTGAAATGTATTTATAATAACAAAGAAGTATGTAGCTGATTCTTTTCCTTAAGAGACAAAGAATGTCTGGAAAAGACCCAAGGGAATGTCTAAAGAAAATGATATCACGAAGACCCTCTGATGCAACGGGCCTTTCACTTTTTAACCTTTCATTTTCACCCAATCATGAAGGCATTTTTGAACAATTTTTTTGGTTTCTGAGTTTCCGAGTCTCAAGTTTTCCTTTTATCCATCGAACCTCTCTAGGACTAAACTGACCCATCCAAGAGGGGTAAGAAAAGCTGCACTAAAGGACAAAGCCTTTCTGCCACACAGTCTCACTTAGTATTTATTCTCTTTTGTTTCTTCACAGACCACCACCCTTCTTCTCCCTCCCCTCTTAATTTGTACCTTAACTCACAATTCAATGAAGGGTGAAGCAGCTGAGACTCTGAGTTATTCTCTTAAACGCTCCCCACCTTCAACCATGTCTTCTTCTTCCTCTTCTCTTATCACCACTGTTGTTGATAATAATACTAATAACCCTTCTCACCCTTCTGAGTTAAGAGCCACACGCCGTCGTTTTGGTTCTCACCACCTTCATGAGATAAGCCTCAAAACGCCTATGGTTAGGCCTTATGTTCGATCAAAAATGCCCAGGCTTCGTTGGACACCAGATCTCCATCGTTGCTTCGTGCATGCAGTTCAAAGACTTGGAGGAGAAGACAGTAATTAGCTTTATTACATTTACATATATATCTTTTTTTATTTTTATATATCTTGTTCGAGACACCGTCAGGTTGGTGATGTCGGTCACTAAATGTGAACACTTTTTTTTAAACAAGATTCAAACATTCATCATGTTACGAGAGATTATTCTCTTCTGCTAAACGCAACCCCGTTGTTCTATTACATTTACATATTTTAATTAACTTTATATAGATCCTATTTCATTCACTCTTAATTTTTCTCCAACAAAAGGCTTGATTTTTAATTGGTATGTTTGATTGGTGAACCTTTAATTTTGAATGGTTTTGATATATTGATTTGGATTTTTTACAGGGGCCACACCAAAGATGGTTTTACAGCTCATGAATGTAAAGGGGCTTACTATATCTCATGTCAAAAGCCACCTTCAGGTACTCTTTTCTCCATAGCCACGAATAAAGTCACGGGGAAAAAAAAAGGCGTTATCAGTTCACTTCTTGTTTTCTCTTTCTTTATTTAATTTCTTTATTTTTTAAAATAATGAAAAAATTTCTTCATAAAGAATGCAAGTCCTTCATAATTCATTGTTAGTCTTAAAGTTTCAAAATCCTGGCCTATTCATGACAGATGTACAGGAGCATGAGGCACGAGCAGATGAGTCAAGGTATATAAATAATTGTACTGTGCATATATCAGCTACTTATGTGCAAGTTCTCATGCCACAGATGTATGATGCATCATGTATATGGAAGAAATAGCTAGGTGTAGAGAAAATTGGACATTTTGTTTGGTACAATTGAGGAAATTAGATCTTTAAACACTGAAAAGAAGATATATCCATATACACCAAGAAATTAAAGGAACCAACCAGGGAAAGTGGACGTCAGCTTGATGGTTGATTCCCTTTTCCATCACCAAGAAAATGAAAGTAACGTCAAATATTCTTCAGGATTTTGTTCCTAGAAAAATAACTTTTAGTGTTTTGGTACTGTTACACATGGTTTTTCATGAGGTCACTCACTCAAGTAGAAGATGTACAAAAGAAATTATATATTATATACCTTAATAAACATGGTAGAACGTTTTCTTAACCTCATTGAATATATGATCAATTATATTTTATTAATTTCTATTTACTAGGTGCAAAGAAGAATGATATGGCTCCGGATTTCCTTGCTTCCACACTCTCAGCTCTTGGCCCAAGGTACGGCCAACAGAATCCTAACCCAAGAAGCTGCACTGAAGAGCTTGTTCCCACCCAAGCTCAATGGTATTTCTATTTTCTTTTTAGTTTTTATTATCGTTCCTCTCTTTTGACGGTGCGTATAATTTTTTTAAACTTTATCATTTGTGTTATAGTTGTAGAATTGTTTTTAAATTGCAAAAATGGTTGGACATTTTTCATCTGGCATTAGGCTCCGTTAAATTGCAAAAAGTATATTTAGATGGAAAATTCAGCATCATATTTTATTTTTTTTATCTAACATGTTTTTATATATATGTATGTTTGTATAGTAAGAATTATTTTTAAAAAAATAGAGATAAAATAGTGTAAAGTGAATTTAATTGTTAAATCATATAATTGCATTTGTGGATTTTTTTTAGATTAAGATATTAACATATCTTTCACCAATAAAAAATGTTAAAAATGGCTTAAAAAGTGCATTTCGATTAGTCACATGTTTTTTAAATATTTATTTTATTTAATTGTCAGCATTGCAAAAAATAAAAAATTACGCTATCATTCGCAAACAATATTTTAGATTAAGACATTAACCTATCTTATGAAAATAAGAAAAATGTTTAAAATGGCTTTAAAAGAATATTTCAATTAGTGACAATTTTTTTTTCTAAATGTTTAATTGATTCGCCAGCAATGCAAAAAAAAATTAAACTATCTACAATGCTTGAAAAAGTGAACTAGAGACGGCTAATTAACAGAAAATTTAAAACTTTTACTATAAAAATTTATTTACTGCAACCATCTAATTAATATTTTTTGGATAGGTAGTAAAATTGAAACTCCTCCTGCCAAATATACGAATACCTCATATTTATAAATTTGTATAACACGAAGAAAGGCAGTGTTTTCCCAATGTTGTTAACTAAGTGAACTAAAAGTACCAAATTAAGGTAAAATACCATTCCGTATCCAAATATATAGGGCTAAAATTCGGAAAATATACGACCAATATGAATTAGCCTGATTGAAAAAAGTTTGGATAACTTAATCGATAAGTTTGTCCTCAAATTTTATGTATGTGAAAAAAGTAATATTAAAAGTACTTTCGCCATTGTCTCCCCTGATTACTTAACAAGGGGTGAAAGGATATTCTTGGAAACTAAAATAAATAATCAGAAAATATGTAAACGTTAGCATTTAATTTAATTAAAAAGTTTCTGAGTTTGTTTGTCTGCACTTAATTAATTGGTTTGAATAATGAAACATGCATGTATCGTGAAGTAAAAATGAAACATTAATAAATTTCACATAGACGTTACAAATAACTGAGTAATTTGTTTTCTTATGTCAGGAATCATGATGAGCAAGAGTGTTACAATGGAAAGCAAGGTGGTGAATCGATTATAATTTGTAACGGCAATGAACAGAAGGTGCACTCCTACATCATCTTCGAGGGTGTTCTGAGAGGCCAGACTGTCCAAGTAAGTAACTCCTTCTTTCCTCTCAATGTCCTCGTTGATTTTGTGGCACATATATAATAATAATAATAATAATCAAAGGACAAGTTATATATACATAGTTGAATGAACAATTTATTCCATTTTGTTTAATTTTCAGGAGAATAAAACTACTACTCCTGAAAAGGTGTCACTAGGTGATGCCGGTTTTGAAAGCGACCATCAAAGATTCCAAGACAGAACTACTAATACTGCCATAGGAGAGAGAGTACTGTCCCTGTCAATGAGCTCAAGGCCTTCACATTCATTCTTGAATAATCGGAGCCACACTGGTCCAGATGCGAATGATGTCTCTCTTGAGCTCACGCTCTCTTAGAATCATGCACATAATAATAACAACGAGCCCTTTCTTTGTCATCATTTATATATGTGTTTCCATCCTACAACTACACTACAAATTAATGGTGCATGACCTTTCAAGAAACAACAATATATACTATCAAGTGCTCTTCCGACATTGATTAAGAAATTAAAAATAAAAATAAATATTATCAATGCATTTTTATTTATTAATTTCTTAATAAATGTCTCCAAAGCACTTGTTAGCAGGGAGGCCGAGGAAATTGTAATTCTAACGCTACTTTAGTTCGGATCATTTAGAAAGTGTACTAATTAAGAACATAATATTAGTTAGTATATAATTAATAATATATGCCCTGTATCTGAACTGTATAAGTTGTCTTTGGGTTGATATAGGAGTATATATGCAGTTTTATTAATTGTTTAAATTTTAATTTTGGCTGTCGGATTTATATATCCAATATGTTTTCGCTGGTTTAATCGCCATTCACTTCACTTCGCTTGTTTCCCGCATAGCATTAATTATATTTTATTAAATGTTTTTAATAATTACTTAAAAATCATGTCTTAAATATTTCTGATTTTTTAATCTAATATATATATATATATATATATATATATATATATATATATTTAATTTTTAATAAAATATTTTTATTTTTATTTTTTAATCAGTATTACAGGCTAGTATTTGTAAAAAAAAAAAAAAAATAATACTATTTTAACATTCTGTATATTTTTGCTATTTAATGTATCTTTGATTTTGATCTTATATTGGAGCTAGGTAGTCTTCCAACTATTTCTTCTTGCTTATGAAAATTAAGGATGCTTCTTTGAAGATCAAATGATTCATGTACACTACAATACATAGCGTACGTGGATGGATCTTATTGTGTTGTGAGCACACCCCGCACAATTAAGTGGAAGTGGTAATTAAGGGAACCCCAAGAGTGGCGCGAGTAGGTATTGGAGCGCGGACTGCGTGGGGCAACTGCAAAGTTTAAACGCCCAACACCACATTTTTGGTGTATACATTACATGAGAGCAGTGGAACATCTATATATTCTATGTGTGTAGGCACATTCTCTTCTCATATCACATAGCTAGCATTGTCTTTAGTAGTTAGTTAGTATAGTCATGTTTTCCAAGTTGCTTTTGATTGCTTTTCTTGCTGCAATTGCCAGCTGCCATGCCAGAAAGCTTGGTGGGTTTGGTGAAGAGAAGGCAATGATTCACCATTTGCATGCCTATGGTGGCGGTGGCGGCGGCGGCGGCATTGGTGGGGGTGGAGGGAATGGTGGTTTTGGGGGTGGAGTTGGAGGTGGATATGGTCATGGAGGAGGAGTTGGGGGTGGGATAGGAGGTGGATATGGTGGTGGAAATGGAGGATTTGGTGGTGGTGGAAACGGAGGATTTGGAGGTGGTGGTGGTGGAAATGGAGGATTTGGTGGTGGTGGTGGTGGAAATGGAGGATATGGAGGTGGTGGTGGGACAGGCGACGGGGGATATGGAGGAGGCATTGGTGGAGAATTTATGAATCAGCTACGACCATGACTTTAAAACTTTACAATTTCACTTTTTTTTTTCTTATGATCCAGCAGATGAATTATGTAGGGCTGTCATTAGCATCAACTGAGAAATAAGCATGCGATCTGTAGTTACCTATGGAATGAATAATAGAAAGTAATGATTTTAGGATTGAACTATTTAATTTGCACATCACATATTTTAGTGTTTTTTTCATTAGTGATTTTTCATGTCAGAATGTTCAAATAAATCTTTTTTATGAGTAGAAGTAATATTTTGTAGATAATAGACTACATTGTACAAACCCGGTTTAAAACTGGTTCGAATCATAACCAGTTCATAACACCAAAAAATTTTAGATAATTTGAATATATATATACACCAACTAATTAATAGCAAGGAACTTAATGAAATTGAATTGAATTGAACAATAACTTATATATGGTGCGAAACAAGCTGTGTTTGTTTACAGATGTAAAATAAAATAACACTTTCACTCCATTGAATGGTTAATAATTGGATTGCAGGATATTTGAGAGGCATTGTCAGACATAATTTCATGTTGCTTGTAGGAATAGATAGACTACGGAAAATCTATGTGGAATGGAAAATATTCTTTTTACAGAACAAGGTAAATAAATAATTCAAAAAATAGTTGAATCACAAATTGATGTTGGATGTTGGGGGAGGGGGGGGGGGGGGGGGGGGTGTAGAATAAAAATGGACAGGTGCAATGAAATTTTTCTAAAATCTATTAAGTAAATAACGGAACTTGATCTGAAAATATATCTTTTAAGATTGGATGAATAACTTCAACCAATTATGCTCTGGCAGAGATTGTATTCCACCTAGAGATTATTGTAAGCTCATTCATGCATGTATAAAAATTATGGAATTGATCAGAAGTGGAATTGGGTGTGGTTGAGCTTTACCAAATACTGAAGATCTTATAAATTCAATTAAGATTTACTTGTTGTCAGAAAATGACAAGAATTACAAAGAATAATGTTCTCTTGCCATAATAAGTAAGATCTTAGAAAGATTTTGGGCGCCCTCCCAAAGTTTTTAAAAATTCTGCAAGATAAAAAGCAGCACAGTCTGTTCATAATTTGATGAATCATGTAGGATATTGGAGAAAACGTGCCCTTTATTGTGTATAAAAGTAGTACTTTAATTTTTAGTTTTCTTAGTCATAACGTGGCAGGTATTAGAAGCACCCGCAGACCTCAGAAAAGAAGTTTGTACTCTAACAAGCGATTATCTTGAGACACGCAAGAACTCAACTCCATTTTAAAGCCTTCTATTTTCTACCCAAAAGGAAGCAACCAAGGTTTCTTTCATTCTTTAACTCGACAATGATTGACTCCCTTTTCATTAGAAAAAATAATTGACTTTTTCGTCCATACTCCGCTGTATTTCAAGTAGTCAACCAGAAAAACTATAGGACAGGCAAATAGCAGTAACCCCAATAACAACATTAACATATACAAAAGCCTTATATATATATATATATATATATATATATATATATATAAGCCATAAAATTATTGAAACGATTTTAATTGATTAAAGAATTAACAAATATTTTTTTATTAAATATGACAATATTTAATACATTAATAACATTAAATATTGCATGTTTTGATAAAAAATTACTGTTAGTATTTTAAAGTATGTTTTTTATGATAGCATAGTTATCTTTCTATAACAAACAATTTTATTTAAATTAGATAAGACCATTACAAATGATTTTTTTTAAAATATTTAATATAATTGTAAATCTAAGATTTCAACTCGATATTACATTAAATTGAAATAATTTCGCAATAATTAATCTACCATAGTTTTAATTTTTTAGGTACATATATATCTTTAGAGCAATTAATTGTTGAAATTATACTATATACTTGCATTTAACGGGGATTGCATGGTGATTTGGTGCGATCGGTATGATTTAAAGGCTAAAAATATTTAGTGTTTGTGGTTAGTATTGGTCCACGTATCCATTAAAACATCAAGCCAAGCTGTCTTCAACTTTTATGTTGCATGATGAAATTTTAGGAGTGCTGCAAGTGGGGGATTTGTTTGTAGTTGTACTACTTTGCTATGCGTACACTTCAAGTGTCTAATAAACCACTACCAAAACAAACATACTCTGTATCGAAAGGAACAAATCTCAGTAACCAAAACTCTATTTTTAATTAGTCACATGGTACCCACATTTCTGCTCTTGCATCCATTTTGCCCATGTGATCGCAGGTGATTAATGAGCATCCATTAATTAGATTTAGAAGCAGTTCTTGAATCGAAATGATAAGTCATGGATGACATATAATCAAACTTGAATATCTTTGTTCCCTTCTGATATATTAGGAGATGATACTGTCACAGTGTCACCAACTCCACTACATATAATTATTAATTATTAATGTATAATGCTGTCTAACTGGAGAATCGTATACTATATACTAAAACGCCACATCACAAACAATCATGTGAACCTAATGCCTTGGATTATTATTAGTTAGACATTAATTTATGATTGGCCTAAACTTGTGTCATATTTTCAGGCGGCCATGGTTGACCAAGCAAGAAATTGATTGGACCCTTCCTGACTTCGATGTTCAATTTTCTTGCCCATGACACTTCCCTTATGAATTTAGTAATGAGCATGGATGATTATTTTAATAGATGCGAGTCCCTATATATATAAAGGGACCATCATAACCAAGAACGTCAAGCAAGTAAGTTGTTTAGTCAGCTCTCTGCTTTCGTATACGTGCGTAAAAGCAATGAGTGTTACTACTGCTAAGTTTTTGTACTTAGCTCTACTTCTGTGGAGCACTTTTATGAGTGGTATTAGTCATGGGATGAATGTTGATGGTAGAAGTTTTGCTGATCCTAGTCGCTGGAGGTCTAGTGATGATAATGATGATGATTATTGTTCGTATAGAAGTTGGAGGGGTTGTGGGAGTTTCTTTGGTAAAGGTGGTAGCGATTCTAAGAACGTAGGCAATGTGGCAGTTCCTACTCCCAATGGTGGAGTTGGTAGGGGTTCTGGACAAGGAGAGGGATATGGTGCAAGTGAAGGAAACAATGTAGATGGGGGAGGTGGTGGTGGTGGTGGTGGTGGAGGAGGAGGAGAGGGTGGAGGTATTGGTGAAAGTGGTGTAGGATATGGTCATGGTAGTGGCTTTGGTGTTGGGATTGGACATGATGGAGGAGGAGGAGGTGGTGGTGGAGGTGGAGGCGGTGGTGGTTCAAGTAATGGTATAGGTTATGGAGGGACAGGTCAAGGTAGAGGATTTGGCGTTGGCTTTGGTGTAGGTGAGGATAATGGAGGACAAGGTGGTGGGGGAGGAGAAGGAGGTGGAAGTGGAAGTGGTTCTAGAGGAGGGCAAGGTCATGGTAGTGGTTTTGGAGCAGGTGGAGGAGTAAGTAGCATAGAAGGAGGAGGAGGAGGTGGTGGTGAAGGTGAAGGTGAAGGTGAAGGAGTTGACAACAAAGGTCAAGGTCATGGTAGTGGTTTTGGTGAAGGTGGAGGAGTAGGAAGTATGGGAGGAGGTGGAGGTGGTGGCGGCGGTGGAGGTGAAGGTGGAGGAGTTGGGAACGGAGGGCAAGGTCATGGTAACGGTTTTGGTGAAGGTGGAGGAATGGGAAATATAGGAGGAGGTGGAGGTGGTGGTGGCGGTGGAGGTGAAGGTGGAGGAGTTGGCAATGGAGGGCAAGGTCATGGTAGTGGTTTTGGCAAAGGTGGAGGAGTGGGAAGCATAGGAGGAGGAGGTGGAGGTGGTGGTGGTGGTGGTGGAGGTGAAGGTGGAGGAGTTGGCAATGGAGGGCAAGGTCATGGCAGTGGTTTTGGTGCAAGTGGAGGAGTGGGTGGCATAGGAGGAGGTGGAGGTGGTGGTGGCGGTGGAGGTGAAGGTGGAGGTGGTGGTGGCGGTGGAGGTGAAGGTGGAGGAGTTGGCAATGGAGGGCAAGGTCATGGCAGTGGTTTTGGTGCAGGTGGAGGAGTGGGTAGCATAGGAGGAGGTGGAGGTGGTGGTGGCGGTGGAGGTGAAGGTGGAGGAGTTGGCAATGGAGGGCAAGGTCATGGTAGTGGTTTTGGCGCAGGTGGAGGAGTGGGAAGTATAGGAGGAGGAGGTGGAAGTGGTGGTGGTGGAGGTGAAGGTGGAGGAGTTGGTAATGGAGGGCAAGATCATGGCAGTGGTTTTGGTGCAGGTAGAGGAGTGGGTGGCATAGGAGGAGGTGGAGGAGGTGAAGGTGGAGGAGTTGGCAATGGAGGGCAAGGTCATGGCAGTGGTTTTGGTGCAGGTGGAGGAGTGGGTGGCATGGGAGGAGGAGGAGGTGGCGGTGGTGGTGGAGGTGAAGGTAGAGGAGTTGGCAATGAAGGGCAAGGTCATGGCAATGGTTTTGGTGTTGGTGGCACAGGAGGAGGTGGCGGTGGTGGTGAAGGAGTTGGCAATGGAGGACAAGGTCATGGTAATGGTTTTGGTGCAGGTGCAGGTGTAGCAACAGTTGGCATAGGAGAAGGTGGTGCTGGTGGAGGAGGAGGTGATGGCAGTGGGAGTGGAGGTCAAGGTTATGGAAGTGGCTTTGGTATAGGCGTCGGTATAGGTATGAGTGGCATGGGAGGAGGTGGTGGTGGTGGTGGTGGTGGTGGAGGAGGAGGTGGCAATGGAGGGCAAGGTCATGGTTATGGTAGTGGTTTCGGTGGAGGTACAGGTAATGGCAGCATAGGAGGAGGAGGAGGTGGAGGAAGTGGAGGTGGAGGTGGTAATGAAGGGTATGGTCATGGTAGTGGCTTTGGAGCTGGCATGGGCATGGGTGGAGGTGGAGGCAAAGAAGGAGATTATAAAGGTAATGATAATAGCAAAGGTGCAAGCAATAATCATGGTGTTAATAATGGCTTCGGAATTGGATTTGGCATGGGTATTGGGTTTGGTTTTGGTATAGGAAGCAATGGAGCAAAGGTCACAAATCAAGGTGATGTGAATGACCCTTAGAGAGGCCAAAATTTATTGATACCTTGGAGAGTCATACTTGGATGTTTGAAAGTTGAAACAAAACCTATTAAAAATTATTTATTATTTGCACTTTACTAGGGGAATTCACAAGATTGTTGATGACTTATGTCTATATTGTCAATTATTACTCTTTATCTTATAAAATGCATGAATCACATTCAATAATACAAAATAAAAATATATTAGGTATGTCACATATGAATATATATTCAATAAAAATTTGTTGACTTTTATAGTAAGACGAGTACTAACATCACACTCTAATACACATTATTTCTAACACAAATTCTACTATTGATTAAAATTTATTGAAAACTACAAAATTATGATAGAGACTCGTTTAATAAAAAATTGAAACCCACAAAAATTGTAATTTTTCAATAAATTTTTGAAAGTGTGTGTTTAATATTATGTTAAAAAGTGTGTTGATACCATTTCTCCTTATAGTAATCACTTTAAAATATGAAAGATGATTTTCGATTTATTGATAATGTAAATTTTTTTAACGATACATGCTGTTAAACCTTTAAAAGTATATGTTTAGATCTTAGAGTTAACATATATATATATATATATATATATATATATTGATCATGAATATAATTAAGAATCAAATTGATAATAACTATCACATATTATATTTCACATAACTTTTATGTCAGTTTTATGGTATTACAACAGTAGCATATAGTAGAAATAATGTTAAAAATAATCATACATATAAAATAAAATAAAAATATGCAAACAAAGTAAAATTTATAAATAAAAACAAGGTCTATTGTAGGGATGGCAATTGATAGGGTCTGGGTAGGGTTCTATAGTACTCGTCCTCATACCCGCGTTTAAAAAAAATACCCATACCCGGTCCCATACCCGCTCAGGTAGCTACTTTAATCCCCATCCTCATACCCCCTGGGTACCTTATACCCATACCCGCACCCGCTACCCACACTTTACTTATGTATGAAGTTAATAAATCAATAAAAAAAAAAGGCTTAAATGTAATTTTGGTCCTCCTATTTTGCACAATCCACAATTTTAGTCATCCTATTTTAAAATAGAGACATTTAGTCCTCTTATTTTATACAATCAGCAATCTTGGTCCCTCTATAGAGACATTTAGTCCCCCAATTTTGTAAAATCCGTAATTTTGGTCCTTTCATCAAATTGAAAGCATTGACAGTTAAGAGATTAACGTTGACTTTGACGTGACCCAAATATAATGATATGGCACAAAATTATTTATTTATTTTTAATTATTTTAAATACTGAGTAATTATCTACGTCACTAAAGTACATCTCATGTCGATTTTAATGGTTGGGGTAGTCGTGAGTCCTAAAATATAAATCACAAGCCTTAATCATTTATTTTAAACTAGTTCTACATTGTTGAAGTACATGACACATCGTAGTCAAATAAATGATATTATCTTTTTTTAAAATATATTTTTCATCAATTATTCTACTTAGTATTTAAAATAATTAAAAAGTAAATAAATTATCTCGTGTCACGTCACTATATTTGGATCACGTTAAGGTTAACGTTAATCTCTTAATAGTCAACGGTTTCAATTTGATGAAAGGACCAAAATTACATATTTTACAAAATTGGGAGACTAAACATCTCTATTTTAAAATAAGGGAACCAAAATTGCGGATTATGCAAAATAGATGAACCAAAATTGCATTTAAGCTATAAAAATATTAATTAAAAAAATTATTATAAATAAATTGAAAATTCACGCTTAAATAATTCAAACTTAACATTAAAAGCATCCAAACATAATATTAAAAATATAAAATATAAAATTATTCTAAGTTATAACATAAATCTTTTACTATTAGTGTTAGTTTATGGAAAATATAAAATTATTTTTTTTAAGAAAAGTATAGATATAACATAATTATTTATTTAAGTTATTTTAATTATATATATATATATGGTAGGTGCGGGGCGGGCAGGTACTATAGTACCCGTACCCGTACCCGCACCCACAAAAAATTGCAGGTAAATATCAGGCCCCAGCCCCAATAAGCGGGTATTTACCTGACCCGCTTGCAGATATTTTTACAGGTACCCGTAGGATCCGGGTACACTTTATCATCCCTAGTCTATTGTAATTCTTCGAAGAATGGTAGCTAAAAAATCAAAAATAAAAAAAATTATAACAAAATACTATCAATATATTTTCATCATAATTTTTAAGGAATTCTCATCATAATTATAATAAAAATTATTTATCCATTAATTAATTGCTGTGAAGTATGAACTATGAACACTTGTCAAACCCTATTTTTAAGTTTGGCTTCAATATCTTTTTAGTCCTTGTAATTTAGAACCTTTTTGTTTTTCGTCCTTACAAATTTTTTTTATTTTAGTCTTTGCAAATTATGTTTGTTTTGTTTTTCGTCCTTAAAATAATTTAGATAACGCTTTTTTTATTGTTCAAAACGTTTTATAAACCGTTTTAAGAACAAAAAACAAAACAAAAATAATTTGTAATGACTAAAATAAAAAAAAAAATTGTAAGGATAAAAAGCAAAAAAATATTAAATTGTAAGGACTAAAAAAATATTTAAACTTTTAAGTTTTCATCTACAAATTTATATTCCAATCAAATATTGCTCTCATGACAAGTGGGTCCCATTGTACAGTAACCTCGGACAAGATCACCGCAGAGACGACAGTACATTGTGGAGTTTCCCATTCTATTGGCCATAGGATGCTCCGGGTGCATAGAAAGCATAACTGATCCAGCAACACTTGAACATGAACTACAATAAAAAATAAAAAAAATAAAAAAGAACAAGACAAGGTAAACTCATGTCTGGTTGTGCAGTTACCACTCACTAACGTAACGATGGGGTTTCTCTAACATTCACTCACACTCACACCAACCCCCTTCTTTTTTTAATTTTTTCTTTGTACCTCTTTATATTTTTTTATTCAAATATGTCCCATTACAAATAGTTATTAAAACATGACCGGACCGGACCGGCCGGTCAGACCAGTTCAATCGGGAATCGGTATCTTATCCGGTCCAGTTTAGTCATTAGACCGGAAATGTCATTGATCCGATTTGACTCGGATCAACCCGATTTTACCCGACTGATTTTGGTCAAAACCGGTGACCAGGATCCGATTGATCCGATTTTGTTTGATTTTTTTTTTTTACAATTCTTGTAACAATATTGTTATTTAGAATCTTTTTATAATAACATTTAAAATTTGAAACCATAACAAAAGTTAATTTCTAAATAGTATATAATATAATATAATAATATACTCCTATAACATTTTAATTAAATTGTTAATAGTTAATTACTGAATAGTATATAATACTATGCTTCTATAATATTATTTTGATCTTGACAATAATATAATAGCTAATTATTATTATTTTAATCTTGATATGATTTAATACTTACGTGTTTTATTCATTTTTATCATACCTGCTCATGGTCTTCCGATAACTTTTATCTTTAGTCATGAAAAATAACAAGAGTTTCCTTAATAATTTAATGATAATATCCAACAAAATAATTTATAGTAATAAATGATTATATAAAATTTATAGTTTGAACATGATTGATTTTAATTGTAGAGTATGAATTATGGATTGGTCACATTTTGTTAGTTATATTATATTTTTTTTAATTTTTTAATATATACCAAATCAATTAGTGACCCACCGATTCGATACCCATCAATTAGTGACCCACCAATCCGGTTTTCACGACATTAGATAAGCGAACCTTTTATTTCATACACATATATAGAAAAGGTTATCTGTCAGATCCTTCTGTTTTGCACTACTGATGCCTATTCGGGCACCCAGATTTCCACCATTCTGAGTAACTTCACACACCATGTAAGTAAATGCCTTTACCCTTCTTTTTTCTCTTCCCTCGTTGCATTTTCCCATGTGGACTCGTCTTTGCTCTCACTTAACATACCGTGATCTGTGTTATTTTTATCGGATTGCTTGAGTTTTTGATGATTCTAGTGAATCTGGGAATTGAAACTTGGATCTGGACAATTGATAAAGATTTGAGTTTTTCGAGTTTCTGGCTATGTGGGGTGTTATGTTATGTGCTGTCGTTGGTGTTACAGAACTTTTATTTCATTTATTTTTGTTGTATGATTTTCCGTGTCATTTGTCACATGCCGTGTTTCATTGATATCTTGATTCAGGTTCTGAGTTCTACAATGCGTTGGATAGAGTTCTTCTAGGATACTTTGGAATTTGACGTACGATTATCTCATGGTATTTATTTCATTGTCTGAGAACATGAACTGTGCCCACCTCTGAATCTGGCCACTGCAATTAGCCTCTTTTGTTTGTTTGTTTGTTTGTATCTGCTAAGTTTTGATCATATCTAGAACTGTAACAACATCTCAATGAAATGGCATAAAACAGCTTGTTTTATTTCAATTTTGAACTGGAAATTTTGCCCCTTTTTGGGGTAGGGACTAGAGAGAGTAACATGATGAGTACTATGGATTTCTCTGATCCCCTAATTAATCAAGTGTTATTAACTTGAAGTTATGCTGTGTGTAGATTAACAATTTTGACATTGAACTCCTTTTATTCCTCAGATAACGGAAAATGAGGGGAGGCTTGTGGCAACTTGGGCAATCAATCACTCGCCGTCTTGCCCACAGTGATAAGAAGGCTGTTGCTCGTAGGTATTTTGCCACAGAAGCTGAGCTGAAAAAGACAGTCCTTTATGACTTCCATGTTGCTAATGGAGGGAAGATGGTGCCATTTGCTGGATGGAGCATGCCAATCCAATATAAGGACTCAATCATGGACTCAACCCTGAACTGTAGGGAGAATGGTAGCCTTTTTGATGTTTCCCATATGTGCGGGCTCAGCCTCAAGGGAAAGGACTCTGTCCCATTCCTTGAAAAGCTTGTCATTGCTGATGTTGCTGGGCTTGCCCCTGGAGCTGGTTCATTGACTGTCTTCACAAATGAAAAAGGAGGGGCAATTGATGATTCAGTTATTACCAAGGTGAAGGATGATCACATATACTTGGTTGTGAATGCTGGATGTAGGGATAAAGATCTGGCTCATATTGAGGAGCATATGAAGGCATTCAAGGCCAAAGGTGGTGATGTGTCATGGCACATCCATGACGAGAGATCGCTTCTTGCTTTGCAGGTCATTTATCACACTCTTGTACATTTGCATCATGACACACACTTTGAACTTGCTGCTATTTAGTTAACATCCTCCATTTTGGTATTATTGAGACGGCAGTAATGCGCTTTTTAGAATAAACAATGCTTATGAAATACTACTTCAGTCTACTATCAAGTATCACCTCACCTGCCATGTATATAGCTGGATGTAGTGTGATTGCACCATACTGCTTGTTATCTCTTATTCCCATGACCATGTCATATGAAAATGGTGTCCATCTCTCTCTTCATAAATATTTACAAATGTAGTATTTATAAGCTATAAGCCCCACCTATTTAATATCTATGAAGAGACACATAAAATTTTCCCATGATAAGGTCATGTGAAAATTCAAAATGAAAGGGATACATGTGCTCTCTTTTAAACTGACTACTAAATTGAGGGAGTTTTAAATTAATGAACTGTTCTTCACATAAACATTAACAAAGGATCCTTATTTCCTCTGTAGCAGGGTCCTCTTGCTGCTCCAGTTCTTCGACACCTGACAAAAGAGGATTTAAGCAAGATGTACTTTGGGGAGTTCCGTGTGTTGGACATCAATGGTGTGCAGTGCTTTCTCACACGTACAGGGTATGTTTTCATGTTGTTTGCTCTCTGTAACATTAGCAATCCACCCTGTAAAGTCCATCTGAGATGTAGTAATGCTACCTGAAATTCCGTCTTCTATGGTATCACCTTCGCTACATCAATGTTAAAAATCTTTCCTTATACAGTTATTTCCTGATTGATATGATGAGTGCAATTTGATAATTTCAGTTGGTCTTTTTGTGTTGTTAGCTAAGGGCACAATGCTTAATCCCAATGGTGGTACTGTGCATAATAACACAGTCTTCACTGAGACTTTCAGGTATACTGGGGAAGATGGATTTGAGATATCAATTCCCTCAGAGAGTGCAGTGGATCTTGCCAAGGCAATTCTGGAAAAATCTGAAGGGAAGATTCGACTGACAGGATTAGGTGCTCGAGATAGTCTTCGACTTGAAGCTGGATTGTGTTTATATGGCAATGACTTGGAACAGCACATTACACCTATTGAGGCAGGACTCACATGGGCCATAGGGAAGAGAAGGAGAGCAGAAGGGGGTTTTCTAGGAGCTGATGTTATACTAAAACAGCTTGAAGAAGGTCCTAAGATCAGGCGTGTTGGTTTCTTTTCTTCTGGCCCTCCTCCTAGAAGCCACAGTGAGATTCAAGATGAAGGAGGGAACAACATTGGGGAAGTCACCAGTGGCGGATTCAGCCCTTGCCTCAAGAAGAACATAGCCATGGGATATGTGAAATCAGGATTGCACAAGGCAGGCACCAAAGTAAAGATTATTATTCGAGGAAAATCTAATGAAGGAGTTGTTACAAAGATGCCATTTGTACCAACAAAATACTATAAGCCGTCCTGATTTACTTTGAGATTTCACCTTCAACCTTTCCAATACTCCCCCTTAACCAGTTTTCATATAATGTGGACGTTCTGGTGAATTTCTGTGCCATTGTCCTAATCACATCAAGTACAAGGAGAATGCCTTGCATTAATAACTCAATTTTCATTCAAACGTGTATGATAGTTGAGCGTTATCTTAAAATTTTCTGACATTATTCCCACCAACTTCTACACTGAAGTCAAGATGACATCTATGGAATTCGAAGTGGACATGTATTCACTCCATGACTTGTGATAGTTATTTCATTTCATTTTATTATTTTGGGGGTGATATCAAAACTGCATATCATCCACAAAACCATAATGCTTCCTATAGTCAGTACTAGTGAATCAGGTTCTAATGTCAGCATTCACAACATCCTGAACATGAATTTGGATTGATCACTAACTCACTATAGTAAAATATTTCATGCTTTCAACAAACTAGGTGAGATTGCAATACACAAGGCATCCAGCATAAAAATATGAACTTGAGCACAAACGTGATGCTCCGGTTCTAACGCATGAACCTTACTATTTAAAAGTGGCTGGCAAGTTATACCTGCCATAGTTGTTAATATGCAACACCACGCTCACAAACTTTCATGATTCTCACTAGCTCGCAAGATGCAAAGGTTGAATTACTAGTAGTAGTGTTTTTGGCCTTTAGAATTTCACTAATCTCAGTAAATTAATGCAACCCTCGTTAGTTTCACAGTCACACTCTTGTTAGCAAAACTCTGTGTGTGTGTGTGTATATATATATATATATATTCTTAGAATTATGGGTTATGGACCTAACTCAATCCTACAAAACCAGCTTATAAGGTGAGAGTTGTCCCTCACTTATATATACTAATTTGGCCTTATCACTAGTCGATGTGGGATCTCTAACATATATTAGCCATAGCCATTTCCTTTAGGTCCATTCTTGAGAGGGACTCCCTGTGTACACAGTAGTACCATCGGTTGCATTCTTTGCAAGGACGTTGATTCACTTGATTGGTTTCTCAATCTCAGCGAAATTCAGTTGATCAGCATTGCATAGTACTGGTGCAACAAGAGCCTTGAAACAAAATCCCATGAAAATGAGTCACGTTTCAGTACACAAGCTCTGGATGTTGCTGATAAATAGCAAGAAGGGGGTAACCACTGGTACTAACAAAGATTGGAATTGGATTACAAATTTCAAATTCCAATCTGTTTGTGTTTTGCTTTCAGCCAGATATGTACTGAAAGATTGGATTACAAATTTCAAATCACTTTGCCAATGACAATAAATGCATTTTCATCTCATTATAGCCGTCTAGACCACAGGTAAATTATTCTCATCGCTGCATACCCATCGCTCGGTGGTATGGTTTGGACAATGAAATTATTCTCACATCGAAAGTAAATTATTAAATTATTTTATGATAAATAAGATCCACATATTTAATAATATCTCTCACATGAATTAAAAAATTAAATGATATATATTCTCTTTTTAATTTAATATCTCCTTTTGGAAAATTGATTTCTATGATACGAAATCAAAGTAAAACGTCACTAGAAAACAAATCAATCGGGAGGAAGTGAATCATTTTATAATAAGATCCACACATTTAATAATATATCTCATATGAATTAGAAAATTAAATAACATATATTTCCTTTTCCTAACATAATATATTGGGCTAAAAGACAAAACAAGGCAAAAAAAAAAAAACTAATTACGAAAAAAGTGTGGAAAAAAAAACAATTTACCTGCAGAAGTTGTTTTTGACACGTTGCACTGGGAGGCACCAACTGAGTTGGTGCCTCCTGAACTTTTTTTTGTTTCGTAGCAGGATGTGTCATTTCAAGGTGCACTTCCAGTGCCTACCCCTAAGTGTACGAAGGTGTCAGAGGTGGGTGCAGGGAGGCGCCAATTGAAGGTGCTTCTCCCATAAGGGTGGTGCCAACTGAAGCCCCTTCTCCCAGCAGGAGGCGCCATTTGGAGATGCGCTTCCTTTATTATGACAACATGTAGTGGCTCTTAATTCCTCTTCTAGTGTTTTAGCTTAGTGACGACCTTGGAAGTTGAATCTCCTTCAAAAGAAAAATAAAAATTAAGAGAGCGTGGGAGTGGAACAACACTATCTTAATAGTAGCGGCGGGACTATCTTAGTGCTTTTTTGTTGTTGTTGTTGAACACTATATATCTCAACACTTTTTGTATTGTTTATTGTATTCTGTTAAACGTTGGAAGTTGTTTTACCGTGTACAGGTTAATACTGTTTGTGTGACGTTTACATTTTTTTATAGATAAAATATGTTTTTTGTCCTTATATTTTTACTTAAAATTGATTTTAATCCCTATACTTTCAAATCAATTATTTTAGTCCTCAAACTTTAAAAAATATGTGAATTTAGTCTCTTTCCTTTATCAATTTTAGTGTTGTTAAAGGACTAAATTAACATATTTTTCAAAATTTGAGGACCAAAATAGTCAATTTGAAAGTTCAAGGACTAAAACCAATTAGTGAAAGTACATGGACAAAAAACGTATTTTATCCTATTTTTAAATAAGGATTTGTAGCCCTCATATGAAATTCAAATGTATTCTTGGATCTTTTGTCAGTCTTATGTTAATCCTGGGTGAGCGTATTAGAATCGGATTGAATAGAATATATGACTTTTAATCTTATATTTGATGCATTTTAGACATAAAAATTAAACAAAACATCAACAAAGGGTAAACTTTGACATTTCAAAAAAAAAAAAAAAGTTAAAGATAATCGAATAAGAGTTAACGTTCTGCTCTGCATCATTCACTTACTAAATGAAATGCTTCCATTTTTTTTTTTACAAAATTAAGGATAATAAATGGTACTTGTTTTGTTCCTAGATTAGAAAAACTTTATGACAAAGAAAAAACATTTTCTGTTCTTTGTTATAAATCACATTCTAGAAAGTTTAATTTATTACTTCTTTATACAAGTCAACTTTCTGTACTGTTTAGACTTCTTGAATACATTTCGTTTGTCTTGAATAAATTTCGTTTGCACAGGAAGTGTATCTCCAAATGGCGTCTCCTTTGGGAGAAGGTGCTTCAGTTGGCGCCACCCTTAAGGGAGAAGCACCTTCAATTGACACTTCCCTGCACCCACCTCTGACACCTTCGTACATCTAGGGGTAGGCACTGGAAGTGCATCTTGAAATGGCGTCTCCCGCTATGAAAAAAAAAATTCAGGAGACACCAACTCAGTTGGTATCTCCCAGTGCAACGTGTCAAAAATAACCTCTGCAGGTAAATTATTTTTTTCCACACTTTTTTCATAATTAATTTTTTTTTTTTTACCCTGTTTTGTCTTTTAGCCTAATATATTGATTTTTAGACTAAAAAAACATAATATATTGATTTATGTTAAGGTTTCATGGAAAAATCACACGTGGGATGATGTCTCTCGTGAGTAACAGAAAAATCAACGTAGACGAAGTTATCTATCCCGTGAATCAAAAAGGTAACAGACAAACAAAATCAACTGAGACGAGGTTATCCATCGCACGTGGAATCAATAGTAACAGTAAGTAACCGTATATGCGAATATGGGGGACAGTGAATGTGAATAAATTGCCAACCTCTCTTCCTCTCTTTCCCACAACACATTCCCAAACCTAAAAGCTCTTCTCCCATTCCTTCTGTTGACGGCTATGCATCAAATGCCTCTCTCCCTTTTTCTGTAGCAAAGATTAATCTCAAAATCAGTTATCAGCTACACACTGTAGTAGCCTTAACAACACCTATGAAAGGCCTCTCTTTCTCTCAATTAATCAATATGGTGTGTAGAGTACGAGGAACAAGAGCTGTCTTGCTTGATCGAACGTAATGTGGTAATGTAAAGCACGATCATTGATCGCTTATGTAAAGATAGACTTGTATTTAAGACGTGTGATTTATATTCTGCAATGTTTGTCAATAAAACATTCTCCGAATGTTGTCACATACAATACTCTAATCCATGTCTTTCTGCATTGTGTTGGTTAACCTGGAAAAGCAATTGGTTTGTTGGATGACATGGTATTGAAAAACACCAACCATTCAAAATATATATTCAATTCTGTGGTACAAGGCTATAAGCATACTTGGCTGGATGTATATTTTGTAAGGTTGATGTTTTTCAATACCATTTCATTTAAGAAACCAATTGCTTCTTTTGGTTGACCCATTTTGGCTTAGTAGTATTGTAAGTGACAACATTTGGAGAAATTCTGTTGACAAGTATTTCAGAATATAAATCATATGCCTTAGTTACAAGTTTGTCTTTACTTAGGCTATCAATGATTGTGCTCTACATCACTACATTACAATATTTTGGATTCCATGGTTTTCATTCCAAGTGAAACAGGTTCCAGAGTGGGAAATTTCTCGTTTGATGATCATTCATATGATGCATGATTTACCCATGGTGCAATGAACTAGAGTTTGTAGGTATGTTCTGTACTTTATTTTCATAAAGTATCTTCTGTGTTATTTTTCCAATTTTCTTATGTTTTTTTATTTGATGCATTTTTTGTCCTTATTCTTTCTGCTTATTTAGTATTGTCCTTATGTTTGAGTTTTCATTTAGTATTTCTTATGCAATTTTTTAATTTAAAATTGAAAGTAAAAACTCATAAAGAACTGAGCATGGTCACTTATATAAGAGCATTTTGGTAATGTATGGTAGATAGATTCCACTTTTATGGAGGTTTGAGTTTTCATTCAACAGTTATTATATCTTCATTGAAAGAGACTAGGAATTGAAAATTCACAAGGAAATGGGCCAACTTGCCTATCAACGAATATTTATGCCTGATGGATACATGAAATCACTTGACTGAAGTCTGAACAAGGTGTGCTCTGTGTTTTTCCCTCATGGTGTTGTTTATGTTTTATTTTTTTAATTTCCGTAATTTCTTTCCCGATTCAGTTTGCTTTTTAAAATGAGATTGTCTAATTTTCCTTCAAACAAACCCATATGATATGAAAATTCAAAGCTCCCCTTAAGGTCAAATCTTTTGTCTGGGTTATTGTTCTTAAACAGGGATAGCACTTCTTTGTCTCACTGCTTTGCCTCCTTATATGTATGTAATGTGCTGTTTTCTTTTGTAATTTCCTTGTGAGGACGCCTTATCCTCTAGTATAGCTTTGTACTATTCTTTTCATGTCGCTTTTAGTTACTAATTATTGTGAAATAATTTGTACATTTCAAAACAGGACTTTTCTTTCTCTGGTGAGCTTCATTACAGAAAGGAGATGTATCAAAGCATGAATGAAGCAATTGGAAATAAATGATTGGCAAAAGGAAATCACCCGATTGCCAAGTCTTATAGAGCTGTAAATCATGTTCTACCTCTTGTTGCAACATCCTTTTGGCCATCAATTGGGACAAGGCTTAGATGTCCACCTGCACTTTTTGATACAAGGGCTGCCTTTATTACAAACTTGCACCCTCAGCATCTTCATTCTAAAGAGCTTCTTATTGCAGAGTTTGGCAATAGGTTGAATAACTCAAGACTTTTTCTTGTATGTAATGTAATAGAAAGGTAACTTCAGCGGTTGAAATTTATTTTCCGAACCCATTGTGGTTGAGAAACATTATGATTTATGAGGCTATGTTTAAATTAGCTACAATTTTGTTACCTTGTTCTTCTAAACCTTTCCCCTGCATATGTTTTCTTCCTTTATTTGTTAACTTCTCACTTGGTATGATCTATTCGGCACGAGTTGCACCAGGACATGTTCTTCAATCCCCTAAAGTTAAATTTTAGGCAAACCCATTACTTATTTATTAATTTCTCACCTAATTAATCTATTAAAAATTTGTTTACCTGAGAAAATTTAAATTTTCTTTTAAATATTAATTTTTGTATGTAAAAATTTCTTGATATAGAAACTATACATAAACCAATAAGTTCTAAGAATAAATATATTATCTGAACACCTTTTTAACAGTAGCTAGCCACGGACATAAATTCACACCTTTAATACCAAAAAATTAGGGTTTAATTGTAATTTTTACCTCCAACTTTCTATTTTTTGGCAAATTTTATCCCAACAATTTAATTTGACGCATTTTACCTCCAACTTTTTTTAAAAATTGAAAATTTTGCCTTTCACCATTTTACTGATGTAACATGCTAAAATAATTGTACTTTTTACTCCTAATTTTTTACTTTTTGACAAATTTTACTCCTAATCTTTTCACTTTCTGGTGAATTTTACCCACACCTTGAGGAATTGATTCACTCTCCCACAGCAACCAAGGTGCCCTTGACTAAAACTCCCCACCACAAAATGAATTATTCAGTATTATATTCCCTATTGCTCATCCCTTGCTTGATCCCCATTTCTCAGTCTTCTTTGCCAACAAATGTTAGAGCTTATGGTCATCATGGGCTGCTGGGTGATGGTC
Source organism: Pueraria montana var. lobata (assembly GCA_026413185.1). NCBI lineage: Eukaryota > Viridiplantae > Streptophyta > Magnoliopsida > Fabales > Fabaceae > Pueraria > Pueraria montana. The sequence continues at coordinate 14,220,721 of CM048656.1, forward strand.
CTGACCTGATTGGCTAAATTTGCAATGAAACAAAACAAGACGAGATGATCAACTGCACAAACATTCCGAGAGCAGATCCTAGAATCCTTTCTGCAAAAAATTTTGTTGAATTTTCAAAGGCGGTCCTGGAGTTGGCCTTGAACAAAGCAATAGAAGGGCAGAACTTTCTTAAGGGTTTGGTGAAGACAAAACATTCTCCACCCATTGATGAATGTGCAAACATTCTTTATAATGGGGTGGTTGGATCGTTCAGAAGTGCCTTGGGTGAGTTGAAAGATGAACCTGTATATGCTAACTACGATGCCAAAAAATTGCTGGTGATGATTCCGATACCTGTGAGAGAGTACTGGCTGCTGCACATATAGTTAACCCTGCAATTTGTGCTCTTAACCACCAAATATCGTTGCTTAGCTATATTGCATTCCTAGCCACAAATAAAATAGCTGATTAAGGCAATTTATGGGGACAACATGCAATGTAAATGCATGCATGTTTGCAGGGTCAACCCAAGGTGTAGGGGCTTCTTTTGTTTTAGCATCTCTTTTGAAGAAGGAGGAGATTAATTGATAAAATCAAATAGAAGTTTAGTACTATTTGTTCTTGGAGTGTTGACCATTATCTTTTCTTGCCTATTATGACATTTCGTTTATTGAGACGGGCCTTCGTGTTAATTTTACTTACATTTTTTTTTTTTTGAAGGGGTTAATTTTACTTACATTGAAATGTCTATTCTGTGAAATTTGATTGTGGGACGCCTTCGTAACTTCATCCTAGTACTTGGGCCTTTATTTGCACTTATATATCGATTGTTTTGTGAGGGTCAGAAATTGGTCTACTTGCTCTTCTTTAACTTGTTCAAGGTGGTTCAAGATAGGAGTTCCAAACATTGTTGAATGTTGTTCATATGCGATGAGACTCCATCATCAAGATCTTTGTTACTGACAAAATTAGAGTCTGCAACATCCATGAATTTTGTAGGTTGAGGCATTGTTTATCCTCCTCCTTCAATGTATGTTAGATCTTTTCCCTAATGTTATAAATGTTGTAAAACCTGTAAACAAGAACTATTTCCAAAAAAAAGAGAACCTTAGAAAAATAAAAATACCAATAATAAATAACTTTTTTAGGGGCTTAAAGCGAGGACTTGTCCAGCTTTATACTTGGACCAACCTTGATCTAACGGACTTTTTTGGTTCTAATACTCTATCTGAGAATTATCATTTATCAATATTTATCAAATTTGTTCCTATCTAACAAAGTACTATTAGATCAAATGACAAAAAATGGTTTTTCCTAGATGAGATGGTTGTTGCTAACTGCTCCAATAACAATAATTGGTTTAACTGAATAACTAAAAAAAAGTAGATAGACTTTTCTTTCTCTTCGTCTAAAGTCATTAGATCTTCTCAATTGAAAAATCCCCTATATTAATATTAATAATACACATTCTAGTTGATCGAGCCTAATTTGAATTGTTTTGTTACGAAGCAAAAGAGATCCATGAGGTAATTTGTCCTATTTAGATAAACACAACCAAAAAGTATTGAATTATCTTTCTTTTCAGATAGGCCTGAAAGGAGAAGGAAGGTTGGAATGCCAACAAAAGTCTATTGTTGAATTCATTTGACATGAAAGTATATTGTCCATTTTGAAAACTATAAAATCATGAGATTCATTAATTAAAAAGTGGAACCACAAAAAATTGTGATTTTTCCAATTTAGTTAATAGAAGAGTGTGTTAAAGAGTATACTACTAGCATTTCTCTCCATTTTAAATGCATGTAATATTTATAGAATATGAAGTTAATTAGAATATATTGACAATGTAAATTTTTTTATACTATCGTCAAATTATAAATTTTCATGTATGATAAATTTATTAATTTATATTTTACTAGTTTAAAAATCATACCTAAAATTATCTTTTGATTGGTTGATAATATAAAAAAATTATACTTAAATTCATTATTTTATTAACAATACTTGTAATTAATCATTGTCTTGTTAACACAAAATTTTTAAATTATTTTTTATATTTTGTTTGAGATCAACTATATTATATAAATAGTCATTGAATGATGAATTATATTAGATTATCACTCAAATATAAAATTTGCTTAAAACTCCAAATTTTGTATACACCACTTGGATTATTATTATTACTATAATTTTAAGTGTTAATACTGAATTGGTGATGATCTCCCATTAGTAAACTGAAAAGTCTACACGGTGGTTGCCGATTAGGTAAAAGATGACAATGAAGTTGTAATATTTTGACGAGAAATTGCCCACGCATTTTTTTTTTTTCTTTATTGGTGAGTCAAAGCAGATTAATTTCTTTACACGTGCGCCCGCAAAAACAGCAAGAAGTAAATTAAGAGGAAAAATTAGAATTGAATCAAAGAATTGATTAATTGTTAGCATTAGATTACAACAAAAAATTAATTAGAAGAGCTTGCTAGCAAATTCATCGGTGGTTGTTCCCTCTACCCGAGAATAAGCCGATTTTCTTGCAAGATCTCTGAGTTGCGACAAACTTCTTCCCAATTTCAACGCCAACTTCATTTCAAACAACTCCCCATTTTCCCTTTGCTCCTCATCTTCCTCCATAGTCTCTTGAATCGAATTCTCTAACAGTTGGAAGAATCCACCACAGTTTCTGTACATTTCGGACACCATCCCCACTTGGCCACCATGCTCAAAAGCATTAACAGCGGTCGCTAATGCCCCTCCCAAAACCGCCACTATAGCTCCCCATGATGACCCTTCACTCAAACATGCAGATCCCACAGCCGCAACGCCGGTGAGTAAAGGCCCCGCAATGGCCAAACTCTTGTTGATCTTCAACACCAAGTTCCCTAACCTCTCATAGTCCTTCATGTCCTTTTCCTTCACCACTTTCAACACATTCCTAAGTTCCATTTCTAACCCCTCATTCCACCCATTGTTCTTACCATGTTGTTGTTTTGTTTCGTGGTATTTGGAGTTGTTGTTTCTTTTTGAAGGCCACCAAACTGCTGGCTCAAATTTTTTAGGGAATTTTTCAAGCATGGCTCCCAACAAAGGAAGTGGGTACGCTTTGTCAAGCGCCAAAACCTTCTCCATTGCGTCCTTGACATCTTCCTCGGTAGGGTTTCCAATGGCTATTGTTGTTTCGATGTGGGACTGGAGCTGCTTGAACAACCTCGTAGCGTTTCTTTGCTCCTCGGCCAGTTGTGAGGGCTGGATTTTGTTCATCACCATCAGCATCCCCGTGGAGGCGGAGAATAAGAGCGTGGTGGATAGTTTTAGAGCCAAGAGTGGCGCTTCACCGGAGGCGGTGGTGGCGGCGACGCCGGCCATGGCGGTTGCGGTGAGAGTGAGCATGTTGATGGAGTTCAAGAGAAGGGTGTTCCAGTTGTTGCGTTGCTCACCTATGTTGTGATGCATCTCCACTCTATCCGCCACGGCTTCTAGAATTGCGTAGAGTTGCATGGTGGCTTTTGAGGTTGTGGTGGTGTTGTTGTTGTTGTTGTTGTTTGAATTGTCTTGGAGTATTTGAATTGTGTGTGAGAAACCGTTTAATTCCTCAAACAGCTTTCTACTTGGTTTTGGGTTTGGAGTTATGGAAATAGGGAGCTTTTTTGGGATGTGGATAGAAGATTTTATTCTTGATGGTGATGTTGAACAAAAGGAGTTAGAAAGCAAAGAAGAAATTTGTAAGGATGCCATAGTGCTTTTTAGGTAGGTCTATGTTGTGTGGGTTTGGTGTGGATTTGATGTTGTAATTGTTGATGTTGTTGTTGGTGAAGGGATCAGTGATGGGTTGTAATATATAGGGGGTTATGTGTGAACACAGGGATCAAAAAGAAAGGGTCAGATATGGAAACTGTTGACTGGATGTGTAGCTTTGACTTTTTGTTCTTTGATTTTCATTCTACCTTTGTTCAAACTATACCGTCTCCTACTCGGATTGCCTCGGTCTCCTATTGCAATGTAGTGATTTTGCAATGAAATCGAAGGGTTGAAACTTCGTGGTTCGCAAGTTCATATTATAAGTCTACTTGTTTGTTTTCCAAGGTTTATTTTATGTCATGGCTGACGATGAAAATGTCAACTACATGTAAATTTCAGTTTGGTAGCCACGCCACTCTAAATTGTACAGCCAAGTTTGACAACTTTATACACGCGGGAAATTAGATTCATAGTTTTAAAAATCAAATCGGTGACTGATTCAGTCAAGACATTGAATCATTGGGTCAGTGGTCCAATCACTGGATCACTAATTAACCCGCATGATCCGGTCTGTATTAAAAAATTTGAAAATTTTATACCTGCCTTAAAAAAGTAAAAAGAAAATCACATAACAAATTAATATAATTTCACAAGCTCATTTTTCAAGTTCAAATCCATTGATATTCACAGTAACAAAATCACATTATAAATTACTTATTACACTTCTTTAAAGTTTAAATAGAATTCAAAATAATAGAATCACACTATCAACTATACCATCACTTCTTCAAACAAAATTCACAGTGACAGAATCACAGTATCAATTACCTAAGAATCACTACTCATAAATAATAAAACAGAATCAACTAAAAATAACATTCTAGTTGGATTAAATAGAATCATGTGATGTGGATCAATGTGGTTGAGATGAGGGCCTTAGGATTTATGTGTGCACTTTGAAGTTTGAAGAATAAAAGTCACAGACTCACAAACACGACACAACAAACAATATTTTGGCAAACGCTCACAGCCACAAAACCTTTCTTTCTTTTAGTTTTTTATCCAAACGACGTCGTTTCAAACAATTTAAAAAAAATTAAAAAATTAAAATAAAATAAAATAAAAAGTGTGTGACCCGGGTCGGGTCACCGGTTTAACCCCGGGTCGCACTGGGTTTGACCGGGTAGAAAGCATGGCCGATCCGATAGCCTGCTCGACCCGGTCTAACCTCCGGGTCACGGTCCGACTGGCCGGGTCGGTCCGGTTTTTAAAACATGGATTAGATTAATGTGATGGAGAGAGACAAGAAAAAAATGTGTGTAAATTTATTTTGTAAAAAAAATTATTACATGAATAACATTATTTTAAAATTTATTATAGGCAAATATAAGATCATATACATATAATTCCACATATTAAAATGAATGAATGACGATATAATGACGTTTTAATTTGCTTTTTAATATTTTATTTATTTTTTCTCTATTATCAAATAAATAAACAAGTTAATATTTGATTTAAAAAAAAAAACTATGTACGTGAAGAATTGGTATATAGCCACAAAAATAAACAATATATATATATATATATATATATATAAACGGGAGACTCATAAGTTCACCTTAGTGGAACTTGAGAGGAAAACAATGTTCAACGATTATTCAAAATTTCTTGCAACGAAGGTCTTTATTCTGTGTTATAAAAAATCACTAGCTTCTATTTTCAAGTATCTAATTACTTGTTTTCTTGGAGACCAAAGAATCAATACAACTAACTCATATTTATTATTAGTGTAGATAGATGATATCACGATATCACATGGAGATTAAAAAACTAAATATATGCTATCTATAAATCTATGATGAGTATATTTAATTGATATAATATCCAGCTATATATAATACTAAGAGATCTCATGATAATATATATATATATATATATATATATATATATATATATATATATATATATATATATATACACACACACTAAGGGATCTAGTTCAATTCTTACGAATTAAAAAATATAAAAAAAAATCCATGCCAGCTATAAGAGTTTATAACTGGGTAACGTATTATATGGAACTGAGCTATAAGAATTGATAGGATACTTGTCTCAGCTGAATGGCTCCAACTATGGCCAGCTTCAAAATAGTTTGTTCTTAACTGCGATGTATCTGATCATTGCCCTCTGGTTCTCAAACATAAGTCTTGTGATTGGGGACCCAGGCCCTTTAGGGTCCTCAACGCTTGGCTTATGGAATCAGAATTTCACACTTTTGTGACAAAGGAATTTAGCGATATTCAAGTGCTAGGATGGGGTGCTTTCAAATTGAAGGAGAAGCTGAAAATTTTGAAAACAAAACTAAAATGGTGGAATAAAGAATCTTTTGGTGATATGGAGGCTATTTGTAACTCATTGGTGGACCAAATTGGGAAACCAGATATTCATGATGAGGAGAGAGGGCTATCTCAGCAGGAGGTTGAGGTCAAGAGATTGCTGCTGGAAGAGTTTTGGAGAGTGGCTTGAAGACACAAATCCATCATTCACCAAAAGTCAAGAAGCCGATGGCTAAAGAATGGAGATAGCAACAGCAGATATTTCCACTCTCTTTTGAAATGGAGAAGGAGATCAAACTCTTTTCACGACATGCTCACAAATGAAGGTTGGGTTGATGACCCGAGTTTGGTTAAAGTTGAAGTGAAACAGTTTTTTCAAGAAAAATTCAAAGAGAGTGGGGATTTACACTTGCGTCTAGACGGGGTTGGATTTAAGTATATAGGGACGGAAGAAAATGATATGCTCACAGCAAAATTTTCAGAGGATGAGATCAAAAATGCTATTTGGGATTGTGAAGGTAACAAGGCTCCGGGACCCGACAACTATAATTTCAATTTTATCAAGCTCTTTTGGGATCTCCTGAAGAATGATATTACTACGGTTGTTAATGAGTTCCATGAGAATGGGAAGATACCAAAGGGAACAAATGCTTCTTTCATTGCACTTATTCCGAAAGTGGAAAATCCGCAAAATCTTGGAGAATTTAGACCGATATCTCTCATAGGCTGTATTTATAAAATTTTGGCCAAAATTCTATCCAAGAGATTGGGAAAGGTCCTTGGCAACGTAATTGAAGAGACACAATCGACTTTTGTAGGGGGAAGGAATATTTTGGATGGTGTAGTAATTGCCAATGAAGTGGTGGATGATTTGAAGAGAAGGAAGAAAGCGGGCTTTATATTTAAAGTAGATTTTGAGAAGGCCTATGACTCAATAAGATGGGAGTTTTTATATTATATGATGAGAAGAATGAATTTTAGTGAGAAATAGATTTTTTGGATGAGGAGTTGCATTGAATCCTCAACATCGTCGGTACTTATCAATGAGAGCCCCGCGGAGGAATTTGTTGTAGAGAAAGGTTTGAGACAAGGTGACCCCTAGCACCTTTTTTATTTCTCTTGGTAGCGGAGGGATTAGGGGACCTTATGAAGGAAGCGGTTAAGAAGATTTTTTTTTAGGGTGTGCTTGTTGGAGAAAATGAGGTAATGGTGTCTTTACTACAATTTGCGGAAGATGCTATATTTTTTGGTTTGCCAACTGTGAGAAATGTGTACGCTCTCAAAAGCTTACTTAGATGCTTTGAAATAGCGTCGGGGCTAAAGGTTAATTTTCACAAGAGCAAGCTAGGAGGTATTGGTGTGGAAGAAACATTGTTGATAAACTTTGCCGGCATGCTAAATTGTAGATCCATGAAAGTACCTTTTGTGTACTTAGGCTTGCCGGTTGGGGCCAACCCTAGAAGAGTGGAGACATGGAGACCGGTGGTGACAAAAATAAAAGCAAGACTCAAGGCATGGAGCAATAGGTATCTATCCTTCGGGGAGAGAATTTGCCTTATAAGATCGGTGCTATCTTCTCTTCCCTTATATTACTTATCTTTTTTTAAGGTGCCCAAGAAAATTGTGGAGGTCATCAATGGTCTACAAAGAAACTTTTTATGGGGTGGAAGAGGGGAGGAGAAAAAATTAGCTTGGTTACGATGGTCAAAGGTGTGTAAACCGAAGGAGAAAGGGGGTTTGGGGATCAAGAATTTAGAGATCTTCAATAAATCTCTAGTTGGGAAATGGGGGTGGAGAATGGTAAAAGAGAAAAATAGTTTGTGGGTAAAAGTTCTACAAGCTAAATATGGTGATTTGGTGGGGTCCTTGAGTGACACAAATATGAGGAGGGGTTCCATTTGGTGGAGGGACTTCAAAAAAATATGCAATTTGGATAATTCACAAGGGTGGTTCTGTAGGAATATAGTAAGAATGTTGGGTGACGGAAAGGAGGTTAAGTTTTGGGAGGATAAATGGGTGGGACAAGATCCTCTATGTTATTCCTTCCTTAGAGTGTTTTTAAATTCAGAACAACAAGGATGTAGTATTTTTGAAGCTGGAAAAAGATGTGGAGATACTTGGACATGGGACTTAAGATGGAGGAGATGTTGGTTTGAGTGGGAGAAAGATATGTTAGAAACTTTCTTGGGATTAATTTCCTCCAAAAAAACATGAGGAAGGGACTGCAGACGGGTGAATTTGGAAGGAGAACCCGAGATAGGGTTACATTGTGAGGGAGGTATATAATTCCATTCTTATAGATTCCATAGTTGATGATTGTCCTGTGGATGAAGGTCTTCTAAAGCACTTATGGATGATTTCGGTTCCCTCTAAGGCACTGGCTCTTGCTTGGAAAATATTGATCAATTGTGTTCAGATGAGAATGAACCTAAAAAAAAAGAAATATCCAACTTCCTGGGAACAATTTTTTATGCCCTCTATGTAATCAAAAAGAGGAGACCACTAGTCATCTGTTTCTGTCTTGTAGGTTTGCACATGCCATTTGGGTAGGCGTATATAATTGGGAAGGCACTTTGAAAGTTCTACCAACAGACTTCAACCAACACTTTTGGCAACACTGTGGACAATTATCAGGATTGAAAAAGAAAAGAGTTTGGTGGGGTGTGTGGATAGCTACTCTCTGGTCCATCTGGAGACATCGCAATGAAGTGGTCTTTAACAACAAACAACCCGATTCAAAGGTAGTCTTGGATAGCATCAAACTGCTCTCATGGGAGTGGTGCAGAGCAAAAATGGACAGGTTTAAACCATCCTTCTATGAGTGGAATGTCCATCCAATTTTACCTTACATGCTTTTTCTTGAAGAAACCATATGATTCTTTGGTTGTTAAGGAGGGTCTTTTTATGGTTGTCAACCCGTGTACCTAGCTGTAGTTGGCTTCCTTTTTTATATGTTTATGTTACTTTGCCTAATGTAGCACCTTGATAAAGGGATTTCTATGGCAGGTTCAGTTCAACCTTGTCGGGTACTTACTTTTGTTGTAAAACTTTTTTATCCTTAGGAGGGTATTTCTTATACCTCCTCCTGCTTTAATATAATTTTCTGTGTTGGCTGATAAAAAAAAATATGGAACTGTCATCAAAATTACTTAGAAATTTAGAATATGTTTGATTTTGATTAATTTGGGAGAATTTTTTTAAGAAAAATAAAACTCTTTACATTGAAGTATAATTTATTTTAAATATAAAATAAACTCATCTAAACACATACTTAATATATAGATTTTGAAGTTGTATGGCTTAGTTGAGGAGAAAATTCTTTAGGGGACTTTTTTCTTTTTTTTATTAGTAAATGTTAGTAGTTAATATATTATGTTAATGGGAGATTTGAACTCATGACCTCCTTACCACTCCAACCCTTATGTCCTTCCACCAAATCACCTTATGACTCTTATGACTCCCCTCTTTAGGGGACATTTGTTTCAAGATATGAAATTTTATTTTCGAGAATCACATTCCCACAAATATTATGCCTGAAAATATTATTCCCATGAACATGTTTGTTTCACAATAGTAATTTCAGAAGAAAAAAAATAATTAAAAAATAAATGTAAAAAAAGAAACGTGGAAGAATGAAGTGGAAATAAGTAGTTATTGTAAAAAAATAACTTTCATTTTTATGGAATCTAATATACTCATCATTCTCCATGAGAATAAGAAACAAGTAAACCAACCATTCATAAAATATTTTTATAAAACTTGCACGAAACATGAGAATATAATATTTCTAAGTTTACATTTCCATATTCTTACTTTATACCCGGAAACAAACGCATCCTTATATTTTTATTTCTTCAGTTTTATTGGTATAAATCATAACAAAAAATTATCCGGCTTAAAAACTGGGGTTATGCTTTCTTTCTTATTCTTTATTTACTTATTATTTATTTGGGGAAGGGGGAGGGAATATGGCTTAATGAGACAACATGCACATCTTCTTTGACAATCTACAACCAATTTTTCTTTCTTTGTAGCTCAATTCCTAGAAATGTGTTGTTAGTCTTTTTCTCTAATTTTTATTGTCCGGTGAAAATATGTCTTATGTATAAGGTATAGTGAGCCAAATTAAGTATAAGTAGCATCCTAACTGTGCATTTCTAGCAATATATATATATATTAGGGCTTAATGAGTTAGGTTTGAACTGTTCATTTAGCTTTTAATTAATATAATTTCAATTTAATTATTTTTTAAAATCAAATTATATATTGATATCATATACAATTATCTCAAACATAGATTCCAATATCAAGGGATGAGACAATAAAATGAGACAACAAAACATTTATTATATATTGAAATAAAAAATTGTCAACAGAACATTTTCCAATTTCAATAAGTTCAGTTGGCAACGTTAGGTTTCTGTTGATAGCTAGGGTCTTTGTTTCAAAACTTGAATAGTCAATGATTTAATACATATTGAAATAAAAAATTGTTGGACCATCTATATAATATTAATGACGGTCATTAGCACGTCCGGCCCCTTGTAATTTTACATTATTCTTTCACACTTATTTTAATTTGGAAAATATCCTTAATTAATTATTTTCCTTCTCTTTCCGCCAAGTGATATAATTAACATCTTACAAGGAATGTAAAGGAGAAAGCAAAACAAAAGTAATGTGAAATAAACATGATCCAATATAAATGTATCCACACCTCATATATCTATACCAAAATATTACACTTTCATCTAATTGGCCTCTCATTTTTCCATGTCAGATGACTATAGAGTATACATGCATTGTATATATGTATATACATTTTAAAAAATTAAAAGAATGGTATGTAACCAAAAAAAAAAAAAAAAAAAGAATGTTGATCTTAGAAGAGTTTGCTGGCGAATTCATCAATCTCCCTCCCTTCTACACGACATGAAGCAGATTTTGAGGCAAGTTCTCTCAGCTGCGATACACTTCTTCCCAATTGCAAAGCCATCTTCATTTCAAATAGCTCCCCGTTTTCTCTTTTCTCCAAGTCTTTCTCTTCAATTGTGGCTTCAATTGTCTCCTCCAACAGCTGAAAAAATCCACCACAGGTTCTGTACATTTCAAACACCATGCCAACTTGCCCTCCATGCTCAAACGCATTAACCACTGTGGCCAACGCCCCAGCAAGCACAGGAACTAATCCATCTCCTGAAAACAAAGACCCTACTGCAGCAATTCCTGTGAGCAATGGACCTGAAACAGCTAGACCCTTGTTTATCTTCAGTGCAATGTTCCCCAACCTCTCATAGTCTTCCATGTCTTTTCTCTTCACCACTTCAATAACCTCCCTCATTTCCTCTTCCAACTCCTCATTCCATCCATTATTGTTGCTCTTAATCTCCATCTTCTCATTGTTCAATCTACTTTCTGGCCACCATCTAGCAGCTTCAAACTTTGCTGGAAACTTTTCAAGCATTGCACCATTCAACAAGGGGAGTGGATAAGCTTTGTCCAGTGCCAAAACCTTCTCTATTGCATCCCTCACATCACCTTCACCGGGATTTCCAATAGCGATTTTTGTTTGGATCTGTGTCTGAAGCTGCTTAAACAGTCTTGTAGCGTTTCTTTGTTCCTCCGCAAGTTGTGAGGGTTGGATTTTGTTGGTAGCAAGTAGCATCCCCGTGGCTGCAGAAAACAAAAGAGCGGAAGATAGTTTAAGAGCCAAAAGTGGTGCACCTTCACTACTACCCGTGCCTGCAACACCAGCCATAGTTGTGGCCGTGAGTGTTAGCATGTTGATGGAGTTTAAAAGGAGCGTGTTCCAATTCACGCGTTGTTCTCCCACGTTGTTATGCATTTCAATTCTGTCAGCCACAGCCTCCAAGATTGCATAGAGCTGAATAATAATGGCCTTGGAATTTGTAGAGTCATATAGAAAACCATCATGTAGTGTTTTGATGGAGTCATTGTTTTCCCTTAATGGGGATTTTTCTGTGGTGAATTTGTCTAAGTCTTCAACCAGACTTCTCCTAGATGGTGCTTTTGGAAGAGAAAAGGAAACTCGAGGTGGTTTTGGGACATTGAGAGAACAATTTATTCTCTTTAAAGAAGAAGAAGAACGTAAAGGGTTATTAAGTAGCGGCGAAGCTCGTAAGGAAGCCATATTGTATAGGTGAGATTGCAAGATTTTGGGTTTGGTTTTGTTGAATGAAGAAATTGTGAAGGTTAGGTACCTCGTAAGTGTATTTATAATAACAAGAGAAGGTGCTAGATATAGAGAAAAAAAAAAAAATTAAGGAGCTGATTGGGTCCGCATAACATATTTGCTGATGTCAGATTGACCATTTCCTGTTCAAAATATTGTAGCCAAGGGGCAGATCTCAATATCATGCTAACGTTGTGACGTGGGAGCATAACATTCTTAAATGAAGGCTTTCAGTACTTTCCTTTCAATTACATAGAAACTAGTAATTTACCAGTGCATTCTCACGGATTATTTTCGTTTTGACACATATTCAAAATACATTAATTTATAAAATTAAATATTTTTATTTACACAAATATAATAAGTTAATTAAGTTCTTCAAAATAATAGAAAGATTGAAAGAGTATTCAAGTGGAAAAAATATATTTAGTAATAGTTTCACTTATACTTCTAATTTTATTTAAAATATTCATAAAATTCTATGAGAAATTTATTATGTATGAAATTTAAAATAATTTAACTTTTGTTAAATTTAAATATTTTTTAATTTTAAAATATGAAATGATAAAATAATTCAAACATTTTACAACTATATTATAAATAAAAAAATTAAATTTTATAATATTATAGTTTATAAATAATATTTTGAATAATTTAAAATATAAAATTAATTAAATTAGATGTAAATTATTAAAATCAATATTACTTAAAATAAATTATTATTTTAATCTTAAAAAGATAATTTATATTTCATTAGCATTTATGTAAGATGTATTGTTATAGGTGTTTAGTACTACCTTCGTCCCGTGAGAAGAAAATGTACTATGTTATTAACTATTAAGTTCTCTAATATATATATATGTATTTTTTTCTCCTTAATTAACATAATCATGCAATATTAACTAATTATAAAAAAAAATATTAGTTGTAACAAATACTCAAAAGACTAATATTTTTGTCCTAGTATTTTGATCAAAATATCATTAAAGATTTATAAAAATATTATATGTCATAAGTATATTAAAAATAACAATATAAAATAAAGTTAATTTCAAAATAATTTTTTTTAATTTACAGCAAAATTATATATTTAAAAAAAGAATAATATAATATAAAATTATTTTAGTTTCAATTTTGGATATAATTATATTTTAGATTTAAGTCAATCATTGCATAGTTATATATTCAACCAAATAAATTATAAAATAGATCCAGTACGCTTATTCATAATTTGATTAATAATATTTAATTTCTAAATTAACATAATATTGTTTATATAATTCAACTTAGTAATTTAGCTTATTTATTTCTATCTCTGAAAAGTTACAACATTTTTATTTAGATTGGGATTTACTTAGCAATTATGGTAATTAACACAAACATAAAAATACTTCTTAGTGACGTGCTTATTAAAACACCTCATTGGTGCTATTACAATTTTTTTGTGTGGAAAAAATTGTTGAAAGATACATGTGGTCCCTATCATTAAAAAATTTTAAAAAATATTTAATATATGATATTATTGATGAAATAATTTAAAACAATTATTTGTAAAATAAATATTCTTAATAAATTAATTTTAATATATTTATTATATATATATATATATAACATTATTATATAGATATTAATCAATAAAATTTTGTATATGAAGTTATTAAACATAGAGTTAAAATATTATTTTATAATAAATATATTAACTAATTAGATTTAAATTAATTTTAAGTATAAAAATTTTAACCTCACAAAATAAATATTATTCAACAAAAATTTCATTTATGAAATTATTTAAAATTATTTTATATGATTTCTAAGTAAAAATGATTTTATAAGATTTAAAAGAAAAAAATATTGTTGAATCATGGACATGCAATTATGTTAAATACTCGAAGAAAGAGATTTGTCACCTATAATGATTTTACCTAACTCGAGTAGATTAATAAAAATGCAATTATGTAATAAATATACTAACTAATTAGATTATAATTAATTTTAAGTATACAAATTTCAACCTCATAAAATTATTATTATTTAACAAAATATTTATTTATGAAATTGTATAAAATTATTTTATATAATTTATAAGTAAAAATAATTCAAAAGGATTTAAAAGTAAAAAATAAATAGTATTGAGTATCAGATATGCAGCTGTGTTAGATACTCAACAAAAAAGATTTGTCGTCCATAATGATTCTATCTAACTCGAGCGAAATTGTCTCCCATAAATGATACAAATTGACTCTACCATAAAAAAAAAATTTAATTTATGATATTATTGATGAAGTAATTTAAAAAAATTGTAATAAAAATATATTTCATAAATTAATTTTAATATATATATATATATATATATATATATATATATTTAACATTACTATATACATATGAATCAGCAAATTTTTCATATTTGAAGTTATTAAACATGGAGTCAAAATATTATTTTATAATAAATATATTAACTAATTAGATTTATATTAATGTTTAGTATAAAAATTTCAACTTCATAATATAAATATTATTCAACAAAATATTCATTTATGAAATTATTTAAAATTATTTTATACAATTTCATAGTAAAATGATTTTAGAGGATTTCAAAAAAGAAGAAAAATTCAATTAAGTCTTAGATATGCAGTTGTCTTAAATATTCAGAGAAAAAGTTATGATACTTGTGAGTTCTACCATAAATAAATAAAATTAATTTAATTTATGATATTATTGATGAAGTAATTTAAAACTATTTTGTAATAAAAATATGTTTAATCGATTAATTTTAATATATTAATTATTATTTTATGTAAAAAATAATAATAATAATAATAAGAATAATAATAATATTATTATTATTATTATTATTATTATTATTATTATTATTATCTTAATCAATAAAACTTCCATTTATGAAATTATTAAACATAGAGTCAAAATTTTAATTTGTAATAAATATATTATTAATTAGACTTAATTAATTTTTAATTAAAAACATCTCAACATCATAATATAAATATTTTTATTTATAATATTATTATAAATAAATAAATTTATGTATCTTTTAAGATAAATTTTTATAATAAATTTAGAAAAGATTAATATTACAAATAAATAAAAAGGAAAAAGGAAAGAAAAACCATTAAAAGAAAAAAAAATGTAAACAAAATAAACAAAAAGAAAAGGAAAAAAAAGAAGAAGAAAAACATGTTTAATTTATGATATTTTTGATGAAGTAATTTAAAACTATTTTGTAATAAAAATATGTTTAATAGATTAATTTTAATATTTTTTTATGTAAAAAATATTATTATTATTATTATTATTATTATTATTATTATTATTATTATTATTATCAATAAAAATTCCATTTATGAGATTATTAAACAAAGAGTCAAAATTTTAATTTGTAATAAATATATTGTTAATTAGACTTAGATTAATTTTTAATTAAAAAATCTCAACATCATAATATAAATATTTGTATTTATAATATTATTATAAATAAATAAATTTATGTATCATTTAAGATAAATAAAAAAATTATAATAAATTCAGAAAATATTAATATTACAAATAAATAAAAAGAAAAAAGGAAAGAAAAAACATTAAAAGAAAAAAAGAATGTTAAAAAAATAAACAAAAAGAAAAGTAAAAAACATAAAATTAAAAAAAGAATGAAAAAATAAAAAAACTGAAAAAGCTTAAAGGAAAGAAAAATTGAGTAAGATAGATAATAAAAATGAATTTATTTTCCTATATAGAAAACATAGATTTCATAGAAAAATGATTTTATAGGATTTCAAAGAAGAAGAAAAGATTCAATTAAGTCTTAGATATGCAGTTGTGTTACATATTCAGATAAATAGTTTTATCGTTTATAATGATTATATTTGACTTAAGTAAGATTGTATCCCGTAAATGATACTTGTGGGTTTTACCATATGAAAATAAAACTAATTTAATTTATGATATTATTGATGAAGTAATTTAAAACTATTTTGTAATAAAAATATGTTTAATAGATTATTTTAATATATTTATTATTTATTTATGTAGAAAATATTATTATTATTATTATTATTATTATTATTATTATTATTATTTATGTTAATCAATAAAACTTCCATTTATGAAATTATTAAACATAGAGTCAAAATTTTATTTTTAATAAATATATTCTTAAATTAATTTTTAATTCAAAAATCTCAACATCTTAATATAAATATTTATATTTATAATATTATTATAAATTAATTAATTTATGTATCATTTAATATAAATAATAAATTCAGAAAATATTAATATTACGAATAAATAAAAAGGAAAAAGGATAGAAAAAACATTAAAAGAAAAAAATGTATAAATAAATAAATAAAAAGAAAAGGAAAAAAGTAAAGGAAAAACATAAAATAAAAAAAGAATGCAAAAAGAGAGAAGGAATAAAAAATTAAAGAAAAAAACTGAAAAGCTTAAAGAAAGTAGATTTAGATAGATAATAAAAAGGAAAATATAAAAACAAAAAAAAAATTAAAAACAACAAAATTTAAAAAGAAAAACAAAGAAAAGCTGGAAAGAAAAGACAAAAAGAAAGAAAGAGAAAGTCTTTGGAGGAAGAGGTTTCCATCAAATGATGACATGTGTTCAAATGTTAAAAGACAAAAAAATCATAAAAAAGTACACTTGTCATTCATTTAAAAATGGTTAATATTGTCATTTTCACAGCTTATAAAATTCTTATATAGAAAATAGATTGAACACAACACAAACCAATGTTGTACAACTGTACAAGTATGCATATACATCATGGGTGTCTCTCTGTATAAATATACTAGTAGGGTTTTTTTTTTTAACAATATACTAGTATGTTTAAATACAAGGAAAAATTAAATCAATATATATAAATTAAAATATTGAAAAAAAATATTTCAACTGGTGATTTTAAAAAATATATATATTTAAAAAAGTATTTTTTTAAGAAACAAATAGAATTTGTTTCTTAAAAAAAGTAAAAAAAAAAACTGTTTTTTTAAGAAAAATTTAGACAAACACATTAAAAAGAAGAAAATTACTTGTTTTTATTAAAAAAAATACTTTTTAAAAAATAAGTTTAAACAAACGTACCTTTAACGATGATAAAGTAGACTAAAATATAAAAATGCAACCAGTTAAAACTTTTATTTTTGAAAAATCTAAAAAGGTGTTTAATTGATAGATAGTTTCACTTTCAAAAATGTATTTTGCCCACATGTTTAAGATATACATCGATATGAATTAGATTTAGCTTAAAAAGGACAACTTCTAGTTTCAAAAATATATGAATATTAAAAATATTTTATCAATTACACTAAATTAAATATTGTATTCCATTGATAATTTTAAGCTTACATATATTAATATTTTAAGATTTAAATATGCTTTTAATTTTTGTAAATATTTCAAAATTTAATTTTAGTCTTTAAAAAAATATCATTTTTTATTCTCATAATTTTTTTAAAAAATAAAATAGTTTTTATCTACACTTAATGATAACATGTGTATAGAGCAATGATTTTTGAACACCCAAATTTTTTAAACACCTAGAATATCAACACCCTTCATTTCTTTTTATCTCTATCTTCTTATTAAATCATATATATCAACTATCATACCTATATTTTTCTCTTTTCTTATCTCACTTTTACTAGGTGTCAAATAACACTTTAGGTGTCCAAAAATCATTTTTGATTTGTATATTATAAGTTAGCATGTGACCTAAAACATCTAAATACATATGTAACATCGTTAGTAAGTGATTATAGAAGCTGTTTTAAAAAAATAAAATTTATAGAGTTTCAAATTAAAAAAAATTAAATGACTATAATTAAATTTAATTATACTTACAAACTAAAAATACGTTTTTTTTCATATTTTGAATATAACCTGTATGTCTTATTCTTGTATCTCACTTTACAAGAATGCAATATGTCATCCAAAGAATTTTAACAAGTGGCGATTCCTTAACGCCAAGGCTTTTACCTGGTCTCTTAAATAACTTGTAAATTCTCGAGTTTGAATAAAGAATAAAGAATACATGGTTGACCTCCCCTCCCCCAAGAAAAAAGAAAAGATTATCGAATGCATAGAAATATCACAAAGGTCAAAGTGCTGCAATTTATTTTGAATTTCGTCTTGAAAAGTAAATTGGACATATTCTTCAGGTAGGGGTGTGCTTATTTTAATTAACTTAAAAGAAAAGGTTAAGGAAAAAAGAACATGGGATGCCTACGACTACGAGCTTCATTTTCGGACTGGATCTAGTAAACCGAAACGGAGACAATGGCAAAGTAACTTAATAATATATAAGAGGATATGTCTGTAAAAAGCGTGATTCAAAATGGAGATTTCACTAAAAATGATTTATCCTATTTTCCAATATAGATTAATTGATTATCGATAAAATTGATAAATATTTTACTCCTATAAGTTATAACATACAAAATATATATAGACCACATATTTGAGTAAGAAAAATATACTTTAATTGGTAGATAAAGTGTGTTATAATTACAGTAAAAAAATGTGTTATATAATTGTTGATTAAAAAATGAATGGTTAAAATTGTAATTAATTTTTAATTTTGTTGCACATATACTTAATTAACGAACGACTATAAGTATATTTTAACATCTAAGATATGTCTCCTTTTTTTAAACCAGCCGAATCCTAGACCGGCAAGCAAAGAGTAACTTTGATTGACGGAAATATATAATGTCACTTTATTTATTTCTTCATTATCCAAGAAAAGAATGCTTACTTATTTCTTCATGCTTTGAAATGTAAGTCCTTGGACTGTTTCCCTAGTGTCTTTTAATTGGCTTCAATCAAATTGATTAATAATTATTAATTAAGTTAATCTTTGGTCAGAAAGGAAACAAATTTTGAAAATCTCATTAAAGATTAAAAAATGGTTCTGGTATACATCCAAGGTGACTTCTAATTAACTTCAAAATATATTTCAGATCAAATTCAAACATAAAAATATTATTTAATATTGAATATAGATTGAATCTAAGGAGTATGCAAACAGATCTCAACTCTTGGACTCAGTTTTGGTCTTGCGTGCCGACGTGTACTGGGTTAGTATGACAAGCAACTATTGTTGATGCTGGCTATGCGCATGATATGTACATACTCATTCATTCAAAACCTATATACTTGTGATAAAATTAATATTTTTATGCTCTAACTCTATTTTTTTTTTTAATTTAGTCTTCTAACATTTTTGTTATACTTTTCTATATATTTTATCTTTTTTTTTGTTTTAATTTAGTACTCTTTTTTTAAGTCATTAATTTTAATAAAGGTTAAAATTTATCATAATTGACAAACAGTAGTTGTAATTGTAACCAAAAAACAGTAGTTGTAATTAATTGACACAAAAAACACTAAAATATTTTATGCTCACAAATCGTCACAATTGACAAACTACCAAATTGAAACCAATGAAAAGAAAGATAAAAAAATATCAAAATAAAATAAAAGTTAAAATATCAAATCGAAACCAAAAATAAAAATTAGAAAATCGAAATATTGATTTTACCAAAATTCATTTATCAATAATTTTCGTATCTCTTTCATCTGGTCTAGAATCGAGATGGGAGAAACCCCGGGAACTGAATTGTGACTCTTTTATTATATTGGCAATAAAGTATATTTCATTGACAATAAATATTTTTTTTAAAATATACGAAGTTAAATAAAGCTTCATATAGGTAGATGATATTATAATTAATTAAGTTATAAGTTTTATTGTTAGTGGGCATGAGGGTTTTATTTAGTAATCTTAGTACTTATACTAAATACTAAATATTAGTACAAATAGAAGCACTAAGTTATTATCATACTACACGTTTGCCAACTTGTTTTCAGTTTATTACCTTTATTATCTATTATTTTCTCTTCTTCTTTTTTTCCTTTTCATTGTTTAAATCCGAAGATTTGAACAAGATAATAGAGCGGTACCATACTTATATGGTGTTTGATAGAATAAAATAAATTAAAATAAAAATTTTAAATTAAAGTAGAATATAAAAATATGAATCTTATCTTATTTTATTGTTTTTTTTTTTTTCCATCACAAACAAACGGAGAATTACTCTGAATTGCGTAAATGTTTTCTCTTATCTGAGTTTTATATGCTTTCTTTTCTAATTCCTATAGCTTTATTCTTTCTGTCTTAATTAATTAAGCTCCTTTTTCAGGGGTTACCAGTGGTGATAGTGATGGGTAGAGGGTTGGCGACTGGCGACTGGCGACCAAGCCCCCATTTCAGAAAATTATACCAATATTGTTTTGTGCGGCTTTGACATCCATAGCATATATCTTTGTGTGGAAAGAGGAACGAGAGTGGATCTGAATATTGTATAAAATTTAAATTAAATTTAAATAAGTGATTAAAATTAAAATTAGTTGAAAATTAACCTTGCTAAGAAAAACTGTGAGTGTGAGAGAAATAAATTTTATCCATATAATTTAAATACTATATAATTAAAATTAATTAAAATAACTTTTTCTTTTAACATATAAGGTGTGGTATATCCAAGAAAAAAATATTTGAAAATATCTTTAAAGATAAAATTCAGGTATACGTGTTTGAAGGTGACTTATAAATTCAAAATGCACTTCAATGAAAAGTTGATCAGATACAATTCAAACATAAGAATATATAATAATAATAATAATTTTATTTCACGAAATAATATAGCAATAAATATTTCTTATTTTCTCTATTAGAAATAAACTTTTATATATAAGAAATAAATGAATTATAAAAAGTATGAATTTTATTAAAAACACATTGATAGTATACAAATTATTTATACAAATTGTAAAGCCACTTCTATGGCATAAAGTAATTTTTTTCTTTAAGACCATATTTTCTATTTTAAATATTAGAAATTAAATTATTATTATGTTATAATTACTTATAACAAAAATTCTTTCGCTAGTTTAGGTGAACAAGTATGGGAAGTTTTAATTTATTCCTATAAATAGTTACTCTCTTTTATCAGTTTGATTACCCCAGCCCCCAAAAAAAAAAAAACACACGTTTAAGTGTTGCTTAAGAGTTTCTCCTGGTGGACAGAGAGATTTGTATTCTCTTATGAAAATTGTTAGGAACATATATATTAATACCTCCGATCTTTTTTATAAGAAATAAATTTTAGTATAAAATACACTAAAAATTATTTTTTTATAAAAGGAATTAGAGGGAGTATTATCCAGTTAACATATTATTTATTATTGATTATAATTTATTAGAAATTACAAAAAATATATATGATTCTCATACTTAATAATTCACTTTCTTAATTTTGTAATTCTTAACAAATTTTAAACAATAGAGTGTGTTTCCAATTAACACTCATCATCCTCTTATTATTAGAGTGTATAAATGTTTTCTTTTCTAGTTAAATATATAATTTAGTCTCTAAATTTGTCGTGAATACTTAATTTAATCCTTATACGTAAAAACTTATTAAATCCATTATTATATGTGTAAAAGCTATTGATTTGGTCTCTACCACCTTTAACTCCCTTATGCATTCTTAATTTGGTGCATATATGTAAAGATCAAATTAAAAATGCACTACACGTACAAGGATCAAATTAATGCCCTACATGTATAATGCGTAAGGGAGTTAAGATGGCAATGACCAAATTGATAACTTTTACATATATAGGGACCGATTTAATAAGTTTTTTTTACTTACAGAAACCAAAATGAGAATCTACGATACATATAAGGACTAAATTATATATTTAACCTTGTTTTCTCCTTATACTTAAAAGAGAGATTGTAATTTTTTCTTTCAATTACGGAAACTATTTCTTTAGTTTTATATGTGATTTTTTCCTTATGAATTGAAATCTAAAAAATTTTCACATTAAAATATCGTGTGTTAGTTTTTATTTATCTTTATGTGATTTTTATATGTAGTATTTTGGTATTTAACAATTTTTTTATTTTTATAATAATTATCTTAAAAGTATTTTGATTGATTAACCATATAAAAAATTTTATACTTAATTATCATATGTGCTAAAAAAGTATTATAAAAATTCTTTGTATACGTGTATCGTAGCTCAACATAATATTATCACTAATAGCAGCAAGAGTCAAACATTTATATTTAAAATACAAATGTTTCAATAACGAATTCTGTAAACAAATATCGTAGAAGACCAAAACACTGCGATCCTGGTTCTCATAAACAAGTGTGTAACTAAGTTCCTTTTCTAGATCAAGTAAAACTGCACAAAAAGAATGAAAGAACACGTATTCAATGAATGTTTCCTCTCAGAACAGTTTGCTGGCAAATTCATCAATATCATATACTCCTTCCATGCGATAGGAGGCTGATTTAGAAGCAAGTTCCCTCAGTTGTGACACACTTCTTCCCAACTTCAAAGCCATCTTCATTTCAAACAGCTCCCCATTTTCCCTTCTCTCCAAATCTTCCTCTTCCAAAGTTGATTCAAGAGAAGTTTCCAACATCTTGAAGAAGCCCCCAGAGGCTCTGTACATTTCAAAAATCATGCCTACTTGCCCTCCATGCTCAAAACTGTTAACTGCTGCAGCCAGTGACCCAGCCATGAGAGGCACCAATGCTCCCCAAGAACCATTCCCTACAAATGCAGTTCCTGCCGCTGCAATTCCAGTGAGCAAAGGCCCTGCAATGGCCAAACTCTTGTTAATCTTCAACACCATGTTTCCAAGCCTCTCATAGTCCTCAATGTCTTTTCTCTTCACCACTTCAACAACCTCTTTCAGTTCAATTTCTAGTTCTTCACTCCATCCATTCATTATTTTTCCCATTCTCTGTGACTTTCCTTTACCCTCTTGGGGTTTAGAAGGCTTAGGCCACCACACGGCAGGTTCAAACTTCTTGGGAAATTTCTCAAGCATGGCTCCCAACAAGGGAAGTGGGAAAGCCTTGTCAAGCGCCAGAACCTTCTCCATTGCACCCTTCACATCTTCCTCGGTAGGGTTCCCGAGTGCAATTGCGGTTTCGATTTCGCTCTGAAGGTTCCTGAACAATCTAGAAGCGTTGCGCTGTTCCTCCGTGAGTTGTGAGGGCTGGATCTTGTTCATGATGAGTGACATCCCAGTTGCTGCTGAAAACAAAAGAGCAGAAGATAGCTTCAGAGCCAAAAGAGGTGCACCTGCACCACACGTGGCTGCAACACCAGCCATGGTTGTGGCAGTGAGAGTAATCATGTTGATGGAGTTCAAGAGCAACGTGTTCCAGTTGTCACGTTGCTCGCCAATGTTGTCGTGCATTTCGACTCTATCAGCTACAGCTTCCCAGATTGTGTAGAGTTGAATAAGGGCCTTAGAGTTTGTAGAATGGTGTTGTTCATCAATATCATCGTGTAGTTGTGTAATAGTATTCTTTTCTAATAATGGGGTGGTGTCTTTGAGTTTTAATTCCTCAGCTTTCTGCTTTATGGTAGGTATCTTTGGCACTGAAACATCGACTCTTGGGAGTTTTTTTGGGACGTGGATTGCGGCATTTATTTTCTTTGAAGGCAAGGAAGAATAAGAAAGTAGAGCTGAGGTTTGTATGGAAGCCATGAAGGGTCGTTAGTAGAAGCTTTTTTTCTATACGTGATGTTTGCTTTTTGTGTTTAGGACAGTGGAGTTGATGAGGAAATAGTTGTTTGGTATTTGTGTTGGTGTTTAGATTTGTTAGTTTGGGGTTAGTATTTATAATGAAACCAAAGGGGAGGGGAAAGAGTCAAAATCAAATTAGGAAACCCAATATGATTGACCAGTTTTATTGACACGGTCTCTGTTCAAAATTCCCAGCTTCTTCATCAACCCAATATGCGACGTAGTAAAACCATGCACAATGCTGCACTGCGTTAGTTGCAAAGACAAAAGAAAATTAGCATGCATGCAACAATGCCTATGACTGCTTCTTTTTATTTCAGTTTTTTTTTTTCAATACATTGACCCCGTTGGATAGTCTTTCACTTTGAAGTTTCTTTGGCCATACCAAGTCTTAAATTGCCCCGCACGGTTAATTTTGAAAGAGTTGAACTTTCGTTAGACAATTATATCTCGTGTGTGGACTTTATGAGCAAATTAAGATTTGGAGAACAAGGAAAAGTAGTTTAAGAGTGAAATTTGGTTTTAGGCACTGTACAAAAAATAAATGTTAATGAATGGCAACAGTAAATGTTGCTAAATAAATGTTAAGCTAATCTTTATGCCGATGTTAGCTGTCTTGGCCGTCACTACATATTTCAGGAGCAAAATCGAGCACACAGTTTTTGATCCGATCGATAAAATTAAAGCTCAATTTCGGAAATACAATTATCATGTTTAGTTTGAACCAAGATAATATCCAGTAATTGAGTGCTTAATTTGGATTGACCATTTGTAAAAGTCAAAGGGCAATGTAACAGGGGAAGGGGGCGCGGAGAGCCAACGGCAACTTTTCGTTGGTGTGTCAAGAATGTATAGCTGAGTTGATTTGAAAGAAAGAATACTGTACTAACGAAGATGCTTCGCAATAGCTCATGCTTGGCAAAAAAGCATTATACATTTCATATATGCATGGATCAAAAATATTTATTTATTTATTTATTGTTTTGGAAACTAATATTTTTCTATTCAGAAAACAATATTATTCATTGTTGAAAAAGATAAATTCATTCAAAGTTATACTTGGTTATCTTTTGTAACAAGAAATTGTAGAAAAGGGATGGCACTCTTGGCCGATTTTATCAAGTAAAGTGCCAAAGGGATGCCAAAGAGACCAATAAAGACCCAATTCAAAAGATTACTGAATAGACTTATACAACAAGAAATTTTATATATTCATTCAAAATTACTTAATTAATTAATCCTTGGGCAGCAAGAGATCTGGCACAGAGAGATGCTATCAAGAAAAATTCTGAATGATGTCAAAGAAATTTGAACATAAGTTTATGGAGAAAAAAACAAGAGTTTTCTTTTAAATTATTAACCAATGTGTCAATATGCATATATTGACTACTTATTTAATTTTTTATTGTGTGTAATGCATTGTATTTTTTTTTTTTATGGTATAGCGGTTTAACTGAGAAGAATGAATCGGAAGAAATTCTAATAAATACTTTATGACTCGATCGTTTCACTTTCTGGTTATGATTTATGGGTTTTCCTTTAAATAATTACTTATATTTCTATTTCTAAAGGAAGGATCATATGCATATTTACGTTCATCAACTCAGGCACCTATTTAACCAACTGAACTATATCCGGTTAACATTTTAAGTGTATTACTTAGTTTTAAAATCTAAAATTATAACTCTATTAAAGTAAATTAATTTTTAAAATTCATTCCCTTCTCTTGCAAATCAAACAACAAAAAGACTATTTCTCTTCCCCTTTATTATAATTTCTTTCTCTCCTTTAAATCAAATAGTTACACCATTCATTTTATTATTCTTGAAAATATTTTATTTTTAAAATGAAATAATAAATCTAAAGATGTTTTTCAAGGATCAGTTTTTAAAAATGACAGAATAATTTAAATTAAAAAGAAAAACTAATATGAACATGCTGTTTTCCAGATTATTTTTTTATTCGTTTTAGATGATAGTTGGACACTTGTTAAACTAATCTTTTTTTCTTTTTCTTCTTTCAGAACATATTACGGTGAAAGCTTGACGTACCCGCGTGAAGAGGGACACGGGAGCCTATTCAGCATTTCAGCTGCAAAGGATTTGAGTGATAGCTAGTTGGAACTTCATCGTTATAGCTAGTCCTTATTAATGATCTAGAAAATATTGAGATAAATAAACAAATAAAACTTTATCATACAAAATTGTTGTTTTTGACTCTAAATCCATGTTGAGTCTGATGATGCTCAGTCTGATGATTGTTCAGTTTGATATGGTGTCTGGGTCTGATGAGGATTGCCTGATACATACTAAGAACCTGTTTCGTTAGTCTGATACATATCGTCCGTCTGATGAGACATTTTTCTGTTATGTTTTATGTTACAAGTTCTAGAGATTTGGAGCCTATAAATAGAAGGCATGAGATCTCTGTTACGTGTAAGTGTAAGTGGGAGCAACTAACTGTATGTGAGTGAGCACCCATAGTAGGGGTGTGAGTGAAGAGATAACAGAAACACTGATACGCAACGGGGGGAGAGAAACAGAGTGAGGCTTAGGTTCTTGTTGAAAGTTCTTCTTGAACTTGGAAGAACCAAAGGGGTTCTCTGTTGTATCTTGTATCGATTCTCGGACCGGTCATCGACTCGATCGAGATACTGGGTCACTGAGTCACGGGTCGACCCGGTGAGTCACCAGTTGACCTGCATGACTCGGTCTATATTAAAAAAATTCTAAATAATTTCACAACTTGAAAACTTGTACATTTTTTTTTGTGCACAAAATATAGCTTGTAAACTTATACACTAAAATATTTAAAGTTTAATAAAATTCAACATATTTAGAAGCATAGTTATGGACTTATTTAAAAATTTTAAGCATTTTTTCATAATTCAATATACACAACCTTAAGTTATAATTTAAAATATATTATTATTATCTATTTATCAAAACTATTATTGTTATACACTGACAGACATAATATAATATATAATCTAATATATGTGTGTGTGTGTGTGTGTATATATATATAAACCTATTTTATTTAGACAGTACAATTTTTCCATTCATCCCATTATTGCTTTGATAAAGAATAATCATTTTTCAAACCAGTAAGTATATTGGATGAAATAAGATAAATACAAGTGTTACTCGTAGATAACAATATAAGCCAAGGAGAAAAAGCCAAATTGGAAGTGACAATAGCTTTATCATTTCAAATCCTAACATGCGGTTATGCTTGGTGAAAAAAGTAAGCAAATCTATAAATAACATAAGTGTAAGATATAAATTGAATTTTTCTTATGAGTGTTATTGTTCTCCTGTAAAAAAAAAAAAAAAAAAAAAAACCAAAACTTCATGACCGGCCAAGTCAACCGGGTCGCCGAGTCACCGGTTCAACCTCCAACCCGACCGAGTCAAACCGGGTCACACCGGGTCGATTGCATAACCAATTCGATTGATGATTCGGACCAGTTAGGTGACCGATTCCCGGGTCAATGGGTCGACCCGGCCGATCCGAGCCGGGTCTGATAACTATGCCGTAGATGTAGGCCACATTGGCTGAAGCACGTAATTGCGTTGTGTTCTTGATTTATCTTTTACGTTCTTTCTTTTGGAGCCTATAAATAGATGGCATGAGATCTCTGTTACTTGTAAGTGGGAGTAAATAACTGTATTTGAGTGAGCCATAGCAGGGGTGTGAGTGAAGATATAACAGAAACACTGGTACGCAACGGAGGGAGAGAAACAGAGTGAGGCTTGGGTTCTTGTTGAGAGTTCTTCTTGAACTTGGAAGAACCAAAAGGGTTCTCTGTTGTATCTTGTATCGATTCTTGTTTCATAGTGGAGATGCTCTTTCCCGTAGATGTAAGCCACATTGGCTGAAACACGTAATTACGTTGTGTTCTTGATTTATCTTTTACGTTCTTTCTTTTGGGTCTACGTTGTTGTGTGTTCTTGGTTTGGTTTGTAGTTCTTGTGTTCTTGGTAGTTTCTGTTTCTTTTTGCTTGTGAACCAACAAGAATTAAGTTAATTATTTAATAATTTAATATTTTTATATAAAAACTAAAGGATATATATTTTCAGAGAAATTTTGTTTGTGAGGGCCATACTCTCCTTTGAATACACCCCTGGCTTGGCTATTGTCAACTTGTTTCTTTCCACCTCAGTTCTGAGTCATTCTTAACCTTTTTTTTTTTTGTTTATTAGTCATTCTTAACTTTTATTATTTCACTTTTACCCACTTAGCACATCACTCCATAATTAAATATACCTTATAATGGTCAACAATAAATCAACTTTCAGTTCTTCGTATCTTTTATCGTTATATTTTATTCCTAACTGTCACACTTAATTATCTAGGATAAAATAAACACATAACCACATATATAGTTTTCTTTTGTGGCATAAAGTTTGTGGCATAAAGACAATATTTTCGACGGGATTACATAACCTCACCTGAGGGAGAAATTATATGCTAGTCCGAGACCACCACGTCAGCATGCAATGACTAGCCGAGACCACAGCTAACGTGGTAGTCCCGGACCAGCATATAATTTCTCCACTTGAGGATGTTGCCATGTTAAGGATTTCTCGTGATGGATAATTAGATGTGAGACCTGTTTCGATCCAGCAATACCCTTTCTTAATTTCATAATTTGCATGTAACTAATAGATAATTAATTACAGTAACGGGAAGTATTTTTAAAATAAGATTTGTCTTTTTTAAGGAACAAGTTTCATATTGATAGAGGTGTTAAAATGGGTCAATCCATTGCATCTAGTCGTCAGTCACATGGATTAGGACTAAAAAACTCACAAGATAAAAAAAATAACATACAAAAGTTTACATATCCTATGAGTTAGGGTTAGTTCATGAGTCTTAAATTTAAAAATTTGACCCATTTTTTATGTAATCATATATAAGTTCTTTTTGAATAAATTATATATATTACGAGAGTTAGGAATAGACATAAGGCTGACATGACAACCCGATCAACTTGAACCAATTAGTTTGGTTTAGATTTTTAAATTATAAACTTGGTGATATTAATTCAGATATTGGATCTTACTTTTTTTGGTAAATATTCAGATATTGGATCTAGGCAAATGGAACTTGAACCAACTCAAACATATATCATTTTAGATTTGACTTATTTCGATATCAATTCATATAGTTTTATTTTACAGAAACAAGTTTTGTAAAGAGAATTTTTATCAGAAAAAAATTACAAAAAAAATAAATATGTGCCATATGAATAGCAAAAGTAGGGTGCAAATAGTAGCCCCAGGAAAGGACCAGGGCTGAATTGTCAATCTCTCCATCTACCAAAGGCCCCCTTATTTTTCATATGGATCAGGGCTGAATTATCAACATTTACATTAACCAAATCTAATTGCAACTTTCTACCTCACAGTCACAGGTGATCCATATATCGCCAATTATGTATGCGGTCTATTTGAGTTGCAATTGCATTTTTCACCACAACAAAATGCCAACAATTACAAGCAAAATTAACTGCGTAATTTTAACTGAGTATTTGATTTAAAAGTAATCGCTCTTTTATTATCAAGTTTTTGTAATTGTAATTTTTTAATTATACATTTTTAAAATTATTTTTCTAAATTTAAACACACCCTTACATATTCGCTCACTTTAAACGATTAAAATTTTAAAAGAGTGAAATCCATGAAGTGAGAAAATAGTGTAAAATGTGACGTGGCATAACAAAGTTAACAACCACGTGCGTTAATGTCGGCTCCTCACACTTTGTGAAGATATTTTGGGACAACAACCATAAATGAATGAATGAATTGTTTAATACACACGAGGTGGAGTTGCAGTCCCAGTCCCAGTCCCAAACACAGTTACCTGTTATTGAGTCAAAGGGTAGTAGCAAAATGGGTTCTTTGGCAAAGAAGGGACTCAACAATTACGTCAAACAGCTCCAGCAACACCCTTTGAGAACCAAGGTTCTACTTTTTCTGCATCCATCACACTTTCAATTTCCATTACTTTTTTTTCATCTATTTTCGTTGACCGCTTCATTGGGGTTAAATTTAGGTAATCACTGCAGGGGTACTATCAGCGATCAGCGATGTTGTGTCTCAGAAACTTACTGGGATACAGAAACTTCAACTCAAACGTCTTCTTTTCAAAGTGGTCAGCTTCTTTTCCTTCTTTTTTTTCACTCTTGTCCTACCCAACCCCTAAGTAGTATAGTATAATAATCTAAATTTCTAATATGAGTAAATTATAGTCCACTTGAGTGATGATGCTTGAATTGCCGTCCCTTGAAAGATTAATATGTGTTGTATCTTAGGGTCAAGTCAATTTTCTCTATTTTTTTTATGGCTCTGGGCATTATTGGTAATTAGGTTTGAATTTCTGCAAAAAACTTTGGGACTTTAAAAAAAGATGAAATTGGAGATTCTGAGTGAAATTTCAAAGTTGACTAGACTAGTGTTCAAATCAAAACATCGTTGCATCTGTTAAGTCTGCAAATTGATAGCAATCAGTGGTCAAGATTAGTTGTTAGTGATCCTAAAGTTGAAAAGAAAAGAAAAATACTCTTACGAGGTGTGTGCACATTGATCTATCTGGAAAGGGGTGTGTAACTTCTAAAATCTAGGGGAAGATGATGTAATTTAAGCATCTCAAAGAGGATTGTATCTTATTCTTCTAATATTTGTGTGGAAGAGAAAGTGCTATAGCCAGACTATTCAGGTAGTACTTTTGGGAGGTTGGGGTGATAGAAAATTGGAACTCTATTGTCAAAAGCTGATTTTAAAAATGCTGAAATGGATCTCTCTTCTTTTTTTTTTTTTTTTTATTTCACCAAAAGAAAAATTAACAGGTTGCTGCTCATTTTGATGATCTATACTGCTTGCTTAAACATTGATGTTTCAACTACTACAGTTATGTGTGGCTTGTGCTTTTTTGGTGTTATATTTATGCATTAGGAATCATATAAATAGTTTATTTCATGCAGATTTTTGGAGCCGCTTATCTTGGACCCTTTGGACACTTTTTTCATTTGATACTTGATAAAATTTTCAAAGGAAAGAGAGATTCAAAAACTGTGGCCAAGAAGGTAAAACTGCAAAACCTTCTGTATTAACTATATGTATCACGACCTGAATTCAGGCATTGCAGTTGGCACCTGTGTCATCAATCTGCTTTTCTTACAGTTTTTGCAGCAATGAAATACTACCTCTGTTGCTATTTATAAGACTCAATTACCTAATTTATCAGGATTAAGGAAAGTGGTTAATTTAGTTGATAGCAATAAATTTGTCGTAAAATTATATATTTTTTCAAAATTATCCCTGTCATTAATGTTCTTCTCTCTCTTCTAAATGTTTGCCAATACAACCTCTCTTTTCTTTTAATTAAGGGTAATTTAGTCTAAAAATAATTAATGCATGGGACATTATAGATTGGTCTTGTAAAAAGGAAGAAGCACTACTTTTAATTTGGGTTTTATAAATAGGAACGAGGTAGTATCAGCTAATTTATGCAGTAGTGTTTGAAGCACTTCGACTACAGAACTGAAAATAATTTGTTGGAAATGAAATAATTTACAAATCCTATCAAAAGTGGCAGGGTTTACAAGTTGTGTTATATTACACTCAAAATGCTATACATGAATTTGAATTCTTAAATAGTTAAAACTAATATCATTCCAAACATATTTTACAATAATTTATTTATAATTAAATGAGTATTTTTTATTTTATATACCGCCTCTCCCAATACAAATGAGAGAAAAGATGATGTATATAACTTATCCTTTTGTAATAATTCTTCTTTCTTTGATTATTCTTTTTTCAGGTTCTGATTGAACAGTTGACATCTAATCCTTGGAACAATTTGCTTTTCATGGTTTACTACGGATTAGTTGTTGAAGGTTAGTCATTTTTCAACATCTAACTTCTTTATTTACATTGAAGAAACATGGAAATACTCCAAGTAAGATACATGTGGAAAGTGTGGACAAAATGAATAATTCTCATCAGTGTCAAAAATAGGGTACCCAACTCTGACATTCCTGGTCAACTATTTGTTTACTTATTTTAAAAAAAAAAAATGAGAGCTATCCTAAAAATGATGTCTAAAATGGTATGCTTGGTTGGTAAGTTGTGTACTTGTGTTTATGATGAAAAATTGGATTTCAGGCCAACCTTGGGTGAATGTGAAAGCTAAAGTTAAGAAGGATTATCCATCAGTGCAGTATACATCATGGACGGTAATATTCTATTACAAGTGTAGAAAATAACAGAATTTACTGGAAGACCAATTTTTTGTTTTTTTTGTTTTTGACTTTAGAACCCCAATGAATTGAACTGCAGGTCTGGCCTGTTGTGGGGTGGATAAATCACCAATTCATGCCTCTTCATTTCCGTGTTGTTTTCCAAAGCTTTGTAGCATTTTTCTGGTACGTGTTTTTTGTTTGCCTTTCCCTCTACTTTCCTTGACTTGTTAATGATCGAACCTTTGGTAAACAAACAACTAAATTAAGATCATTCATTGAGTGTATTTTATTTCAGGGGAGTATTCTTGAACCTTCGAGCACGATCTATGGCATTGATTAAAGCCTGAAGCAAACAAGACTATTGTTTACAGTCTTATAAGTAGATACTCCTGCTTGCTAGGAGACTGTTACTCTTTCCAGCGTAGTTTGCATCAGTTTAAACAAATCAAAAGAAGATCTGCTGTTCAAGTTAATGTGTTGCCAAGATCTTTTAATTTGTCTGATTATTTAGACATGATCAATTTGTGGAGCTCGGAATATAGAAGTTTGTGAATGTTAGTGTATGTTTTGGATGAACGTTGACAAATTGATTTTGGACAAAATTAATTTTGTAAAATTGATTTTAAAACGATGTGATTTATATTTGAATGTTTTTATTATAAAAACAAGTTAATAGTAAAACTCACTATAGATTTTTTTATTCAATGAAAAAACTATCTGAAGATGCTTTAACTTGGAATCCATTATGAAACTAGAAACAAATCCACAATGTAGAACTAAACATGTGAACATTTACTTAAATTCATATTGGTATTTCAAAGTGATCCCAGAGAATTCAATGTGAAACCAAATACATACTTAGTGTCAAATGAATATTGGAGACAAAGCAATCTAAGCACCAAGAAGTTCATAGTTCTTGGCAATTTTGTCAATGGGTGAATATATTTTTGAAAAATTCTTTATTCATTTTAGAGGAAATTCATTTCTTCCGGGATCATTGCCATCATTTGATGCAGTTGATCCTATAAATATGGTGGCACAAAAGCAACTAGATGGTTATAATTGATGCGCCATAACAAAAATTCTGAAGTAATAATTTCTCAAATTTTAACCATTCATAATGTGAAAGTGAAAGGTTCATAAACAGAACAGCACAAATTGAGAAACATGCTAATATAATAAATGGATCTATGAGAAAGGGTATAAGGGATTGAAGAATCACACGAGTCAAAAATCCCAATGGGATTGTATACTGTATTGTCATTTGTCAAAATCTGTGTTGTTGAAGCCTCAGAGGAAGATGTGGCACGTGCTCTGTTTCAAGTCACGTGAAAGTTGAGACAACTCTTGGCGTTAGGTTAGGTATCTAATTTCCGCACTGGCATTTTATTGATGTTAGCAAGTGCATATACCGAAAATATAGGGTCGTTGACTTGTTGCCTTATAAAGTTGAAAGTAGAGTTAGTATATATATACTAATATACTTATACCAATATACTTATACCATCACCAACATTGATTGGCACAAGAAGTAGCGGTTTATATTTCTTAACCAAGTGATTCAGGATTCGAATCTGGTAATGCCACTTTAGATATGGAATAAACTTAATTGATGCGAAATAATTTCAATTAATTAAACATCTTCATCATATGAATTTCAATATAATAACCAAAATTTGATTGCAAATCACACTATACATGTTTTAATGATTTTATTCTTAAAATGTAATTTTTACATTAAAATAGTAAATATTTTTATATGTTGGCAATACACGAACTTATAACAAACATAAATAGTCAAATACTTGCTATGAAAAATGAGGTATAGTATTCAACTTGGAAAAAAGGTGATGGATGTGTGAACATGAGAGAAATCTTTGGCTTCTTTTTTACCGAGGTTGCTCAAAAGTTACAACCACAATGCGTAGGTATTATGTGAGGAACTGGTCAGAAAAAGAAACCTCTGACCATTTTGAGTTATACTTGACAAATATGTAGCATTATAATCATATCTTGTGAACAACCGCGGCACCCTACAGTATTCAATTATGGAAAAACAATTTTACTCAACCCACGTGAAAGAATGCAATAAATGTAAGAAAAAAAAAGGACTTCCAGTTCCAGTTATACGTTATTAAACTCTGTCAAAATGGTTTAATCAAATAAATGGCATGGCCAGGTACTAAAATATTAAGCACAACCATGTGACTTAGCTTCTTGTGGAGGTACATGTACGTTTTATTATCGCAGATATTATTATCATAATATGGTTGTTGATTGTCCAAAAAGCAGGTTAAAACATTCAACAAGACGTTCATTTTTTATTTTTTGCAAGTCATTAATTAAACTTTTTTCCAGGGCATAATTTTTTATATTTAACAAGTTTTTTTTTGTTGGTATTACAGCCTTGCAGGGTTTACTCGTTATTTCTGTTGAAAGTCAGCATAGGAGGGAGAACTCGGAGCAGATGTAGCCAAAATGAAAGGACAAAGATAGATTTCAATGCTCCCAACCTATTCAGACGTGTGGGGAAACTTCTCAATCACATTCCACTGCTTATATATATGCATATGCTATAAGAGAAAGTGGCACAATTCAATCACAAACACCCTAACCATTACTAGTTAAGGCCTTCATAAAAAAACAGCTAGAGCACATGGGAACCACTATGGTTTCAAGCAAATTTTCTTCTTTCTCATATTGCAATACAAGAAGAATAGCTGCCACAATCAATGTGCCAAAGATCCAGGTAACCAAAATCTCCACTCCTAGACTTCCCAACAAAAGCTTGGTGGCAGAATTGAATTATCTAAATAATTACATTTCTTCCACCACCACAAATAATGCAAAAGAGGATCCTTACTACTCCAATATCAACACTAACAATTCCACAACACCTGGCATAAGTACACCAAATTCCATTGAGTCTGTTAAGCTTCATTTGATTATGGAGATTGTAGCAGAAAGAATGGAGATGCACAAGAATATTGGAGCACAGCGCGACAATTGGAACCGCCTTCTAATGACATCTGTTAATATGATTACTCTCTCAGCGGCAACCATGGTTGGCCTTGCAGCTGTTAGTCCAAGTGGAGCACCTATTGTGGCCTTGAAGGTGTCCTCCACAATTCTTTACATGGCAGCCACAGGGTTACTTGTGGTCATGAACAAAATCCAGCCATCACAGCTTGCAGAGGAGCAGAGAAATGCTGCTAGGTTGTTCAAGCAGCTTCATAGAGAACTCAGAACAAGGCTTTCTCTTGGGAATCCTAGTGAGAGTGATGTTAATGAAGCAATGGAGAAAGTGTTGGCATTGGACAGGGCCTACCCTCTTCCTTTGTTGGGCACAATGCTTGAAAAATTCCCTCAAACTGTGGAGCCAGCAGTGTGGTGGCCTAGACAGAAGCAAAGGTGTGTGAGAAAAGAAGAGTTTGGTGGGAAGTTGAAAGGGAAGAATGGATGGGATGCAAGGTTGGAGGATGAAATGAAAAAGATTGTGATGGTTTTGAGAAAGAAGGACATGGCAGACTACTTGAGGTTGGGTAAAGAAGTTTTGAACTTCAACAAGGTATTGGCAGTTTCTGGTCCACTCCTCACTGGCCTTGCAGCTTTAGGTTCAGTTTTTTTGGGTTCTGTTAATGCATCTTGGCCTGTTATGCTTGGGGTTATTGGAGGAGCTTTGGCAAGTGTTGTTAACACATTAGAGCATGGGGGCCAAGTAGGGATGGTGTTTGAGATGTATAGGACAACTATTGGCTTCTTTAAGTTCATGGAAGAGAGCATAGAGCTAAATATAAATGAACAAGATCCTCATAAAAGAGAAAATGGGGAATTGTTTGAAATCAAAGTTGCTTTACAGCTAGGTAGGAGTCTCTCAGAACTCAGGCAATTTACTGCTTCAATTTCATCCTCACATGAAGAGAATGATTGTGAAGAGTTTGCTAGCAAACTTTTCTAGTGTTATTACCATGTATACTGTAACTATTAAGCTTTTTATGTAAATATTCTCAAAACAAGAGAATGCTTGTGAATAGTTTGCTAGCTGGTATTATAATATTATTACTTTGTGTACTTACTATCATGATTTTTTTGGTAAATGTAATTTGTAGAGTTTAACTTTGCTCCTATTATTCATCAACCAGTTGTTAGCTTAGATCCACAGATAATTAGTTTTTGTGTTACTTAGCCATCTGCATTGGCTTTTGTATTGCCTCTAGAGTAATAGAAACAAGTGCAAAATAAAAAAGAATTAAAACCAACAAGACCCACGTGATTGAGTGCTGTGTGCATTCCTTATTCTTTTGGATCTGTTTCTTTTGATTTGGGGTATCTTTGCCACTCTATCCAATGAGCATCGCGACAAAGGAGAATTTTGTATTAACATTAAACTTCAGATTCGGACAGCGTGGAAATTCCCACGTTTAGATAATCCAACTCTAGATTATTTAAGATAACTAATGTATTTTTTTTTTCCCCCAAATTGTAGATGTTATTGTATTACAATTTACAAGTTGATTAATAAAAATTAAATCAGAATGGTTGAACCTGATCATGTGGAGTAGTTCTGGAAAGCTCTCCAAGCTATCTGCAATGATGGTCTTCTGATCTGAGACGGATGTGGTACATGGCCATGCCCCATGCATTTATTTAGTTAAAACATTTTGACAGAGTTTGGTAACGTATAACTCGAAGTCCCCCTTTATTTTTATTTTTTACATTTATTGCATTCTTTCACGTGGGTGGAGTAAAATTAAAACTGATTTTCCATGATTGCTTTGAACTTAATGCCATGGTAGTTGAATCAGGATTCAAATTGTGAATCGGAAGACTCATTTTCTGAATCGTGAATCGAATCGTATCGTGAATCGTAAGATTCATGATCAATAATAAAACATAGCATATACAACTAACAAAAACATATTAAAGCACATATTCATGATCAATAACTAAAAAAACATAACTCTAGGAGCATGAGATGCATGAGTTCTGTTAAATTTGAGTTTGTGAAGCTTTTATTTTGGTAGAATGAAAACAAAGCAATTAAATAGCTAAATAGAGTTAATGCCTTAAATGAGTAAGCAACAAATAAAGTAGTGGAGTAATCAAATAGGATAAGTTCAGAAGTGTTCTTTCAATTCCTTTTTATTAAATAATTTAAGCATATATGACTTTTCAATTTTTTCATGAGAATTGGTGAAACAAAACTAAAAAAATAACGAATACTTGAATCTTGTGAATCATAAGATTCAACATGATTCATTCATGAATCGTAAGATTCACATGATTCATTCATGTATAGTAAGATACAAAGTCTTTTAAAATTCATCTTAGGATATGTATCGGTAGACAGTCAAATCGTATCGAATCATAAGATTCGAATAGTGAATCTTAAGATTCTGATAACTATGCTTAATGCTACATATTTGTCGAGTACTCCGACTCGCATGGTTTACTTCTCGTTTAATAATTTTTTTCTCCTGATTTAAATGTGAAATCAATAAAAATTGATCATTTTTGATAAATTTCAACACATCACAAAAAATATAAAATATAAAGTATCAGAAAAAGTGTCTTTAACATTTCTCAATATCACAAAAGGATAAAGAATATAAGGATACCTGTCCTTATAATTTAGGACAGAAAATAGAATCTTCCTAACTTGTAATAAACTACTCAATCCTCTTCTGTTTCCCAAAGCTAAAAAATAATGTCACCTGTAAATCATATGTATCCCCCCAAAACAATTGTAAAACATTAATAAACACACTAGAAAGTGAGTAACTCAAGTTTGAAGACCGAGGTAGTGTTTTAGGTTGAAATGGTAATATAACTTTTTCCTCAAATACATACAAGATGCCAATTATCTGGATTCTTTCCAATTACGCAATAGCTTAAAGTAATGCTGGGTATCGACTTTTTCCCCTTATGTTTATTACTAAGTGAAGTAAATACTACTTCCAATAAGGTGAATTAAAAGATATGAGTCGTATGACTGTTATTGGCCGCAAGAAAGAAAGATAATTATTTTCTATAATTCAAAATACAACATGTTATTGGTCTCTCAAGTGGCCTCGATTGATGATTCCTTTCACATTAAACAACTTCCATATATACAAAAGATTACTTAATAATTACATGTTAGTTATAATGGTAAATAATTTCTCTCTTGACTTTGTTATGGGTGAACTCCATTCTCCATCGATGAATAAAAATAAAAGGGTAACTATTTATAAAAGGCACTCTAACGTTTTAGGTGTCTTTGATAAGTAAAGATTATATAAAATGAATGGTCTCGCTAATCTTAAGACACTGATTAAGGAATTAAAAGAAAAAAATATTTATTATGTAAATCATAGAAGAGTGCAAAAAAAAATCACAAACAACATAATTTTACGTTTCTCAATAAAAAAAATTTCTTTTAGTTCTTTAATCAATATTCTGAAGGTACTTGTCAGTATTTGTCTAAAATGAATGTAGCTCGTCGGCTCATCTTTAGGTGTCTCTGCCTTCACAATTATATGCCTATTATTTCTTAACAGTTACGTGTAACTGTCCCATCTGAGGTGGAATCTTGTCAAATTATGGTCATGCTACTTTTCTACTTTTCTTTAGAAAATGAGAGAAATTATGTTTCATTTATCGAACTGCATAAATAAAGTAAAACAACATTTTAATTCTTAAGAAATTACATGCTTGCAATTCAGTTCTCAATTCAATTTTGTATGCGCTACTCTTCATCCAACATAACAAAAATTAAAAGTAACGGGAAACAAGTTTAAATCATAAGTTCAAAGACTAAGTACATAAAGGAGTAATAGAAAATCTTTTAACTATTGTGGAGATAATGTGTTATGGTCAATGATTTGAACTTAAAAGGTATTTAAATTTTTGGTTAAATTACTTTATAGATGTTGAATTATTTGATAATTTTTAATTAGGTATTTAATTTTTTTTAATTTAGTCTTTGAATTTGTATGTATTTTTTAATTAGATTCTTCTGTCTAATTATAGTTATAAAAAATTAATTATATAAATTAATTGTGTAAATTTATAATAAGGTTGTTGTAGGGTGAAGTTTAATAGATAGTTGAAACAGATATGTAGAGATCACACTAATGAATTTAGAAACTAATGGAATTTATGTAATTAATTGTTCATAATAGTAGTTAAATAAGATGATTTAATTAAAAAATAAATATAAATTCAAAGATATAATAAAAAATAATTTAAAAATTTAATTAAAAATTATCAAATAATTTAGAAAGTTACGGAATAATTTAACCAAAATTTTATTGAGCTTTCTAAAAGTAAAAGTTACTCTATGAATTCATATGATTCATCTCTCCAAACATGTAGATGTAAATACACGAAAATACAATATGCAAGTGACGCAAAATCAGAAAAATGGAAAGCCTTGGCGACAAAAAAAGAAAGTAGGAGAACTTAGTAAGTAAGAAAACAAAAATGTTTTTAAGGTTGGGAACCCAAAATTTGTCCGTGCCTTGAAATTCAATTGTCGTTCTACTTTTGAAAGGGTCTCAGACTCTCACTTCTCTTCTTGTCTGTCTGTCCCACTCTTTTTTCTTTCTTTTTATTTTATTTTTATTTTTTGTGATCGTCCAATCTCCTGTGATTTAAGATTCATGACAGTGACGCACAACCTCTGACGGGGCCCATAAATTTGTTAGTATTTGTGTTGTGTGATCCCATTGTGAATTGTGAGGATCTGAATTGGGAAGAAAGATGATTCAGCTTCTGTTCATGGTGATATTTTCGGAGGCGGCGATGATAGCGTTGCTGCTCTTCAAGACCCCGTTGAGGAAGCTCGTGATAATGGGCTTGGATCGGTTGAAGCGAGGTCGTGGACCCTTGATGGTGAAGACCGTTGCAGGGACCGTTCTCGTGGTGCTGTTGTCGAGTGTGTACAGCATGGTCAAGATTCAGAAGCGTGGGATCGAGGAGGGTGCTGCTGTTAATCCCACCGATCAGGTTCTCATGGCCAAGCACCTCCTCGAAGCAACACTCATGGGTATTTCTATTTTCTATTCCCCTTTCTTTCTGTGAATTGATTTGTTTTCTGAATTCCTGATCTGACTCATGTGTGCAAGGTAATCAAATCAAGTCATTCATTGCATTAGGTTTGTAATTTAATTTGTTAAGTCCTTCTGGGAATGTCTACGTTGCTATTTGATTCTGAGCAATGTGAGACTTGGAGAAAAGGATATTTTTTGGGGGACTGGGAGATGTGTATGGTTTTCAATGTTGGGGATTTTTTTCTTTTTCATAAGCACAAGGCATTAGTTGTGTTACTTGTGTCATTGCCTATGATGTTAAATTTTGTTGCTCGGGATTGCTATGATTTATGAATGTGAGCTTGTGTGGTCTGATTGTCCGGACCAGGTTAACAAGGGACATAGGTTGTCTGCCGACACTATGTGGAAATCTTTGCTTTCGTTAGGCATTGTATTCACAACCATAGAGACATTACTTTTTGTTGCTTCATTTTTTATTTTATTTTTTGTCGACAAGGAACACTTTGTTTTCTCTTTGCCCTGTGCTCAGTATAATCAACATTTACCACCCTGAAAGAGGGGTAGATTTGGATTTTCTGCAGTCAGATTTTCCAAACATCCACGCAATTAATGAATTGAAATCATTGGACGAAGATCAGACTACTCATAACTTATCTCGGTAAATCAGACTTAAAATATGCATTTGACATTTGAGCTGTCTAATCTTCATCCAACAGTTCCAATTTGCTGACTGCATGAATGTGTGAAAAGTCTGACTACAGGGAATCCAAGTCGGCTGCATGCATGTAAATGAAGCCCAGGCAACTTACTGATTGCACAGTGCTACACTCCAGTGGTTTCTACTATAGTGATTTTCCCACTTCTCATAGCCAAAAATTTTACAATAATTATGTGCTCTTTTACAAGACAATATTTCTGGAAACGAATAATTCCTGCTCAACCAGCTCCCTGAAGTACCCTATGTAAAGTATACCATATTTAACATTAATTTCTTTAGCTGTTTTCCCAAGAAGTTTTATGCCATTGATTTATCATAACACTGGTCACATCTTAAAAACATGACTAGAGTGAAATTGCAGCTCTGATCCAACCCAAATGATACTATTTTGAGTTTCAGGACCATTTTCTCTCTAATGTTTCTGAAATATTAAGAGACCTCCTCTATGGCAGCTGGGCTCATTCATCTTTGGTCAATTATTTGCAGGTGCTGTCCTTTTTCTTGCGCTTATGATAGACAGACTACATCATTACATAAGAGAATTGCGGATTCGAAGAAAGGGCATGGAAGCTGTCAAGAAACAAACCAGAGCGACGGAAGATGGGAAAGTTGCAAATTCAGAAGAAATTAAGGCCGTGGAGGAAGAAAGAGCCAGATTGAGAGCTGAACTTAGCCGCCTTGAATCTGAACTACAGTCAAAAACAAAAGATGTAGATGCTGCTGAAGCCAATGTGGCGGCTCTGAGAAAACAATCTGAGGGGTTCCTTCTTGAGTACGATCGCTTACTTGAGGAAAACCAGAACCTCCGCAACCAACTACAATCCTTGGACAGGAAATTGTCACATTCAGGTTCCAAGAAGAATATGTAAGACACACTGCAGGTAGGAATGGCTTCTTCTGTATACTCTTCAGGAGTTCCATGGCAGTTTGTTGATAACAGCTTGTCAATCCCTGTATGCTTGCTCCTCAAGGAACACGATTTTCACTTTTGAGTTGAATTTGGATCAATTTTGTCCTGACAAATTGTGAATTTTGAGTGATGACAGAAAATATAGTGCTGATTTGTTTTTTCTGCACATATGTAACTTTTGCAACTTCTGTTTCACTATTTAAGATTCGGCAAACTGAAGGGATGTGCCCACGAATAGTGTTTGATGGTATTTAAGTTATCTCTTGGTACTTAATTTTGTTTATCATTTATCCTGTTTAAGTGATGTCTCTCTTGGTCCTGAGAGTAATCTCTTCTTGACCATTCACTTATTATACTTCATTTCTGGGGTCATACTTGTGTTTTTTTTGCCATCTATATACCCACTCTATATAATGTACTAGTGTTAATCATTTGATCAAAGGCAGCCTCAAGTACTCTGGCCCAGGTACTTTAAGAAAAATTTGACAAGACCCACAACAAATTTTTGCAGATATCATTATTTTTTGGATTTGGATAATTTTCTTATAAAAAGGACATTATGTTATAATTTATAAAAGAAACAGACAAATTATTTGTGTGAAAGAATGGTTGATCCCTGCATTATAAATGATGAGTTCTACACGAAAGATTGTCCTTTGTTCTCATAATAGGATAACGTTATGATTTTGAAGAAAACAAAATGGTTCAAATCTTTATTTACTTTTCTCATGCATTCTTTGGTGAAGAGGATTTGGCAAGAAAACGAAGGTCGAGGTCCGAGTATTCATTCAAATGGAAAAGAATGCAGGTTAAAAAAAAAAAGCTGTTTATGCATTTCATGACATATGACCTATTTGGATTAGCTTTTAGTCTACGGGAACTTTTAAATTGTATGAATCTGTCATTATTAAGATTCTTTAAAGACAAAATGTGGAGCTCTGCCATGTTTATTGGTGCTTATAAAGATGTTAGATGAGATAATTTTTGAAAAAGTTAATATACATAAATTAATTTTAATTTGTGAAAAGTTTGATTAATTTTTAATTCTTTAATTCATTTTATTTTCTTTTATATGTGATTGTTAAAAAGTTTATGTAAATTGACTCATATCTTCATTTTTTTTATATTAAGTATAATTTTCTGCTTCTAAGTCACTAAAGCAACTGAAAATCGGACCTGTATTTTCTTTTTGTGATCTCCTAAAGCACGTAATGGAGCAAATAACTAAAATGGGTCAAATCTAACATAATTATTAATAGAAGAGTCCTCAGAACAGTTTTATGCACTTTTAAGAATGAGAAAAGAAAAGAGAGTAATCGACTATGCATGGGACTTTCGGCCTATTATCTTCTTCTATGATGATAAACAATGTTATCAAATGAAATGAGATGGTTGAAATTGAT
The DNA here is from genome assembly GCA_026413185.1 of Pueraria montana var. lobata. Classification (NCBI taxonomy): domain Eukaryota; kingdom Viridiplantae; phylum Streptophyta; class Magnoliopsida; order Fabales; family Fabaceae; genus Pueraria; species Pueraria montana. The sequence continues at coordinate 14,263,930 of CM048656.1, forward strand.
GGTTAAAATTGCGATTAAATACATACACACACACACATATAAAATAATTGAAAATTAGGAATTCTTTATGTAGATGGCCAGCTCTTTTAGGCACAGAGAAGTAGAGGCAGTTTACTTAAGATTGGTGACTTTTGCTATGATGGATAAAGTGGGGATCTCCTTACTCTGCATACTGCTTTTATATTTGCAAGATTAAGTATACAAATTAAATTATCAATTTTGTTAACATTAGTGTCTGCCATTGATTTTAGACAATTACACGTGATATTTTTTTATTGATAAAGAAAACACTTATTATATTTTTATGCGATAAATACATTTTTAATAAAAAAAAACTACCATTTTTATATATCAAAAAGCAGAGTTTTAAAATCCGGACCGACCCGGCCGGTCGGACCGGGACCCGGAGGTCAGACCGGGTCAGGCTGGCTATCAGACCGGCCATGCTTTCGACCCGGTCAAACCCGGTGCGACCCGGTCAAACCCGGTGCAACCCGGTGACCCGGGTCACGCCTTTTTTTTTTATTTTAAATTTTTTAATTTTTTTTTTAATTTTTTAATTTTTTTTTTAATTTTTTTAATTTTTTTATTTTTTTTTAATTTTTTTAATTTTTTAATTTTTTTTTAAATTGCTTGAAACAACGTTGTTTGGATAAAAAACCAAAAGAAAGAAAGGTTTTGTGCTTGTGAGCGTTTGTCAAAACATTGCTTGCTGTATTGTGTTTGTGAGTCTGTGACTTTTTTTCTTCAAACTTCAAAGTGCACACAAATAAACCCTAAGGCCCTCATCTCAACCACATCGATCCACACCATATGATTCTATTTAATCCAACTTGAATGTTATTTTTAGTTGATTCTGTTTTATTATTTATGAGTAGTGATTCTTAGGTAATTGATACTGTGATTCTATCACTATGAATTTTGTTTGAAGAAGTGATGGTACAGTTGATAGTGTGATTCTATTATTTTAAATTCTGTTTAAACTTTAAAAAAGTTTAATAAGTAATTTATAATGTGATTTTGTTACTATGAATATCAATGGATTTGAACTTGAAAAATGAGCTTGTGAAATTATATTAATTTGTTATGTGATTTTTTTTTACTTTTTTAAGGCAGGTATAAAATTTTCAATTTTTTTAATACAGACCGGGTCATGCGGGTCAATTAGTGACCCACCGGTTCGACCACTGACCCAGTGACCCAGTGCCTTGACCGGATCGGTCACCGGGTCGGTTTTTAAAACTATGCTTAAAAGTTAATAAATAACATTTTCTAAATTATTGGTTAATGAATATTAAGATAACTAGAGACAGTCCCGTGCATTATGTACGGAAAAAAAAAAAAGTTGCTCAAAATAAAATAACCTTATTTTAAAGTAAATTACAAAAATGTCATTAAAGAGTGGAAATTGTTTTGTAATTAGATGATACCTGTTCTGTATATTGGTCAGTTTTTTTTTTTTAAGGTATTAACAGTTTTATTTATTTTAGTATAGACAACAACAATGTTTTTGTTTTTGCAGTGAAAAGTTGTGAGCTGTGACCACTAAAAGTCACTAACATAAATGCAGACGCATACAAGAATAGAATTAAGAGCAAAAAAATAAGCCCCTAGCTCACTGCTTTTGAAACACTTCCTGTGAGAAATTAGCCAGAATAAGTTAGAATAACTTGCAGTCACCGTCGTGTGACCCTCAACTACCAATATTTAGCAATTGTAGCAATTCTAGAAAGAATGCTCGTGTCTACATTAACAACGGAAATTTTAAAGAAACCCTTGATTTTTATTTTTTATTTTTTTTTAACTATAAGAAGAAGAAATTACCATTTAAAAAAAAATTATCTGATACGCATTAATTGAAGTCACTCTGCAAATCTGCATGATGATTCACAAAGCCAGGCGCAAGTTATGGATGGGATTAAATTTAGCCTAGTTAACCGTATATTCATAATGTCGCGCACACATTATCCCATATTATATTATAGTAATGAAAATGAAAAGTGTCCAATTCATCCAAAGTAGAATTAATTAAAGAGAGAAAGAGAGAGCAGAAAAAGAAAGCGATGCATGATAAAAATTCCCATCTTATAAGAATCAAATTTTCCAAGGGGAACCATCACTAGACATACACAAGCTGACAACATTAATGATACTCTGCTGCGACAATCACAGCTTCTGCCTCTAAGATAACAATCATTATCACTAACAGCAACATTCCATCTACTCAATTCAACTAAAGTTGATACTGCAATTTTAGGTTCACAAAAAGTTACCAAACCGTTCTCTTCATCACTAACGACATTACAAAAAGTAGTGTCCATTTGGTGAAGGGACAACCCCTCCAACTCCAAGTGCTTGTCATGGACCTCATTGCTTCTCACCGTGACCCATTGCTCATCATCGTCCCATTCCCAAACGGGCTCATCCGAAAACAACCTACGAATTCTGTCCCTAGGAGAGGGACAATCACGTGCTCCATGCTGAGCTGTCTCCAGTGAATCCCAAAAACCTCGTTCCAACACACAAGTGGGAGTGTCCGAATCCAACGTTAACAACTTCAATTCCGTGCACTCCTTAACAAAACCGTGTCCGAGAAGCTCCTCCACCGACCACCTCTCATTGGGGTCTCTCTTCAAACACTTACCCAAAAAGTCCCTCCCCTGCTCCGACACAAAGCTAGGAATCTCCGGCACCTCGCTGGAGAACCCGATCCTATAAACCACCGCTGCCGGGTCACCGCCGCCGCCGTGCCAAGGCGGCTTCCCGGTGATCATCTCCAGCACCGTGCACCCAAGTGCCCACACGTCAGCAGGGAACCCCTGCTGTTCCCCACGCGCCACCTCCGGCGCCATGAACGCCGGCGTGCCGGCGATCACCGATGACGACTCCCCCACCCTCCGGGCGCAACCCAAGTCCGCAATTTTCACCCCTTGCTCCGTCACCAACACGTTCTGCCCCTTCACGTCGCAATGCACTATCCCATTGGAGTGGAGGTAGTTCAGCCCCTGCAGAATTTGGCGCGTGTAGGACCCCACCACCGCTTCTTCCATGCCGCCACCGTGCTCCGCCAGCGTCCCGTGAGGCGCGTACTCCATGAACATGTTGAACCAGTGCACACCGTTCTCGAACGTGATGTCACAACCTTGGTAGGCCACAATTTGAGGACATTTCAGTGTAGAAAGAATCCTCTGCTCCCTTTTGAGGAATTCCGACCGGTGGAGCTCCGCCGACTTCACGGCGAACACTTGACTGGACCAGCGGGACTCGGCGATGTAGACGGCGGCGGTGGAGCCCCGGCCGAGGGTGTGGCCTCTAGTCCACTCCATGAAGATGCTAATTCAAAAGATTTATCTCTGTATCTTAAGAAATTAGTCTCTAACTTCTGACAGATACTATCATAGGGGATAAAATGAGAAGGGAGTGAATGGTTATAGTATTAAAGTGTGGTTTGGAGTGGGATGTAGTTGGGAGCTAGCTTTCTCAAATTGAAGATTTATTTATATATATATATATGTGTGGGAAGGTTAAGGTTAAGGTAAAGGGGTTTGGGTTTGGTGTGTTGTGGTTGGCTTAATGTAGAGGGTAAGAAAAGAAGTTATGATGATGTGGAAAGGCTTTAATTTTTGTTTGCATTGCACTTTTTTGATTGTGTCCAATGGACGGCCGCCGTCTTGTCCTTTCACGATCTTGTGATGGGAGGGGTCCACGTGTCAAAGGGAGGGTGGGGGTGTGGGAGCTTTTGTTGTTGTTGTTGTTGTTGGCCGGCCAGGCTATGTGTTGTGTTGTGTTGTGTTACACTTGGCTTTAGACAGCCATGAATGGATGAATTAATGAATGTATGACCTAGCTAGGTTTTAAGGAGAGACGGTGCACATGGTGGCACGTGCTTGATCGTGTGAAGGGGTGAGAGCGCAAAGATTGCGGTGCTAGCTAGAGCGTGTGTGAGCGTGCTTCGTGAATCATGAGAGAATTAGAGGGGAGCGGGATGGAGTGGAACATTTTAGTGGCATATTCCATGGCTATGTTACAATTGTTAAATGTTGTGTTATCTTTGAGGGCCCACCACGGAAAGAAAGAAAAAGATGCTTTGGATTTCGTCGCCTCAAATTCTGTGTGAAGGGACTCACTTGTTTTGGGTCACCTTAATATTATTAGGTCTATGTGTCGCTAGTATACATTAAACAATGTTGCCTTGGTAGAATTATGCTAGTGTCAAAGATAGATGCATGCATGGGTTGTGCCAAACAATGCTTGAATCCTTGGATTAGTAGGTAGAGGATGCTGTTTGAAACGAAAACCATCAAAATTGTCTCAGAGACATGGTGAATTCATGAATTCAATTAACTTGAATTCGCTTGATTTAGGCCAAGAACAATTGGACTTTGACCTCCTAATGTGTACCAAATTAATTTGGTGAATGCCAATTATTGACTAGAAGTAGACGATTAGTTCTACTCTATCCTCTTAATTTCTTGCCTCCTAATTAACCAAATACGTCTTCTGGATTAATTTTGAAGTCAAAGGGGTATATGGTGCTTTATTTTAAACGAAGTTCCGGTTCATCTGCTAAGTTAGGTGGCTTGTATGCGAAGCAAAACGAATGGCTACAGTGAAAGTCAATTTAAAGGCAAAATCCCACTATGAAAGAGAGAGAGAGGGAGCTTAGTTTATGATGACTGTAAAGCGCAAGGAGAGTGGTGAAAGCCTCAAAGGCAAGGATGTTGGTTTGCACATATTGGACAGTTGGAATGTGGGTAAAGAACAAAAAGCCAAAGCCAACTAACTAGATGGTTGCACTAAGCCTAATCACCACTGATTTAAAAAAAATACCAACCAGCCTGTCCATTCACATTCACATTGTGTGTGTGTAGTTGTTAACTAACAAATTAAACAAGGGAAAGACAGTGTGAGAGGAGTTTAATTTGTTGAACCGTTATTAGTTTTAAATTATAAGGTTGGAATTGGAAGCTCTTTTGTTGAAAGTAAGGTGAAAGTGGGGGGACGGCGTAGGCGTTGACACTTTGCGTGCGTAATGTGAGGAAGGGCATCAAAGGAAGAGTCAAATTGAAGGAAGCCAATGATTAAAGTGATGGTATCATCACATGCCGCCAACCATTTTTCTAGTATTCTCTCTCTTTGCTTTGATTCCTCCGCTTCTGAGTGTGCAATGCAATGCAATGCATGCATCGGATCACGCTGTTGCATGCTGTACGGTGCATAATCCACTTTGCGCTTTACTACCTTTCTAAATTAGTAAATTCATTATTTCTCTATATCCCAGACGGACCCTATGCTTGCCTCATACTCTTAGTCATGCACACCTCACCAAAAGTCATCTACTAAACGCCACAATAAATAACTGAATCAAGTGACCTAAGCTGAAACAAAATGGCATGAACCTTAATCCACGGCAGGTTCCTTAACTTCCAAAGCTATTACTAGCATCTTGCAATGTCAAAGCAGGAATATTATTTATACAATTTTTTGGTTAAAATATATTTTTAGTTCCTATACCTATAATTCCTTTTTAATTTGATTTTTATGCAATAAGAGAATTTATCCTTATGTATGTACTGTTGTTTCCAATTTCGTTCTTGTCCGTTACCTTAATAACACAATAAACTTGTAAGAAAAGCAATTTCCTCTCTGTTCTATCCGGCGCAGGAAACTTAATTTATAGAGAAATGAGACAATATAGCAAATTACATAATTATAATAGAGTGGATCAATACAGCGAATCAATTAATTACAAATTTACAACAATTATAGCAAATCACCTAATTATAACAACAACAATAAATCAATAAAATCCTAAGTTACAGGGCATGATTGGTGGCTTGTCTGACACTCCACCTCCAGTTGATTGGGGTGAAGCCATGAACTTGTCACATGAAACAACATACCTACCTAGAAGATGACAAAGATTTTTTTTTTTTTTGGTGGATAGAAGATGACAAAAGATTTGGTGAGAACATGAGCAACTTGAAGATTGGTAGGAACATAGTGAATTTGAGCATGAAAAATAGAAATAGTGGCAAGATAAGCGGTGCTAATATTGTCAAAATTTTAGATGGTGAAGGAAGAATGACACCAAGTTTATGAGTATGAAGATATCTACTTAATCTTTTTAGAAATTTGTGTTTGCGCTTCCTTGGAACGAACCAACTTTCAATTTTCGATAATTGCGCTTCCCTCTTCAGATTTCATTGTCCTTAATATACTATGATCCTCCAACCCCCAACACCTTTGCTGGGTAAGTGTTAAATCACAAAATGCCAAACAAACAAATGCAAAAATTGGACATAAACATAACCTCGACTCGTGGCACAATTCAAGCTAATACGGTTCAAAAATGCCATATCACTTATCGAAAATCTGTGTCAATCGTTCATCTTTATTTTTGTTCTTCGCTCACCATTTATTGATCGGAAAGAAGGTACAAACTACAAACTTAATAGCCATCAATTCCTGTTCCATTACCGGACTAACCTTATTTGACCAATTGCTTTGCATAGATCATGTTCAGGATCAAAAAGTGCTTATTGTTATTTGATATTTGATATTTGATAAAATCCAATCTGATTAATTATAGATATAATACCAAAAACCAAAAATATACAAATTTTGTTATAATTCACTTCCTTGATGCACTTCAAAAAATTCAGAACCCTTGTTGATTCTTTTCTTTTTTTTGTAACAGTGACCGAATGCGTGATAAAAATTAAAGTTCTTGTATCATCACTACACACCCAAGTATTAGAGACTCTGGTACCAATTGAGCTGTAAACACATTGACATTATTACTGTATTATACCTTCCAAGTAACGTCATATTTGTTACATAGTTTGAAGCATCTGAATCTGACACACCTTCCTTTTTTATTCTTTTTATATGCATTGTTCTCTTTTTTGTACTAGTTATATGCAGTTTGAACTTTGAAGCATCTAACATATCATACATGCATCTTGCCAAACATAAAGATCTGAAAGAAAATAAGGAATCGCAAAAGCCTTATTTTACACCATTCAACTAAGCAAGCATACATAGTGGAGCTGCTATGATGGCCATATCCTAACAGCCCCACTACCCTTTATTCATCTGTTAAGCTATTCAATACATTGGGGGAGGGACTGTGAGAACATTAATATATATACAACCACAATTTTGGGCATATTCTGACTGCAACGGTATACAAACTATAAGCAGATAACGGTTGAAAATATTCAGTATGGAAGCTGTGCTTCCATAATGTAATATCTTGTTTGGTATAACCAATTTTCTGAACCCAAAAAAAAAAAATTACTAGAAAAGAGCCGTTGCCATCCTGCAAGACACGAGAACATTCTCTATGCTGCTTCAGCAAATCCGACTCTCAGCTTACCATAATCAAAGATGGTGTGATAGCGCCCCATGAAGACATCTCCAAGGATCCTGCAATTATCATGCATGTGCCATTAAGTGAGAATCATATCAAATGCATCACAATCAAAAGGTAAATGTCATAGTGTATGTCTCAAGCAAATTTAATGTACCATAGAGGGCCACGAGGAGGAGGAACATCCAAAGCAATAAAGCCACTAATGCATTGGGCTTCAGGACCTTCACCCACCTTCAGTATATACTGAAAAAACCAAATAGAAAACTTGATGAGGGAGACAAAATACATGGAACATGGCAACCATTCATTCATAGAAATTGCACTACTGCCTACTACTATTAAATATAATTATCAGTATAGTAGCAGTTGAAACCTCTGCTTCTCTATGCCTTATTAGTTCTTCCTGCTCCATCTTCTATTTTATTCTAATTTAGTTAGAACCAATTTGTAAAGTAACAAATAGAAAATATTATTCAACCAACAAATTGACAAGGTTATTCAGTCTTTCTGGATTAGTCCCACCCCCTTGAAACAACATATTTGTACTCACTACATGTATTTAGGGGAAAATATGGAAAACAATGCTTTGATGGGATTCAAAGGATAAGGTTGTCTTTGTTCGATTTAAACTCTTACAATTCATCCCATGATTTCAGTAGTGATTGTTCAATGATAGACTTGCAGATTGTTATTGCAAATTGAGGACTTTGCAAACCTCAATTTAGCTTCACAAACTAAGTTTATTTTCTAGTCCATTCTTGTTTTTCCTATTTTTGGTAGAGAATGGTTTTCTCTTTTCCCTTCAACAATTGAATTCCTTTTCCTCATTACAAATTCTTTTTACACAAAATTAAATAGTCAGTGATCAGCCCTTCCAAAAGTAACTAATTAGGTTTGAAACTATACCTCCTCTGGTGAAAGGTCAAAAACTTTTCCACCAATAGTGAAGGAAACAATAGGCATTGAAGAGAGCTTTCCACAGTCAACAGATGATTGTCCCATTGGATTAGGCAATTTATCACAAAGCTGCAATATCATCATCATAAAGCTAGAATCAAAATCAAAAGCAAAAACAGGATTTGAGTACTCAAATATCAAAATTAAGACTAACTCACCTCATTGACATAGTCTATTATCCTATCTTCTGTCTGATTCTGCCTCAGCTGGTTCTGCATCCAAATAACAGCCATCTCACATGCAGAACAAGTAGCATCACGAACGCCACCAGATGATTTTCTTTCATTCTTATCCACCACACTCTCGATACCCATGCTAAAGGAAAAATTGAAACTCTTTAATAAAATGGCAATCACAGAACATTAAATATATTAAAGCCTCTAAGCTAATGACAAAAGGTATATCTTCGGGCTTACCTAACACCATGAGTCCCATCAAAGGTACACAATCCAATTTGTGAGCAGATCTTTTTTGGCTTTGCCTACATGATCAAGTGAAAACCATAAGAAAACTCATTCTGAAAGATGACCAGATCACCCTGACTATAGGCAAGAATCCCATCAACCAAGATATATGCCAAGAATGAATTAAAAGTGATACATACTTCAGCCAAGAGCAATTCCAAGATTGTTTGTCCATATTGATTGACAACGGACCTGCATTCTTTGCTTACAACTCCAGATGCTCCAATTTCTTGATTTATCATAGTAATTACAGTCTACAAAAACAAAATCATGTATTTTGATCATATGGTCAGAAGCATTTGTTAGACCTTTTCTCATTTATAATATAAAAAAGGCAATCAGAAAAATGTGCCTGAGTCTACAGTTTTTAGACCTCTTTCCCATTAGTTAAAAGCGTGCTTTGCAGATCATGAAATTCTAATTGGAAATGAAAATCTAAATAGCAGCCTACATTTACAAGCACTTATTCATACCGTTGGACCAGCCAACAAAGAAGTTCCAGAGTCCGCAATTGCTGAACAGTCATTAGCACAGTATCCTGGATGACAATATACTAAAGTCAGTACCGATGAAATAAAACCCTGAACCATTTGTGGAAGTGCTATCAATATCATGCCATAGGAGAAATAAATAGATATTTCTGCTAATTTGTCTTCTACACATACCAGTGGGTTTACCAGCAATAAGCACTTCTCCCATGTCAAACTGTTCAGGAAAAAAAGAAAAAAAAGTGAACAAGTATGGGAGTACAGCAAAATTTCTAAAATTAAGTGCAAGTATGAGGGGATATATCATTTAGAAATATAAAAATCAAAAACAAAAAAGTATTAAAATTATAATACAAATTAACTTTTCATAATGTTCTTACAAGAAAGAAAAAATATTTAAAGAAGACATCACAAGTTTTGAAGGAGGTGAAATATCAGTTTGTTTAATTTAGCAACAAACCAATAAAACTTGAGATTTTATGCATGAACTAATATGTACTTGAGTGAAAAGTATTGGGTACATAACCATGTATACCCAACTAATACCGATATATAGTTAATACCAGGTAGTCAACTATTTAAGGGTACTATATAGTATATACTATACATCAGAGTACAAGTATGTTAATATTTTGATACCAAACAAATATGTTGATACTAACCTGCCAATATCCTTTTCGTGTCACTGGTACATAAGTATGTTTGCCCTTGTAGTGAGCAGGATCAGCACCACCAAAAACAAGCTCCCCTCCATTCTCTTCTTCTGGTTTACGATTTAGCCAAAATGAAAATACTGGATCCCTTACAAGACCTTGTTCAACCATATTGTACCTGTGACAGGAAAGTGCTTCATAATTACATAGAGACAATAAAATAATAACAGAAATGATAGCTAAAAGTTTAAATATGAACACATACCACACTGGAACAGCAGATCCAACTGATATCTCTTGAAATCCAAGTCCTAGTATACCATCAAACTTAGCGGCCACAAATGTGACTCCAGGTTCTTTAGTTGCTTCAATAAATTCCTAATGGAGATCGAAACGTACTTCATGTTAATTGATTAATCAATATATTATGAAAGAAGCCAGCTCAACTGACATCACAATCTGCCGGTGTGAAGGAAAAGAAAAAGGAAACAGGGATTGTCAATTAGCATTACCTGGTCCTTTACAACTATGTCACCAACACTGACATCGTCATTGCTAAAGAAACCAGAAATTGCTCCAGTACCATATTGAATTGCAGCAGAAGTACCTAAAAAACAGGAAGACAAGCCCTCGTTAAAAAAAAAAAAAAACGGACAACATCCTGGCATCACTTCTGTAGGTGCACAATGTCAAGTAACCCAAAATAAAAGAAAAAAACAATGACTTTGTAAGTTATGTAATCCAAATTACAAATATTTAAGAAACGGAGAATTTCTAACACTGCTATTGCCAATAGAAAAAAAAATTGTATTGATTTTGTTTTTGTATTTCCATGGGGTGAAAAGGCTGGATGGTAAAAATCTCTAAATTTAGATCCTTCGTATGATAGAAGCATGGTGTTCAGAACCACCCTCCAAAACCGCTCTTCAACAGTTTGGTAAATGAGTACATATATATTGATACACTACAGATGAAGGCAGACAACACACCAAACTACTCAGTTTTTTTTTTTTTTTTTTTTAACAAAAATAAAAAGTATTTATTAAATTACATAAATATTGAGACTTAATCGTACAGAAACTTCACATGTTGATCAAATACTTGCCACAACGCATTGTCGGTTTAAAAGGCTACAAAACCTCCATAAATTCTGAACTAACAAAGGTAAAGCCTCAGAATCAGAAGACAAAAAAAGGAGACAAACCATTTTCCCTGTAGGTACTGGATTGGCTAGACCTGTACCTAGCGTGCATGAAACATGCCATCTGCACCAACATGCAAAACAACACCATGAACAAGTTACCGACATGAGGAGAGAGAAAAAAAAAAACCAACACGCATTCATAAGACGGTTATGAATTGAAAAGCAATCTCACCGAGAAGTAACATTTAGATGATGGCACCCACAAATTAGAGCTACCGGTGTCAAAAATCACAGTGAACTTCTGAGGAGGGGTACCAATGGCTATTTCACCATAGTACTGAGCGTCCAAATAATTCTTCAGCGCCACAACATCGGTGTCCTCAGCGCCTCCAAGGATGTTCTGAAGATGATGGTTTCTAATTGAAGACCGCAAATCCTTAAACCCCGTAACGTCATCGGTGTCCAATTTAACCTTTTTCAGTCCAATCCTGCGCAACCCGTCGTTGGGTGCACAAAACACCACAGAGAACAACAGGGTCCAGAGACAGAAACAGAACACGACCACATTTGACATGTTTCCCATGTTGATTGACCTGTTCATAAGAAATTCAACGGAAAAAAGGTTGTTAGTTACCGTGGAAAATGTGACAACGTTAAATAAATGTTCTAGTGTCATAAAGCCGCATTCATTGATGCATGCGATGGAATAGTGATTATAGATGGAAATAAGATGGAAGAGAAGAACACAAATGATAGTATATATCCAACAATGCATGCATTTTTGAAAAAGAGAGAAGAATGAGATTACCAAAGCAAAGGAAGAATGAATTGAGAAGGGGAAGGGGAAGGAGAAGGAGAATTTAAAAAGGCTAAGAAGAGAAAGTGAGTATCTGGCTATGGCTGGCAGTGTAGTGGGCCCAGCTCAGGTATTAAGCTATTCTCGTACTCATTGTGGGGCCCGCATCTTTAACCGTTCAGCTAAGGAGGGGGAACGGGAAGAGGAGTGGTTTTTTTCGTGACGCCTTCGGATGTAATGTAACTAACTGACTTGGTTAGATTTCGTGCCTCAAAAGTTAATTATGGTTTCCTTAACACGCTCACACAACACATCCTCCTCTATTAATACCCTTCACTGGTTCCGATTTAGTTGTTTAATCAGATTTATTTATTTAAAAGATAAAATTACTAAAAATAATAATTAGTTACTCAAAAGTCAAAAACTATAATTATATATATAATAAATTATTTAGTTATTTATTTTTCAATCATTGATTTTTAATTAATAATTATATATTTTTTATTTTATTCTCTGAAATGAGTATGAGTAAGCTGAATTCCATTCATTCTCCCTTTCTCACCCTTGCCGATGCTCAGGATCTAATTTAACGCAACACTAGTTCAGGTTTTTGTGTTTCAGCTTTCAGTTTTTCGTGATAAAATTTAATGTTCTTATTTAATTATCTTTAACGATTGAGCATATGAGTTTTTAATTATCTTTAACGATTTCTCTTAAAAAAATTATCTTTGACGATTAAGTAGTGTAAAGATTCTCTCTCTCAAAAAAAAAAAAGTAGTGTAAAGATTTTTATTCTGTTAATTAATTAGAAATTATTTTAATTTTTTTTTTTGAAGAAATCTTCTAAATATATAAACGATATATAATTGTATTAAATACTTGAAAAGAAATTTTTGTAAAAACTTTTACACTGTGTTAGTAACTCTCTTTTTATCTTTATTTGTATATTTAATTTTTTTAGTTGTTTATCTTTTTATGATCTATCCTTTTTTTTCTAAATTAAATTTTAATATCTTTTTAAAAATTTATCAATATAGTTAAAAATAATTTTATATTACAATATAAATTATTTATTGTAAATATAAAATATAATTATATATGTTTAAAAATATTTATTTATTATAAATTTTAATTATAACATAATGCATACATTCAAAAATATTTATTTATTATAAATTTTAGTTATATAAAAATAAACATTTATTTTGTGACAAGTTAAAATACAATTTTTTTTTGTGAATCGTTAAAACACTAATTGTTACAAAATTTAACGATTTTCTTATACATAACTTTGGCGTAAGCTTTAAAAAATAAAAAATGTTTGTTAGTTTTATTTTAAAAACTCATATAAAATTAAAAGTTCATTTTTTTTGTCTCAAGATTAGTTTAGAACGAGAAAGAAGAATTAAGATATCTGCAGTTTTTTTTTTAAAAAGTTTATTTCCATTAGTTTTGTTAAATTACTTTTTCCTTTTATCTTTTATAAAAAAAATAAGTTTTTAATTTTTTCTAAATATTTTAGGCTCAACTTGCAAGCATCAACAAAATAATAAAAGTTTTTTTTCCTAGAAGGATTAGTCACTACTACTTGCAAGCATTGACACAATTATTTGTGAGAGGGGAAACGACATTATCAAATTAAGAAAAACTAATAAATGCATGTGTCAAATCTGTTTTTCTTTATTCTTGGTTTTGCCCTCCAAAATTTGAGTATTATTGGGTCAATGGTACGTACCACCATTAATATATGAAGAAATAAAAGAAAAATAGTGAAAAGTAGTAAGCATATGGGAACTTAGGAAAGAATGGAAGGGACCTTAGAAAGAGTAGGAAAAACGAAAAAGAAGAAAAGCCTGGAGTAGAAGGTAGAAGCCATGGCGAAGCAAATATTATGGAAGACATTGCCAAGAAGCAAAGGCAAAGTCTCAACTTGAAAATAATAGAAAAGGAGTGTGGTAGTCCCAGTGAGGAGTGCCATGGGAGTGCACGTAACAGTTTAATTAGTGAGGTTGCCATAAGAGACAATTAAAAAAAATGTGGTTCTACACATTAATTGATTATTAACACGACAACCATAATGGATTCCAATGCGTATGAACATCAAAATGAAAATGCTCTTGATGCGTATGGAGTTTCCATTTTGATTCTCATTTTACAATAACAATGTAATGTAGCATTAAATGTTTATTTCCTATTATATCTTCAAGCATTTATTATGGGGTGAGAAAATAAAAGAAAATTACATGAGAAGTAATGTAATTAATATGAAAGACACGCGTATTACCTCCGGTTCCAAATATAAGCAAAAAAAAAAAACAAAACTGTTTCAAACTAACTAAAAAATTTAGTTAACAACATTTAATTACACCAATCTCAATTAAAAATAAGTTATTTTCCTAAACTGCTCTCCATTGAATTTGATATCAAAACTAAGTGCATGTTTGGATTAAAGTTTGCAAACTTAAGTTTGGGTTAAACTTAAGTTTGCAAACTGAGTTTGCAAAAATATTCCAAGTCTTGATTCTCTAAAATTAAGTTTGCAGACAAAATTTTACTCTCAAGCATACTTTTGAGGGGTAACCAAACATGATCTCAATCTGATTTTGCTCTCAAACATACTTATGGACCCTCCCACCTGAAATCCAAACATGTTCTAAGAAGGAGTCATTGGAATTAAAACCCTTATTAAATAAAGGGTATTTTGGAGATAGTCTCATTAAATGAACTAAAATTAGTTAAGATTTGCTTATATTTAAATCCAAAACTCAAGTTATTTTTTTGCTTATATTTGAAGCCGGATGGAGTATATTAGAAAATCGCATAATACTTTTTAGAGTAAATTACACTGACCCCCCCTAAGGTTTACTATTATTACACCTGGTACCCCTCCATTTTTTTTACATTACTTTGAATACTCCTAAGGAGGGTTAGTGTAAGATTTTTTTAAACCTGAGAGGGGAGGTCGTGTAACAATTTACGCCTAAAAGAGGGGTCGATGTAACGAAAACCAAAAAATTATGGAGTTTTCTATAGGGTTCAAAAATGGAGAGGTATCAAGTGTAATAAAAGCAAACCTCAAGGGGGTCCATGTAATTTACTCTAATTTTTATGAAATCTAAAATATTCATTGTATTTTTTCATTTATGTACCAAAATCTTACTCCCTCTATTCCTTTTTAATTGCCGGATTTCCAACAAAAAATTGTTCCTATTTATTTGTCGTTTTCAAAGTCAAAGATAACATTAAATATGGAGAGAGAGAAATAGCACAGTATAATTAATTATGGAGAGAGAAACGTAACTAATAGAAAAACAAGTTGTTAAGGAGAGAGAAACCTAACCAATAAGAAAATAAATTGTTAGGGAGAGAGAGAAATAACACAGTCTATTAGTTGTAGAGAGAGAAAAGTGGAGTGAGAAAAGTGAATTTTATAGGTTAGACATAGAGTGCAAAATCCTTAAACGACTATTATAAAGGAACAAAAGGAGTAATTGTCAAACAAAATGGACGGAAGCAATAATATTATAAAATTTAATAAACTTATCATACATGATAATCTATGATTAAATGACAATATAATTAAATACACAACGAAAATAATTTTTCGTTGTACATTTCGTTTGAAATACACAACAGAAACATGTTTCCGTTGTGTTAATTTTTTTGTAAAAAATTGACACAATAAAAATGTGTTTTTGTTATGTATTGTGAAGTCGCACCCCTATAACACAACAGAAACACGTCAAGGGTAATTTTTTCCAAAAAATGGAAAAGTTGGGAGTAAACTTAAGAAAAAATGAGGTGAGAATAGCAACATCCTCATTTCAGAACACAATTGAACACAGATACAACGTGGAAGCCCAAACTGTGGGTTCTAGGTCAACCCAATCCCTTTAAACTACAACATACCCTAACAAGAGCAGCCTGAAGCCCATACCAAAAAGCAGCATATGTAGGGCTAATTGTGCTCACATAGCATTTGCACTACTGCAATAGGCACCCGTGAGATTGTGTAATGGGCCTGGACTTGGGGCAGATGCCTCATCTATTTTCTCTTTGGGTCCTATATTTTCCAAGGATGTTATGAATTTTTTTTCTTCTTCTGAATGCCAAGGATCTTATGATAACCCTGCTTGCTTGTGCTCTTATGCCCATATGGAAAATGTTAAGGGTGGAATGTAAAAAATAGAAAATGTTAAGCAAAATAAAATGCTAAGCGCGCGGTCAGCAGGGACTTAATATACTTGTTAAGCATTTAAAAATAAAAATTGTTTTTGGAAAATTTTAATGTATTAAATATTATACTTTTAATTACAGTTTGTTTTTTAATTCTTTGAAAAGTATATTTAAAAATTCTTTAGCAGGATTTTATGCATATTTATAAATTGTTGCTAGTGAACTGATTAATGAAATGCTAATGTATCTCGGAAGCTCGATAAACAAATAACTATAAAGTACTAATCCTTTCTCCAAATAATAATAATGATAATAATAATAATAATAAAACAATAGAAAAAGATTCATTAATGATTGGCAACTGGGTCCAACTCTATCTCCATTACTCATGAGGTGTTTTTGTAGAAAGGAAAAGAAGAGAGTGATAATGATGGTCATAAATTCCCTTTTACAGCAACACATGCAAAGAGACATTGAAATGCCGAGTTGTAAAAGGTCACTACTATTGTTCTTGCATGCAGTTCTAGAAAGCAGACTTTCACACTCTAGATAAAACCCAACACGTCCACTATATGCGATAAAGACAAATAATCTTGAAAGAAATTGCAAGGTATAATCATAATATTCATAATGCAATGAATATCGAATACGATCAGATGTTCGGAGCATCACGAGACTAAGGTGATTTGATGGCTGACATGAAAGTTATAAAGTCACTCGTAATGCCGCCATTCTTACGACTTGTTGCAAGTGTCTATATGCTTTTGGAATAAAATAATGCTTCCTTGCTTCCTCTATTGGAATAAAATAATTATTGAATTATAAGTTCCAAGTACTGTCTGAATTATAAGTTCCAAGTACTGTCTGAACCCTATTTAGACCTTGCTTCCTCTATTCCTCATTCTTCACTCTGGTCCATATGGGTAGTATTTATAGCTATACCCGTATTTTTTGGGCTCTCCAAGCATGTCTTAACAAAATAGTAAGTAAATAACCCCCACTCAAAAAATACCTATTTTATCTGTATATTTTTTTCTTTAACAGAAATTAAATTATTAATATAAACATTACAAATATACATAATAATAAAATATACTATATTAATTGATGTAATTTCATTAATATAGAAAATTAATATATATTGTTGGAGTAGCGAATATTAATATAATACATCATTTTATTATTATTAGTGTAAATACATTATATTTATAGTAATAGTTTATTTTCCATTAAATAAATGTCATATCAACAAAAATAATTCTAACACTTAACATTTTTATTTGTTAATAAATGTATTTTTTTATTGCCTTAAATATCATTTTCATATAAATGTGGGTTGATACAAGTGGTCAAAGATTCATAGTTAACTCTCATTCTCCGTATGATGTAGTCATGTAGGTTTGATTCCTCCTGACATGACTAAAATTTTACTTGATGAGCAACACTCATTAGGGAGATTTTCTGGAAAAATTAGTTGAGTAGTTATGATTGATAGGGTGACAAAATATGTTTGGCTTGTCAGGCAAACTTGTTTATCTTTCTTTTATAGGTAGGATGGAATAAAGTTATTAATCCTATCATTCCATTTTAGCCTACCCCATTTTGGCATGCCAAAAAAAGACTTGTAGCAAGATGGGGTGAATTGGCCAATCGAACCAATATTTATTTTTTACTTTTTCAAATTAGGCAAAAAAATTAATGCAAAGTTAGTATAGAATGAGTTGTGAAAGTGGTTTTGTGTTTTGGACCCAAAATTTTATGTTAGGAGATAATTTTTTAATCATTCTTTTTTTTTTTTTAATTTTTGATGGATCAGCCCACCAGCTCGGCATTAAATAAGATGAATTGCATTTTTCAATATATATTTTGAAAGTGGGTCAATCCTCCCAATCCATTTTTGGTGAGCTAATGGTGGGACTGACTAAAACGGGTCAAGTTAAGCCGTTTTATCATCCCTAGTGTCTCTGTAAAATTTCTTGTGATATAGACTTGTGCAGTTTTCCTTTATGTAAGCCTTTGCTTGTAGTCCATTAGCGTCTGCCCAATATATTGGTCCTCGTCTCACTTTCATTTTAATTAACGTGTGAGTATTAAACTGATCAAAATAAAGCATCTTTTTTGTTTTGCTTCACTTCACTTCACTTTTTTTTTTTTTTTTCTTTATCTGTGCTTCACTTCACATTTAATAACAACGTGTTTCTTTTTGTTTTTGGTACTAACAACAATGCGTTTGAGTCAACATAATTACATAATTCCTCTTCTTAAAAGTAAACCATAATTTAGGAAATATAAAATTTATATAATGACGCGTCATAGTTTTATAACACATACTTTCAAAAGAAGTGATTGTTTTCTAGTTAATTTTTTATTAAGTACAGATCATTTTTTAGTATAAATACATTTTACTCGTATAAATCATTGAATCACACATGATTAAAAAATCTTATCCTCGACAGTCATTGAAATTGACTCAAATGCTGCACGTTACGCTCACTCGCTCATTATCCTTTCTTTTCCAAAAAATAGTATCCCTATACACAAACAAAACCTTTTTAGTATAGTATCAACCTGTCAACAGTATGTGAATAAACACTTCAATTTTGTTTCCCCATCGAAATAAGTTAAACTCAATGAACATGCACCGTATCTTTCTTGAGTATATATATAACTTGCATCCGTGTTATATAAGCTGATTTTGAAAAGGGGTTGATCGCCAATCCAAAAATAGTCTCCCCCTTCACATGGAAGCACATGAACCTATATTCAATTATTCATAGAAAAAAAAAAATTATCTTTGTGTTATTTTTCCTTGAGTCATTAACCAATCACACAAGTCACCACCTTGGTTTGGATAGAGTCAAATAAAAGCTGATGAAGACCCATTTGTACGGTGTGTGAAGTACGGTGCGAGTGCGCAAACACCGCAATAAGGTGACATGTCTTGTTCCATTCCTAAATTAAATACTCTCACATGATTCGTCCAATGGCATTAAGGTGGCATTAACGTGGACGCGACGTCCATCCACACAAACTAAAAAATTGTATCCAACTTTCTCCAATCAACGGCCACCACCTATATTAATTATTAAGTTGACCCTATTATTAATTTATTATTAGTATTACTACTAGTACTAGTACTATTCAATTTCACTTAATTATTTATTTTCAATTACTCTCACGTACACCAAGGGCACACGAAGTTGCTAAGAAACTCACTAGCGTGGCTTACCCTAGCTAAAGTCCATCTATCGATTACTACTTCGTATCGAACTACCATTCATTTACGTGTCCATGTCAAATAGTAATGGCCGTATTTCTTGACCAATGGGAAAAGGAAAACCCGAATATTCATCGCAACACGTTCAGGTTCAATATTGGCTAGCTGTTAGAATATCGTTTTTTTTCCTTTTATTCTTTTTCGTTTTTGTTCGTTTGGGAATGGGTTACCATCTATGTTGTTTTCAATATTGTCAGAAAGCATGCTGGCCAAGATAGAAAAAGATAAACACGAGACAAAGGAAGAAGATAAAAGACGATTCTTCATTTGCCCCGTCTATTTACTACTCCGAGATATTTGAATCAGATATACAAAACATTATTCAAAGAGAAATGATGATAATGATACAAAAAAATGAAACATTTTTTTTTCCTGATCTAATATATCCCTCCCCAACACATGGACTAAAAAGAATATGAACATTTATGGTTTCATTTTCCCTTATACCCATGTACAAAATTACAAAGTTTAAGGAATAATAATAATACTAAGTCAACCAAAAAATGGAACCAAAAATAAAATGTTCAGTTTCCTGAAAAGCTGCTAATGGTAGTCCTGCTTGTGCTGTTGTTGTTATTGGTGTTGGTGGTGGTGTTGTTGTTTGCGTTTTGAGCACCGCCAATGATGGAGGAGATGGCGGCGGCTAGCACGGCGGTGAAGTTTGGATCGGCGGTGATGGCGGAGGCGGCGGCGCTGACTGTGTCAGCCAGTGAGGGCTGTTGGCTTGGCTGCAAGGGTGGTCTAGGAGCTTGTGGGGCTAATTGGGAAGATCCTACATCTTGAGACAACTGAAGACCAGAGAATTTTGATTGGTTATAAAGTGCTTGTGCTTGTGCAATTGGGGTGGCTCCGGACCCAAAGTTCTGAGGCTGCGCTTGGAGGAAGGGTATTTGGAATGGAGCAGCAGGTCTTTGAAATTGCAATGGGTTTGGGTTGTGTGTGAGGTCCAAAGTCACAGTGGGGAATGGTGCTGAAGCTGAAAGTGTTGCCATGCTTGTAGAGCAAGGAAGAATTGCTCTAGCTAGCAAATTTGGGTTCATTATTCCATCTGCACTGGACATTGATCCAGACAGCAACATGGTAGCAGCAGCTGTAGTGGTTGATGCCATGGCCATAGCAGCAGGTGGCAGTGGATGGTTATGTGTGCCTTCATATGTTGTCACCAAAATTGTTCTATCCTCAGCACAACGTTGAACCTATTAATAACAAACCAAGAAATATCAATATTAGCTTTAGCCACAATCCTTAATTGTTAATACTTAACAATAAAAATTATTATTATATATGCATTGATCAATCAGAAAAACTCACTTGTTTGCGAACTGGGCAACCAACTGCCATAGTGCATCTGTAATATGCTCGAGGGCATGGATTCCCCTTAGCCATTTTTTGTCCATATTTTCTCCACTGGCACCCATCACTGATCTGCAACAATGATCCATCACATAATTCAGTTTGAGAATTACTTAATTGATCAATTGATTGATGAAAATATGTTATATTTTATTTATAACCATAGTATTAAACGTACCATGGGAGCTTCAGATCGGGCACGAACTGAGACACGAGCTTTTCTCATTGTGGCTTCTGTAGTGGATGGATCAATGACGACACTGGAATGGTTCACTTTCTGAAGCTTATTGGGACCCCAACCTTGTGATTCTGAGTCTGGACTCTCTTCCCTACCCAACTCGCTTTTACCATTATTATTTCTCGCACCATCTCTTGTTCCAGCTTCAATGTTATTGTTCTGAGGTGTGCTCGATCGTGTTCTCTCATCGGAAGAAGAATCAGATACTTGATCATCTACTTCGGCAGTGCCACTGGGACCTATATCAAGGAATTGCCTTGGTACCTTTCCTCCACCAACAGCATGGTTTTTATCCTCAACTTTTCCCTGAACAACCTGAATTTCAATATTATTATTATTATTAACATTTTATAAATCCAACCCATCGTTTATGTAAATAAAATAAAATCGTATAATAACCGTGTAATTCATTTATGTTGTTTGTTGGCATAATTTTCCCTCTATTGTTATAAATAAATAATAAAAAAAAGGACAATTCAAAGAAACTACCAGTAATTAATAGTTTGAATTTATAAGTACCTCATTTTCCGTGTTTTCTGTTCGGTGGTTCGGTTGCATTAATGTGACAAGATGCATCTGCAAGGCCGTGTAGTTACCGGTCACATGGCTGAGCATCTCTTTCAGCTTCTTGTTCTCTGCGTTCATGCGTTGAAGCTCCACTTGCAACTGTGCAAGCTGAATAAATTAACCAATAAATATAATTAATTCACAATTTTTGTGGGTAATTAAAACATAAATTTCAATGGCTATCTATGTAAAATTAATTAAAAATATGACATGTTTTAATAGGATTTACCTCAGTGGTTTTGGCTCGCTTATCTTCTGCATCAGATGAAACCCCGTCATCCACGGTAGATTGGTCACTGCCGGTGTTAGCAGTAAGGAGTTGTAAACCAGTCTAGAATAAAATAAAATAAAAAAAGAGAGAGAGAAATTTAATTTAGAATTAAGCACAAAGTAATAAATATTAAATAGGAGTAATTGATAATAATAAATAGGATGAAAGGAAAGGTTACATTAACGTGAAGCGGTGTTTCATCAATTTCCTTCTTGACGATGTTGGGTTTAACGTTTTGGTGGTTTGACGGTGGAGGCGTTGGTTTGTTTCTATCAGAGAAGAAGTCGACTTCACCGACAACTTTGCGGTTTTCATCGTCTTCCTTGGTGGCGCGGCTAAGGTTGACGGGGAATCCGAGGAGAGGAAACATCCTATTGTCGTTGGTGAGTTTGGAGGTTGTGGGAGGCTGTTTTGAAGGGAATAATGGAAGAGATTGAGAGGAAGAGGTATCAAGGGTGAGTGCCCATCCTTTGTCCATAAAATGAAATAAGCACAACAAGGGAGAGAGATGAATTACTAGAATTTAGAGAGAAGAAGGAAAGAAAATCTGTGAATTGAATCTATGAGATCGATGAGGCAGGAGATGAAGTCTTTCTCCAGTGCAATGGGTTGGGGTATAAAAAGAGTCGGGGGGATTGAAGGAGCGTGGACCAAATGGACATTTGTGAAAAATGCTAATAAATTATTGCGCCAGATGGTGCGTCAGCATGGAAAATGTCTAATGTCCAAATGCTCCCACACAAACCCGCACACGCACCCGCCCACAGTTCGCCAACCATTTTTCATACTTAGTCCACCTCGCAGTTCACACTTTTCGCACTTGGGTCGGGTTACCTATCCACCCCAGATTCCATCTACATTTTCTTTGAAACATTTATTTAAGGTAAAATAACGTCAATAGAGGATATATTCAAACTAATCTCCATGGAAAAATACTAATCCTTTTTTAATTTCTTATATTACATCTCTTTAAAAATTTTAGTTTATCTCAAAACATTCATAATTAAAAATGAATTTAATTATCATGTAGGGTTAGTCAATGTTTCATAATGACTTTTATTGTAGATATTTTTGGTTCATACTTTTATAGTAATTAGATAATAATTTATCATATATAATAATATGTAATTAAATAATAGTTGAAAACATTTTGACATAGTCAATGCATTTTAATTAAATTATAAAAAATAGATAAAAATAAATAAATTATAAAAATATTACCTTTTGAATGATTTGCTTATTTTGTTAATATTTTACTTAAATATTAAAATGAATTCAAAAATAATTTCTTTTAATGAAGACATTTTGTGGAAAAAAAAAAGTATTCTACCATAATAATTTATGTAGTCAATAATTTTCTTTGAAAATATATATTAGTCTTGTTTCTTTTTAAGTGTCATTTAAGGATGTTATACAAGAATTAAGAAATATAATTAATATTTTTGTGTTTACTAAAATTATCATTTATTTTATTAAATAAATTTCTATCATTTATTAATTTTCTCCTTTTTTAAGAATATAATTGATCAAACAATAATCAATGGTATAGTAGTATTATACAGTATTTATAAAATAAAAAAAAGTTGAAAATTAGTAATTTTTTCTAAGAAATCCGTACTTAAGAAGGAAAAGAAAAAGTATATTGTCTTAAAAGACAATAGTCACAATCGGAGAGAGTAATACGTGATCGAAATCCAATCCCAATCTCGAGGCAATAAATAACAATATATAGATGGGCACCCGACCCGATGGGTCATTTTGTTGGATAGTACTACATACTCATGGTCCTAGTCCTAGTCCTTGTCTTTCCTTTTAAAAAAGAAAAGAAAGACTAAAGAGGGTTTAATTGGTAGAGAGAGAAAAGTATAGACGTGCGGGGGGTTTCGTCTAGGTTTCGTGAAGAAAGGATTTGACTGACTCATAAATGACGAAGAAAAAGAGCCACCGCCCCCGATTGGTGCGGGGACGTTACACGTGATGAAAATGATCCCTATTTTCTCTTTCTCACCTCTCCACACAAAGACAAAGAAATTCAACAGAAAACACACAATAAAGCAAAAGCCAAGTCAACCAATTTCTCTCTCTCTCTCTCTCGTAGGGTGACTGAATACTGGTTGCCCAAGTAACTTAGTCTTTGCATGGCCCCACCCACCACATTTTAGTTTTTAGATTCAAACCCCCCGGGTACCTTGTTGACTCTTTACTTGTGGGACCCCCCTTCTCTCTCTCTCTCCACATCAATTAAGTATATTGATATATCGTGCAAGTAAATTAGTTGCTTAATTATCTACATTTTTTATTGTCAAGGACGTGACCAAAAATTAATCCTTCATTCAATGGTTTAATTTGTTAAGTATATTGATATTAATTAGACAACAACAGCTCGCTGTATTTTTTTCTAACGCTCTAATGGGGGGAAATTAGGAATCCTCCGTCAACTACGCACAATCACATGATTAATCATTTTCCATTTTATGTATTCATTGACCGAAACAAACGGGGAAGTTCCTCAGGAAAAAAACAATGTTAGATCCAATTGGTCTAGCTACAATCAACAAGATTTCTCCAAGTGTGCATAATTTTTTTTTTCTTAAACAATATTAAGCAGCAACCGAATCAACTTCAACTTATATATATTAATTAATTCACCTCTTTAATTCGGTGGAAGTCATAACATTTAGGTTGTAGCATTTTAAAAATAAAAAAAATCATGTCCCTCGATTTCAAGAAATTGACAATTTCAGAATTTGAATGTGTAACGAAGCACCTAATCTTATAGTAGTGTCATATAGTATTCGCCTGTATTTCTAAGCCTATAATTCAAGAAATTGACGCAACAAACAACATTGTGGCATTTTCTTATTTTTCGATTGTTTATTATAGACATCTACAAGGATTCTTCCTTGTATACACTTATTAAAGAGGGTGACTGATTGGAACCAAATTAGGCAATGGACTGGCTAATATGAATCTTACCTGCCTCTATTCCAAAAATAAATCGCATAAAATTTTTAATGATCAATTTATGGATAAAAATACGACGCCAGCGTTAGCATCTAATCTTATCTTATAATTAGTAAAAGGGGTTTGGTACAAAGTGAATGAATATACTAGCAATTAGTTCCGTCGGGCGATTCTCTTGAAAACTTCAGAACAAGTCAAATTTCTTTCAATGGTGTCACCCATCCATGATCAATAAGTACATAACTTCATCTTCCACTGCAACAAAAAAAAAATGTCATAATTTATAAGAAAACTATATATTAGTCATAGAGTCATTTTTAACAATAAAAGCTAAACCAATAGCATATATATTTTTAGTTTACATTAACAATTTGATACACTAATAATATATATAAATTTTCTATCCTAATAGATTTGTCTATAATTTGTTTATTAATGGTTAGTCTGAAGTGATTGTGAGTTTTTAGTTTTTAATTTTTAAACTTAAATTTAAAAAATAAAATTTGTTTGGATATAAGAGGTTGAAATGATTTTTAAATCAATTTTTAAATTATTTTAACTCACTTTTGGAAACAAGAAAAAAAAAGTTTCCTAGTTTTAATTTTAACTTTTTAAAAGTAATTTTATCCCTTTTGAAGTTTTTTTTCACTCTTCTTCACTATTTTCTAAGGTAGTAAAGCAAACTATTGCCGATGCAAGTTGCAAGCTATGTGTTGAAAAAAATATCTACTCAATTTTAGCTTTTAAAATAAAGCTCAAGTCTGTTTTTCCTGAATGTTTTGCAGGTTTTATAAGCTAAATTTATTTTTAATTTTATTTTTTGGATGAAACAAGTATTCTTATGTTTTTCCATATGCACGAGTAAGGGATCGAACCCTTGACTACATGCTTAAGGAATAAGGTTATCTACCAATCATATTATACCATGTTGTTTTTTAATTTTGTTTTTTGATCACTATTGTTTATGTAATCTTTACTTGATAGAATAAAAAAATACATTATTTGTGGAAAAGATGTTGTCAACAACTTTTTAAACAAGTTATAAAATGAAGAATTTTATAAAACAAAAGAGATATTAAAAGATTTGCTGGCTAGCTTAATGATGAAGGTCAAGAACATGCTCTCTCCTATAGTCTTCTATATAGCTAGGTAGTAAGCTTAGTAAATATTCTAATTACGATATGTTTGGTACGGTGGAGAGAATATAAGGAAACATAGAAAAGTATGAAATTTAAATTAAAGAAAAAACAAAAAGGTTTTTTTAAAAAAAATATTTCTTTTTTTTTAGGAAAAAAATTATTTCTAGAAATTAACTTTTCTTTCTTTATATTTCTTCTCCCTTTATTCTCAACTAGCCAAACAAAAAAAAAATTATTCGTGTTCAATAATTTCTGACTGCTATTAATTACTCTATGAAGGTTCTAAGCTATAACTTTTGTTTATATATCTTGTTACGATAAAATATGCTATTAATTCTTTTAAATATGATTAAGTTTAATTTTAACCCTTCAATTTTTTTTTTCATAAATTTTTAAAAAATTTAAAATAATTTTATCACTGTTTAATAACGTCACTTCAAAATAATCACTAATGTGAAATGATTTATATGGGGGATGATAGGATGTTGATAACGGGCATTTCCGAAATCAAAATGAAAGACATTATGAGCCAGGAGGGCCTGCAAGTATTCTCGATTTTTCACTCAATTTCAAAAATGGTCCCCAGAATAAACTTCTGGAAATCGTTTTGTATGGGTCAGATGCTATGGTGCCCCCTTACATGCGTGGAGAGAATTTTTTTTCCAGTATTGTTGCTGTGAACGGAACTTACATACAGATGGGTGATGATACGAGGGAAATGAAATATCTTGAGTTTGCTCGGGTACTAGTCAAGACATCCTCTTTATCTCCTATTAACTCTGTGGAGAAGGTTATTATCAACGGTGTGAGACATCAAGTTCGTCTCGTGGAGGAATATGCAGCGAGACTGCATCAGTGTGAGTGTCATCTTTGGAAATACCTAAGGTCTTCTACGAATCATTCTTCCATGGAGAGTGATATTGGCTTCGATATACAGTCAGCGGTGGATGAATTTGATGGTGATATGCAGATGTTTGATGAGGGCAGGTTCACTGGCGAGAACAGGTTCAATGGGGTGAAGACACCAAGAGGAAGAGGACTCGAAGAAGAAACCACAGTACAATGTTCAGTGGTTCTTGGAGAGGAAAACTCGTACTACGCTGTACAAAAGTTAAAAGATACGGTCAGAGATTTTGGCTCTGGGGGTATGATTGATGAGGTAGAAAGCAGAAAGAGGAGTATAATTCAAAATTTGAATGTAAAAAGGGGAGAAAAAAGTACAAAGAGTCAGACGAATGACAAAGTTACTAGCGGGCCTGATGAACACGACAATGAAGGAAAACTGGGTGGTACACATACAGACGAGACTGATGAGCTAGGAGTTTCATTAGAAAGGAACTGTGAGAACTTGGGACAAAAAATAATTCTAAAGAGGGGACAGTTTCAAGGGACTGCGGTCCTAGAGGAAAAAGTGGGTCAACGACAAAACATTGGGCCACAGGAAGAGGAGATGGCCCAACTGTCAATGGGCTTGAGGGGGGATAGCATTGATAAATGCCTTATATGCTTATATATCTTAGCATTTATCTTACATCTTCATGACATGGAACTTTGTTTTCATCACTTTTATGTTAATCTAGCTATTAATTAGGAGTAGGTTTAATGTTTTTAACCTTTTAGAACTTTTATTAGCTTTTTATGTTTAATTGTAGGAAAAGAAGAAGAAGTGAAGATTTTGGAAGAATATCATTTGGAGGAACAAGTCAAAACATCTTTGAAAGCATATTTTGAAAGCCAAAAGCCAACATCTTCCTTTTTTCTTGCTGAGGCCAGGCTTGAGAGATTTGAGGCTGGGCCTGAGAATGAAGAAATTTTCCTTTGCTTGCTGTCAACCTGAGGCTGGGCGTGAGAATGCTGAGGCTGGACGTGAGGACCTTCGAGTTGCACCCTTGATGCCTTTTCTGAAGCTGAGCGTGGGAAAACTTGAGGCTGGGCGTGAGGACTCCTGAGGTGGCATTAATGAGCTTGAAACAAAAGTATAAAAGACCTAAGTGAAGGGGGTTTCGGAGAGATTTGTGTGGGGGAGCTATCTGGGGGCATTGTGAGGGGCTGGGAAGCTCTCACTTGTTCTCCATGGTTTCCCTACCAAGTCTCATCATTTTGTGCATCCTTTTCTCTTCTTTTTCTTCTTCTTGTAGCTAGGTAGTTAGGTTCACCCTTGTTGGGGTTGATGTAACTGAACCCATCTTCATGTATGCATTGTAGTTATTAATCTATGTTTATTTTTCATTATTAAGTGTTCTCTTCTGTGCTTAATGCTTGCCTTGGCTTGATCACCCTTTGCTTGATTTTTGTGGTTTGAATTCGATTAGAAAATGTTTTTAAACCTAGAAATGGAGAAGAACACCTAATGGGTTTTGTTGCTAGGAATAGATCAAAGCTTGTTAGTCATCTTTTAACTATTGTTCTTAAAGCAAGTTACTTGGCTAAGCTATGCAAGGGATTGATAGTTTGGTTAAGGGACTTAGGCTCTTTCCATCCAAATGATTTGGGGTTTGAGTATTTTGTGAGTTGATGATAATAAATGAACCTTAAACTAGATGAGTGACCTTTGTAGGCATGAGGAGATGGTTTGGTGAAGTCAATCCCAACACTTTTATGCATTGTTGTTTTATCCTTTTTTATCGCATTCCAAGTGTTCGTAAAATTTCCCCAAAAATATTTCCTGTTACTTTACTCTTTAGTTTTATGTTTATTTAAGTTCTTGCTAATTACATTATTGCATTCCAATTAAAATAATTGTTTTTGATAGCAATAGTTAGTGAATGTTGCTATTTTGCCAAATATTGAACAAGTCCCTGTGGATACGATACTTGGACTTACCAAGATATTATTTGTACGATTTGGTTCACTTGCCAAGGAGCTATCAAGCATGCTAATGGTGGATAACTTACCAGAACTCCCTGAACGGAGCAAAGGAAAAGGGAGACACAAGCAGGGAAAGGCCCAAAATGTCAACAGGTTGGGAAAGACAAAAAGGAAAAAAAAAGTAAGCTAGCGGTGGGAAAGAACAAAAGGTATGTAACACGTGGGAAAAGGAAAAATATTCATCGGGAACCCAATGAAGGCTACAGAGAGAATGACTCGGGGGTGGGGACCCAATATGCATCATCGAACAGAAAAACCAACCTAGAAGGCTCTCAGACTATCAGAGAAGACGCAGTTTTACAAGGCCTGTCAGATCAGGAACAAGAGCTGATCTCTATTTGTCCAGATAAACAAGGTGAAAATGGTTTGGGGGTAACGAGGGGACCTATTGGAGTAGTGTTATCGACAACCACAGAGGACGTGTCCGAGACTGCAAAAAGCCTTTATCAAAAGAAAGAGTTGAGGTGCGAAGGTCCGTCTCCAAGCAACATCCTCTCAGATGGAAATGTCATTAATTGCAATCGCTTGTTCTGGCTAAAGGATGCATCTGTAGAGGCAAAAAACCTGTGGGAGATAGGTAAACAAATTGGTGTCCAGTATAGAGGAAAGGAGGAGGACGTTATTAGTAAACTAGAACAGATGGAAAAGAGGGATAATGCGAAGATTGGAGAGGCAAGTACCAGGGGCAGGAGGGGCGACATGACAGGTATTCCATGAAGATTCTGTCATTGAATATTAGAGGTTTGGGGGGGAAAATAAAATCTAAAATGGTCAGGAAAATGGTGGTCAGGGAGGGAGTTCAACTTCTATGTTTATAAGAAACTAAAAAATCAGGCATAGACAGAACAATCTGTCAAACATTATGGGGAGGGTTAGAGATGGATTGGATCGAAAGCCCTGCTGTCAACACGGCGGGGGGGTTACTATGCTTATGGGACAAAAATCATTTTGATGTTGAAAGCTCCTTTGTCGGTGGAAATTATATTGGTTTAAATGGGATATGGAAGGAAAAATGTGTGTCAGTGACAATTGTAAATATCTATCTGTCTTGTGACTTGGATTCTAAAAGATCCACCTGGGAGGAGATCAAAGGGAGGAAAGCTTCTAGTGGGTCATCGATATGGTGCCTTATTGGTGATTTCAACTGTGTTAGATATACCAATGAAAGGGTGGGAGTTGGTGATGGAGCCTGTGGTAGGAGAGAAGCGGTTGAATTCAATAAGTTCATTGAAGATTTGGGGTTGGTTGATATCCCTTTGGTGGGAAGGAAATATACTTGGTACCGATCGAATGGGACAGCTAAAAGCCGTATTGATAAAGTGTTAGTGAACAAAGAATGGATTGATGTCTGGGGGGAGAGTGAACAGCTTGTGCTAGATAGAAGCATATCAGACCACTGCCCTCTATTGGTGAGGAATTCATGCATTGATTGGGACCCTAAACCTTTTAGGGTGCTCGATTGTTGGTTGGAGGATCGGGAGTTCATCAAATTGGTTGAAAGTGAATGGTCTAAACTCCATTTTGAGGGGTGGGGGGCGTTTGTTGTGAAGGAGAAGTTAAAAGCACTGAAGAACTTTTTGAAGGAGTGGAATAGAGAACAATTTGGAAATATACACAAAAAACACTTGGAGGCGGAAAAATTGTTAAATGATCTTGAGAGGAGAGGAGATGAGGTTGATCTTAGTAGTGAGGATTTGGAGGAGAGGAAATTCTTACAAGAGGAGTTTTGGAGATTGGCAAGACATAGCAAATTGTTATTGAGACAAAAATCAAGAATTAAATGGGCCAAGGAGGGAGATTGCAACACAAGTTTTTTTCACTCTTTCATTGAGTGGAAAAGGAGGAAAAATAACATTAGGGGACTATGGGTGGATGAGGCTTGGTGTGACGATCCAAACGTGATTAAGGAGGAGGTGCTCAATTTCTTCAAGATGAGATTCACAGTGGAGAGGGAACAAAGGCCAAATATTAATGGTGTGGAATTTGAGAAAGTTCTAATGGAAGAGAATGTTTTGCTTGCAGCCCCTTTTGAGGAGGATGAGGTAAGGGCGGCGGTGTGGGAGTATGGTAGTTCCAAAAGTCCGGGACCCGATGGCTTTAACTTCTCCTTCATCAAAACCTTTTGGAATTTGTGGAAGGATGATATTTGAAATTCCTCATGGAATTCCATGAAAATGGAGTTATTCCAAAGGGTTGCAACTCATCCTTTATCACATTAATTCCTAAGGTGGAGAACCCGCAGGGACTAGGGAGAATTTAGACCTATCTCTCTAATTGGGTGCTTGTACAAGATTTTGGCCAAGTTACTTGCAAATAGGTTGAAGAAGGTTCTCCCAAGGATTATTAACCTTAACCAAAGTGCGTTCTTAAAAGGAAGGTATTTACTACAAAGTGTCCTTGTGGCAAATGAGGTAGTGGAAGAGGCAAAGAGAAAAAAGAAAGAGTGCTTGGTTTTCAAGGTTGACTATGAAAAGGCTTACGACTCAGTAAGCTGGGAATTCCTTAGATATATGATGTCTAGGATGGGGTTTGGTCAAAAATGGATTTCCTGGATTATGGCTTGCTTGTACTCTAGCTCGATCTCAGTCTTGGTAAATGGTAGCCCCACAAAGGAATTCACACCAAAAAGGGGACTTAGACAAGGTGATCTCTTGGCACCGTTTTTATTCACTATCGTGGGGGAGGGATTGAGTGGCCTTATGAGGGAAGCAATTCGGAAGAATATGTATGATGGCCTTGAGGTGGGAAAAGATGAAGTGAAGGTCTATTTGCTACAGTATGCAGATGACACTATTTTCTTTGGAAAAGCTTCTATTCAAAATGTACTTACTATGAAGAGCATTATGAGGTGTTTTGAACTCGTGTCAGGCTTGAAAGTGAACTTTAGCAAGAGTAGATTTGGGGGCATAAGTATGGAGAGGAGATTGATGGAGAAGTTTGCGGACTTGTTAAACTGTAAAATCTTATCTATCCCGTTTGTTTATTTGGGCATTCCTATTGGTGCAAATCCGAGAAAGGAATCAACATGGCAACCAATCATTAGGAAATTTGAAACTAAACTTTCAAATTGGAGACAAAGGCACATTTCCTTTGCGGGAAGGGTATGCCTTATCAACTCGGTTCTCTCCTCTTTACCATTGTTTTTTTGTTCTTTCTTTAAGATGCCTATTGGGGTGGGGAGGAGAATAATAAGTATTCAAAGGAGGTTTCTTTGGGGGGATGGGGATGGTAGGAGGAAAATACCTTGGATTAGTTAGAAGAAGATGTGCAGCCCAAAAAGCCATGGGGGGATTGGTATTAAGGACATTTTCCTTTTCAATGACGTTCTATTGGCTAAATGGAGGTGGTCACTCTTTCACCAAAACGGGAGTTTGTGGGCAAAGGTGCTTGAGTCGAAGTATGGGGGGTGGAGAGGCTTGGAGAAAATAGAGAATAGCCAATATATGTCTATTTGGTGGCGGGACCTAAAAAGTGTGTGTGGGGGTGGCAATGATATCAAATGGTTTGACTTTATGGTGGAATGGAAGATAGGTGATGGAAAAAATGTAAGCTTTTGGCTAGACAGTTGGTGGGGAAATGAGAGTTTATCTAACAAATATGAGAGAATTTTTTCCAATTCTAATCAAAAAGAGGAAGTGATTGATGGAATGGGAAAGTGGGTGGAGTGGGAGTGGGATTTCAGGTGGAGAAGGCAATGGTTTGCATGGGAGGAAGCGTTGCTTCATCAGTTTACACAAGACCTACAGAGAGTGACCATTGACCCTGGAAAGCGTGACACGTGGTTGTGGTTAAAGGATGCGTCAGGTATGTATTCTGTATCCTCGGCATATAAGGTGTTGTATGGCTTATATCATGGTACTGTTCCTACTGATATTTTTGAGAGCTTATGGAGAATTGATGTTCCCTCTAAAGTTGCACATTTCTGTTGGAGGGTGGTGCAGAAGAAACTACCAACCAAGGAAAACTTGAGAGCTAGAAATATAAGGCTGGAAAGGGACGATTATTTTTGTCCTCTGTGTCAGGAAAATACTGAATCAGTGGAGCACATTTTGTTTAATTGCAATAAGGTGCAGGTTGTGTGGAAAGCATGGTTTAGATGGTGTAGCATGTTAACTGTTTTGCCTGGTGATCCCATTATGCACTATTGGCAATTTATTCTTGGAGATGGTAATTCAAAATCCATTGCCATGTCAAAGGTGGTTTGGTCTTCCATTATTTGGAGTCTGTGGAATCAGAGAAATGCTATTGTCTTCAAAGGAGAACTTTTTGATCACCAGTCTATTATACAGATGACGCTTTTCGTCTCTTGGTGCTGGCTGAAGAGTTGTTATCCTTCGTTCTCTGTCACCTTCTCTCAGTGGGCTAGCAAGCCGGGGCCATGCTTCATCTAGTATACAGGGAATGGCATCAGGAGTATTGCCTATCACATGCTTGCTTGTTGGTTTTGATTATGACGGAACTTTTTGAGTCCAATTTTTTCAGATTTTGGGAATTAGGATGTTTACTTCTACGTGTGTTCATTAAATGATAGGTGTTATGTGGCAATTGAATGGTGGCACAACATATACGACTGAATATTTTATGGAGGGGTGGGAAAACAATGTGGGGAATGGGTTGATAGTCTTGCTAGATGCATGGGTTACTTAGCATTTATTGGTTGAATACTTATAAATTCTTTGTAACCTATTGCTTGGTGCTTAATGCTTATATTATGTAACCCAACCGGTACTACTAGTACCTCTATCAATGATATTTTTTGGATGATTTAAAAAAAAAAACATGTCATGACATTATTAAATGATAATAGGAATCATTTAAAAAAAATTACAAGCATTAAATTAATAAAAAAAATAAGATTATTAAAATAAAATTTATTTCTATTTATAAATATTAAAAATCGACTACATCAATATTGCGGTTGCGGTCCTCCCCGCAACGGCATTAGGCCGCAATTGCGGAGTGATATGAAATTACCTGTAACGGTCGCAAAGCAATGGCATTTTGACTGCAACTCAGCGCATCAGCCACCACAACAAACTGTTTGACGACCGCAACTACTGTCCGACACCTCTTCACAGTCACGTTTTGTTTAGACCTTCAGTCAAAATAAAAAATTTCGGACCCCAAAAGTTCCCAACAAATCAACTTCAGTTCTAGAGAGTGAAATTATAACCTTTATCCTCTGAATCTTTCTCCTTTCTTACCTTTCATCCTCTTTTTGTCTCTTTCAATTTTCAATCTTCACCTCAGTCAAACTCTAGCGCCCATCATCTTGCTTTCTTGCTCTCGACCTTTTTGATGTATGGTAGAAGTGTTGCGCACTACCTTGGCCATGGGTGGCTGAAGCTAAATGGATGGGGATGGGGGTGGGTGATGAGGGAAGACGGGGATTATGAAATGAAAGGGGAAAAGAACGATAAATTGAAAGTGATTGTTTCCCTAAATCAAAAGGGGCAAAATAAGAAAAAGTAGAAGGGGAAACTTAATAAATTAGGCAATTAGCTATTTTATTTTTAATTTGTTTAATACTTTGAATTTGTTTATTATTAGCTGCATTAGTATATGCTTTAAATTTATTACATTCTCAAATACTATTACTTTTAACTTGTTTAATAAATTTGCAAAAAATAATTTATTGCTTAAAACGTTAGGTGAAAGATGAATATTTTATAAATTAACGATTTTATTACCTATTATGATCAAAGATAATAATTGTAGTATAATAGATTTTAAGAGGTTTATCTATAATAACATTATTTTAATTATAATTAGATGTAAATTATTCATAAAGATTATAAAATGTTTTAAAAATGAATATAAGTTTATACAATATTGTAAATAAAATGTATATATAAAATTGTAATAATTATAATTTTTTTAGTATTCCATGCAAATATATAAAAATTTCACATCGTAATAGCCGCAATCCGCATCACAGCAGCCGTAATGCTTACAACCGCAGAGACCACAATCGCTACCGTAACCACAATTTAAAACCATGGTCGACACAAAGAAAATTCTATTAAGACAAGGTAACCTACCCAACCGGTTTATTCCCCAAACCATGTAAATTAGAACGAGGGAAATATTAGTTTAATAATATCCGTACAGACTACTTTTTCTTCCTTCCTTCCATGCATTAACAAATTTCAATTTCTTGCGACGTTGTTCTTTAACTTTTGGTCTCTTTCAAATTGCCTTTAATACTTCTTTTGAAAAATAGCACAAGTTTGAGGGGAAAAGGCAATTCTTGATGTTACCAAACAAAGAAAAAAGAGCTCACACGATCCGAGCTTCCTTTCTTTACCTTGACTAGGAAGAGCCCTTCTTTGAAACAAAAACTCCCTATTTAGTATTTACCCCAAAAGAATAATCACCTTCAAACCATTGAACATAGCCCCATTAAAGGAAATGACAACGTCCGTTGAACGTTGACTAATTAGTTACCGCAGAAGAATATCATGAGATGGGTGAAAGAAAATGAGTTATACCATTTGAACACCTAAAAATTCATATTATACGTGCTATTATATGTAATGATTTCTATTTTTATCTCTCTCTTTTTTTTTGTATATATCTGTATAAAAAAATTTAAAATTGAAAGGGACAGCATTTCGTTGTCCAATTTTAATGTTTAAAAGAGAAAATCCATCCAAGACAACTGTCACGCGTACATAAAAAATTAAAAGTGTAGTTGTTTACGTTTTAATCGTCTCTTTATTTTCTTTCTATCTCAAACTAAATTAAATAAATAAAATAGAAATAAAAATAATCAAAATAAAAAATATAATTATTAAAAAAATCTCTTAATCAGATAACATCATAACATTATTTAATGAATTAATCTTGCAACATACTACTTAATTAGATATATTGGTTAAAGGAAAAGAAAAAGACAAAAAACAAAAAGTGAAAAAACCACATAGCAACTCTTTCTTTGAAAGTAACTTTTCTGAATCAAATATATAAGTATAATAATAGGTGTTTTATTTTGTTTCCTTTGTTAACTAATTAGCCAAACACGTGGCTTGGACTCAGAACCGATATGACATTCAAACAGTGGATAATTCCATGCATGGCTTTGTATATATGGATTGATATAATTAGAGTACTAGTGAGAAGTGTCTGCGTTCAAATTATTTCCAATGCCCAAAGAAAAGTATTTATGAAACAGATCGATGCGGCTGCTAAGGGAGGAAATACAGTCCCGTGCAGAAATTGTTTTTCAAAAGCATGTGAAAAAGGTAGCTCTTTATGAGTAAAAAAGGCTTATATATATATAGTTTAAAAAATGAAACCAGAGGCTTAGCACATGGTTATATTATATAGTTGTTGATTTCGCCTACCCTACAAAAGAAAAGCGCACCATAACAAATTTACAACTCCCTTGTATAGTAGCGCTACATTGTTGTGAGGCACATTAAAAGCATAGCACAATTGTTCAAACAGTTACACGTAATAATTTCTTGAATTCAAAGCATTCAATTTCAGGGACCTCATCACCCTCACATCTTGATTACTACCATTTTAATTTTTTGCAACAAAGGAAACGAAAAATTGTTATCGTCATAATTAGTCAGACATGCTTGGTCGTTGGTCAGCAAATGCAGGTAATATATAGGCTTTATTTTTTTTCCGAGAATTATTGACAGTCTTTTTTTTAAAAAAAAAAAAAACCAATTAGTCAATGACGTACGTAGTACACACAATTCCTACTTCACTATATACCTCAGGTCAAGCTTAAATCTTTAATTTCAAATATTTTGTATAAATAAAAACAATGTCAAGAAATCGACCTATTTCATCTCTAATTATTTTAACATTTCAGTTGAATTATTGATGAAGAGACATATAAAATTATATACATGGACATTAGTATAAGTTAAGGTGAGAAAGATGTTAATGTTAATAAACAAAAATGAAGATATTTAAATATGGTAGCATTAGTTTCAAGAGTTGAAGAAAGAGAGAACAAAATCATCAAGAGGGGGTATGAGATGAGAAAAAGGTTAGAGTTGACTAGGATATTGGTTGACGATTAGATCCTGCCCCACGTGGCTTACTTGTTTGACGAAGAAATATGATGTGAGGTTAGGTTGTGACAGCAGGGATTGTAGAAAATAAGCAGACCAATGGCCTAGAGAGAGAAGAAAGAGCCATGCGGCGAACGGCATAATGACAGCTCCTGTTGCGTACGCTCCTAAGGAACCTATTGATACCTTTCACATTAGTCATTACAATTATTATCACCTCATGTTCAATAAATTCAATTAATTAGTCCAACATTTTAACTGATTATCAATTTTATCTTTTGTGCTATATGGCAGATATGTATACTTCTTTGGTGCTTGCCTACGTTGGACAAGTTGCATGAGATTGTCCCGTTTCAACGAGGCATATGCCAGTCACCAATTTATTTTGAGGTAAAATAATTAAGTAATTTCAAAACAATTATTAATATTATATATATATATATATATATATATATATATATATAATAAATTATGTATGTATTGAAATATTAACTATTTTTGTTTTATGGCTAAACGTGACTTTTGATTATTTATGTTTTAGCATTTTTTTTATTTTAGTATATTAAATTTTAAAAGTCTTATTTTATTTCTTTATGTTTTTGAAAGTTTTATTTTCATCATTTCTCTTTTTTTTTGTTAATCTTTAAATTTTAAAATAATTAATTTAAAATAATGATAATTTTTATCCGTGTTTTTTTTTAAATAAAAAAAAAATCTCAATCACTACACAAATAGCAATGTGCTCTCACCTTCCGTTCTCTTCTCCGACGCTACGCCCGCGCCTCCATGTCCACCCCGGCGAGCAGAGTCTACGTTAAACTTCATAATATTTAAATAAACCATGCTTAAAATTAAATTAAATAATTCAAATTTAAATAATTTTTAACAAGTAAATTTTAAGTGTTCGAATTAATTTGTTTTATTTATTATTTAAATATAATTAGATCACATTTTAAGAAAATTTGTCCAAATATTTTTCATTGATTCACTTGCTTTTCTTGGCGAGCTTTGATGTCATGTCTTGTATTCAAATAACATTTCGTGTTTTGATGAGTGGTAGTTTATTTGTCATTTTCGTCAGCCGCATGGAAGAAATGCTGTGAATTAATAATGTAGTTTTGAGTGGCATTGGATGCATGGCGCTGCTACTGCTGCAACTAGTATTTGCATCGTCAAACTCAAAGAAAACATATACTATATGTCATAATACACTATGGACCATTTTTTTGACAACATGTTTTACTTTTTTTTTATTAAAAAAAAAAAAGATAAGTTAGGTTTTGATGGCTCACGAGAGTTAGAGTAGGTCTTATTACTAAAAAAAAATGCTTACACAAATATTTATAAACTGAGAAAAAAAGTATATACACAGACAATATAAAATATTTTTTATATTATCAAATTATCATAATGTAAATAAATTTATTAATTTTGATAATAATTATTTTAAAAGTTACATCAAAATTAATTTTTAATTAATTAATAGTGTAAAATAACTCACCTCCTTTTTGACAAGATGTTTGACTGAAACTCGTAGAAAGAAAGTGTGGGAGTTGGGGGAGAAAGAGAAAGAGAAATGCCGCACACGAGTTTGACGCTGTCGTAAACAAAGATTTTTAGGTTCAAGCCCATTGATAGAGGCCCAAGTCCAAATAAGGGGCGTGCCTCACGTGCTTTATTTTATATTGTTTTACAAATCCCTGATTCCTTCCATGTGTGGTTGATTTTGATAAATTAGGTGTGTTTGGTTGAACATATTTTACTAAAAGTTAATCGTTTATTTTTATTAACTTTTTGGAAGTTAAAAATTAGCTACTTTTTAAAATTAATCAATGACCAAATAAACGTTAAGTATTTTACCATTTGATTATGCATTTATAAAGGAGAAGTCATTTTATTTTATAAAAAAAAGTCTAAACTAAATAATATTAATCTTTGATTGTAAAATATCATTGACCTTAAGACGTGGAAGCTAAAGAATACGATATGGATCAATTCTGAAACGTACGATGAAGACCTTCACCTTTTTTGCAGATAGTCAGATAGGAATCAAATGTTCTCTGTTTTGTCTACAAGATTTTAATTAGTTAAAATGGATTAATTAGTCTTTTAGCGTTTAGTCCCTATGATTTTCTAGCACTAAGAGCATCTTTGCAGACAAGGCAAGGGATCATAATTTCATACCAATAATAATATTATGACTTCACGACAATAATAATAATTTCCCCACTTTCAAACCCATATCAGATCTGGCTTGTGGGGGCATTGGTCATCGAAAGAAGCTTATTCAAAACTTTCTTGTTTTAATATCAGCAAATGCTAATCAAGATACTGGTTAAAGAATTAAAAAAAGAAAATTTTTTATTGGAATGTGAAAAATTATGTTGTTCATGATTTTTTTTCACTTTCCTATGATTTCAATAATAAATACTTTATCTTTTAAATTCTTTAATCAATACCCTAATGACACTGGTTAACGAGACCTTTAGGCTTTGTTTGGTTTGAGAAAGAAAATGAAAAGAAAGAAAGTGAAAGGAATGGAAGAGAAAAGAAAGGAAAATTAAATGATTTTTGTTGTTGTTTGGTATAAGAGAAAGTGAAAAGAAAGAAAAAAAAAAATATTTTCTTTTGTTTGATTGAGTAGAAAGTGAAAGGAAAGAAAATATATATATATATATATATATATATATGTATATATATATATATATATGAAATGACATAAATATCCCTGATAAAATAAAATAAAATATAAAAATATGGACAATTTAGTATTTTGGACAAAGGAAAACAGCTTTCTTCCTCTTTTTTTCCAAATCGGAGTGATTGCAAAATTGTTGGGGTTCACTTATTTTTTTCCTTCCTTCTATACTACAAACATTTCAAATGGAGGAACGGATTGATTTTTGCTTCCTTTCCGTCCATGCCATTCCGTTTCGCTAGGATTTGTGCGTTCCAAACGGATAGTTAATATTTGCATGAAATTGTCCTCATATGCTTGCCCGTATTAAGTGCATTTTATTTTATAAATTTATTTATTTTTTATTAAAGAAAGTCTGAAGACTGAAAGTGAAGGGAGAAGGCTAAATAAAAACATCATGGCAGAACTAGAATATAAAGTTTTTTAGGGATAAAATAAAATTTTATGGGAGTTAAATTTATTTCATAAATATAATTAAAACTCTTTTTACAAGTTTAGAAAGTTTGCAGTCCAGCAGGATAAAGAAGTGTTTAATTTTCCTTTTTTTAAAATTTATTTTAAAGTTACAAATAAATTTTAAATTTAAATTTATTTGGTAACTTATTAAATTTTAAGTTTAAAAGTGTTTTTTTAATTAAAATTTATTAAGTATTGTATTTTTAGATTTTGAGGTTTGAAATAAATAAGAAAAAAGAGAATTAAAAATTAAAATTCTTAAAATTAAATTTTTTAAAACTTTTATTCATCTGAACTTCTTTAAAAACAAGAAAACTTAAAATAAGTTAAGGGTAAATAATATATGAAATGACAGTGTAATATTTTTTAACATTATCAACCAATAAAAAATAAGTGTGTAAGGTAAGTTTGTTAACTTTTATAATAATTATAGTTAAAATCATACCTAACATAATTTTTTTTTTACATTAATAATATAAAAAGTTAAACTCATAAGTTAAATTCAATACCGTCTAATCTAACTATTCTCCTCTAGCAGAATGTCAGAACATGTTTCTACTTTTGAATATTTGACTAAGTGCATGTTTGGTTTTCAGTTTAAATTGCTGCTGCACGAATTCCAAAACAAATCCAACAGACCAACGCAAAATAAAAGTAAAAAGAAGGGTCATGATCCATTGACAAACTTAATTTTGGCCTCACCAACGTTTAACCAAACATGCACTAATAAGTTGTTTTAGATATGGTTTTTACGTTCTGATAAAAGTTTGTTTCCTTTGTGTTGTGAGAGGTTTTAATAGCAAATTTGAAGGTGCCAATTGTAGAACCACTGAAATATTGCAGCTCGACTTTTGATTGCTTTTGACATTTCCTCTTTTCTTTTGGGTCCATTGCCTTATTTCCTCAGTTGTAGGCAAGTTGTATTTCCAACTCTGGGCCAGCTCTTGGGCCTGTTTCCAGTTGGTGTTTGGTACTTGGACTATTATCCTTTGGACCCAAAAATAAATTGTATCTCAACTATATGAGAATTGAATCCACTACCACATGTTAAAAGCCATGCGCTCTACCCGCTGAGCTAAAACAGCTATTTGAATTATAAATATTATTATTATTGTTGTGATTAGAGGCCAATTTGGTCGAAGTACCGTTAATAATATGCTATGGCATTTGCTAAAGCATATACAATTTCTTCGAATACAAGTATATGATAATATAATAAGGTATGATAATATAATAAGGCCTTTGCTAATACTTAAAATCTAACTAGTATTTAGTAGAATTAAATAATATTAATTAATTTTTTAATTAGCGCAACAATTAATTAATTTTACTTTGGAGGAAGTATATAATTGATTATTGAAATAACTTTTTTCACACCTAATCTAAACACAAAGTAAGTAGTTTCACAAGAAACTTGAAAAAAAAAAATACAAAATATGAAATAAGTTGAATAAACTATCTTTTCAATAAATACTCACTAAAAAAATAAAAGAAAATTAAAATTTTCTTATAAATTTAAATTAATTAATGTAATGGAGGAGATCCAACTCATTTGATTGAATAGGCAGCGTGAATGTACTGACATTTTACACGAGTGCGCCAACCTATGGTTATTGCACACTTCATCTTCAATTCTTGACCAAAACACTGAACAGCTAGAAAAACCACGGAGAAGAGACATTAATCATTACTTTCTCCACTAATCCTGTCCTCTGTCTCCATATTCTATCCACGGCTTGACAATGCAGAAAGCAAAAGCAACAACCAATTTGGAGAACAAACAAAGCCATGGATCAAAGAAACCAAAAGCAAAAGGAGACTACAAAAGCAGCACTTCAGCTATATTCCTTTTTTCTTCTTCAACACTCTGCCATAGTTTACTTCACTTGTCCACTTCTGATTCATAAACCATTCAGAAACTATGCCACCGTCTCTGATGGGTTCAGATTCACTTGTCACTCACAACAGGCACCTTCAAACAATGTCATTACTACTCATTCTGTCATCATTTCTCACTCTCACAACATCTCAATCCAGCCTCTGCAGAACATCATGCGGCGACATCCCCATCAAATACCCATTCGGCATCGACGACGGATGCGGAAGCCCATACTACAGACACATTTTCCAATGTTCCAACGCGGGAAAACTCGAACTCAGAACCCCTTCAGGGAGATACCCGGTTCGCAACCTGAGCTACTCCGATCCACACGTTGTGGTCACCGACCCCTTCATGTGGAGCTGCGAGGACGGTGAGAAGTTTCGCCCCACAAGGCCTTTCAGTTTGGACACAAGCACACACTTCAAGCTCTCGCCGCAGAACGAGTACATGTTCTTCAACTGCAGTGAAGAGAACGTGATCATTCAGCCAAAGCCTATGTTCTGTGAGCACTTCCCTCAACACTGTGATTCCTCGTGTGACAGTGCTAGCTATCTTTGTAGGCACTTGCCCGGGTGCTCCTTTGCACTCCCTCGGAGTACTTGTTGCTCTTACTATCCCAAAGCCACCGAGTCTCTCAGGCTGATGCTTAAGTATTGTGCTAGTTATGCTAGCGTTTATTGGAAGAACGTTGGTGCTCCCATGCCTTATGATCAAGTCCCGGAATATGGGATCAGACTTGATTTTGATATTCCGGTTACCACTCGCTGCCTTCAGTGCCAGGATCCGTTGAAAGGAGGTGGGACTTGTGGATTTGACACGCAGACCCAGAGTTTCATGTGCCTGTGTAAGGATGGAAACTCCACTACTCATTGCAAAGGTACGTTCAAGTTCAACACATTCGACTAATTAATAAAAACGATGGATTGGTCCAATAATTTCAATTGGGAAAGTATGTAATAGACTATTGTTTGTTTGGCAGATTATGTTATTGCAAGGCACAATAGGAGGGTCCATGTAATCGCAGGTGAGAGAATTAAAGTAACATTCATATGTATGTAAGTTTTTGAAGTGGATCATAAGGCTTGTGTTATGTTTGTGGTTGTGTGTGTTGGAAATGTGGTTGCAGGGACAGTTACGGGCGTTTCCGTTGCGGGTGCATTTGGAATTGGAGCTGCTATTTGGTACTTGAAAAAAGTGAGACCTAAAGCACCAGTCACGTGTGGAGTTCAAAGCAACGAAAATAGGCTATTCTGAAGACGACCAAATGATGTGAACCATACATAATACACATGTTCCTTTTGTTACTTTTTTTCCCTTAACTATTGTGTTATTTATTTATACAAACAATTATACATAGTCGTAGAGTTGCATCCCAATTTATGCGAGTTTGATATTGTCTTCTTTATTAATGTCCTGTTGTATCTTATGTATAGTTTATAGTTTATTAGAAAGAAAGCACTCTGCTGGAGAATCATATCTTTCACACTTTTTTTGACATCAATCCTTAAGAAACGAATCTGGCAAGTGTCACATTTCTGCAAAGCAGTTAATTGGTCTACTCTGATACTTGCCTCCAAAGCAGGGCTTCGGGAATCAACCAAAACAAGAAAAATGAGAAAGAGAAAAAAAGATGCAAACGCAAGACAAAACTAACATGCTTTACCAACAACACAAGTCAAGGGACCTGCATTGAGAGTTATTGTGGGCACCAAGGAAGCAGGTGCAGCAGTAAAATATTCAGTAGGCGAATAATTCGGGTCACAACTACCATACCCAGATGGAACAAAATAAGCACCGTTTAAGAATATATCCTTAGAAGACCTCCATTTCCAATTCTTCAATTTTCCCTTCATTTCCCTCTTGGTAACCTGTCATCCAAGAAACCAACTCAATATGTATTACTAGGGTAAGGTGTTTCATGTGACTGATTATATTCGTTTCCTTACCTGTTTTGTGGCAGGGTTATTCGGAGCTATATAGTAGTTTCCTTCACTTAGAATGGTTGGGTTAGAACTGCCACCTATGGCATACATCTTCCAACCATCATATTTGTTGTTCACCACGTGTGCATAACCAAATCTTACCCTGCATGCTTACAAACAAGTTAATATATATACATTTTTTCATCTATTCTATGAAAATTCAATCTATATAATACACTCTCACCTTGGCATTCTTTCAATTAGACCACTAGCAAACCGGTTGAAAGCTATTGTTACTTTCATTATTTTATCTGCTGAGTATTCATCGCTGTGTCCTAGTAGCATAACCTGCAGTCAAGGGACAGTACCATTCACAAAAAAGAATGAGTCCAAATAGCTAGCATATTTAGTTACAAGTTCTGTTCATAGGATCATAGTGATTATTTAGTCAATAAGAAATAAGCAAAAGATAATCCATATATAAATGAAAGGGATGATTATATTGCAAGGCAAGCTAGGTAGTTTGGACTTTGGAGGAATTAAGAGCTTGTTTTGCTTACTTTGTCATGTTGGGTAAAGTAATTGTTAGAAATGGTAATGGCAGTTGAGGCATGAATAACATCAATCAAGCCATCAGCACAACGAGCCAAAAAGCAATGATCAATCATAATATTTGAGGAGGCAAATATGCTAATGCCATCCCCATCAGAGCCTTGACGATGGCCAAGATGAGATGGGGTACTCCTTACAAGGCCAGGCTTGCCTGGTTTACAATCATGGATGCTAATGCCATGTATGATAACATGGCTAACACCTTGTATTGTAATGCAAGGCCCATTTGCTATCTCCACTTTAGCACCTCTTCCATCAATGGTCTTGTAGCTATTCATGATAAGCTCATTCTTGAGCCTAATAACCATATCCTTGGCAAAAATGATCCAAAGGGGCTGTGTTTGGATCACACCATAACGAAGTGTGCCTGGTTTTGGGCTTATGGGGTCATCAGAGGGATCCGTGACTTTATATATGGCTCCATACTTGCCACCAATGGCATCTTTGCCAAAGCCAATTGCACAATTAGCGAAGGCTTGGCGATTTGATGCCCAATTTGATTTGGCACGCCAGCAAGAGTCTATCTTGTTTAGGACTGCACA
Source organism: Pueraria montana var. lobata (assembly GCA_026413185.1). Lineage (NCBI taxonomy): Eukaryota > Viridiplantae > Streptophyta > Magnoliopsida > Fabales > Fabaceae > Pueraria > Pueraria montana. The sequence goes on from CM048656.1 coordinate 14,308,808, forward strand.
CTCTGTTGAATAGGCAAGGTGTAGTATGAAGCATGAAAGCAAGAGTAGTGAGGGAGAGGTGGCCATGCTTGTGAGGTTGAGACTTGAGGCAACATGTTGAGTGAGTTCATTTAATAGATGTTAGATGAGGTTGTGCACACGATTTAGCTAGGGGCTTGACTTTTAATTTCTTTGGTTTTGTTAAATGAACAAACAAAAACGTGGATGCACGAGCTTTGCTAGTTTGACTTGCTAATTACAATCTAAAACTTCACTCAAGGATACGAAAATGTAGACACATATATTATAGCCAATGTCCTACATTTTAAATTTGAGTAATACACTAAATTATAGTACCAAATTTTTTATCCTTTGACTTTCACAATTATTATTCAATTTAGTATGGCTAAAATATAGGAATGGTCCCTTATCTTATTTTTTAGGTTCTAAATTGGTCCTTTAATTTTTAAAATTTCTAAAATGGTTCTCTACTTATTTAATTCATAACATATTAGTCCTCTCGAAAATCTTATCGTTTTCAATTTTTGGACACGATTTTGAATTTTTTTGTTGTTGATTCAAGACGTAAAACTTATACCATTAGATTTACCTATATGAAAAATATAGGAACCAACTAATGTTCAAAACCAAAAAGGCCATAAATGTAGTGAAATTGGCGTGAAAAGTGAGTCTCATGAGTAATAAGAAAATAATATATTAGATTTTTTAATTTTTCGATTGTTTGTGAGACTCATTTTTCATGCATAGTTCACCTTGTTTTTGTCCCTTTTTAGTCCGAACATTAGTTGATTCCTATAGTTTTCATGTAAATGAATATAATGTGACAAATTTCAAGTCTTGAATAAATAAAAAAAAGGTTTAAAATTGTGCTCAAAAATCGAAAATGATAAGTTTTTTAAAAAAACTATCTTGTCATGAATTAAATAAGTAAAATGACTATTTTAAAATTTTTAAAAATTAGGGGACCAATTTATAAAAAAATAAGTTAAGGATCATTTATATAATTTAACCATTTAGTATCTCTGATTAAGCTTGCTTCGTGATATTACAAAATCAATTAATTTAATTCCTAAATTTAATAATTATTATCAATTTGCTCCTTGAATTTGATAATTATAATTCAATTAAAGACTAAATTGATTGATCGACGACAAAGTTAGGGACATCAAATCAAAGGACTAAAATGATTGATAGTAATTAAAGTTAGAGACTAAATTAGGGAGCAAGTTGATTGATGCACAACAAAGTTAAAGTATTGAAGATATAGCCAAAGTGTAAGACAACTCTGATCACATAATCTAATTTTTGGGGTTAAGTCTACTGTTTACTATTAATTTAAGATATACACACCTCTTTATTTTGGATAACTCTTTATTTTGGATCTTTCAGTAGACTTAAAGAGGTCTGTATAACCCATAAATCAAATTGAAAGATCCTTAATATTAATTATGGACTAAAAACGATTGATAGTTATGAAGTTTAAGAACTAAAACTTTTTTTTTCATAATTTCAGAAATTAAATAATTAGGGATTGTAAAAAGAATTATTAAAAAGAACAAATTAAAAAACATGTTCCTAACACTCTTGAAATTTGTCTCCTTAATTGAAAACGGGAAAAAAATATTTAATGGCTTCGATGAGTTATCAATGTAATATGCACGGCAGCACGAGGATTACATTGCTAATAAATTGGTGAAAATTATGCGTCACGTCAATATAAAATTATTTAATTAGATGCACTTACAAGTTTACAATGTCAGTTTGTCGGTAACACGTCGTCCCAGAACTACAGATACCTCATCTATTTTGGGAATTAATTTGAGAAAGGAAAAAGATAAACCTACCACTGGATTATGTACACAAAGTGCATTCTATACGATTAATTACGCGTAAAAAATGAGTTAAATTTATTTTATAAGTAGTTAATGATTAATAAATATAATTATATAAAATTATTATTGTGTTAATATTGACTACACATGATTAATTATATGTGTAAATATGATTAGTTTTGTTTTATAAATAATTAACAATAACATACAGTTATTAATCATGACATGTGATTATATATATATATAAATTTATTTCACAAATGATTAAAATTGTTATAAAATTATTAACTATTATACATGCTTATATATATATATATATATATATATATATATATATATATATATATCACAACATTATTAAAATATTTAATAATGATTAATTTTATTTTACTAGTTAATTGTGTTAAAAGTTATTGAAATGTCTAATAAAAATTAATTACTTATAAAATAAGATTAACTATGTTTATATACATGATTAACAATATACATTGGGTGAATCCGAATGTACATTTTTGAGTGTACGAATATGAATACTCTTTGAGAAAAGTAGGATGTCCATTGCTAAACTGATTCGGAATGTAATCAGAAATGTATTGGGAGATCTAATACAAAAGGACGATGCACTCTGCTACGCACGCATGCAACGAGATTTCACTTTCTGCCATATTGATATATAAATGACGTTGAAATTAAATGGGTTGCATAGAATTATATTTTTCCGCACACAACTTTCGCTACATGCATGCCTTCCGATCGAGATGCCGAATGGGGCTTCATGACACAAAATCTTAAAAAAAAAAAAAAATTATAAAGAAAAGAGACGAGACCAACTTAACAAGCTTTTTCAACAACACAATTCAGTGGCCCTGCATTGAGAGTTAATAAGGGCACCATGGATGCCTGGGCCGCGATAAAAGATTGAGCAGTTGAGTATATTGGGGTGCAACTTCCATACCCAGATGGCACAAAATAAGCACCATTTAAGAATTCATCTCGAAAACTCCTCCATTTCCAATTGTTCCACTTTTCACTAGTTTCCCTCTTGGTAACCTGTCATCAACGAATTAACCACCATCAGTATATATAAGCTGAAAATAATATCCTTAATCCGTTATTAACATTATATTACAATCTATAAAGTCCTCGTGCTCTTAATTTTTTAATTCATTTCTTAATTACCTGTTTTGCAGCAGAATCATTTGAAGCCATAAAATAGTTCCCTTCACTAAAAATGGTAGGGTCGGCACTGCCACCAATGGCATACATGAGCCACTCGTCATACCGGTTGTTGACTACATGAGCATAACCAAATCTCACCCTGCATGTCATCAACTAAATAAGTAAATATGAAAACTAAGTGATTGAATCTTTAAAATAAAAAAAATATAAAAAAAAAAAAAAAACTCACTCACGGTGTCTTTCAAACCACTCGATCTTACCTTGGCATTCTTTCTATTAAGCCACTGGCAAAGCGGTTGAAAGCTACTGTTACTCTCATTACTCTATCCGCGCTGTATTCATCGCTGTGTCCTAGCAGCATCACCTGCAAAGAGTGTATTTAACCTAATCAGAAGAAGACCACTCCAAAACAGATGATCCTTAATATGTTGCTTTTTCCCTTTAGTACTGAATGAAAATTAAAGAACTAAATTAGCTCCAAATGAATCTTTAAAATGAAAAAAGCTCACTCATGGATATATATATATATATATATATATTATCACGTAAAGAAAGGTTAAAAAAAAAGCTTATGTTTTTTATTGCTTACTTTGTCGTGCTGGGTGAAGTAGTTGTTAGAGATGGTGACAGCAGTTGAGGCATGAATAACATCAATGAGACCATCGGTGCAACGAGCCAAAAAGCAATGGTCAATCCACACATTGGAGGAGGCAAATATGCTAATGCCATCTCCATCAGACCCTTCACGATACCCAACATGCTCAGAAGTGCTCCTCACCATGCCACCCTTACCCGGTTTACAATCATGAATGCTAATTCCATGTATGATGACATGGCTAACACCTTGTATTGTAATGCAAGGCCCATTTGCAATCTCCACTTTGGCTCCTCTCCCATCAATGGTCTTGTAGCTATTCACCATGAGCTCGTTCTTCAGCGTGATAACCATGTCACTGGCGAAGGTTATCCAAAGGGGTTCTGTTTGGATTGTACCATAGCGAAGTGTGCCTGGTTTTGGGTCTACAGGGTCATCAGAAGGGTCAGTGACTTCGTATATATCACCAAACTTTCCTCCTATGGCATCTTTGCCAAAGCCTATTGCACAATCAGCCAAGGATTGGCGGTTTGAAGCCCAATTTGTTTTGGCTCGCCAACATGAGTCTATTGTGTTCATGACAACATTCTCAGGACTACTTTTGGTGATATAGCTTGAAATAGGGGAGAGGGCGTTGAACTCCTTTGTTGAATCTCTATTCGGTGTTGAAGCTAAGGTAGGTACTAGAAAGCATGAGAGCACTAGGAGAGTGGTTAAAGTGGCCATGGCTTGTAGGTTTAATTAACTGAGTCAGCATATATGGCTGAAGGAGTTATATATTGTAGTTACCAAATAGAGGAGTAGAGAAGGTGGTGCACACGATTGATGAAGGGTATGCTGTGAAATTGTTTCAGAGTTACTTGTCAAGAATTAATTGGTGTAGATTGGTCAACAAAGACGTGGGTCGGTTGACTAGATGATTGTAATCTGTGTATCTTGCCTATATAGTTACGAAACAGCGACCATAAACTCATTCATGAATCCTGTATCTATGATTTTAGAATCAAAATGACCAATTCAACGGATGGGAATACGTTGCAGGAAATATAATATATAGTTAGTGGTGGACTGTCTTGAATTAAACATGCTCACCATATACACAATAAATAAACAAGATATATCCTAGTCAGATTAACATATAGTATTTTCTTGGGACAAGATCAAATGATTAGAGGTAAGAAATTAATGAAATATATTAGATGGTGACTTTGTTTACAACTTTTTTGTTCGATTTGGTTACACCTTAATAAAATTAGAATAGTTATATTTTGATATCTCATTTTTTTTAACATTCCATCAACATTTCTCATTTCTTTTTATTTATTTTTTCTTATCATATCATATTATCTATCATATTTATATTTTTCTATTTTTTTTTTCTCTTTTTAGGTGTAAATTAGTATTTGGGAATGTTTATAAAACATTATTCATAATTTTTTTTTTAAGTTTGTGGATCTTATTAAATTGCGGTTGTGATCTATATATTTTAATGATCCAAAAGCTACCAATATAAGCTCTCAAGAAGTTATTACAAACTTGTAAAAAAAAATTACTAACTCCATTGTCGGCAACATGCATGGTAAAATCCAATTATTTGTTTAGCTCATAATGTATGAAGCAAACATTATGAAATTAGTGCAGCAGTTAGCAAACATTTTAAGAGACAAACATAATTAGTGCATCACACCCACAGAAAAAACTGCGACCACCTTGTAACTACCAGCGCAACGATCGTAACCGAATCCACTTATCGTAAACTAAAATCACGTTGGTGCGGTTGAACATCTGGAGGCGGCAATTTCTTGAATTTCCCAATAGAAGGGTTCCATAAAAGAGCGGCGAAACAGAGAATGCCGTCACACGAGCCAACGATACAAATACAATCAATAGGTTGATTAAAACGCTCTCGATTGCTCAAAGGGTAACTGAGCTCCGTGGCGCTAACGGTAACGGCGTTGAACACGGATTAGCTAGGGTTTGCGCTCATGGTCTCATATTACATCCAATGTATGTAGGCGGTTCTGTTTCTATTTCAAATTGATATTTTCGCCCTTTGTCATGAATGGAAAACCATTGTATTGTAAGAATTAGTTTGTGAAGACGTGCAGGGGATTCTTGTGCATAAGGGTTGGAGTACGTTTTTACTCCTTTAACAAATTGACTTTTACGATAAAAATGAGTAACAGCATAACTTATAACTATATCAAATCAATTAATTTAATTTATTCAACCACAATGAAAAAAATCATATCAGGATGTACTGAAATTATCATACAGAGGCAAAGATCATGTATCATCTTATAATGTGATCACTTGCGCTCGCTTATTTAGTCACATACAACAAATTAATTATATATTTTTGGACCAATATAATCAAAACTAATTTAATAAATTATTGGCATTCATTCGGAGTTGATGTCCCCTGTGATTCCTTCACGCATAGCTGCACAAACCATAAACGCACGCATCCCCTTTGCTGCACTTGTTGCCACATTGTCCACAATGGTGCTTGTCAAACATAGGGTTCACACACTTACCTTTACAACACACCTGCGAGTACTTGCACCTCTTTCCACACATGCCACAGTTGTTTCTGTCCGTTGACACATTCACACATTTTCTCCTGCAACAATCAGGCCCTTCGCTGCCCTTTGCACGGCAAACTCTAGGGTACTTATCACAAGTCATGGCCCCACCACGCACATTTTTATGGCCACGGAGAGAGGCCAATACTTCACTTTCAGAAGATGGGGTTGCAGGGTTTTTAGTTGAATTGTGGTTTTTAACGTAGGTGAGGAATGGGGTTTCTGAATCAGCAATGACCAAAGCCATTAGCATGGCCAGAACCAGAAGGAAGAGTATCTGAAGGGACTTCATATCTGAATTATTGAATGGTTTTGTTGTTGGAGTGAAATGAAGAGTGCTTGGATGGCTATCTATATATAAGGAAGGAATGGAGGTGTTTGGAGGAAATTCAGCGAGCTAGCTTAAGAAATAGTATAAACTGGGAAAGCTGCAAACAGTGTGCTAGTGGAGCGGTCTAATTCAACAGCTAGCTAATTTATGTGTGGTAAAGTAACGAAATTAGATAGGATTTTATTACAAGTATAAACTAAGATCTAAACACGTGGAAAAGAAATGTGAAACGTCTAGCAAATGCGAGTTTTCTGTTGTTATGCAGATCGTGATTCATACTTATATTTTATGCAAAGGCGGGTTGAGGATATGCGCTTTTTGTTTATAATAATGACAACTACTCACGTGTCCAATCTTTCTAGTGAGATTAAAACAAGCAGTGCCGTCCGGAACATTTAACAAAATTACTTGTACAAAAGTATTAAGGAAACACAGTCTTTCCTGGAATAAACCAGAAAAACCGTTACAGAGGCACTGCGCTATGCTCTTTCCCTCTGACCTTCTGGTGTAAGAAATAAAAAAAACACAGCTAGTCAACAATCAGCCTGAGTCTAAGATATTTTAGGGTAATATACAATACTAAAAATTTAGGGGTTAAAAAATTCAATTTTGTTCATGTCAACAAAGTCAAAACTCAAAAGTAAGTTTGAGTCATCTTTTTTATTTTTTAATTGAGGATATATGTCTCTCACTTGACCGTGTGTTAGATTAATTATTTTGAAGTATATATCATTAAAGTGAATTTTACCTTTTTAAACAAAATCTTTTTTTACATTATTCAAAACAAAGTTTTTCTTTTACATATATATGATGAAAAATAAACCATAGTCAACATGTTTAAAAGACTATCATTCATACAAAAAGTCATCTTGACAACGTCTTATGTCCCCCACTTGCATGAAAAAAAATTTGACACTAACTTTTTGAAGCAGGTATATTTGAAATTTATATTCGCCTCATGACTATTGTAGTATTTTTTTTTATGAGTTCAGTACTATTGTAGTATAAAAGCATGCATATATGTAGTCTATTAGGATTGGCTCAGTAGTAGAAAATTGAAATATTTGTACGAGGTTCTAAGTTTGAACTTCTTGTTATCTTTGTAATTAAAAAAAGAAAAAGAAAAGCATATATACTTGCTGTATTCATTTGTTTATACATTAGACCAAATTAACCGTTAATCTTGAATAATATACATTATTATAACTCTCGATCTTTTGAAAGGTACACTACATAATCTAATATTACAACTTTGAATAACAGTAAATATGCCTTTCACTATAACATATTAACATAACAATCATTAACCAATAATAATAAAAAAAAAAACATAACAATCATTAAGGATGGAAATAGTTCAAACGAGTTTTCAGAAATTATAAAACTTAAAACATCAATGATTAAGATTGGTCAATTTTTTATCTTTCATGTTTTCTTCCATTTTCTTTTTTTGTCCTTGTTAAGAGATGGTCAACTTTTTGTTTGGAGACTAAAAATGAAAAGTTGAAAAAGTTAATGGACAAAAAATATAATTAACCTTTTTTATTTTTATTGCTACTTACTAGGTAGGGTTGGAAAGATAAAAAGTCTTAAGAAAACATAACTAAAAGTGATCTATTGAAGCTGGCCAGGTCATCGTATGTAGAGTCTTAAGAAAACCAATTGGTCCTTTATATACGACTTAATAACTAAATTGGTCTTTAATTAAATTATTTGAAATACTTCAATTTGATCATCAAATTTTAAAATGCTGGTCCACAAATTTTAAAAAATGCAACAATTTGGTTCTTTTTGTCCAATTGAAATTGATACCGTTAATAATTTATGATCAAATTAGCAAGACTTGTCTAGTCTTCTTGCTTATTGGAATAATTTAGCCTTTAACAACATCAATTTGATTTTAAATTATTAACGACACCAACTCTAATTGGACTGAAATGACCAAATTAATACATTTTTAAAAATTTGAAAATCAAATTGACGCGTTTTAAAATTTGGAGATCAAATTGAATGATTTAAAATAATTTGGAGAACAATTTGCTAATTAAGCCTTTATATACAATCTACGGAAACCAGAAAACGGATACAGAACCACCATAGTACTGTCCATACATTCCAATCACACAGTTTGACCTTTGGATAACGGTATTCTTATTTATTCAAATGAAAGAAGTTTAGTTTGAGTTTAATTTTCATACATTTTCAATATAAACATTTTTATATTGACTAATTAAGTTTTTAAAATAATTGTTATAAAAATTAATAATTTTTAGTTATATAGTAATTTTTATGATTTAATGACAATTTAGAATCTTTTATGTTGAATTACTATATTTCAATTAAATTTTTAAACTTTTTATCACATCCATTCTTTTGCTCTTTCTTTCTCCCCTTATTCCATGGCTCATCTTATTTTCTCGTGAGGCTGTAGGATACCACTTAACATGTTGTATATTATTTTCTTCTTCTGTTTCTAACACGATAGCCAAGTTTGGTATATCGTTGTTTACTTTTCAATATTGTCAACTAGATACTTTTTGAAGTCAATAGCCATTCTAAAAATTGATAATATTGTTTTTTATTTTTGTTGCTAGGTGGTGTCGGAAAGATAAAAGGTTATTATTTTGAACTGAGTCCTAGCTAGTTAAGATAGGTCCAATCCAATAGGTTCAACATAAGAGGAGTGACAAAGGTATGTATTTTTGTATATATGAACTCTGCACAAGGCCGCGCGCGCTGTTATATAAAACCACAAGAGAACTATTCTAGGACAAATCAAGCTATTTTTAGGAATACAATCATGACATATCATGATTTTGCTCTATTCTAATTACAAATGAATGCTGATTTACTTGATTGACTAATTACAAATGAATGTCGATTCTCTTGATTGATTTCCTTTCCTTTAACACTTTGCCTTAAGTTGGAGTGTGAACATCAATGACACCCAACTTGTTGAGGTGTGTATATGAAACGCTGTTAATCGCATCAATTTTTGTAAATATATTTGTTATCTGATTTCTGCATTGTAATAGGATTAAGGTGATGTATCTTTGGTTCTACATGAATTGGCTAAGCGTGTTCATAGAGTATGAGATTTTAGGTTGACTTATTGTGAGATACATCATCTTCCCAACTAGCCTGCAATGTAGAGTGGCCGGATCCTTGAGGGCTTCAGTCCCTTTTCTTGTTAGCACCAATCCAAATTAAGCTTCATAGGGCACTTGTTGGTTTTGATCCAACTAAACTAACCTAGCTTCTTCTAATATGTCCAATGTGTATTTTCGTTAATATACACGGTAATTCCTGCCTTAAGTATATATGTAACTAATTTTTATATTTTTGTCCCTCAATTACCCTTTAATCATGGATTCGTCCTTGATGCTAAGAAGAAACATATATATAAAGGAACAATAATTATTTATTTCATATAAACAACCAATTACAAGCTATTCTTAATAACAATCCGGTAACAAAAGAAATTAATATAGTACAAACCAAGTCATCAATCAATGCAAAGAATAAATTTAAATATAACTAGCGACACTCATCAAGTTGTCAATGGCTGCTACTCCAGCTCTTACTTAATTGATCAAAATTAAGAATAATGCTCGACCGTTCCAAATTCTATGCATAGCTGCACATCCCGAAAACACAAGAACCTTTGGCGTTGCATTTGTTGCCACATTTCCCGCAATGCTTCTCGTTAGTCTTAGGGTTCACGCACTTGCCTTCGCAGCATATCTTTCCAAAGCTGCATTTCTTTCCACACCTCCCACAGTTAAGTCTGTCTGTGGAAAAATTTACACACTTGTTGCTGCAGCAATTAGGGCCTGCACTGCCTTTAACAAGGCAAATCTTTGGGTTCTTGTCACATGTCAACGCCACCCTTTTCTGGGAAATTAGGAACCGGCTTGTTCCTCGGAGAGACTTTGGTTCTTCAGTTTCGGAAGATGTTGCTGACTGCAGAGTAATGGCCAAAGCCATTAACAAAGCCACAAGGAAGAGGGTCTTCAAGGAATTCATTATATTTTTTTTTGTTTATATGACTTTGTGTTATAGGAGATAAATAGAAGAAGTTGAATGAAGTAATGGGGTGGATGTTTTTATTCATAAGAATGCTTCAAGTATTTATAGAAGAGGAGGAGGTTCATGGAGTCTGACCTTTGCATAGATTACGTGCATGAGCTAATAGTCTACGTCTTTTTTTGTTGTTAGTTAGTGGAGTGGTCTAAATCAACGGCCAAAACAAAAGTTAGGCTTAATTTTTGGCAAGAACTTCTTCAATATTATAACTAATCAGTTGAAAATGGAGGAAGTGTCCAAGAAAACAACTCTGCTAAAACGAGATATGCTTGAAATTTGAATGATATTAACTAAAATTGGTTTAGTTATATTAAGTTGATGATCTACTGAAGCCAGGTCGTATGTAAAGTCTTAAGAAAACCAACTAGTCGTTTATATGCAGTCTACGGAAACCAGAAAACCGTTACAGAACCACCATATAGCTGTGCATAAATTCCAATCGCCTAGTTTGACCTTTGTTTTATATATATGTAGTCCACGGTTAGGAATTTGACTTCACTTTTCTTCAAGCCAATGTAAGTAACAAATCAATTTGGATAACAGTATTCTTGTTTATACAAATATAAGAGATTAATTCTTACATATTTGGATAACAGTATTTTTTTATTGCATGGCTCACGTTATTTTCATGGGAGGCTGTAGGGTAGAGTTCATGTTCAGAAAGGGTATAGCACGTGCAACTAGTATTTAATGATACCACTTAACATGTTGTTTATCACTTAATTTCTTCTTCTGTTTCCTGACGAAACCAAGTTTGCTATCATTGTTTACTTTTCCATATTGTCATACTTTCCAAAAGAATGTTGGAAATTGGAAGCCACTGCGAAAATTGATAATATTCTTTTCTCATTTTTGTTGCTACTTTGCCAGGTAGCTAGGGTAGGAAAGATAAAAAGTTGTTATACTGTAATTATAAAATTCTTGAAGGATATTCTTTAAATTATTAATTACCAATTGTAATGATGTTTATGTGTGCCTACTTTAAATTTTATGTTCATGTTTAAAGGATATACTTTTTTGTGTGTGTCTACTTAAATACAATATGTGTCTAAGATATGGAAAACATAAAATATTAGAACAAATACACATAGAAGCAAAAGTTTATTAAATACAATATGTTTTTGTCATAAGACAAATGTTAACTAGTGTTCTAAGAGTACTGGTTAAGGAACCAAAAGTAGGAAGTTTTTTATTGGAATGTGCAAAATTGCATTCCTCATAATTTTTTTTGCATTACCTATGATTTACACATTAAAAACTTTTTCCTTTTAATTTCTTAAACACTGGTTAGCAAGACCCTTGCCACAATAATTCATATTTACTAAGTTACTTTGATAAGCAAACGTTTAATTCATTGTCTGCTCTTAAAGAAAACTTTAAAGTACTATTACTCTGAAATTGTCAAAGATACATACACATACAATGTTCTGATACTGTGTTCACTGTTCAATATTTAGGTTTTTGTTCTAACACATGTAAAATATGACTCTGAAGTCTGATACATATAAAACATGTTACCTAAAACATTTCTCTAATGCCTATATTTCAGAACTTATGTTTCTCTGAAGTTTACTAAGATTAAAAGTTTTTAACTCTGACACCTCTTAACTCTTACATATAAAGGTTTGAGATTTTTTTTTTTTCAATAAGCCAAAAAATTTATTTAAACTAAGTAATAGTAGAAGAGAGATGCTCACTTAACACAAATCACAATAAAATGTGAATTTAACCAATGTTAAGATTAAAGACCGAACCCCAACCCACTTCACAGCACAAGGTTATTATGATCACAAAACTACAAAAGGCCATCCATAGCCCAAGTTGCCTAACAATATGAAATTGCCGTGACAGCCTAAACACCATAGCACACTGTGACAATATGCTATTTTGAAAGTGTGAAAACTCCAATCCCATCCCAAAGCCAAAATGGTAAAGTTGTTGTGATATAACTTGGATGATGTGATGATCACTATCCAACAATGTTGAGATGCACCTCTTGGTTAAAAAGAACAGAAACAGGGGAAAGCAGAGGTTTGTTTTGTCTAACCCAGATTAAACGTGACCACATATCTGACAGCTACTAATCACATGCCTTAGGTTACAAATCCCATCTCTGACGCAATTTATCATCTGCAAGCCACGTATTTGAAGACATTGAATAAGAAATGCCAATGTGAGGAGGGATCATGCATATGTTATAGATATCACCCCAAGGATTACGATATAGTAGTACTTCCCAATGAACGTATTATATAAGGCATCATGCATAGATATCCCAATGTGCGGGATCATGCATATATTATATTTATATCCCATTTTATATATACAATATATTAAAAAATATCGCGCGTAAATGAACTAATGCAAGATTTTTTAAGTAGTTTGAAATTCAAATCCTAGTATATAATTTGTGTTAAATATTCAAAAAGAGCATTTTGTTGCTCATAATGATATTACTCAATTTAAGCATGATTCCTGTAAAAGATATTTGTGATTTATGAAAAAAGTTACTATATATTAAAGATTAAAGGCTCTAATTTTAAAGTTATTTTCGATTAGCAGGATAGGCTAGTGGCCAGTAGAATATCAACTAAAAAGAAGGTTCGCATGACACAGAGAGACACATAATTTTCTTATTTTCATTACTTAATAAATACTCGTGAAATTTATTAAATAATTTGAATTCATTATTCAAAAAAAAGTATTTTAGAAAATGCGCTGATTAAAGAGGCATTCAGATTTATGTTTAAATAATCTATTTTTATGGAAGAGAAAAAGATTAATTTTGATATAATTTTATTATAAATATTTTTACATTAAAAATATTAAAAATTACTTTAAATATAATTTATAAAGTTAATAATTTTTATTATATGATTATTTATAATTAAACGAAAGTATATTTTTTAAAATTATTATATTCTAATTAAATTTTTAAAATAATTATTATAATGGTTAGCAATTTTTAATTACTATCATAATTCATGAATGAATGACAATTTTAATACCATAAATGTATTTTAATTACGAATAAACAATATACATTAATCACACATTATATAATAAATTTATTAAAAGTCATAGACAAATTATTTCTAATTTTTTTAGTCTAATAATACTTGTGTATTAGAGTCTTGAATTAAATTTAGTAAAAAAAAAACAAAGTTATGATATGAAGCGTGAGAGGCGAGTAGGTGGGCCCACGGCAATGATTCCTAATATAGGTTTATATATGCAGAAGATCGGTGGTGAAGGCAAATGGCATCGTCACTGTCAGCATCGCCGCCGCTGAAGGCGGTGCTGGACCGCGTCCAAGGTGCCGCCGAGCGCTCTGGTCGGAATGTGGAAGAGATTCGCGTAGTGGCGGCGAGCAAGACCAAGCCAGTTTCTGCTCTCCATCAGGTATACGACGCCGGACATAGATGCTTCGGCGAGAACTACGTTCAGGAACTCCTTCACAAAGCACCACAGGTTAGTTAGTTCAAATTCAAATCTTTATTCATCTCTTGCTTTTTGGATTCACTCCTCGTCATTTCCGCAGCTTCCAGAGGATATCGAGTGGCATCTCATCGGCAATTTGCAGAGCAATAAAGTCAAGCCTCTCATCGGTATCTAATTTACTATCCCTACTTCCATTCCTGCAACCAAAACGACGCTGTTTAATTAGTTGAAGAGTTTAAGACATATTTTATGTCATTCTCAAACTTTACTTTCCTTAAAAATATATAGGCACGTGTAAAATTACTTTGCTTAATTCTTGTTTGCTCATTGATTTAGAAACATGCATGGGCACGCCTTTTCTAACTGGTGAATTTTGGGAATTTTTTGTTCATCTTTACAACATTAATAATTTGGGTTCACTGTTGAGATGAGGATTCTAATACGTTTTGTTTCATGTTTCACAGCTGGTGTTCCCAACCTTGCATGTGTAGAAACTGTGGATGATGAGAAGGTAAATTTTTTTGTTTCTTCATAATTTGTTTTGGTTGAGAAGGTATATATATTTTTCATGTGTATGAGTACATACATGGATGTAAATTTTAAATTTTTTAGAGGGGGGAGGGAGTGGAAAATTCATAGAAATTGGAAATAGGTGTAATATAGTGATGAGTTTCAGCCAAGATTTTCGGATTTCACTTTGCAAGGTAAATTGCTTTTGTTTAATGTGTGTGTGTGTGTGTGATGTTGAAAGCAGTCTTTAGGATAGGATGCATCTAAATGGTAACATTGCAGATGGGCCTTACATTCTAGAAGTAATTCCAGGCGCTGCCATTTGATCAATGAGTTTTTCGGGTTTGTGCAAGTAAAATTATCTTACATGTAATCTTAAGTTCAATTTTGTCCCATCAACATTTCATGTTTGATATCAATTTCTTTAGAATTCTGTTCTATGAAGAAAGATTTAATTTCAATTTTAAAATGTTACAGAAAATAGATTATACCTAAAATGTGCTGTCAAACAAGGTATTTTAATTTAGTGCATGCTTGATCTTAGTGTCTTCTCATATTCTATTGCAAATGGTACACTGATAATCTAGTATTTTATCTTATTTGCTTTTTTCTGTTTTTGGCTGGCAGATAGCAAATCTTCTTGATCGTGCAGTAGCAAATGTTGGCAGGAAACCGTTGAAGGTTTTCGTTCAGGTGAATACAAGTGGAGAAACATGTAAGTTGCAATTGACAGATTGGCCAACCAATTCACTAATCACTACCTGCAGTATCTTAATAAAGTTGACTTGGTTGTGTTAGATTATTAACACAATCTTTTTAACATGGCTTCTATATAATAGATTAATGTGAAAATAGCATCAAAATCACAAGAAAATATAGTTTCCAATTCTTTTATTGAAAATATGTTTAGAAAATCATTGATTATAACATCATAGATATATACCTAAATATATATGTAAAACACATTTGTTGTCAATGTTTTCAGTTTATTATCCATCTCAAGAATGACATTTGACTGCTATTATCTTGCAGCCAAATTTGGTGTTGAACCAACTCTCTGCGTGGACCTTGTAAAACATATTACAAACTGCCCAAACCTTGAATTTGGTGGCCTAATGACAATTGGCATGCTGGATTATTCATCCACCCCAGAAAATTTTAAGGTGTGGACTATACATTCTAGACATGATTTATTGATCTTTTCGGGACTTCCTATTTAGTCTTCTAGATAATTCTCCAAACTAATATTCTTTTGTACTCTCCAGACACTATCCAATTGCAGAAGTGAAGTTTGTAAAGCACTTGGAATATCAGAAACGCAATGTGAGCTGTCAATGGGCATGACTGGAGACTTTGAGCAAGCTGTAAGGAATCTTCTTTTTCCAATTTTCCTTGGAAAATACATGGCTTACACTGAAGGGACAAGTATTGTGATGTTGTCATAATATTTTTTAACCAGCTAACTCTATAATTTTGCAGATTGAGATGGGAAGTACAAATGTTAGGATTGGAACTGCCATATTTGGAGCCAGAGAATATCCACAGAAAGAAGAGGAGTAGCTATCCTCATTTTGCAGTCTTGTTTGTGTTGGTATATCGGTGCTTGGATTCACATATCAAAGTCAGAGCAGCATGAGCAAATTATTTACGCTGGAAATAAATATATTCATGAGCATGAATGATGGTGGTAGTCAATAAGCTCTGGGAGAGCTGTGTATTCGGAATAATCTTCGAGACTGAATGTTGTAGAAATTTTCTGTCAAACATAAAAACCAATCTATTCAACTGAAGCTGAACCAAGATAATTTGAAAGAACAATGAATATACAGCACCCAAAAAAAGAATTCTATGAAAGATAACGAATCTGACATACGGGTTTTTTATTGTTGAATTTGAATTCATGCTTATCACTTTCGTACTAATATCGTTGAGATAATTTTTTTATGATTTAAGAAATGTTAAGAACATATTTTTTAATATACTATTTTGAATATATTCTTTTTTATTTGTTGAAATTTATTAGAAATTGTAAAATTTGGTGGGGTACACGCCTTATTTAACAAATTTTCTTAATTTTGTAGTTTTCAATAATCTTTAATCAATAAGAAAGAATGTATTAGAAATTGTATTCTTAGCACTCTTCCTAACATTTTATGTTTCACATAGGATGTGCTTATTTATCTCTTTCGTTCTGAATGACAATCATTGTTGTAATTGTCATTTTATGTTGCACACATGATGTCGTATGTTCGTTGTCTCAGGGCAATAAGCATTGTGAATCATTTTGCTTTAGACCAGTTAGGAGTCCTGAAGGCTTGGATTCACATTTTTTTTTTTTTTTGAGGGGGTACAGAAATCACAAATTTTGAAAATTAATTTTATTTAGAGTAAATTATACGGATCTCTCCTTGAGTTTTATTTATATTATACCAACATTCCTATTTTTTTGAACCATACAAAAAACTTCCTATTTGTTGGTTCTAAATTACACGGACTCCCTCTGAATTTTACTTATATTATACCGATATTCTTATTTTTTTTAACCATACAAAACGACTATCACTTGACTTGAGTAGGGGTCAAAAGTAATGTTTAAAAAGAAAGGAGTGTCGGTGTAATATAGGTAAAATTCAGGAAAATCTGTGTAATTTACTCTTTTATTTATCAATGAAGTTTCATTTTACAAAAGTTATAAAATCAGAATTGATTTATTTTGAAATAAAAAAATTTCCCAAGCAGCAGCACTATTATGGGTTAGAGCAATGGGCGTGAGCAGAGTGTCTAAACCCTTTTAGCTATTTACATGAAGGGTTTTTAAAACCATTTATGCCCCGAGTCATTGGTATTCAAGCTTAGCTTAGCACTTAGCAGCATAATAAGGAATGGATCATGTTTTCATACAAACCAAAGCCGCAATTGCTGCTGAGTCGAAGTGGCCTAAAACGTTGTGTGGTGTCACTGCCACACCCATCTTCAGCTTCAGTTTCAGCCACCACCAATTCATTCAATGCCATAATCAACCACCATTCATCCCAAGGTGCTCACCATCAAGTTCTTGCCACCTATGCGTCTATGCTCAAAACCCATGTCCCTTCTGACGCCTACACTTTCCCCAGTCTTCTCAAAGCTTGTTATTCTCTCAATCTCTTTTCACTCGGTCTTACCCTCCATCAACGCATTCTCGTTAACGGGTTGTCCCTTGATTCCTACATTGCATCTTCTTTGATCAATTTCTACGCCAAATTTGGGCTCGCTGATGTTGCCCGCAAAGTGTTCAACTTTATGCCTGAGAGAAATGTTGTACCTTGGACTACCATTATTGGGTGCTACTCGCGTATGGGTCATGTTCCTGAGGCCTTTTCTTTGTTTGATGAAATGCGTCGCCAAGGAATTCAACCCAGTAGCGTTACCATGTTGAGCTTGCTGTTTGGTGTTTCGGAGCTTGCTTATGTTCAGTGTTTGCATGGTTGTGCAATTTTGTATGGGTTTATGTCTGATATAAACTTGTCAAATTCTATGCTGAATGTATATGGGAAATGTGGAAACATTGAGGATTCTAAGAAATTGTTTGATTACATGGATCAAAGGGACCTGGTTTCGTGGAATTCATTGATTTCGGCGTATGCCCAGATTGGGAATCTGTGTGAAGTTTTGCTTCTTCTCAAGACAATGAGGGTACAGGGTTTTGAGCCTGACCCACAGACTTTTGGGTCTGTTTTAACTGTGGCTGCGTCAAGGGGTGAGTTGAAATTGGGAAGGTGCTTGCATGGGCAGATTTTAAGAGCTGGTTTTGACTTGGATGCACATGTTGAAACATCATTGATTGTGATGTACTTAAAAGGTGGGAACATTGATATTGCATTTAGAATGTTTGAAAGGAGTTCAGACATGGATGTGGTTTTGTGGACAGCAATGATCTCAGGCCTTGTGCAGAATGGGTCTGCAGACAAAGCATTAGCTGTTTTCCGTCAGATGCTAAAATTTGGAGCGAAGCCATCTACTGCAACTATG
This sequence comes from Pueraria montana var. lobata, assembly GCA_026413185.1. Taxonomy (NCBI): domain Eukaryota; kingdom Viridiplantae; phylum Streptophyta; class Magnoliopsida; order Fabales; family Fabaceae; genus Pueraria; species Pueraria montana. The sequence goes on from CM048656.1 coordinate 14,327,378, forward strand.
GCCAGTGTAATCACAGCTTGTGCACAACTTGGGTCTTTTAATTTGGGGACATCGGTCCATGGTTATATATTAAGGCAGGAATTACCTTTGGATGCTGCTACTCAAAACTCTCTTGTTACTATGTATGCAAAGTGTGGTCACTTGGATCAGAGTTCCATTGTATTTGATAAGATGAACAAAAGGGATTTGGTTTCCTGGAATGCAATCGTTACAGGATATGCTCAAAATGGTTACGTTTGTAAGGCCTTGTTCCTTTTTAATGAAATGAGGTCTGATAATCAAACGCCTGATTCAATAACCATTGTCTCCCTCCTCCAAGGGTGTGCATCCACTGGACAACTCCACTTGGGAAAATGGATCCACAGCTTTGTGATAAGAAATGGCCTTAGGCCGTGCATCTTGGTTGACACTTCTTTGGTAGACATGTACTGCAAATGTGGTGATTTGGATACTGCCCAAAGGTGTTTTAACCTGATGCCAGGTCATGATTTGGTCTCATGGAGTGCCATAATTGCAGGATATGGCTATCATGGCAAAGGGGAGACTGCATTGAGGTTATACTCAAAGTTCCTGGAAAGTGGGATGAAACCCAACCATGTGATTTTCCTCTCAGTTCTATCTTCTTGTAGTCATAATGGACTTGTAGAGCAGGGCTTGAACATATACGAATCAATGACCAAAGATTTTGGAGTTGCACCAAATCTTGAACACCATGCTTGTGTAGTGGATCTCCACAGTCGTGCTGGGAGGGTAGAGGAGGCATATAACTTGTACAAGAAAAGGTTCTCAGGTCCTGTACTTGATGTTTTAGGCATAATCCTTGATGCTTGTCGAGCAAATGGTAATAATGAACTTGGTGATACAATTGCCAATGATATTCTCATGCTGAGACCTATGAATGCTGGAAATTTTGTACAATTAGCACACTGCTATGCTTCAATAAACAAGTGGGAAGAAGTTGGTCAGGCATGGACCCATATGAGATCTCTTGGCTTGAAAAAAATTCCTGGCTGGAGCTTTATTGACATACATGGGACCATCACTACATTTTTCACAGATCACAACTCACATCCCCAGTTTCAAGAAATAGTTTGTACACTAAAAATTATGAGAAAGGAAATGATCAAAATGGAGGAAGTGGACATTAACCTTGAAAGCAGCCACCTCATATCACAATAACATATGCTGAAATGTAATTTAAACAGGAGTGTTTCCAAGACTGGTTGGCACTAATGAAGTGTCCTGTGAGCTGCTGCGATGGTCTTGAATTTCCATCAGAGATTTTGACCCATCACTTTCTTTTCTTTTCTTTCTTTTCTTTATTTTTATTTTTTTTTTTGGTTGACATGGCATCAGATTTCTATTGAAGTCTTATATACATTGGGCAGATGACTTACCATAAAGAAATACATTCATACAAGCATGCAAGGAGTTTTAACAACAATTTTAGTATGGAATAAGGTTGCACAAGGCGATGATAAATATATGCAACCTTACAGGCTAATTTTACTTTTTAGGATTTGAACCTATAACCTCCAAATCCCAAGCCAACAACTGCCTTATTGTTTTATCAAGGCTCACTTACATTTTTAGTATGGAGTAATTCTTTACAATTATTCTTTTTCTATGAATAATTAGATAATGTTGATATTGTTTTTAGATTTTTTTTAACTTTTAAAAAGTATTAAAACAGTTATTTTCAACTTTCTTTAAATACATAATTATTATAATTTTTTTTAAAACATATTGTTTAATTAAAAAAGTATTTTTTTTAAAAAGGCACCAAAAAGCGACCTTATAAATTGTATTTATTGTGAAAGTAATATTTTTTTGTTATCTTTGTGAAATAACCACCCTTTAATTAAATGACTTTGGTATAAAATATGGTTATGCATTGTATTTTTCATTTAGTACATGAAAAGAAATTAAATTTCTTTTAATTACTAAAACAAAAATTAAACAAAATGAATAAAGTGTATCATTGGGTAAAAAAAGTTGAAAAATGATTTTTTTTTTACAACAAAAGTTGAAGAACTTTTGTTATCTACTTTAATTTTAGGAAAAATATTTTCAAGATATATGTATAAAATAAAATAAAATAGGTAAATAAATAAGAGATAAAATAGTTATATATAACTTCAAATTACAAATATGTCATTCAAATAATTATACTACAAAAAATTAGTCTTACGAAGCAAACATACAAGAGTGACGAACGTTAGCAATACATTCTCTAACACATTTTTATAATATATTCTTTATCGTTAATTAAAATTTGTTAGAAACTACAAAATTATAAGTAAGAATTATTAAATAAGAATTGTGATCCACAATAAATTTTAATCAATAAAAAAAAATTTAAAGAATATGTCAAAGATAGTGTTGCTTAACATTTCTCAAAACGTAATTTATTATGAAACAAAACAGCCACAAGCTGACACACTCTTCAGGTATACAATAATATATACACACAAGGTTGGGATTTGTAAATGAGATAAGCTAGCTTGAATTGATTAATTAATTAACAAATAAGGAGAGAGGGTATATATGGAAGTAAGTATATGGGACGTAAGAGAGACACACGTAAACATGCGGGTGCAGTTTTTCCCTGAGACAGATACGCGAATCTTGAAACCAAACCTTAACCAATTAATTATTCGCAGTCAAGATCCTCTTCCCCAGCTCAGTAGTACCGCATCATCATCCAGAAAATGAATAGGAGACAGCAAAGGGTGTTCAAACTGTTCATGTGGATTCTGGGTGTCTTTCTTGTCGCTTACATTGCAGGACGACCCTTGTATTGGCATCTCAACGAGACCCTCAAAGCCACCTCTTCTCCTTGTCCTCCTTGCCACTGTGATTGCTCTCTTCAACCCTTTCTTACTCTCCCTGAAGGTACGTACCTCTATACCTTCTCTTTTTTATTTACCTTTTATTTTATGTCATCAGTCTGTGTTTGAGAAATTAATGACATAGAATTGAGTTTTCTTTCTTAAGTGATGATGTTTGATTCAGAATATATACAAAATTTACTCCACCTGTTGGCCATATTGGGTTCTTAGGATACTTAGGATGTGTTTGGTTACCATCAGAAAGTTGTTGTAAAGAAGGAGGAAAAAAAGCGAAAGAAATTTGAGAAACGTTAGCAACACACTCTTAAATATGCTAATTATTGACTAAAATTTATTGGAAATCGCAAAGAATTTGTGAGTCTCTTGCATATTTAATGAGTTCTACTTATATGATTTTGTAGTTTTTAAACCAATAATAAAGGGTGTATAAAAAAGAGTGCTGCTAGCACTCTATAATTTGTGATTAATAACGACGAAAAACCAGACACACACTTAACCATGTTTTGTTACACTGGATTGTAAATTTCATCTAGGAAGTTTTTTTTTTTTTTTTTTTTTTCATTTTGGTTACCTGTACAATGTGAAAATTGGAACACCATGTGTTCAAATTGTTGTACAGGTGTTAATTCCTTCATCGTTTAGATGCATTCTGATTCTGGTAGATGGGTTATTTACTGAATATATATTCTGCTAAACATGGCTTGTAAGGCCTAGTAGTATTTTAATTAATGGATTGGCCAATCAAATAGTGTGATCAAATATTGAACTTTATTAAAACAGAATCTGTGGCCATGCAATGGAAAACAGGAAATTTGATAGGGTCTTTGTAGATGTGTTGTTCCTTGTGCTCTGACATTGATTGTTGATTGCTAATGTGGTGTCTCTGCTTGTTTTTATTCTGCAGGATTGACCAACAATTCCATTATAGGTTAGTTCTTCTCCCTTTAGTACACTAGAGAAAAACAACAGGTACAAGGTCATGATCATATATACTGAGTGTCTACGGTATCTCCTACAGAGTGATTCCTTAATTCTTCAAGCCAATTTTTAATTCTGAAAACTTGATAAAGGATATGAATATTACTAAAATGCACTTTCTTCTGGAAAAGAAAATGTGGGAGAGAGAGGTTTTTGATCCCCAGTTTTTGCAGCCACTCTCACTCTTAAAATAGTATAATACTTGATTTACTTCAAGTAATCTTGCACATTAATTTAGATGGAGAGCTTTGGTTGGCACAATGGTATAAAAAGTAGTCACAAATTCTAATTGTGAAAATAGCCTCACTACTGATTGGATAAGTCTGCATATATCTAATTTTCTCCCACTTATTGAATGATAGTGTGTAACATTGAAAGGGAAAGTACCATGTTGGAGGAAGTAGAAGTACTGAAAAGACATTATATTATAAATTTGAAAAGACTAAGAATTGGGATTAAAATCATCTGTCTAATTTTTTGTTCCTTCCATGCAGTTAAAAATGTAACATGATGTTTACGTATTAGTCTGATATAGGGGGAACTAACACAATACTTCCACTAGGGTCAACCTAGTGGTTGGGGGTTGGGGTAGAGTGCATGAAATCATAAGTTCGAACCTCAGTGTGACTATTGTACACAAAAAAAAAACACAATACTTCCAAAAGGCGTGCCTACTGAATGAATTCAAATTTTGCTACCTTTCATCTGTGGACAATTTCAGATTTTATTTAGCATATGTTGTAGATTGCATGAGGCAAGACCCAGAGGTGAGTGAAGAGGTGGGGAAGAGTTTTACAGATCTTTTAGCAGAAGAAGTAAAGCAAAAGGAAGCTGAAGCTGAGGAAAAACAAAGAATTGCAGACACAAAACTTCTAGAGGCTAAGAAATTAGCATCACAGTATCAAAAGGAGGCTGACAAATGCAATTCAGGGATGGAGACATGTGAGAAGGCCAGGGAAAGAGCTGAGGCAGCACTTGAAAATCAGATGAAAGAAACTGCTTTGTGGGAGCTTAGGGCTCGCCAAAGAGGATGGAACAAAGATGCTTCAAAGAAAGCTCGAGCACGTTTTTGAGTAGGATAGAAGAGCCCCTTTGTTTGACACTAGTTCCTTCATTCTTCTATTTTTATTATTATTGTGGTTACTTGATATATTGTTTAATGAAAAATAAATACACAAGATTACTTTTGGTTTTACGTTAGATTAAATCATCTATTTCTCAAGTTAGCACTCAACCATTCAGTCTATTATATCGCTGTGGAAATGCCACTGTTTACTTGATAGGTAGTGTTGAACTTGACAATAATAAAAAAAAAAAAAAAAACAATTTGCTTGTTGTCTTGTGTTTGAAGAAATTAAAGTTGTCCAACATGTGTGTTTCGTTAAGCGTTATGTATGCATGCTTACTCACAATTCCTCTTTAAAGACAACGCAGCTTGAAAAAGTCATATTCCTCATTAAAGACAAGTCATCAAGGCTTGTGAAATGTTGCTCATTTGAAATGGCCTCGTAAACTTTTTAGTGTTAAGAAAGGAATTTTTTTATCCAGAGTGGTTGGTTAGGCACTACACAAGATTCCCCTATTTCATGCATAATATGTATTTTTTTTAGTTGGACGCAGGACTATTGAGACTTGATATCATCGGATTCTTCAGCAATATTTTTGGAACGAAAAAGATAAAAGAGAAAGGAAGAGAGATTAATTAAAGATTTATGCGGAAAGAAAGTGGATTACTTTAGTCAGTAAATAAATCTCCATTTCAGGAAGGGAGTTAATGAATTGAATTAGTTCAGATTTAGAATAAAATTAAATTCAAATCCATCATATTTAATTTAATTAAGTTAATTTTTTTTTTTTAAAAAATCAACAAATTCAAATCAAACTAATTCAATTAAAATTGAATTTATTTGATTCAGATCATTAGATTATAATAAAATATAAACCTATACTATATACATTTACAACTCACTTTGGAGGAAAATTTTGCCACATATCAAATTCTGGTGTGATTTTGTCACATGTTGACTTCTGATGTAACGCTATAAATTAGCGTAATAAAAAAGGGATATTATAACTTAAATTAAAATATTAATTGATTCACCAATTCTATTGCCTTGATAAAAAAGAAGAAGGAAAGATTCATTTAAATTTACAATTCAAATAAAAAAACATTAATTGATTGTCCATTAATCTATTTTAATTATATCTTTCAAATTGAGTAACTTTTATAACTACAGTAACTTTTTGTTTATTATCATAATTTATAATTATGATAATTAAGGTGAATTAATATATACTTATAATTTATAATTATTGCCTTGATAATTATAACCAATATATATTTTAATTTGAATTAATTAAGGTAATTATGACCTGATCATTCTTTCTGTTTTTATTTCACAAGAGTTCTTTCTAGGTCTATATATACCAACATATCAAAATTAAAGGTCTTCCATATGGTGGTGGTTTGATAGTTTGGTATTGTTGCAGTTTTTTTTTCTTATGCTATCTCTTTTTTGCTCCTTCTCTATTTTTTTTTTTCTCATTTGGTCTTTATTTGCAATTGTGGCCATTGAGGATGATTGTGGATCTAAAAAGGAAAAAAGATGTAATTGATCTAATTATTTTTATTTGCAAAGTTTTTTTTCTAATGATTTAACTGTTTTTTTGTTCTTATTAGGTGGCTCAAAGGCACGATGATTTGATAGGTTTGAAGCTTTTTACCTTTTATTATAATGATTTTATGGTCTAAAACAGATGTCCAAATTTAGGAATACTCTTGACAATGATTCAAAATGTGAAGAAAGTGGAAGCAATTTATTTGTTTTAGGATGTGCATATTTAAATGATTTAAGGAGAGATTTTGTAATGAGGCAATGAATGAAGATAGTCAAACTGAAATGAAAAAGCTGCAAAAGGTTGAGAGAGAAAGATTAAGTTTATCTTTGTAATTTCTTTTGGTTTGATGTAAAAGAAAGTTGTTACCGTTTTGTATTTTCAATTTGGGTTAATTAAGTTTTTAGTGCATAAACTTTTTCAAAATTTAGTTTTTAGTACCTAAACTTTAGTTTGACTGGTCAAGGTCCCTAAATTTTTTAAAAATTCAATTTTTAGTCCCTGAACAAAATTTTGACCGGTCAAAGTCCCTAAACTTTTTAAAAATTCGGTTTTTAGTCCCTGAATTAATGAGATTTCAGGGACTAAAAACTGAATTTTTAAAAAGTTTAGGGACTAAAAATCGAATTTTTAAAAAGTTTAGGAACCTTGACCAGTCAAACTAAAGTTTAGGGACTAAAAATCAAATTTTGAAAAAGTTTAGGGACTAAAAACTTAGTTAACCCTTTCAATTTTAAATTTCTACATATGCAAGGTTATCTGCATCAAACTTCTTCATGATTATGTCTCCAATTTTAAATCGGTTCTAATTATTTTATAATGACTTTAAGTTCTCATTACATTTACTTTTAGTTTGTATTATTTCTTTATATTGTTTTATACAAATTTATGTCTTTCGCGATGTCAGAGCAAAATAGAGATCTTGAATTTCAAAAACGTTATTTGTTAATCAAGATGTTTTATTTCATATATTAAATTTTAAATGTTTACCAAATGTCATTTAACTATGATAGTAAATATTTTAGATTTCCTACAAAATAAATAAAAAATTATATACTTAATTATATCTATTATTTATTATGTGATGGAACTAATTAAAATTATGATTTATACAAACTACAATATTTTATGCAACAAAATCTTCTTTTATAACATAGAATTAATACGCTGAGAAAATTATTTTAAAATTTAGAATTTAAATAGACAATAATTTTCAAAGAGATTTATTTAACTAAAAATATCAAGTTTGCCTTTTGTTCATTTAATATTAATTGGTGTTTACATAATTGTATTTAATAAATATAAATATATGACTTTATGATTATAATTAAAATTTAAATTTAGTAAAATGTGAGTGTTATTATTTTGGGAAGTTTATGTTTACATTCTTTGTTACATTTTTAATTTAGATGGTTAAAAATATATGTTTATTCATGCACACCTTTGCATTTAAGATATTTTCATATTTAATTTTAATGTTATTTTTTATATTAATCTCATTTCTACTTATTGAAAATAGTCAATTGATTTAAAAATAATCACTAACAATACATTTTTAATAATCATTTTTAATAATACATTATTAATGTTTATAAAAAAATAATACTTTTTTAATAATCATTTGAAATGTTTCGATCTATATAAAGTGTTCAAATTATTTTGATTTTAAAATATCAATATTAATTGTTTATTTCAATTTCAATCAATATAGATTGATTTTAATATATATAAATTTGGATGCAAATATATTATTATAATCGATCAATTCATGCAATTTTTTTAGTCAATGCAAATTCTTTAAATTTTAATCGGTGCAATTGTTTCTACTTAATGTAAATTTCTTTTAAAAAATATAATATTTGTTCACAATTTGTTCAAAATTTAATATATAATTGTTTTAAAATATTTGTAAAGTAATGCAAATATGTTGATTGATTTGAGTTCAATATTAAAATCTAAAATAAATTCATTAGTGTTATTCTCAATAACTATTTATTACTAATGATACTTATCAAAATTTGTTGGTATTATTCTCACTTATTCACCATTAATCAATAATATTTCTTTTTTAAATTTGATTTGCAGCAGAAGAATTCATTGCTATTTTGATTCTAATTTCATTAGTCATTATATGAAATATATCACTTTTATTTTTTATATTATTTTTATAAAATTATATATTATATCTAATTATCATGCGATGGATCCAATTAAAAATATGGTTTATACAAAGTAATAAAGTAATAGATTAAAAACAAATCATTTTTATGTAAATCATTAACATAAATTAATATCTATCATAAATTAATATTTCTTTTACAAATGGAATTTTTGACACTTCTGCCTATTAAGAAAATTGATATTATTTTTATAAAAATTATATATTATATCTAATTATCATGTGATGGATCCAATTAAAATTATGATTTCTACAAACAAATTAATAGAGCAATAGATTAAAAACAAATAATTTTATGTAAAATGACTAACATAAATTAATATCTATCATAAATTAATATTTATTATACAGTTGGAATTTTTGACACTTCTAACTATTTTTTTTTTGAGATAGACACTTCTAACTAATAAGAAAATTGATATCTGTTAATTATATACATAATGAATCCAATTAACACTTCAAATCAAATTAATTTATACTTAAGATCATACTCAAAATATCATGGTTATAAAAATAAAGTAATAAATAAATTTGAAATAATAAATTAATCATAATAAATTGTATAATTTTTTATATACATATTTATTACTTTCAATCAAATATAAATCTACTGACGTAATTCATGTCATATTCTAATATGAAATTAGAAACTTTCTATATAAAACATTCTTATTTTTTTTTATGAATGTTCTCTTTAATTAAATTTAGCATTTTATAATAATCGTTGTTAGTTGTGTGTCTAATAATGATATATTTGAGGCATTTGTTTCACAGATAACTTTTTATTCTCGAAAACATGGGATGAAAAATTTATTCTCACGTTTGTTATGAGTTATGAGGTAACAATATAATCTCATGTTCAACCATTATTTATTCCCAAAGGAAGGGGCTGGGTTCCCATGTGACAGAAACCCATCTTGTGAGTAAAAAATTCAGATATACCCTCCCTACTATGGTACTCCCCACTACCAAACACAGGTTTAATTATTTATGGGATTATAAAAAAGATTTTCACCCAACTTTAATAGTTAAGTAAACACATTTTTTTAAAAATACATGAATTAACATTCTCATGTTATATTATATTCTCAGGAATAATATTTTTGGAAACAAAAAAATAATCCGTGAAACAAATGCTCTCATTGAATATGTATTTACCAAGTTCCGTTTTCATGCAAATGATTAGAAGTTGAATTCTAACTAAGATACTTAAATAAAGAACTTAAATATTTTCTATACATAAGGATGAAAATGTTACATGAAAATAGAAATATATATGAACTAAAGAAACCCGAAATCACATAAAAGAAAAATTTATGGTTCCTAAGGTAAAAAAAATCATATAAGCATTATCTTTTCTTTGTATTCATTATTGATTTTTTATTGTAGTATATAGATTCAAATACCCACAAATTCCTCTTTTTTTAACAATTATTGTTACTCTTTTTTTATGATGACAAAATATTTTTAAATGAAAAACTAATAATTATAAAATGCAATATACATATTTTTATTAGTATTTTTTTATTAAAATTATGTGTATATTGATGTTATATATAAATGTAAATATATTTACGAAAATAATATTTTTTTAAAACAAACTTTTATATAAACTAAGATTATATAAGACATGTGAATATAAACTTATTTAAAAACATATCAATAATCATAACGATGTTAATATATTTTTTAAATATTTATATAACTATGATATATATATATATATATATATATATATATATATATATATATATATATATATATATATTCTTATATAAAATTTAAAAATTATATAAAAATTGTAAATTGTAAACTCGATGCCAATGTAGGGCATGGGTTATTATATAATAGATTTCATGATATTTAACACAATAACTGTATTATTATATAATTTTCAAGTACAATGAAAGAGTTTTCTAAATAAAATTATATTAACTTGAGCACACATTAAATAGATTGACAATTTATCTTATATTTGAAAAAAATTAAAATTTATTTCATTAATATATATTTATATATATAATTTTATAATTTATAATTACGAATCCATATCAATATCAACTAGTTATTATACATTTTCAATTTTTTACTTTCAATTACTATTTATCTATATAAATTAATAATTTTATATATAAAGTAAAAATATTTTTTTATTTTTAATAACTAAGTATTTATTTTATTTTAAATTTAAATTTTTCTATAATATAACTTTACATATCTCGTTAATATCTTTTCCAAAATATAATAAAAATTATATATTAAACAACGAAATTAAGACACATGATACATAGAAGAAAAATATAAGTACTATATAAAATATATTAATCTAAAAATTAAAAAATAATTGATCAAATCAACTAGTTAATTCATGTTGAAAAAAATAAATCCAAAAATTGAACCAATTTGTTAAGATTTGAAGTGAAAAAACCAGTTAACTAACGTGTTTGGAAACCATTTATCAACACGTTTTTATACTTTTTTTCACGTCAAATCCTCAAAAAGATGGAGAAACAAGCTTAGGTAACTTCATATGGATGCCCGTCGCAAAGCACAAAGCGCAACCAAAATATCACATTTGAGTCAATCCGAACACCCCCTACCCTGAACAGTTCGGAAGAAAATTAAAAAGACCCATAACGTAAGGATTCCCTCGCCCTGACATAAGGGATGAAGATTCAGAAGACACCCCACGACCCCAAGACCTTCCCCTCTCGGAGTTTGAGAATTCCAACTAGGCAAAATTATTCTTTTTATATTATAATAACTTGCTATTTTCGTGTGATTATTGTTTTAAAATTGTGGTTTAATGTATAAGACCTCTCACTAACAATCGATCCGCAGCTACTTGCCCAATTTTGTCTTCAAAATCTGTTTGTTTTGTGTGGAGTATGGTGCATAGTAATCCCATCAAAATCTGTTTGTGTGGAGTATGCCGATTCAAACTTGAAGTAATCACATTTGACCTCCCAAGTATATGTCTACGTAGGTCAGTCAGTCAGTAATGAGTATAGGCTAAAGAGAAGCGCAAGTCATGTGGGAGTGGCTAACAGTGCAGAAACTTCAAAGTGGTTAACAACCTCCTGGCTCAGCAACCGCATAGCAGCTCCCCGAGAGAATTTCCTAGCAAACAAAAAGCACGGAACGGATGTGGAATTGCTATGACACCATTCTATCCGGAACTCAGTCTCATAATAAACATGGTTGATGCCCTGTTTAAAAAAAAATGTCATGAGACAGAAAATAGTTGCATTAAAACATGTAATAATCACTTTAGCAAAAACATAAGCGACAAAATCTATCTTTGAGCACAAAAGATTAAAGTGGACTCGGGAATTATTTGCCAAAAAGTAGTAAAATAGAGAACAATCATTTTTCATTATTTTCATTTATGAGCCTTTATTCAAGTCTTTAAACAAAACCATTATTGGCTTTCAACCCAGAAACCAGGGCACTTCAGTCATGTCATGAAAGGTGGCAGTTTGACTACTGAATATAAATTGTACCATGATATAGGATTCAACCTATGCCATCCCAAGCAAGCATTTCCAAGACTAATTTCAAGAAAGTTCTATTTACTTCAATGACAGTTTTCAACCAATCCACAGTTTGTGCCGGAACAATAAAAGACATTAGGATTTCATTAACTGAATCCTCCTTTTTTGTCTCCTCCCCCACCCAAAAAATAAAAAATAAAAAAAAATCCACCCCATAAATGGCTAAATCTATGCTTAAGTCAAGTATGAGGCATCAGAAGAAAACCTTTATTTCCTTTATCCTTTGAGGGCTAGCATTTGAATAGCCGAAAGTAATAGGATGCCAGCCTTTATTCTCCATTTTTGTTACAGACTGGTTCCATAGGGTATAGGTCAATGTTCTACGTTCAAGTTCACCTTCAAGGTCATGCATCTATAAAGAGAAGAGAAATGCATATTAAGATTACAAACAATATCCATGCAAATTAATCCTTAAAAAGTTACTGCTCATCAATGACAACATTTTATCAAGGTAATTTGTCAATAAAGCAGAAGCAAGAATAAATAGGATTGAAGAACACATCCCCCAAACGAACATAGATAATGATGATGGAATAAATGTCTCAGTATCTTACTGCAAGCAATGTCTGCACATAGTGTTCATCTGGAATACAATTGTGCTGCTTCTGAAGTTTCTGCACTTACACCAAAACCATAGCAAGCAATTATCAGTATTAAAAAAAAAACAAAAAAAAAAAGAAGAAAAGAAAGCTATGTTATAAAATGAGTACTGAGTAGCATCACAATATTATCACTGTATACAACATTAGGGTCTCAGCATGCTTCATAAAATTATATTGTTGAAGATTTAAAAAAAAAAGACACATTCAACAGCTGTTCTATGGGATTGAACAGTAACCACCAGAACATACTTTGCAAATCAGATGTAAATGTTTTCAGAATCAGAACTACGCTACTAATATAAGACATATTATACAAGGCTATAAACAGCAACTAATGATCGGGATAGAAACTTGACAAAGCTCAGACTAAATGTTTATTATACATTACTCAGTCAGTCAGAACACATGCCCCAAGAAAAGTGCTGTTTTCCCAAATATAAATGATTTTGAGCTCTCAATTCAAAGCCTTTTTTTAATGTTATGTCAGTATTAAACCCACTATTGCTTGACCATGATCACCAAGATTCCATTAGACAGTTACAATTATTTGGAACTATAAGCACATTAGCACAATCAACATAACTTCAAAGTACCCAGCCTGCCTTGAATTAATAATTTCCACTCAAAAGCAAAGAATGTGCATCACTATTATGTGTAACAGATTATGATAACATCAGTAACAACACAAAAATAGCAAACTAAAATTAGAAGACTTACCAGATTCAGCTTTCCCTTGCTTGTATCAATTGGTGGACGTCTCTGCCAAGTGAGAAGAGTATTAGACAGGTTTTTATTTATTATTATCACATATTCACATTACAGACTTACAGTTAGTATTTAGTAGTCTTGTATACACTATTGTATGCTAAAGCATTCAATTTTGAATTCTATGACAACTTTCATCTAAATATAATACCAACTAACTTTAATAAATCAATACAGGAGTATCAGAATCTGAATAGAATTGTAGTTAAACTAACTAGTGATCGATTACATACCTTACAATATTTCTTAAAGACAGAAAAGATAACATCATCATCTACAATCACTTCTGCATGCTTACGAACTACAGTGATCCACTGGAAATTCAAAATAAATTCAAATTAAGACAAAGTTCCAGAAACAAATGTTAAAAATTTTATCCTATAACTTCAACGTAACACAAATAACCAGTAGGTTCTGAGAGATTGCAGAAGAAAATATTCTACTAAGCACCATTTGATCAACAGATTAAAAACAAGTATGATTGGAAAGAAAAATATTGAGGTATGGCAAAGAAAAGAAAAATGACCTGGGACCCTTTACGCCATTTTTCCCTTTGTATTTTAGGTGACATTTTTGGGTTGTAGCGGCCCTCCTTTGCATCAAGAAAACTGCAATATAAACAAACTAGTTTATGCCACTTTTAAAGCATATCATTTTCACAAAAATGAAAAAGACAATGCAAGTTTGAACTGATTACAATTGAACATTCAACAAAGAATTAGTGCTAAGCACCTCAAGAACCAAAGCCTTCTTCTACCTGTCCACGAAACTCCTTGGAGAAACCATGAGATAATTGTACACGTAGGAAAAGTTGTACAGAGGAACACAGCTGCACATGGAAAACAGAAACTCAGATTCTTACCATGGGCAAGTAAGTTTGCACAAACATATACGAAGGCCCAACCTGCCTCTACCTTCAAATAGGAGTGACAAAGAAAACAAAGAAACAGAAACACAGAAAGAACAACTCCTCCTAACAGAAACTCGTGTTAATAAAACAAGACTTGAAAGCACCAACCTGTCTGATAGAAGAACAAATCTTTGATTTGCAGGGTCCTCTAAAGCTGCTGCCAGTAACAATCTTTCAGCCTGAATCATACTTGATTCTCCCCATAAAACCTAAAAATGCAACACTGAATTCATATAAGCAGGGAACAAAACATGTTCAAATACAGAACAAACTGCAAAGCATAACAGTATTACAATTTTATGCTCAACCACATCTGCATGCACATATCATGCTAAAGGCATAAATCCTAGCATAAAAAAAAGTATCTAAAAATAAAATTACCAGATTATTACAGAATAGTACCATCACCCCGTTGGCATTTATTGTTACAAGTTATGTTTGGGCGATTTGGCCAATATAGAAATAAAAATATATATATATAAAAAGTTCATGGTGCCAATTTCGGCACCATAAAAATTGGCCCTTGATGGAGAAGACAATATAAAAGTACATCCCCTTGCAAAAGCTTATTATAGAAGTAACATTTTTACTCTTTTCAACAAATTCTAAAAGGAAAGTAAGTTCGTGAATAAGTTGGCATCGCTTTCTCAACAACCGATTCGAAACAAAATCTCACCTGAATGCTATTACTTATTTGTCGATCGTAGAAGAACTGTGACTTGGTGGTTGACTCATCCAACACAAATCCCGGCGCGGAGTGAACGTAAATCGAGAATCTCGAAACGTCGCCGTTCTGCCAAAAATAGAAAGCGTTGAGTTGCGATATTCACTATTTCCTAAATTTCAGATTATTCCGAAATCAGAGAAGGAGGATGCGAAACCTGGAAGAAAGCATCCCAGAGGAAATCGAGAGGGAGGTTGCGGCGAACGAGGAACAAAAAAGCGATCTTGGGAGGGCCATCGAAGACGCGAGAAACGGAAATTGGGGGTTTGGGAGAGTGGAATCTGAAGAGAGAACAAACAAGTAAAACGACGACGCATGAGAGGGAAGCGGAGAAGAGGATCACCATTTTTTTACTCATCGCGTGGCGTCTCTTGGCGCCTCTCGCCGTAGAAGCCATTCCTGATTCGTCTCTCTCCCTAACTCAGCTACGGTAACTGTTGTGATAGTAATTGTTATTATGATATGAAGTTACAATAAGCATAGCATAATAGCAGCATTAAGAAGAATTTAAGGTTGTAATCGAAGCGTGTGCACATGCAGTGATGATGGAGATGCAGAGAAGTAACTGTTTTCAATAATTAATTTGGCTCTCTCCATTCTCACCAAGACAGGTGTTGTTTGTGAGTCACTATTCCGAAAACCTCACACACGCTACTTCGAGCACGTCAATACGTCGTCGTCGTCGTGGTTACGAGCCTTTTGACCTGTCGTGGTTGTGGGTCCCAAGGCAGCACCCGGAATGAATAATTTGCGCGTCAGCGCGTGGTAGCACCGAACGCGGCACCGCCCCCGCCGGGCTTCGGTGCACACATTACACTCAACTCAACGCCGTTTTCTTTTTCTTCACAATAAAATCAGATTTTCTTCTTGTGCAAGGATTGTAAGTAAGCAAACGTGGTGTATTTCCAATTTTGCGAAAGAAAAATTGGACTGGTGACTGGTGAGAATTTATCACATCAATGTTAATATATATAAAATTTACTGATTCAAAAACAGTTTCAAAAAATATATAGTGAACCAAATTTCATCTTTCGAAATTATTTGGTAAGATTACGAACCAAATTTAAATTCAAATATATTTAAGTTTCATTAATTTATTAGAAACAAAAATTAATTCAAAATTGTTTCTAATTATTATCTTAAATTAAAATTATCAATCAACATTAATTGAGAAATTGCCAAATTACCATTTAGGTAGTAATTGAAATAAATTTGATTATATTTCTCTTTTTATACAGTAAAACATTTAGTAATTATGATTTGAAGAATCAATCATTCTTTTTTTAAAAATTTAATTTTTATTATAAATAATTTGTTTAATGAACTTCATTCTTTGCTGCAACCTATCTTCCAATTTAACTTCATTGCAAATATCAATGTTCAAACCTATCTTCCAATTTAACTCCATTGCAAATATAATGTTCAATATTACTCATGTGTGTAATCTTCAAAACTTTAGACATTTCATTTTTCTTTTCATTTTATTGGCGTAAATCTTTCTACCATATTTTTTTTTATTGTTATTGAATTTATTTTTTAGTTTTTTTTTTCCTTTCCTTTAAGGTAAGTTTCTACCTTTTTCTTCATTATCTTGGAATTCTTTTTCATTTTTTTACTAATATTTGGCATTTGCATGCGCTCTATAACTGGATTAAGTGTGATTTTCATGTATTCATTAGGTAATGTACCGGGTGCAGAGGCAACTAATTTGCGGCAATTGAAGCCTTGAGCCTAAAATGGGCCTTAAACGTAGTTGCTCTTACGTGCTTTCAGATGGTAAATTTTGAAAGTACAAGTCTATAATGTGTGGAAATAAAATAACTAATTAATTTTGATTCATGTAAATATTGATGTGTTTGCTAATTTTGATTCCATTATAAATATGACGTTCAAGTCTCTCAGTGTATTTATCAATTTTGATTTCATTTTTTTTTATTTTACACGCATCATATTTGTATTATATTTTTACTGAATTCATTTGTATTTTTTTTATAGCTTTTCTTTTTTATCTTTTCTATTTAAGGTAAGTTTCTACCTTTTTATTTATTCTCTTTGAATAAATAATTTGACATTTAACATTTTCATGCTCATATTATTTTATTTCTTCATAATTTAACAATTGAAATATATGACCTAAAAAGAAAACTATTAAATATAAAATGATTAAAATAGGGGTTTCACAAAAGTAAAAAAAAAAAATTACTACTTATAAAAATAAGGATTAATCTTTCTTTTTTGTTTGAGTTTTAATTTCACGTCTATTTTATTAAAAATAGAATATCCAATCTGATTAATTGAATACATAAATGTATATAAGAAATTATAATAATGTAATCAATAAATCAATAAATATATATAATTAAGGTAATTTTCCTTGATTTTGGTAAAATTTAATTGTGAGTAATTAATATCCAAATTCAGTATAATTTTTATAAAAGAAAAACTTATTTATAGAAAAGAATATTGCACGAATTTGATGAACATATATATAGAAAAAGCTTTATTTCCACGTGTATTAACAATAAAATAAAATAAGGAAACTATCAATAAATTAATTTATGCTAATAATCTTTATACGAGTCATCCTAATCTATAATCAAATTTATTTCCGCGTAATGATAAGAAAAACATCTTAAAATTTATTTCCGCTAAATTTATTTGATATTATTCTCAATTATTTTTTATAATATAATTAATAACTATTTTTGTTACTTTAATTAATACCCAATTTTGATTTATTCATACATGATTTTATTTTATTTTATTTTATTAAAATTCGTTTATTTCTACTTCTCTATAAATTATGAAATTGAAAGTTGTATTGAACTAATTCTTTCTTCCGTCCATTATACAAAATATAAGTAATTGTTCATATTTATATATTTTCAAGTAAATTGTTTTCAAAATTTTCAAAAGTGATGGAATTTTATTTTATATTTATATATTTTCATCTATTATTTTCAAAATTTTCAAAAAATGAAGAAAATTTTGAATAATTAGCTTAATTCCCCTTTGCAATACCACGTTCATTAATTTCAATTTAATTACTATAGTATTTTTAATCAATATTTTTAATTTATCAATTTTTTATATTAATTAAAGTACGGATAACAGGTACGGGTATGAGTATGTAAGTACCAATAGGAAAGGACAAAGATATTAAAGTTATTATCCAGTGGGTATGGGTCTGAATACGGAGAGTTTATAAAAGTGTGGGTATTGAGATGAGTATTATAGTATCCTACCCAGACCTATGTATTGCCATCCTTATCAGTATATATGTCTGCATGGCACGCATTGCTTGAATTTAGGTTTTAATTTAAAAAGGCTAAAATATGTTTTAGGTCCCTAATAAATCAGTGAATTTTGTTTTAGGTCCCTAATAAAAAAAATTACGTTAGATCCCTCATATATTAAAAATTTTGTTTTAGGTCCCTGCCATCAGTTAAGTGATGACGTGGCCGTTAAAAATTTTAAAATGCAATTTCTGGCGGTTTCTAAAACCGTAAGTATTCTTTTAACAATTTAAATTACAATTTTTGACGGTTTTTAGCCGTCAGAATCAGCGAATTTTGTTTTAGGTCCCTAATAAATCAGCAAATTTTGTTTTAGGTCCCTAATAAATCAGCGAATTTTGTTTTAGGTCCCTAATATTTTTTTTTTGCGTTAGATCCCTAATATATTAAAAATTTTGTTTTGGGTCCCTGCCTTCAATTAAGTGATGATGTGGTCGTTAAAAATTTTAAAATGTAATTTTTTGCGGTTTCTAAAACAACCAGTAGTCATTTAACAATTTAAATTACAATTTCTTGCGACTAAAAATTGCCAGAATTAATTAAAGCAAAAAAAGTTAAAAAAAAACATATATGAAACTTATACATCTTCCCATTATCAACGTATAAGTTGATAATGGGAAGGTGTACAAGTTTCAGATATGTTTTTTTTGTTTTTTTTGCTTTAATTAATTCTGGCAGTTTTTAGCCGCAAGAAATTGTAATTTAAATTGTTAAATGACTACTGGTTGTTTTAGAAACCACAAAAAATCGCATTTTAAAATTTTTAACGACCACATCATCACTTAATTGAAGGAAGGGACCCAAAACAAAAATTTTAATATATCAAGGATCTAACACAATTTTTTTTTATTAGGGACCTAAAACAAAATTCGCTGATTCTGGCGGCTAAAAACCGCCAGAAATTATAATTTAAATTGTTAAATGAATACTGGCGGTTTTAGAAACTGCCAGAAATTGTATTTTAAAATTTTTCACGGTCACGTCATTACTTAACTAACGGCAGTGACATAAAACAAAAATTTTAATATATCAGGGATCTAATGCAAAAATTTTTTTTATTAGGGACCTAAAACAAAATTCACTGATTTATTAGGGACCTAAAACATATTTTAGTCATTTAAAAATATATAGTTAAAAATGTCATTTCATAAAAAAAAATATTTTCATTTTTTATTGTAATTAGGAACTCTTACTTTAGATTGATTGAAATATTATTTCACAATAATTATTTAAATTGCCATGTTACCTAACATGTAGCTAATTTTTATTTTCCTATTTATTGTATTTTAAAAATCATAGTCTACCAAATATATAATTAACTATATATTTATAATGTATACCAATAATTAATAATTACAAATTTTATATTTTAATTATAAATAATTCTTAATATAAGTTTAAGAAAATATTTATATTTTTAAAATATTTATTAACAATATTTACCCGGGCATGGCCCGGGTCACTCACCCTAGTGTTACAAAAGTTCAATACTAGTATTTCATTTGCAAATATTCTTAACTTTGAAGTTTACGCAATGATTTGTTTAATATTTAAGATGATCTTTTCTAAGAATAGATGTTGTTTTTACATGTTTGATAAAACTATTAATGTAATAAGAAAAAGTTTATTAAAAAGATTTTAAATTTTTTAATATACTTTGAAAAGAGAAGATGAATATTTTGAAAATATTAAAAAACTAAAAAAGAAAAGTGGGAGTGTGAAAAGCAAAAACTAAAAAGGGTGCAAATAGCATTGGCCTTCAACTTTCTACTGATTATAAAAGTTTAGCAACTATAGAGCCCAGCAAACATCAGACCAGACCCACTTAAGACTAAGAGCCCAAGCATGAAGAACAAAAAAAAAAGAAGAAAAACATAAGAAATCATCAATACACCTGTACTCGCACAGGAACTCAGGAGGTCAAAACCATCATACTTTTAGTTTTTTAAACATTTTTTATATATATTAATGATGTAATTTTTGTTATTTATATATTATTTACTTTTCATTTTGCCTTAAATTATTTTTTAAATAGAACGACTAATTAATTTATTAAACAATTATAATTTCAAATGGTGTAGCAAATAGAAAAATTTCAGAAATATTACGAGAAAAACGTATATTTGATACTGGATTTATCTCAAGGAATCAAACTTTAATTTTGAATATTAACTGGATAGATATATTTTTTTTTTTATTTCTGTCCATCAATGTCTTAAATAATTTTTTGAACATTATATAAAAAATTACTTTGCATATAAACTAAATTTAATTCATTTATTAATATAAATTAAATTCAATTGAAGAATATAAATCTTCATCATTGTCTCCAAATATAAGCACGTAGAAAATTATAGACTTTGAATTAATTGACATTTTCAAACATATAAAATCCAATTTGAACCTTGACCCCAAAGAATAAAAAATCCCATTTGTACCTAAACGATTAAAATAAAGAATTGTTGATAAATTCTTATTCTTACTTGTTGCCAATTTTTTAGAGTATATGTAACACTTTACTCGTTGTAGTAGGTTGTTGAGCCTTGATCAACTCATTAAAATTACTACTTTCAGTTAGTCATATTTTAATCTAAACCAACTTGACACTTCCGTTCTGACTGAAACTAATTAAAGAAGAATGAGTAAAGAACTGAAGGTATGTTGCCACTTTCCTAATGTTGATTAGGTCGCATATATAGTTTGTCTTTGCAAGTAACCAAGTAAGCAACCATTACTAATGTGTTGCATTTTGACACCCCAAAGGGGACTAACCAATTAATGGAAAAAGATTACTGAAGTGGAAAAGCTATAAAACAGGGAAAAGGTCAGAAAAATGGCCAAGTCCTCAACATTCAAAAATTCTCTCTACTCACGACCCCTTCCCTTGCCTTCAGTTTTGGTTTAGATCCTTAATATGTATAAAAAGCCACCCAATTCTTAATTTTCATCTAATCCAAAGCCTTCATTTGTTAATCTAATCCCATGGCCTCCTTACAAATCTCATCTTTATATCTTTCTTCTTTTTCCTTAAAGAGAAAACGTTTTCCTATTAATTTCTCAAAATATTCCAGACGAATGCCTTTATTAGTTCCAAAAATATCAACCAAAAATTCGTTTCATGAAACCAACAGTTCCACAGACACAAACCAATTTGAAGAGAATGTCACACCAAAAATATTGCATGATGAAGACATACGTAAAATCAATATTCCTAACAAGTGTAGAACCACCACCACCACCACCACCACCACAAAAATCTTTACAATATTAGAGTTGGTAAGTGACAGGGTCGAAATGCACCACAACGTTGGCGAGCAACGTGACAATTGGAACACCCTTCTGTTGAACTCCATCAACATGATCACTCTCACTGGGGCAACCATGTCCGGTCTTGCTGCCACGTGTTCAGGTTCAGGTGCACCACTGTTGGCTCTTAAACTATCATCCACGCTTTTGTTTTGTGCTGCCACAGGGTTACTAGTAGTGATGAACAAGATCCAACCCTCACAACTCGCCGAGGAACAACGAAACGCAACGAGACTGTTCAAGTCCCTGCAGACCAAAATCGAAGCCACTATTGCTCTTCAGATCAGTCCTTCAGAGGAAGATGTGGATGATGTGATAGAGAAGGTTTTGGCTCTTGATAGAGCTTACCCACTTCCCCTCTTGGGAGGAGCCATGCTTGAGAAATTCCCTGAAAAATTTGAGCCTGTTGTTTGGTGGCCTAATAAGACTTCACAATTTAACGAAGGAAAAGCAAAAGGAGAGAAAATGGAAGAAGAGTTAATGAATGGATGGAGTGAAGAACTAGAAATGGAACTGAGGGAGGTTGTTGAAGTGGCAAAGAGAAAAGATTTTGAGGACTATGAGAGGTTAGGAAACATGGTGTTGAAGATCAACAAGAGTTTGGCCATTTTAGGACCTTTGCTTATGGGCATTGCAACAATTGGGTCTGTGTTTGTGGACAATGGATCATGGTCATGGGCATATTTGGTGACTCTTTTGGCTGGGTCACTTGCTGCTGTGGTTAGCTCCTTTGAGCATGGTGGGCAAGTGGGAATGGTGTTTGAAATGTATAGATACTGTGGAGGATTCTTGCGTCTGTTGGAAGAGACGGTTGAGGCGACACTCGAAGAGAAAGATGTGGAGAAAAGAGAAAATGGGGAGGTGTTTGAGAACAAGGTGGCAATGCAATTGGGAAGAAGTGGTTTGCAGCTGAGAGAGCTTGCCTCTAAGTC
The DNA here is from genome assembly GCA_026413185.1 of Pueraria montana var. lobata. Lineage (NCBI taxonomy): Eukaryota > Viridiplantae > Streptophyta > Magnoliopsida > Fabales > Fabaceae > Pueraria > Pueraria montana. Next base: position 14,350,092 of record CM048656.1, read on the forward strand.
TGCTTCCTATCGTAGGGATGGAATTGACATGGATGAATTTGCAAGCAAGCTCTTCTAGTAAAATTACGTGTTTGGAATAGTGAATAGCAAGGATATGTAGAATTCATAGTTTTTATAAATAAGTAGAAACACTTAGTCCACCGTACATAGTTAATAAGAACAGGTAGAATAATTCACAACAATATGTACAATTCATAGTCTTAGCTTGAAACACTGACTTTGTTCGATAGACTTGACCATTATTTGTGTACAGTTCATTTAATTTTTATACATTTTGTCTCATAATATGATACTGTGATGTTCTTTATTTAAGATCAGGGCATCTTGGTCCATAAATTCTTATGATGTGTACATTTATCTTATTGCAAAACTGTGAAAATTTATACTAAATACAGAAGAGTTACGTGCACTGTCCAGTTTTGGACACAGTACGAGAACGCAAGTCAGAACCATGACAGTGTACAGAAAAAGATAAAAGCATAAATGATGAAAATTATATTTATGTGAGGCATGTGAATAAAGTCATTAGTGTATATATATACACAAATATGTATGGCTGAATAACAAGGAAAAAATCATTTAATTATAAGTACAGTTAACCCTCCGATGGAAAATTACAACTTCACAAAATTTTCTATCAGAACAAAATTTAAACTATCATGCAAAAGAATCATAGCAGTTATCATGGCAAAATGAGCCAGCCCAATTGAAGCCGGCATTGGATCCACTCAAGAACACCTAACTAAAGCTTCTAATTCTTTGACAGCATGGTCAACAGCATAGACTATCATCTTCTTTATCTGTTCCATCAAAAGATAAAACCACCATAAATAAACATATTATAAGGTTGGCCAACATTAAATTCTCATTTTCAATTTTATTAGTTTGAAGCTAACATTAAAAGGAAGAGAGGAAAACAAAAGGAAATAAGGAAACATGTTGGAAGCAAATTAATCACCTCAAGTTTGTCTTCTCTAGCCTTGTGATTCTTGGGAAGACGACGGAACTCCTCAGTTAAATGCAGGCACATATGAACATTTTCTGGGGACACAAAGTCTGCAGCAACTTTTGTGCATGACTGCAGGGTTTACAATGTGGAGCTTAAGAGTTACAGACACAATTATAGAAGTTGACAATATGAGGCAATCCAGTGTGTCAAAAGATGTTTTACCTTAAGATTCCTGACTTGGTGTGGACATCCAGCAGGAATAAATACTGCCTCCCCAAGTTTTTGCTCAAAAGTCCAAGGTTCTACACCTGAAAAGTTAAGATTCATGTAAATAACTGATAGCATGCATTGATCAAACACTTTGCAAGTCTTTGTACTAACCAAACTCCTCCTTCAACTTCTTCTTGTGTTCCAAAGTCAAGTAAAAACTTTGGTCATGAATTGGATGGACAACCTAACCAACATAGGAATCAATGAGCCTCAAGCATAAATAATAAGGATAAGCAGCAATGTAGACTAATTAAATATAACAGTACCTGTTCAACTGGAGAACAATAAGTATGCCTAAATTCTTTAAAGTGTTTCCTTAGATATGCTTCTAACATATCAGTATCCTCTCTCCGAAAGATGTCCCAAAGAGCACCACCTGTTTCTGTTGTTTCTCTGGAGATTGTGGGCATATCATTTGGAAAGATCTTTCCATTGATGTCAACAGGACACTTTTTATCCTCTTGTTCTCTGTTATCTTTGCAAGGTCCTTCATTCAGGCATTCATCAACCCTTTCTAGAGCACGGTGCTCTTTCTCATCTTGGGCCATGTGAGCTTTTTTCAGTTTTGAAATAACAGAGTTCTGTTCATCAGTTAATGTTACCTCAGCAGTGTGAGTCAAAATATTTACCTGTCAAAATTATTGAACAAGAATTAGAAAAAAAAAAAGTAAACGTGCTACCATTTGATGCTTGACATTCATATAGAGGAAATTTCTTGACAAGAAAGTATATTGTGTTATAGAGGAGCATAATATTTGCATTTTGCATAATCCAAAATTCCACCAAAATTTCAAATTAAATTAATAAGAAATTCATCCTTTCTCTACAAACTATCATTGTTCCATCTTACACAATGTTTACACATTAAGAAACTAAAACTTTAAGTTCTAACCATATGAAAACAACCCTTTAAACTAGGTAAAGTATTATGAAAAGTAAAGCTATGAACCATAGGAATGCTTATCTTCTACATAATACAAGAAGCACAATTAGAAAGATTATTGAAGAAGCGCATTTGCAACATGAAAAAAACTAGGATATTGATTTCAATGTACAAATAGAATGTAAGTTATAAGTTCAAAGAACAAGGCTTGAATAGAAATAAGGTTATAATGTTGCATACAGCATCAGACGTATCACAGTGAAGTTTTGTTACTGAATCTCCCCTGCCAAGCTCTTCTTTAATCCCATAAGCAATATATGTTTTTGGACCCAAGTCTGGCTTTAGGACATGGGGTGGCAACTTTACAGCAAGGTTGAGAATTCCATCTCGAGGATCACTATACTCTTGAAATGGCAAGCAACGGATAAATTCATCACAATGGCGAGGCAAAAGATCTTCAAACTTGTCAGACGGGGGCCAGTCTTTTAGCTTCAGCATCTCTGGCCAGAGATTTCTATATGTTCTTCCTTGCGTGTAACCCTTGAAGAACGTACGAGTGTTGATTTCTACCTGTGAAGGTTTAGAAGGGTGAATGTTAGTCCACATTCTTGTATTATACATGCATGGAAAACATAGTAAAATGTTGCACTTTAATATTAAGAAGGAATTGGCAATTGAAGCTCATGATATGTGGATTCCAAAGCATAAGAAAAGAACATGATTAATGGAAATCAATAGCTATTGTCCATTTGGATATAAGAGAAATATCACATCGGTACATCACCTCATATGCCTTGTACCTACACAATTATTTAGTTATGTTATTAGAAAATGATATTGTGGGGAAATGTTGGTATTAAAGAACCAAAAGGGGACAATAGAAGCAAACCTCACAACTAGCCAAGCAATCAATGGCCTTCACTTCTGACATATTTGAGCTGATCCCTGGAACCACATTTTCACATAGTGCTCGCCATGTGACCATTGGCTCCCAACTCAGACCTGTCCCCTGGTTAAGAACATCACGAACTATGATTGGTTCACCCTTAGTCCAATGTTTTTGGAAGAGAAATAGCCCTTCATTTATGAGGTCACTTGACAATGGACAGTATAAGTTATTATCATTTGTGCCATCTCTAAAAGCTGCTCTTATCATAGAATTGCAACTTGATACTGCTTCTTTCTGAAGAGTTGTTTGTTCAGTTTTGCAAAAAGTTTTTAGCATGTTACGAGCTTTGGCTTCCAAGTCTGATATCCATCCATTTGGAAACATGCGCTTCAGCTCCAACACAGAGCAACCACAGCCACCCATTTCTTTTGGAGCACATCTAATACTTCCATCACTGTTAGCACTCCATTTGGTAAATATCTCACTATGACCTTTTGAAGTCCTTAAATCACAAGACACTGGTAAAGGATCACCACCATGCATATAATCACAGCCTCTATTCACATATTGAAACTTCAGTTCAGACCGGGGTGATATACTTCCATTGCGTATTTCTTTGCAACAGTTAAGGCAGATTTCAAAGGAACACTTGGGGCAGCTTCGATAAAGGTCAGTAAATGAAGTAGCACAATGGTCACTGATCCAAAAACAAAATAAAAAATTAAAAAAATATATTATAAAATATACATGGAATCAAGCTAGTATAATTGGCAAAGGAATGATATGATACCAATAGATACGTTCATTTTCATCACAAGGAATTTGTGGTATCTCAATTTCAGAACTTGATTTTCCTGGCAAGAGAGATTATTGTTAGTGATGCCTTCAAAGTTAAATAAAAACCCCAAAGCTGAAGCTTAATACCTTGTATTTTAGCTTCAATCTCTTGCTCTTGCCTTTGTTCTTCACAAATTCGTTGTATGAACGGATGGAGCAAGTTAATCGTGTATTGAAGATACTGAACCTTTTCATCATCTCTGATGCTCTTGTTAGATGTCTGAACATAGATATAAAATTAGATGGCAAAATAAAGAATTAAGAATTATACTTATAACTCTATTGTGTAACATTTTCATTTTATGAAAGGAATTTATTTAAGGGTATCTACCAGACAGCACAGAAAACTAAACCTTAATCATTCCTCTTGAACACAAGCAAACATTGCAATTGCAATTCTTTTGGCAAAAGGGACACTCTTGTGCAATATCTTCTATTGACAAATCGGGATACCTGTGTGCAAAATGAGAAATAGTTATTATATTTTGCAAGGTATCTCATAAACTTCATGAACAAATACACACCCTTCCAATGATTATTTAGAAGTAAACTACTATACCATTTCCTGATGCACCACACACAATACATTTTCTGACATTTAGTACAAGGTACATATGCTGCTCTTTCCTTTTTCATGCACTGATGACATCTTCTGGAAGTTTGCCCAGCATCCTGTTAACACAAGTAAACATTAATTAAACTTTGATACAAGGCCCAACCTACCAAAAATATTATGATTAAGTACGAAACTTTTTCAGTATAAGGAGTAAGCATTGAGAAAGACAATCACCTTTACATCATCCATTTTTCTACCTTTGCTTCTGGAATTTGTCTTTGAGGGAACATAAACTTTATCATCTTCCAAATTGTTAATTAAGATATTGTCTTCAAATTTTCTTTTCTTCTTCAATGCAGTAGGAGACTTCTTTGGCTCTAGTCCTTTCCTAAATGGAAGTTCAGTAGGCCTCTTTGAACAAACCATAATATCTTCTTCCCCCATTGACTTTGATTTTATAATATCAAGTTTGTGAGTATCTTGAACCTTTCTCTTCTTTGAAGATCCAAAATCTCTTGGGCGTCTTGGGATTTTGTATGCAAGGTTATCAGTATATTGGTTTGACCGTTCTCCTAGTACAACAGAAAGTTCTATTCCTAGTGCAGTACTGTTCTTTACACAGGACATAGTGTCTTTTTCTCTTGATTTTGGACTCTTATAAGCATATTGATCATTTTGTTTCTTTCGAATTCCAAAGGAATTTGAGTGCCTTAAGAGCTTCAACTTATCATCAGTCTGATGATTTGACTTTTCTTGTCTTGGAAATGCAATTTTCATTCTTCCTGCAGAAAGAACAGTAAATAAATCAAGTAATTGCAAACACCCCATTGTAACATAGATTATCGATAAATATATCAATCATTCAACAATCAACATGCCAATCTTCTATAGTTTCTAGAGTCCGACCAACATACACTGCCAGTATAAAATATCAATTCAAAAACAAATCTTAAGTTCATCACTACCACTTTCATAAGCATGACATAGGAAACCAAGCATCAAAAGTAACCTACTAACCTACCCTTAATATAAACCAAATAAAGCAATATCTGAAAATCCAAATTTTAATTCAGTGTCGATACTGTATTATTGTTCAATTAGATGATGAGATAGACGTGCTAACTTTTTAATCAGTTAAGGAAAAGAATCAGTAACCCTAAAAAAAAAAGGGAAAAAAAATCAGTATGATGTGGTAATATTCATCCTATTTTATATCCAGTTACTTACAACCTTTCAAATCAAGCCAAAAACAAAACAGTTAAGATGAGTTGACTCGAGTCAACTCAACACGTGGCATCCGTTTTATATCCAAGAGCCTAAAATAAAAACCAAAAATAGTTTAAAAAAAAACAACAAACAAACAAACAAACTGGGATTTCAACTGCATTCACGAAAAGGTAGCAGAACAAAGTGCAGATAAACAAGGTTAACTTCTTCACGTGTCTTGATTCTTGAGTGGCACGGGACAAATAAAAAGTAATAATGATCAAAACCAAGATTTCAGAATTAAGCATACAAACAAAGAAAAGAAAAGAAAAGGGTAGGAAGAAAAACAAAGAAAGCCAACCTGATGATTATGAACAAAATCCCAGAGAATGTTGCAGCTGCTTGAAAGTGAAATTCAATATTAAAAATGAGAATGAATGGCACTGTAACTGTGCTAGCAAACAGCAATGGAGAATCTAAAAACATATGAATTTCTTAACCATATAGAGATAAATGACACAATGAAAGAGGTATTTAATGGCAGAAAAAGATAGTACTGGTATATAAGGAAAGCAGGTAACTCATACAAACAGAACACAAAAAGAAAACAATTCATTCACCAATAAATGCGTTTGCCTTTGTTGCGTGTTTAAGAAGAAAGAGACAATTTTCTCGTAATTTAATGATAACGATATTTTCCCATATATTATCTCTACCAAAAAAAAATCTTATCTAATCAAATTCAATTTCTAATGTATGACATAATCACAATTTTAAAATTCTAAAAGATTCTAATATAATGTTGTTTGATATTTTAAATTTTCTGATTTGTAATTTTCTTCGTTATTATGAATTATGAAAATATTTATTCTTTTATGGATATGAAATCTCCCCTATTAAACTTGCATGTGATAAAATTATGTTCAAGATTTTATATTTATCTCTCTCATAATAAGATATTAAATAAAGAAAAAATTATTTAATACTACTACCTGTATATATGAGAGATGTAAAAAACAATATATACATACAATAATTCATAATAAGATATGAAATCTCCCCTATTAAACTTGCATGTGATAAAATTATGTTCAAGATTTTATATTTATCTCTCTCATAATAAGATATTAAACTTTTATGGATATGAAATCTCCCCTATTAAACTTGCATGTGATAAAATTATGTTCAAGATTTTATATTTATCTCTCTCATAATAAGATATTCAATAAAGAATAAATTATTTAATACTACTACCTGTATATATGAGAGATGTAAAAAACAATATATACATACAATAATTAATTATCATGAGCAAATATTTATAACATTTATGTAAAATTTTCTTGTACCCTTTTTAGAAACGACGATTAAGAATTTAAGTAACAACTTTTTCGTGTATTGCAGAGATAAATTTGAAATTTAAATAAAAAATTTAAATATATAAAAAAGCAAAAATTAGATAAAAGATATTTTATTGTTAAATAATGAAAATTATATTCATTAGATAATAATAAATTAAATAAATAAGATTTTTTTCGACAAACAAACATTCACCAAAAAGGATAAAGCAGCTTTTGTATTTTGCCTCAGGCCATGCGTTGGCTTTTATTTTCAATTCATACATATATTCTTTTGTGTTATTTTGTATTATTATTTTTTTGTTTTTTCTATTTTTTTTACACATTTTTGCAATCTTTAATATTTTTTAAATTTTGTAATTTCTCACTTTGCATGTCTTTTTTTTTCCTTTTTATTATTATTATTTTTTTAATTTTGATATTTATCCGGATAAAATTGGGTGGTTACAGTTGTCCCTCTTTACTTAGATTTTACTAGATAATATAAAAAATGAAGGGTCTTCGTATGATTGTAGTAAAATATAAGTAAAGATATGAATTTCAATTTTGTTCAGGACTTGAAATTAGAATTTGATGCAGGTGTCAGGTAGTGAACTTTGAATGCACGTGTCAGATACTAATATAAAATTTCCTTTATCTCTTCTTCCGTTATTCTTTCTTCTCTTTCTTAATTCCTTCGTCTCTTTCCTATTTAACCTAATTTGTCTCTTCCGTGTCTAATTTGACGGATTTTTTAAAATCTTTTGGGATAAATTATCCTTATCTCTATTAAATTATATATTAAATTAAATTCCTTTATCTCTTGCTTGATTTAAATTCTTTTATCTCTTACTTAATTTAGTTTTAATATATTTTATAATTTTTTTTATTGAGAGTATATTTCATAATCTTGACCACATTGACCACAAAGAGTTATTATTGAATTTTAATTATTTCTATTTACTATGTTGATAATTATTATATTTAGATGTTTAATACTTTTTATAATAAATAATTATAAGGTTTAATTACTTATTTATTTTTTGATAAAGAGATTTAATTACGTATTTAGCTCCTATACTTTTACAATCTTTATATTATAGTCCTTATACTTAGAAACTTCTCATTTTAATCCTTATACATATATTTTTTTTATTTGTTTTAGTCTTTATACATATACTTTTTAATCCGTCAGGACTAAATGGATCAAAATGTCAGTTTTGATTTAAATTAACCTCTATTTTTATCAAACATAGATCAGACAACTTGGCATCCTCATTTCAATGCATCACTGTGACAAAACGTATTTCTTTTTTTCAAAAAAGAAATGGGTAGATATATAACTTTTATTTACAAATTCACGGTTGAAATATTCATGCATGCTGGTGTTCAGAAATCGGGATTCTATATATATATCCTCACAAAGGAACTTGCTAGGCTCAGTGAGGAGGGGTACATGACTCACCCCACGAGCTACCTTCCAGACATTAGGTGCACTAAAGCTTGGTTTTCATAGAAGGAGCCAACATCCCAATCCTCAGTTGCAGATGAAAGTGTCATTAAGGCAACAACAATTGATCTCATGCTTGGCCTAAGTTGAGGGTTTTCATGTGTACATGCTTTGGCAAGCTGAGACACCTGTAAGTGAAAAAAATAAAGAGTACAACAAACCTTTAGTTATCATTATCAACTTCCCACTTGATTCATTAGTCCTCTTTACTTTTGCGTTTAATAACACAAGGATTTAGATTAACAATCATTGTAAAAATTTTACATTGACTTCTAAATAAATGATTATTAGTTTAATGGATATACACTCATAGTTTAGTGTGACTTTTAAGGTTGTTAATATCGAAATTAATAAACTTATCACACACGTTTATCTGTGATTGAATGACAGAGTAAAAAAACCTTTACACTATCAGGTCATAAACTTTTTTCTCAATAATTATTGTAAAAATCAACTATTTTACCAGATATAACGATCCATGATTGAATGACAATCTAAAAAATCTATATACTTTCAATGCATTTTAATTAAATTCATTACCTTAAATACCGAGTCAAGAGGGTAGTTGTCACCAAGTCTAGGATCAACAAGTTGACGAATATCTTCTTTTGGGTCGGACAGACCAAGAACTTCTTCAAACTGCATTTCATAAAGCAAGCTAAAATTGAGTAAAGAACTATAAGTGATGAGTTACAACTATTGTTGAGCTAAGAGGGGCCAAGAAAAAACAACCAAGGCGACTAGTCCTTTTGATTCATTCTCAGGTTCGTTTGTCTTGACGATAGCCTCCTTGCCTGATATGAGTTCATAGAGAACAACTCCAAAAGCATATACATCTATTTTGGAGGAAACATCACCGTATTGTGCATATCTACATAAAAATGCTACACTTGGTCAAAATGGTCACGCGGTTCTTGAACCTCAAGTGAATAAAACTATATGCACTTACTAGTACTACCAAAGGATAACTCAATCATACATCTAGTGTACAGTTATATTCATAATAGGTTAGAAACCAGTCCAAAAATTGGAGATACAAAGCAGTACAGAGAAGTGATGAGTAAAATTTTGTGCTTTAAAATATGTAGATCAGCCGAGAAAATAAGTAATAGTAATAGCATGTAGAGTTAGTGAAGTTAAAATGCTCTACAGATTGAAGTTCCCCTAGTATATTTTCAAATTCAGATGCACATGAAATATAATAAAATGAAAGAAGCAGAACATAATTATAGGTGCTACTGATACATAGCTTGAAACTTAGTAGAAAAGGAAAGGATAAGTAGTTCCTTACTCTGGTGGCATATAACCAAATGTACCCACAAGACGTGTATGTAATGAAGAACTACCATACTCAGTCAATTTTGTCAGACCAAAATCTGCAACCTGTGGCAAAAAGTTGGGCTCAGCATGACACCATTCAACTTTTATGGATAAAAAATCTGGAAATGCATTTACAAACCTTTGCACGAAAGTTTTTGTCTATCAAAATGTTTGCTGATTTAATATCTCTATGGATGTAGACAGGAACTGTGTGCTCATGTATGTATTCTAGTCCTCTTGCTGCATCAAGGGCAATTTGAAGTCTAGCTGCCCATGTTAACGGATCCTTCCCTAGAAAGCAACTATATTCAGAGCCTTGAAATCAAAATGATGCCAGCATTCTAAGATCAAGTATTTATAAATAAATTAAAAAAGAAAACCTGAGCCTCGCAAATGTTGACTTAAATTGCCGTTCTCAATATACTCATAAACCAAAAATAAGGAGCCCTCAATACAATATCCTATTAACCGCACCTGCATAGAATATGTTGGCCCAAGGAATCATGTGTAATGCAATATATTTAAATATAAGCACTGAGTACAGGTAACTTGTTTGTTGTTACATAACTAGCATAAGATCCTAGGCACAGCAGGGTTAGTTGAGAATCCTTAACAATAGTTTCATAAACAGATCAGCAGGGCCAAATATATAATTTGTATGCTTCAAAATTTGAATAACATCAACGAAGGGAAAATGTCATACCAAGTTCAAGTGATGGACGTGTGTCAGAACCTTTAATTCTGCAAGGAATTCATTTGATGCTTGCATATCCATCTTTTTAATTGCAGCTTTCTGCAAAAAAAGGAAAATAAAATAAAATCAAGTGCTGGTAATAACTAGAATTTTCCATTTCATATAACAGATCAGTTTTAGACCTGTGTGATCAGACGACTTTGATGAAATAGGATGCAATACAAGAGATAAGTATATTTTAAGCTTAAAGCAAATGTAATGCAAGAAGACAATGGTATGCAATTAGCAGTAAACTAAAGCCCCAAAATGTTTTCACAAGTTTCTTTGACTTCAAATAAGATCAGTTAACGTATGACAAGGTTGGGTGAGTGCATATGCATAATATCTATAGTCTACAGTCTAAACATCGTGACAAACCTCATTCCGAAGCTCAGCATAGTAAACAGATCCAAAGCCACCTCGACCAATTATATTAGCCACACTAAAGCCTTCAGTAGCCTTGTCTAGCTCCTCATATGAGAACTCCACTGACTTGTCCACTGTAATCCCTGTCAACCTTGGAGAAGCAACAACAGAAGATTCTGATACCTTGTCCAAACTGCTTCCACAACCTAAATCCATGTAACAGATGAGACTTATAGTTTTACATTTTTATTAAAAAAAAAAAAACTGAAATCTAGAATTAATATTACAAGTTAAATAAGAGTTTAATTTTAATACACAAATGTAAATATTTTTACATTATCAACCAATTACAAATCACCTTACATACAATTTTTAAAGTAATTGTTACAAAAGTCAATAATTTTACCATACATGGTAATCAATGATTGAATAACAGTGTAAATCAGATGTCACTCAACATTCAAACATCAAAACATGGTGACAAGGTAAGGCAAAGAGAGCTGCTAATAAATCATGTATCTTTGGCAGAACGGTTTGCAGCTAATCATGCATGATAATTGATAAAATAAGAAAGGAATGTTTCAGAATCATTTATATCCACACTTTAAAAAATAGAAGAAATAGCATTAAAACAGAAAGACATACCAATAGCAATACCATGATGGAGTGGACTACACTGATCTTCAGATGCTCCTGGGACTGGGAGAAGGGATACCTCAGCCACTTTCCTTCTTCTGCGTAGTCCAACATATAGAAGAAGTGCCAAAATTAAGACCCCAAGAGCTCCTCCAACAGCTATGCCAGCAATGGCTCCACTAGATATTCCTATTTAAATTTGTATAACAATATTGTCAGCATCTCATAGCAATATAACTCACCATGATTTATGAAGCAGCAGTTTGCACAATGTCCACATCACCTGATCTGCAAAAGGGTAGAGAAAACAGGTACAGGTTCTGGAGTTAGACAGTTCAAGAGACATTATTTTAAAGAGTAAATGTCAAAGCTCAAATCAAATTGGCCAACATAGGATGTAAACTTAGTATAAAATTCAGCTTACCTCAGCTGCATTGGTGGAAAGTTTCCATTTTCATCTGCAAAATAGGATTTAAAATATAAAACATCAGAAAGTAAAATTGTATTTGTATCAGATAGCAACTCTAAATAAATATGAGAGGCTCTGAACTCATTAATGTAGTGCTTTTCCTCTAACAAATGCATTTGTCTCAAATTTGGAATGTCAAGTGATCAGTGGCCACATATGCAATTTGTATTATTTCCTCAAAAGAGTATATAATATTAGATAATGATTCTTACAAATGTTTTGTTACAGTGATATATACATCACTTTTCTGTGGGAAATAGTAGTCTTTACACAGGAGTCTTACACGGTGGGTGAGTCTTTGTGCTTGGACCATTTATGTATAGTAAATGAAAATGGAAATACGTAATTCTAATACAACAAAATTTATGTCAAATATTACTCCCATTCTTTTTTTTATATTTTTCTCACACACTCAATTATTTAAGTCAAGATTTATAATTCATATTAAAAGACTGTCCAAATTCGTGCATTGATTTAAAAAAAAAGGGAAATTAACTAAATTAATTTCAATTGAATATATAAACATGAGAAAAATTGTTGAAGTAGCACAAAATTCATTGTTTGTTTAGATCTTATTTGAGATGGGCATACGAGGTAACTTGTCATATATGTTTAGATTATTTTTTTTTTCACACCAAAAAAATATTAATTTTTTTTAAAGACCACATGTAATGTATCTCAATGAGAGAAAATCTTAATTCAGTCAATAAGATTATTGGGGATGACAAAGTTTTCTCTCATAATATTTAATGTAGTTGTATACTTAATACTTAAATTCAAAATCATTAATTAAAATAGAATAATTTTACTTCAATTGATTTACATGCTTAGTAATTTTATTTTTTTTATCAATGGGAAAGAAATACAAGAGAATAGCAAAAGACAAACTAAGCAGCCCCTTGTAAACGGAGTGCTAAGCATCCGCCACTAATAACAACTGAAGAGGGGAAAGTCAGTGTGTCCAAACAACACATGACCTATAATTATAATATTTCTCGTTCAAAATAATTGAGTTAATTTTGTTATGACGTTCAAAATAAAACTTTAAAAATAATATTAATTCCCGTAATATTCTTTGTGCACGGACGTCAAGTTTCTTTTCATTATATACAAGACTGACTGGTCATAATTAATAACGAAGTTAGCCCAAAAAAGATATGAAGTACTCCTAATTTGGAATTTTATCTCGGACAATTGATCGGGGATTGTTCTAAAGAAACAGCAATAATAGAAATATAATTATATACACACTCACAAAGCTAACTAATAATAAATAATCATAAGAAAGTGACAAATTTTATTGCAAGGCTGACCTATGTCTATTTTTGTTTTCTTCCAAAGATTTTATCTTCGAAATAAATAATTGTCAGAGTTTTACTGTATCTGTCTAATAGTGGTTATTGGTCATGTATTGATCAACAAAATGATCATAAGAAAGTGATAATATAGGAACAAAGTGTGACCTGTATTATTTTGTTTTATAGCCAGATGACTAATCGTCTTTAATAAAATAAAAAATTTCCACATTTTTTTATTTCTGTGGTTAATAGCCGTCAAGATTGATGTTTCCAAATATGGAGGAATATACCGAATCTATTGTATAATCTGTTATTTTTCTTTGCAAAAACTTCACTAATCCTCCACATGAAAAAATAAAATAAAACTTCAGTATTCAACAGAAGGAGCCATGAAAAGGAGGTACACCGCGTTGAGTGTTGACCTCTTGACCGGGTTCTTGTTCTTAATTTATTAGCAAAATGTGATTATGAAACTTCGATTTAATAAGATATAGAGTGTGTAAACAAGAAATCTACTGAAGTTAGTCTAGTGGTGGGAGAATTTGGTGCCAAGAACTGCACTCTCATATTTCTTCTCTCAATGGAATAATATTTGATAGAATCAAATGATTCAATGTTGCATTATGTACCCAATGAATTCGGACGTAGAAATGTCCAGGTTATCGATGTTGAATAACTAATCCAATTTAGGGATTTGTCTCCTCTAGACTGGGGGAGTTACTATAATTTATAGTAAGATACAATCCACTTACTATTATTCATTAAAAAAAATTAATGATTGACATTGTTTTTTAAAATGCATCACTTCGTTTTAAGACTCAGATTCATAAATTTATTATCATTTCCCTAAATACTGCGTTTAATTAGATTGAGTTATTTTTCCCATAATTCTATAGGCAAAATACTACTATTAATATATTAATTCTAAACTTTTTAAAAATTATGTCTTAACCAAACATATAAATACTGAAATACATACATACATAAATAACATATATACATAATACATACAACAGTAATTAATGTAAACAAACCAAATATTTAAACACATCAACCACTATTCAAGCAAAAAAAAAATTGCAAAAATTAACTTTTTTTAAACAGTACAAATTAACTTATTCAATCACTAACAAAGAAAAATAAAAGTCTTATATATTAAAAATAAAAAGTAAATGTCTGCAGGCTAGCCAAAAAACCAATGGATCAAACCCATTAAACTTGCATGAACCACGAGTTAAACAGACTATTTTGCGAGAAACAATGCATATACTCTTTTAATACGAATAAAACTTTAAAATAAAAAAGTAATTGTTGTAAAAATATATAGGCAGTTGAAATTTGTAAAAAAAAAATAACGTAAAAAACTTAATTAATAATTTAAATATTTAAAACACATATTAAAAAAAATAAAATTACATATTTTAAAGAAATATATATATATATATATATATAATAAAAAATATTTCATGAAATGACCTATTTTTAAATATGGAGGCAAAATTTATACATTTATACCTTTACTTTTTTATGTAAAAAGAAAAAAAAAACTATATTTTTTAGGATGATTTGCACCTTTTCATTTCATGTGTAATTTTTTCCTGTCTTCAATAAATCCTTAGCTAATAAGAAAACAAATAATGGGCCAAACTAGAGCCATCCAGTAACAAATTGAAAATGACCTTTACAGTATACACACCTGAATTTTGTACGCTTGAATTTGGTTTACGTCGGTTAATGATGTGCAAGTTTTACAATTTAGTTAATAGAAAAATAATTAATTACTAAAGTAATCAAACAATACAGTTCTACATTTCTACCTTAAATTTTTAAATATGCAGCATATATATACGAGCATTGTAAACAAACAGAAGACAACCTTACTATAGACTCAAAAGATCGCAACAAAAACAATTTAACTAGTAAAATAAAATATTTCATTAGTTGCATAGAATTTGAGATGAACTTAACCCAAAACTTAACACATGAGATAAAGGTTGTTTCTCACTCATATAAACTATTTTAATTATATTTGTAGTGGATGAAGAATCTTTTAACACACCTCTCACCACCAAAAACTAGAAATATGGAGCATGAAATTTGTAAGACTAAATAATGACTTGATAACAAACAATCAATAAGTCTAAGAGAATAAACACACTCTAATATTATTTTAAAATTTTGATTTGAACTTAATTTAACTTCAAAAATTAATTCATTAAATGAGAATTATTTCCTACTTATTTACATTATTTTCACACAGAATCTCTAGTTTAATCAGTAAAATACTACTATCTTTGTCTTTATATATAAAATCTTTTTTACTTTTTTGTTTGTTTCTTTTTATAAGACACTTTTTTAATTATCCGGTGTATTAATTTTTTTTTTCTATAATATCCTTTATTAATTACAGTATTTTTTCTTTAAACATTAATAACTCCTAGTTGAGCAATAATTAAGTAGAGAGAAAAATGAATGTTAATTTTGGAATGAAATAATAATATAAATAATTGATAAATTTAATGTAATTAATTAAATTAATTAATTTTTTTAAAAAGTATGAATTAGTTAAAATGATATTATATATAAAGAAGGAGGTAGAATATATTATTTCATTAGTTGCATGATGCATATTGCTGCTGTTACTAACCTTTAGCCGGCACGAACACGAGTCCATTCCCAGCGCTGAAATCCGAGGTGGGGTTGTACCTGAGCAGCAGCTCCGCCGGCACACCGGATTCCGCCGCAACCCGCTGCAAGCTGTCACCGACGCGAAGCGGGTACGTCATGAAGAGGCCATAATCCTTGGACACTTGTCGGTTCCCGCAGGAGCAGTTGACGGTGACATTGATGCTGACGTTGTCGGGTATCTCGTGAGTCGGGTAGCTGTTGACCCTGCTGACCCAATCCTCGGTGGTGAGGTTCGAGAAGTCAACCTCGGCAATGATCTTGTAGGTGTCGCCGTGTTGGATCGCGTACGAGAAAGTGTGCCCCCAAAACGCACCGTTCAAGCAGTCGCACAAGAAGGGCACGTTGATCCGCGTTTGGTAATGAATCACGTCGGGGCTCTTAACGCTTGGGTTGTACTTTAGAATCTCCGATGTGGGCTTTCCGAAGAGGTTGCTAATGTAAGTGAGGTTTGCTCCTTCCCATATGTAATAGGACGCTAGAGCAAGGTTGCAGCCACTAACACAACTACCTTTGACTCTTGTAATAATCAATAACTGAATTAAGAGAAGGAAAACATATGGTGTTTTTGATTTTCTTTTTGGATTTGTGATCATTTTTTTCTGTATAAGGGAATAGAGGAATTAATGCTGTGAGTGAGGTTGTTATTGATTAGAGCTCATTTGCACAAGGAAGAGGTTTAGGAGCTAAGAGTTTGGTTTATTTTATGAGCAACTTCATTAATTTGTTTTATTATATATATCACCAATATTATTATTGATGTCTAAGTTGTCATCGTCAATATGTTGAACGAGTCTTCTCTCGTTAAATATTCCTTCTTGTTGTTGTTAATGGTGGTGTTATAATTTAATTTTTCTAATTTTTTTGAGATGGTTGCGAGGCTTAATTTAAAATTTGGAGATTACGTGAAGAATGTGACTTCCAATTAGGGTTCGGTTGAAAAGGGATGGAGAGCGACTCCAAATGGACGAATCTTGGATTTTTTTAGGTTTATAAAGGTTATAATATTAATTAATGTTAAATAAAAATTAAGGAATTACGTCACTTTTTATAATGAAATATGGTACAAGCTTTTATTTTATATTTATATTGAAGAAATATTTGTCTTTCTTGTATTTTTTTTTTCTCCACAGGCAACTTTTTACGCGCAAACTTGTTTGACATTAATTGTTGACATTTTTGTCAGCAGAAACCAGAAAGTATAAATAATAGATGTAGTACAAATACTTTTTTTTTATTGACAAATATTAATTTGTTAATTTTATTAGAAATGTTAATGGAAGAGATTTGAATTCATGATTTCTCTCTTCCCTTTCTTCCTTTATCCTTAGTCCCTCACTTTACCAACTACCAAAGCCAACCTTATATCTCTATGTAGTACAAATACTTAATTTCTGTTGAATAAATTTGTTTGAAAATTAAGTCTGGAGGATAAGAAAATGAAGGACTATACACTACAGATCTAAAATTCTAAATTTGACACACGTTCTGATTTTCTTCTTCAGATAAACATTCATGAAGTTTAAATTATTTCCTTGAAGCTTTTGGGACATTTGACTCTTCGTTCAAGAGTCAAGTGTGTGTATATATATTGTCATTCCTGCTCAATTGAAAACAGTTATTTATTTTCCCCTTTTATAATTAAATCTTTATTTTCTTTTTTCCATTTATAATTAAATATTAATTCAATTATTTTAAATAATATTTTTTAACTAATTGTGAACCAATAACTATTTTTTTTCTTGCTTGTTTCGATCTATGGGGTTTTTTTTTTCTTTTTACCTCACATGATTTCTTAAGGTCACATAATACTTTTATGAGTTTATAAAAAGCTCATGAAAAAGAAATAAGTTCAGCGAGGGACTCTTCAGTAGCATATAAAATTTTGAATTTTCTATAGCTTGTACCCACAATATTTAATACTTTTATTAAAACTTTTTAAAATGATAAATCAGCGGTGAAAAATTAGAGACGTGGATCCTCTACGAATATAGGGTTAATTAAGTTTTTAGTTCCTAAACTTTTTCAAAATTTGGTTTTTAGTTCCTAAACTTTAGTTTGACTGGTCAAGGTCTCTAAACTTTTTAAAAATTTGGTTTTTAGTCCATAAACTTTAATTTGACCGGTTAAGATCCTAAACTTTTTAAATATTCGATTTTTAGTCCCTAAACTTTTTAAGAATTCGATTTTTAGTCCCTGAAATCTCATTAATTCAGGAACTAAAAATTGATTTTTTTAAAAACTTTAAGGACTAAAAATCGAATTTTTAAAAAGTTTAGGATTTTGATCGGTCAAAATTTTGTTCAGAACTAAAAATCGAATTTTAAAAAAGTTTAGGGACTAAAAACTTAGTTAACCCTTAATATGATGGTTTGTTAGTTTCTTTTCGTTGTTATTTACTATTGACTGTTATTAAAATTTTGGTGAGAAAATATTTTTTAAATTAATTATGATCATATTCAATTAAGGATAATAAAGCAAAAATGATAGTTAAAAAATATTTTTTAAATTAATTATGATCATATTCAATTAAGGATAATAAAGCAAAAATGATAGTTAAAAAAATAATTTCAGATGTAAGTTTTTTGGAGTAGTGAGATATTTGAGATGATAGTTGAAGAATAGTCTTTCTAAACGTAATTTTTGACAAAGAAAGAAGGAAGGATATTTTCAAGAAATAAAATAGAACTTTATTAGAAAGGAATAATAACGATTATTGACTCTCTTATATTCTGATTTCTGGGCTTTTAATGGTGTACAAAAATGTTGAAGAAAAATAGAGAGCGAAACACGTATGTAAGTGTTTGTCGAGAACGTGCGATTTTGGAAAAACTAAAGAAGGAGAAGCTTCTTTAATATAGAGATATATAGAATGGTGGGTTCCACCTTGGATGTAAAAGTTCTTACTTAACATTCCACGTAAGCCCAAAGATATTTCTTTACGTGGATTGAAGCATGTAGATATTTTTTGCTTTGCAGAGACTATAACCCCCACCATTGTATTCACACGTTTTTTTGGCCTCACAAAAACTAAGATCTTTCTTCAATATACACAAATACTGTTAGCCATGGAATCCTCTGCAACTCTACCACTTTCTCAGCTTCCTTATGTCTACCCTGCAACACCCAGAAGTAACAAAGCTTATCCTTTTTGGCCTTGCAAGCGAAGGAGCTCACAACCTGCAACACGCTTACACTGCAGCAAGATGTTTGTACCTGGTAATTGGTTCATCAATAAAAAAAAAAAAAATTAATATTAGTAACGAAATAATTTATATGTAATTTTTAAAAAATTTGTCTATAAAATAATTTTTGTAACCAATAGTACATTAATATGTACTGTGTTGTGTTATATTGGGATGCAGGATTCGGAGAAGCATCACCAGAAGCAAAGGCTGCTAAAAACCTCCACAATTTCTTCACCTACGTTGCAGTGAAGATTGTTGCTGCTCAGCTTGAGGTTCCTTCTCCTTTTGCTTTTTCCACTCCTACTTATTGGCTTTCTTGCCATTTGTTTATGTGCTCGCTTAATTGTATTCATTCTAATTTCTGCGGCCACTCGTTGAAAATAGACAACTCCCAAGATCTTTTTTTTAACTGAAAAATTCATACAATTTTACACTATCTACAAGCAAATATAGTCTTTGAATGCTTCAAACTTTTTAAGAAAAGCTTATACATTCACGCGGCTCGCTCTTTGAACCTTTCTTATTAACAATCCTTTTAGAGCATGTTTGGAAAAACTTACTTTTTCCAATTTCAGCTGCTTTTCATTAAAAAAAAAAAACTGTTTTTAAAATAAGTTGGATATTTGGGATATAAGCTTAAATTTGTAAAAAGTTTTTTTTTTCTGAAAAATAATCAACCCATCAACCCGATAAGTCAAGAGCAAATCAGGAACGAGTTGACTCACCGGATTATTATTTTTTAAAAAGAAAAATGTGCTACTTATTAGGTTGCTGTCACCGAGACTTACAAGTATGAATACAAACCAGAGGAACTTGTTAATGTTGTGTTACTCGATTTAGTATTGACGTTAATTTCATCGGCTTTGAATTCCGAATTGGTAGAGTGATAATGTTTAACCAAAAAAAAAGAGTGATAATTTTTTTACCAAAAAAAAACGAGTGATAATATGACATTGCATTAATATAATAGTTATTAATAATATCTTAATCTTAATTGGTAGGTACCTAGGGGTTTACTTGTTGATAGGATACCGAGGGAGTTTACTTCAATTGGTTGAGCAGATGTGTGAGTTATTGTAAAACAAAGTAACTATCTTTGATTCCTACTAATCAAAAATATCTTAATTGGTAGGTTGCATTCATAATAATTACGTGCCAGTGATAGTTTTTATTTGATTGATTAGCTTAATTGGTAGGTTGCATTCATTATAATCTTCCCCCCCCTTTTCATTTTTCCCACTCTTCTGCTATTGGTGATATTTAGAGAGATTTAAACCTCCAATATTGTCAATATGATCCAAGGCTAAATAATCTGTATTTCATTCAATACCAAAAAAAAGGCTAAATACTAATAATAATAATAATAATAACAATAATTTGTGATTGGATTTAACTTGATGCACGGTTGTTCAACTTAATTCAGGTTATCGGTATAAAACAGTTTTTTTTTCTAATTTAATGTCCTTTTTTATTAATTAATGCTCTTTTTACCTCTCTAACAATATGTCAATATCATCTGTCAAATAATTATTTCTCTGAGCAGAGCTACAATCCTGAAGCATATGAGGAGCTGATTGAATTCCTGGGTAGACACTCGTTGAATGATGGTGACAAGTTCTGTGCCAGCATGTTCAGAGAATCATCAAGACATAAGAATTTAGGTAAAGACTGTTATCAAACTACCCAATCCTCAATCGGTATCTAATTGCTAATATGAAATATCTAACCAGCAACTTCTTTTGTGTGTGATCATCAAAATCACACGAACTGATGCCGTGTGGTTCTGGCATGTACATGAATAGCCCTACGCATAATGGAGGTGAGTAGATTGTTTTTTATTATTTGATTTTCCATCACCTGTAAACCAGTTCAGATTAAGTACAACTATGTATTATTATAGGTGCGATCAGCATACTGCAAAAATGATTTTGAATGGGACAACTTGAAGCGCCTAGCTTTTAAGGTTTGTAATTCAATGACGTTTTCTTATATGTATTCAGGATGTTGATCCTACTGAAATTTATTCAACTTCCTCTATAATTCAACAATGTTTATAACTCTGCCCTTGTTGTCTTGTAGATGGTCACTGAATCTAACACGAAGCTCATGACGGAATATGTCTTAGAAACCAGTCATGTTGAAACCGAGAAGTGAATAGTCTTGCGGCAATGCATTAGTCCCTTCATTCCCTCTGATCGAACAGGAGCTGGGGCAATGTACCTATTTATATGTACAGGAAAGAACTCGTCTACATGGTTTTCGACCAATTTTATACTCCACTGTTAGCATGGTTATGATTAAAAAAACAGTTAGATCATAAAATGGTTGGGACAAATTCGTGTTACAAATTGATAATCAACAGAATATATTGTTAAACCCTCCATGACTTTTTGGGATACTTGGAGCACCAGAATCGCCTGCTCCTTTACAAATAAGAACATTTCAAGCAGATATATCTTATTCCAAGTCAAATAGTGGTGCTGTTTTCAAGGCTTGGTTCTGAAGACAGCTTTGACCGATTTGTGCGTAATTAATTCTCCTTTATAGTGAAAGCGAAAATACTGTCCAACGATGAAACAAGCAACAAGCATTACCTACAATCCTCAATGTTCAAGGAACGATTTCTTATTTGATAGTTTACGGTTTACACTTAATAATCTCCAACCAACACTAAATTTCAGAAGTAGCACCTTCTTCAATAAGAATAAGATATAGGGTTTATTGTCAATATAGTAACCACAAATATTACATTACAATATTACATTGTATAGCTTGAGGTTTACCAAGCATGGACTATTCATTATAACTTTTCTCCTATGCACCTCTCGTGCCAGAGTAGCCCCTCCATCATCTTATGACCAAATAAGAGGTTGGGCATTCTAGGATAGCGACACAATCAGTTGCATTCTGTTCTATGGACAGAAATCATCAACAATTAAAGATAAAAGCTTCCTCTGTTTTAGACTTAGATACATTTGTCCTATACTCCTATTGTTATGATAAAATCTTCCATTATGCTCCGACCAAGCAGACTTCACAGTTACTGTCGTTCTATAGCTGCAAATGACAGCAAAGAGGTCAAGACAAGGAAAGGCAAGGGTTAGTAGTAATAAGGTTGTCCGCTGCCAAGGAGCTTTGTTTCCAAACCACATGCGCATATGATATTTTTGAAAACACGTTGAAGTTTATCTTCTATCAGATTTGAATCGACACTAAGCAGTATCTGTTGCATCAACACAGCGATGGAGATCACTTGAGGCATGAATTTCACCATTGCTGAAGTATGAATGGGCATATTCTTCTATGTGATCCAACCTGCAATTAGGTGTCATCAGCAGCATATACTTCAAATTTGATCAAGTGAAATTTAAAATTCATCGAATCCATTCATACAGATATTAATAATACAAGTAACCCACAAAAGCATGAAATGACAAGTACAGCCATTGCTCCTTTCATTGGTAAGATTTCCTAACTTCACTACCAGAACCAAAATGGAGTAAGAGGAACTTTTCATCTAAAGCAAACAAGATTTGTGTGAACGACCAAAAAGGCACCCAAAGTAAATTGACACCATAATATAACCGTGAATATACTTTGGTATGAACAGAACAACATCCAGAGGGCAATTACCTATACACGTAGTTCACCATGATCCCTCCACTTTGAGAAAGACCTTTATCTGATCGATCTGCCATCCAGTTTATTCTTTCAACCATCTGTTCCATATTGAGAAGCAAGAAAATAACCCACACAATGTATAAGGAAACTACTGGTTTCAGAATGAAAATACCATTACCAATAACAATGAAGCTTATTGGCTGTAAATTATGGTTGCAAGACATACCGCTCCATTTTGCAAGTGAAAATTTGCTACAGAGTCCAAAGCTTTTCCTCTTTTCTTCTCTTGCAGAAGGTACCTGTGATACCAAAAGAATCCCAAAAGTTTTCTGATTACTTTACCATGACTTATAAATTATACATATAGCAAGCTGCCTAGCTCAATGCTATCCTTCAAAATCATTTCCAACATGGCTTTGTTTTATTTCGCATAATTTGTTTCGGATATTGCAATACCTGGCACATAAATGCATCAAAGGGGGTTTTAATGCTGACAGAAGTTCTGGTGAATGGATCCACTTATAGGATGTAGAAGTAAGCAAGTTGAACATCACATCCATTCCATTTTCTCCTGTAGCAATATCCCTGCATTTCATATTGATATTAGTCACATGATAGTATCCCCATAGACAAATTAGGGAAGCAAATAAAAATTACTATACACATTATTTGTCATCACTAATAGCCATGGTGTGAGCGAGTGATTGCGTAAAGCATTGTTTCTAAAACAATAAAAACAAAGCAATGAAACAGCAGTGTTTAGAGTGAGTGAGTGACAGTGCATAGGGTACATTCAGTGGGACTCCTTCAGTTTCTTTTCATTTAACAATTTAAGCTAATCTAACTTTTCAATTTCTTTGACAAAAAAATGGAAAAAGAAAAGCAAAAAAGAAGAGGAAAAAAAACTGAATCACTGAATGTTGCAGTTCGTATCAATGATATGGAATCACACAAGTTCATGTATGCATCACATGATTCAAAGTCATTTGCGATTCATAACATGATGCGAATTGTGAACTTGCCTAAGCATACCATATTTAATCATACATTTCTAAATTAACAACTATGCATAAAATTTCTAAAAAAAAAATTCAATACATAGGAAACCAATTGGGCTCACAATTAAAGGAGAAACAAAAAAAGAAAGACAAAAAAAATGTAATGCAGCTATTAGGATAGTTCACTTGATGATAATATGAAATTGCAATATAAGTAACCAGTGGTGTTGCCAAAAACTATCCAAGAATATCATAACATAAAATATGAAGATAGAACGGTATGTATCTTACTTAGGTAAACTCATAAGTGCTGCTTCTTCCTCGGGTTTAAGTATATTCTCATAGAAAGTGGAACTGGATCCCTCTGCTTGAGGTTGCGACGAATTGTCTCCGTCAGCAAGCAGTCTTTGAGATGCTAACTTGGATAAAAGCCATGACATGAATCCCGGGATGGGACTGAGAGTTGCAAAGGTCTGCAGCCAAAAATTGATCACCAACCAATGTCAGATGTGAGAGGGCACAAGTAAAATTTATTACATAAGATGTAGCAGTATCCTAGGAAATATGGCATTTATCAAGAAATTGTCGTAAGTCGTAACATCAGTGTCCAACAATTATTGGGATTAAGCATATTACTTTTAGATTGTTCTAGAATGATGAAATGAAGATATCAATTTGAGAGAATAGTCTCTTTGGCATATTGCCATGTGCCTTTAGTTCTATAACACTCTTTTGAGAACAATGACTCCAGAAATCTGCATCTTTGAGAGGAGGGGAAAAGTTTAAAACCTGGGATTTAAAGAATGAAACCATAAAGTTGTATTTAAATACTTGGAAAATCTCCCCATCAAACGTGAAGAGTAAAGGGAAGGCAACACATTTTGTTGTGGACAATACCATTCATATCCAAACCACAAAAATAAAAGGTATGAAACTGAGGTTAAAAAAATAAAAGAAATAAAAAAAAAACCTTAAGATAGAATTATGTTAATTAAATGTTGTGCATTCACAAATTCCATGAATATCACATAATTGATACAATACTTACAGAAATATGTGGCATCTCTCTTTTCACCTGTGTTACGACTCGTTTGATGAGAAATTTTCCTAAGTTGATCCCTGCTAAGCCAGGCTGCAAATTATGCCAAATCAGAAGGGAAAAAAAAAAAAAAAAAAACTATCTCCGTCATTATTATTCTTCAGGGAGTCAGGAGGGGAAGAAACTGACCATAGTATATAAACAGAAATGCAAACAGATCTAAGGTGCTAACATAAATAAAAAACGAACAGAGAAGAAAAGGGGAAAATTAAGAAAATAATAGCAATAAATTCCAGTCAGAGAAAAAGCCCAAGAATAAACAGCTCACTTTTCACTAAGAATGATCATGCTGGACTTCACCATGATATAATTACATAATTAACAATTTTTTGATATATAGTTAAATCTCGACTAGCTGTAACTTTTCATTACTTTTATGATACGCAGCATACCTGAGTTGATGATATAGAGTAGAACAAGGCACATGTTGCCTCACTTTCAGGTATAGGAGGACTATCCCACAAAACTTCCTGTGAAACAAAGAAATATTGTTTCAAAGAAGTTACTGAAAAAGGGTTTGTGTCAGTTGAGTTCAAACAAAATTAACCTGTATAGTCTGAGCAACATCCTTCAGTAGTGCAACTTCAATGAAAATTAGGGGTTCGCCTGAGGAAAACATAAAAGATGACCATGTAACATAGTTTAATACACTTGAAACTTTAAGAATCTTCTAGAAATTAGACAGCAATTATGTGAATTGCTCGAGCTTGATATTTATAAGAATAAATACATTCTGCATTTACAAGAATAATAATAAAGAATTAAACTATTTCCTATGATTCTAACTTTCCAATGATACATTAACTCCTTTAATTCCCAATGACATATTAATCACTATCAGTATTTTTAAACAACATATTTGAGAACAGGTATACAACTACAATATTTTAAACCACTGAAATACATTGGATCACATAGGGTCAAATCAATCATGTGCTTAGTGTAGACTATAGAAAGTAGTAGCACCAAATTTAATTTTTCAAGCTACTTGGTATGAGAATAATGAAATTCCACTGTACTGCCTACGTAATATAATCACCTAGAAAGCAAATTGCCATTACTAACTTTCTGAGCTAATACAGACTCATAATATTGACTAGAGGCGAAAACAATGGCCGCAAGGATGTTGATTATAGCACCAATATAAATTATAAAATTGTGAAGGGTAGAGAATTATCTTTCAGTAACCAAGTGTTAGAAGAACTGCTGACCAGGAATAGCTGGATGTAAATATCCAAAACAACGACGGCCAATTCCCAGTCTTCTCTTAAGATCTAGAAGGTTGCTAATAGGGTGCACGGCCTACACAAGATATCAAAGATTATGCATACAGTTGAAGACCAGAGCTACATTGAATGACAATTCAAGAAAAAAGGAGAAAAGTACTTCATAAGCAACAATTTTCTCCAGCAAAGAAGCAGGATCATCCCATGTAATCTGGTGAAGCTCTAAGGCAGCAGGACTAAGCCACGTAATAAATTTTTCCTTTAAATAAGAATCCAATGCTCTCAGAGATGCAATATTTTCCTCTCTGTGGAATGGAAGAATTGAATCATCATACTCAAAATTTCAGGAAAGCAGGTTGAACCCTTGTTCTTGTCGTATCTTTCTTTCATCCTTTTCCCCAGGAATGTTATGAACTGTAGGTATCTACAATTCATACTTTTATAAATTTATTTTATGGTCCTCATAGCAAAAAACCTTGTGCAGACGATTGTAGGACAATCAGTATCTGAATTCTCTAACATAGAATCCACTAAATGTTAAAGAGGAAACAAGGAACTAAGATTTCTTTTATTTGCTCCTGCTGTCCATGTAAGATAAGGAAATTAAAGGAAACAGAAACAGAAAAATTTGTTCAAAATAAAATCGTGTAGCATCAGCCATAAACTTACGCGAGAATAGATAGGATATCTTCTCGAAGAATGGATAAGGTCCTCAACCCTCCAGGATGAGTGTTGAGACGCTCAAAGAGAACTTCATAAACTGGCTGAAGGGCATGCCTCAAATTCCTCTCAATGCGATAGAACGAAGAAAACAAAACTTCATCTTCAGATCCACCCACTTGAGCTTTGTCTGCCAACCCAGTCACTTTTTTCACACCACAGTTTTGAAAGATATAATGCAAAGAGTTACACACACGATGCACACATACACGCGCACACACCTTAAAATCACTCACCAGAAGGAAGTTCAAGTCCAAGGTACTGCTTTATCAGCTCACGCACTTGTGATCTATTGAGATCATACTCTCTAGCAAGGACAAGGAGCAAACTGCGACGATTCTCATGGGAAAGACTAAAATAACCCTACATTATCACCAGCTTATGGAAATGAAATAATCAATGATACCAAAAGAATCGAATTAAGAAAGCTTCACTGCATTAAAATCTAATATCAGACTACCTCCGAGAAGTTATTAAGCACATCATCTAGAACTTCTGTTTTGTTCATTGATATGGCAGAGTGCATTGAGGCACGGACACGCTTAAACTCTCTATGAATAAGTCAAAACAACAAATAAATAAAAGAAAAAAAAAATTGAGCATGCAAATTCCAATTCCAAGTATACGAAACCAAAACAAATAAATAAATTAAATAATAGAAATAACTATGAACCTCTCGGTGCTGCCGGAGTCATTAGGCGCTGAATTTCCATCACCTGGTGATCCATTTTCGCGGGAATTCTGCTGCTGCATTTGACTCGTCGCGTTCTGTTGTGCATTCATCACAATCGAAGGAACAATAAGTCAACAGGAATCAAATTCAAAGCGAATTCACACAAAAATAGAATCAATTTGCTAGAAAAATTGAATGAAAACAAAGTGCATGGAGTCAAATCTGCACCGAAAAATCACGCGAAATTCAAAGGTGCGATGAACAGAATTAGAAGTGCGAGATTACTCACAGTTAGAGGGAGAGGAGAGAGAGAAAGGTTGGTACGATCGTTTGGCTTCATTCTGGCGCGCATCAAAATGGACAAAGCTTTTTTGTTCATCTTTTTTTCCCGTATTTATTTGCTGAAAGAATGTGCGTTCGAAAATCAAAATCAATAAACTGTGCAGTCAATCAACTTTGCTTTCTGCTTTTGGATCGTGCGTTACATCGTTGTTTGGCAACAACCTCTACTATTTTTGTTTCCACGTTCTTACTCCGAGCGAGTGTTGCTTGCAAGCCACATAAATATTTGTTTATTTATTTATTTATTTTTTGGGTCAACGTCTCATGTGGATTGCGTGTAGTTCTGCACTGCAGATTTCCAGGTTCTGACCCAATTCAAGTTTGGGCCCAAAATATAAACTAATTGGACTCTTTATTTTTGAGTCAGCTAAATTGGACTTCTAACAAATAGGAAAATTGAAAGGAAAATTGTAGCCAGTATATATTTCACGAAAGGTGATCGTGTTCAAGTTTTGTAAGATTATTGTAAGTGACAAATTTTCTTTTCGAATATTTTATATAACTGTATATTTAGTATTTAAAATTATTAATTAAACTAGAATAATCTTATATTAGTAAATTCACCACTCAGTAACTAGATTTTGTGTGGAAATATGGTCAAATCAAACATGTCACGTTATGTCATTATTCCTGATTAGTGACTTCTGAGTTCTGACAGTGTCATATGTTTATTTTTCTATTTAAGCAGGTTTCTATGTTGTTTTGTAATGAACAATTCGCTGCTAATGATGTCCTTCCATCTTAATAAATGATAAAAGCAAAATTCCCAAAGAGATAGAACAAAAACACCGAATACGATCAGGGACCAAGGAAATTCAGTTGGGAAGCATTACCGCTAGGAAAATTTAAAAGTCCAAAATAAATGTCGTTGGTAATCTTTTTTTTTGGCCAAAGGTACAAAAGTTTTATGGTCAAAACTCTCTTTTCTTTCCTTGGGCATCTTTTGTCGTTAGTTGTTAACTCGATTTAAATTAATCGAATTTTAAATTAAGAATTCCAGACATGAAGGACTTTAAGGATATAAGAAAAAGAGATGAATTTTTTTTTTTGGGTAGGTTTACCCCCCATTGACATCATCTAGCTAGCACGGTAGCTATTTAAAACTTGCAATATGAATCTTTCTCTAAAAATAAAGTATCAGTATTTTCTTTTGAAAAAAAATAAAATAAAAGAGAGAGATGGACTAAGCCGTAAAAAAAAAACAACTAAACCATCACCAAACAATATTGATTTTACCATGTTTTAAATTTATAATATAATTAAATATTTTTATTTCTGGCGTATAAAATTTTTTTTGGCATATAATGTTTTTACTTTATTGTTACAAAAAAAAGTTGCATGGCATTTATTCCTTGATTTATTCGTTTACTTGGATTGATTCCTTTCAAGTAAGGAAGGGTCTTTCGACTTTTATGTTTCAACCATTTGATTTTATCTTCATTCTAGTTGCTACTTTTTTTTCTTTTCTGGCTAAAAATGATCATTAATTAAAAAAATATAAACATAAATAAAGTATAAATTTAAAATTAATATATTAACAGCATAAAATTTTTTTACATTGTCATATAATTATGAATTATTAATTATATAATTAAACATTATTGACTTTTATAATAATTATTTTAAGATGTTAAATAAATTATTTAATTAATTAATTATGCAAATTATGCAAATTAGTATTAATCAACTATTAGAAATTATTCTTTAATCATTAATATATTAATTATAATCAATAATTATAATTTCAATACCAAACTAATTAATGAACATTATATTAGTATTGGACTTTTCTTTAGAATATGTAATGGGTTGGACTATTTAATTTATGTTCAATGAGAAGTACCTTAATTTGGTAAGTTGCTTAGTTATTGTCTTACTGGACCATTAATACATTGAGATAATACAAGAATCAACCGTGTAAGTTACTTAATTATTGTCTTACTGGATCATTACATAATTAATCACATTCATTATAGGCTAATAAACGATTGGTTTAAGCTTTAGATTTTTTTTTTTTATCAGTTAAGCTTTAGATGTTTGATTCTACTTAAACAACATCTCGAATTTAAATTAAGTCTTTTTGGAAGAGTTAGTCCTATTATACTGGTAAATGTTTTCGTTCTGATTCGAATAAAAGTACCTCTCATAAAAAAAAATACTTGTAATTTATATCAAAAATATTTACTATGAATGAATCAATGATATTAAACTAGAGAAGGGGGGAAATCATGCAAAAATTATCGAGGGAAGAGAATAAAGAGAAAACGTTCTTTATTCTCACGCAAGTTCCTCAGCCAACGCCACTGAGTCAGTCACAGAAATATGCTAGCTAGCATGTGCGTTACTGTAAATATGTATGTATCTTACTTATAATCTAAGAAAATGACAAATGGATGTGGATAGGTCACAACTAGCTAGCTGGGAGCAGATTCTTTGCTTTTGTTTTCATCCATAATTGAGATTAAAAATGGAATACTTGAAACAAAAAAGCACCATGAATTCCAATTTTAAAAAAAAAATCTATAAACACCCTAATGCTAGCTAGTCTATACTTGAAGAGAGAAAGAATATTATAAAAGAAAGAGAAATAGTACATGTGATAGAAAAAATAAAGAGAAATGAAGAATATTAATAGAGTATTTCTCACGTTGGAGTAGTGTTTTAATTAATTCCCTCGCCCCTCCTTTATAGTTTGTGAAGTCGTTAATGGTGTCTCATTCAATACTCTACATAGTGTTCAGTTTCCTGCAAAGATGGCAATGTGATATGTCATGACTCATGTCTTGGTCTTTGCTCTCAAATTTTTTAGGTTGCTGCCATTCAATATACAAAACTGATACACCACGACGCGTTGACCTCTCCTCTCGCGTGTAATGTATGTTGCTTCCACCGTAATCTGTGTGATTGAAGAATCTCTATTTTGATTCCAAAGGTGTTGGACTTATATCCTGATTTAAGCAAATTAATTGCAACGTTCCAATGCCATCTCACCAATAGGGCCAGGGACGTACGTCATTTTACAGCGTGATAGTTTTTTTGTAAAATGCTTCATGGACAACCGGTGCTACTCTTCATCTACAGAGTAAAAAAAATGAAAAATATAGAATATTATTGACAATACATATAATGATTGTTAATTAATCTCATAAGTTTTCTTGAATTAAAATTACTTAAATTTTATTTAAGATCAAATATGTTGCAAGATAATTTGAATGGATTAATCATATTATCTAATAAGTAAAATATTAGAATTATTTTATTATAAAATTACAATAAATGATTTCATTGCCCCCAAAATTTCTAGACATGACCTTGATCAAAATTTAAAATTAAACAAATAAAACTCAAATGAAGATACATTAAGATTATGATAATATTAAAACTTAGTTTATTATAATTCTTATATATAAATCTTTTCATTTAAATTTTAAAGGCTGAATTGGGTGTTGAAAAGACAATTAACTCTCCGATTTATTAGTCGTTATTGTTGAGCACGGTTACTTATTATGTTGAGTGCTTTCGATAATATCATTATTCTATGTGAAACATCATTATTTAGGATTCTAATTGTTGGCTCCAGGTTATTATGAAAAACCTTGTTAACGAGGCATAAACTATATTGTTGGCCATGCATTGTTTAGAACCTATAACTAGTAAATTGTTGCTTTTATGCTGGGATCATTGTTTAGTAACCCTAACCAGCATCACCCTTTACTAAATCCACAAGGGCTTGACTTGTTGGTAGAAAATTTAGGTAATATATATGAAGTTATAAAATCTAACATTAGTGTTGCTATTGTAGAAAAAAAAATCTTAATGCACATTTATTTTTGCATTAATTAGATGTAATGTCTGTTTATTTCAAAATTAACTTGGCTTAGTAAACGTGTCTTTGAAAATATTTTTAACTTAGTTTCTACTTCTAATTGATTTGATTAATTTAAAAATCTGATTATCAAAGTAATATTATTTGATAAAAAATTTATTTTAATGGTTTATAGTAATTTTAAAAGACTAATTCATATAATGTTTAAAATTATATACTTTTATATTGTTTTTACCAATACTATCTCGGGATAAAATATATTTTTAATCTTTCAAAACAATTTGAAATTTGATTTTAGCCCTAATAAAAATTTAAATATTTTTAATCCTTACATTTATAAAATATAATATGATTTTAGTTTCTCATGAGTGATAAAAGACTAAAAATACGTGTTTCTATTAAAATGTAGATTAAAAATATATTCAACTTTTATAAGAATAAATCTGAATTCCAAAATATTTTGATAGTCCAAAAATATATTTTACTCACTATCTTATTATAATTTCTTCTTTATTATTTTATGTAATTTTTTATTATTATCAAACAATTTAACTTGGCGAGAGCGGTTACAGAATTGGCTTTTTTACAAAGGAGTGACGACATGGCTTCTTTTTTTTTTTTCTGTGAAAGAAAAATTGTGACGACATGGCTAATTAGTGGGATTGTGTATTATATGAAGGAATCTATGATACTAATGATTTTTTTTTTTCTGTGAAAGAAAAATTGTGACGACATGGCTAATTAGTGGGATTGTGTATTATATGAAGGAATCTATGATACTAATGATAGGTCTCGGGCAATCGGGCACCCCTCATTTCCTCCACCATCTAATCTAAAATCAAATTATAAGTAATTTCTTGCTACGTACCAATATTGGTCCCATAGTCCCATGGGATGATGGGAACACTCTTCACAAGTTTTTTAATTCTCTCGTTACATTCATATTCCTTTTCATGTTTACTTTCCACGCCATCGGTCTTATTATTATTATTATTATTATTATTATTATTATTATTATTATTATTATTATTTTGCCAAAAGTTTTGGTTTTAATAAAGTTTTGCTTCCTTTATATGTAAAAGTTAACCGATTAATTTCCAAATAAAACATATATTCCCTCGGTCATGTATAAAGACCCTTTTAACTAATTCATACTTTTTTAAAAAAATTAATTAATTTAGTTAATAACATTAAATATATTAATAATTTGTATCACTCTTCTAAAATTATTTTTAATACTTATGAAATTAATCATCTTTTTATTTTTACTTAATTGCTTCTTACCTAATTGCTCTCCAATCCTAATAAAAGAGAAAAAATTTATTTCATTAATTTTCAACCTTTATTTATTTTTTGCTAAAAACTTGTTAATTAATTAAGAATATTTAAGAAAAATAATTAATACAAAATATAATTAAAGAACAATCTTATAAAAAAAATTGAAAAGAATCTTATATAAGTACGGAGTGAGTATATGTTTGTCTCTCTTCACTAACTATTTAACCGTTGTAACCTCCAACTAATTTAACTATCAGCTAACCATAATTTTCTTTGGGTGCAAGAAAAATTTAAATTAGAAAATAACATTTCTTTGCAAAATATCAATTTTAGTGACAATTTATAATAGAATTTACATACAGTATATTACTAGGAAAAATCTGACTTGACCACATATATCAACCCTTTTCGCTGTCTGCTAACCTAATATATCTAATAAATTAACTTTTGTCTAAGTATATAAACTATATTCGTATCGATGAATTTAGATATTGAATGAAACACAATACAGATTCTTTCTCAAATTCTCGAGCAACTTGTTTTTGTACAGCTTAGAATTCTGTTAATAACTAAAAGCATTCATTTCCTTGTACAAACAAGGGATAAATAAGTTTAGCTCGTACATCAAAAGTCAATATTGGTCTTAATAAATCCCTTTCTGTCAAAATAAAAAAAGTCAATACTGGTAAGTTATTGTGAAATTGAAAATAATTAATACTTATTTTATATAAGTAATTATTATTTTCAATTTGATAATCATTATAATATTTTTTCGTTCACATGCACCGTGTTAATCCGAATTAATTGGTGTAAATTAATATGTTTGAACGAATTTTTTTTACTATACTTAATGTAATATTTTTTTATATTATATACATCAAATATATGACACTTCAAATTTGTAAATTATTATCTTTTACGTCAATCATAAAATTTATTTTTTAATGTTTAATAATTACTAATATAAAAAAAATTAATAACTTTACATTATTTAAATCATATGCATAGACTAAATAAATATGACAAGTGCGACTAGTAAGTTAAGATATATGATTAATAATACTAATAAAATCACGTATAGTCAATAAATAATTGAGTTATTTAAACATGATAATTAAAATTTAACTTTTGATATATAAAAAAAGGTTTAATATCCAATTTGATCCCTTTATTTATTTAAAATACTTAATTAGATCCCTTATTTATGTTGATGAAATTTATATTTTTAAAAAGTTAGTATGAGAGCTGACGCGTTATATCCTGATTAAAAAAAATGTATGCACGTTAATAAAAGCATGCAAAGTTAGAAATCACGATGATTCAAAAGTCGAAATAAGTTCAACCATCATTTTCATCAACGCGCTAACTACTACAGTGCTACTCTCAAATCAAAACCTGTCTCAGTTTCGATCTGGCATCACTGCAATCACAACTAAGGTAGTGTCAAATTTATGTACAATGTCTCTCGCAAGGACAAATGTTTGGCATTTTTCTACAAAAATAATAAGGGCATTGAAGATTAGTATAGATTATTGTTCGAGGAATGTACCAAAAATATATAGTAT
Organism: Pueraria montana var. lobata; assembly: GCA_026413185.1. Lineage (NCBI taxonomy): Eukaryota > Viridiplantae > Streptophyta > Magnoliopsida > Fabales > Fabaceae > Pueraria > Pueraria montana. Next base: position 14,384,572 of record CM048656.1, read on the forward strand.
GAAAAGTTTAGTTTAAAAAAAATTAAATACGATTTTGGTTCTTAAATTTAGCATCTATTTTTTTTAGTCTCCAGATTAAAATTTGTATCTTTTAATCTTTTAAATTTGTGAAATATTTTTATTAATCCCTCTTAACTGAATTTTGGTGGTTTAGATACATAATTTGTGACAGTTTTTTTTATCATATGAGGGACTAAAAAAAATATTTCACAAATTTGAAAACTAAAAAAAATGTAAATTTTAATTTGAGAGACTAAAAAAGATAGATCTCTAAATTTGACGGACTAAAAATATATTTAATCCTTTAAAAAAATATTGTTTGAGAATGTACCAAAAAAATGATTTTTTTTATTATAATAGTATGCAAAGTTTTTAGTATATAACAACTAATAGTATGAAAAGTCTAGTTTAATTTTTTTTTAGTATGTATGCCAATAGTTTGATAGTTTGATACACTATGCTCATATTTGATGTACTGGTACAACGTAAAAAATGATGTACTAATATATCGATCTTATATATATTTTTTATACTAAAATTTATCTATTAGTATAAGAGTTTTTAGTAAAAAAAAAAAAAGTTTAATAGTCATGCACGTACTAATAGTGTAAAACTGTCCATGATAAATTATTATCATAACTTTTAAGGTTTAGTGATAATTTGGATAATTTACATTGACAATATAAGTAAAATAGTTTTATACTATTATTCAATTATAAACTATCATGTATGTCAAGTTTATTGACTTTTACACTAATTACCTTAAAAGTTATGATTTTTTTTTTTAATCAGCCAAGAAATGCATATATTAAGGTGGGTACCAGAAGTACCATAAGAGTAACAGAGTTATACAGAAAATAAACTTGGTTAGTAGGTATTTAAACTCGAAGATCAATTTCAAGCTTACTCATTGAATACATGGTTTTATTATTGTCGCATATGATCCTAAACTTTTATGGCAATTGAAAGATTACGGTGGTTTACATTCTTTATTCACATTTTTTTCATGGAGCAGGCTGTATAATGATCAAATGTAACTTTCTTAAATAGAGTTTTCATGACATGTTTTGTTTCATTACTCCGATACAATTTGAAGTTAATCTTGATAAGTTTGAATTTTAGAAATTAGATATGATATATTTTGAGAATATGTGTTTGGTAAGTCATTCTAGTAGTTTATAAGTTATTTAAATTAATTTATAAGTTAGTTTGATTAAAATAAATTTGTTTGATACATGTGTTTATTTTAGTAGCTTCTAGTTTAAGTTACTTCAACTAGCCAATAAGTTACTAGTTTTTTTTTTCATTTTTTCTCTTCACTAATTGTTTAAAATATCTTTTTTTATCAAACTTAGAAATCAAATAACTAAGTATGTCTTTTTATATAATTTTACATTTATCAGTTAACTTATTAGTTAATCTTACTAATTATTTTTCAACTCATTGCTTAGTGTGTTTGGTAAGTCACTCGAGTAGTTAATAAGCCACTTTGAATAGTTTATAAGTTGTGTGCTTAGTAAAATTAAGGGTTAATTATGTTTTTGGTCCCTGAACTTTTTCGAGTTTTCACTTTTAGTCCCTAAACAAATTTTTTACTTATCTTAGTCCTTTAACTTTTTTTCTTTCAATATTTTTAGTTCTTTAACTTTTCTCAATTTTTGTTTTTAGTCCCTAAACAAATATTTGACCCTTCTTAGTCCCTGAATTTTTTTTCCTTCAATGTTTTTAATCCTTAAATAAATATTTGACCGGTCATACATAGTCCCCGAACTTTTTTTCCATCAATATTTTTAGTCCTTCAGGGACTTTTTATGGTAGAGACTAAAAACATTGAAGGAAAAAAAAGTTCAGGGACTAAGACCGGTCAAATATTTGTTTAGGGACTAAAAACATTGAAAGAAAAAAAGTTCAGGGACTAAGACTGGTCAAATATTTATTTAGGGACTAAAAACAAATATTGAGAAAAGTTGAGGGACTAAAAACATTGAAGAAAAAAAGTTCAGGTACTAAGACCAATCAAAATTTTGTTTAGGAACTAAAAGTAAAAATTAAAAAAAGTTCAGGAATCAAAAACATAATTAACTCTAAAATTAACTTAGTTTATAAGCTATAACGATGGTTATAGCAATGACAATGACTATGATGGTTGATTCATAGTTTTAGCTATAATTATGGTGACAATAATTGTGATTATCTAGTGGTGAATAATAGTGATAATGTTAATATGTAAATATTTTGAAAGAGATAATGAACCTAATTAATTACAACTTAAAACAACAATTTATGTCTAATTACAAATTAACACAAAAATGCTTTAAAAAATTTTGAGTTAAAAACTAATTCAAACTTTATTTACCCAAATCATATTTCGTTTTAAAATTTTATTTGAAAACTAAAATTTAAAATTACCTCGAACAATCCCTTTTTTTTTTTTTTGGTACATCCTCGAACAATCCTTTAAATATATAGTTTAGATTCAGAAAGTAAAGTTCAAAGTTATAAAAAAAATTTGGGAGTATAACAAGTTGAGAAAGTCAAGATTAAAAAAAAGGAAAATTTAACAAAAAAAAAAGAAAAAATTAAAAGGAAATAATAATTAAAATCAATAATTTAAAATTTAAAAATATAAAAAATTAATAAATATCAAATAAAAGTAAAATATATCCTTATAAAAATATATTATATGAAAAAAGTAAAGTAATAAATATCCATATATTCAAGAGTCAAAACTTAAATTTATAATATTAGATTTATTATTAATGATCATTTAATATCCTCCCATGACTGACCTATGAGTTAAAATCTCACTTTTTTTTATCGGCCAAATGTTAGTTGTTAATATGTTAGTTTTTGTTAGTTGGAGGATTCAAATCCACAATTTATCCCTCATTCCCTTTTTTCCTTCACCATCAAACCAACCTTATAACTCCGAGTTAAAGTCTCACTTAATATCGAAAATATCCAAATTCAAATGGAATGATAATGTAAATTAACTATTAAATATTTATAGCTCACTTTTATATGTATTAGGGGAAAATAAAAGAAAAATGATGAAAATTAAATAGTAAAAGAGCATGTACAACTATTTTGAAATTGGAATTTATATTTAGTTAATGGGATGATTATTTTAAATACAGTTAAAACATAATATTGATGTAATTTTGTAATAATTAGTTAAGGATTAAATCGTTGTTATAATTAAAATGAAAAAATAGTTAAAATCAATAACTTAAAATTTTAAAAATATAAAAATAAAATATTAAATAGAAGTAAAATATATCCCTATAAAAATATATTATAAAAAAAGTAAATTAAAAAATATCCTTTATATTCACCAAAAAAAATTCCTTATATTCAAGAGTCAAAACTTAAATTTATAATATAAGACCTATTAATAATGATCATTTAATATCCTCCCATGACTGACCTAGAGTTTAAATCTCACTTAATGTTGTAGATATCCAAATTCAAATGGAATGGTTATGTAAATTAGCAATTAAATATTTATATTCACCTTTATATGTATCGGGGAAAAGTAATGCCTCTTTATATATGTTTTTAAAAAATAAAAATAAAGACAGGTGATGAAAATTAAATAGGAAAAGAGAATGTATAATTAAATAGGATAAGATATTACAATCGATTATAATACACAAGAATTATTAACTAACTAGATGGTAGCCGCAGTCAAAAAAAAAAAAAAAAAAACTAGATGGTAGCCTGCTCAGTTTGCGATGTCCATGTAACTAACTATATTAAGCTTATTTAAATAAACTACTTTCATTAAAGAAATTTAATCACTAATTCAAATATTTGAAACTTTCACATTTTAAATTTTATATAGTATAAACAGGCTCTAACACATGAGACTTTGCCAATTAGGACGCTCGATGGCTGCGGGCTGCCCATATGCTTACATCAAATGATTAAAATCTGATAACAGTTAAAACAAACCCTTAAATATTTATCATCATCATTCCCTTAAATTTCATATTACGTGCAGACCGGGATTATTTACATTCTCATCTTACATTAATACACATCCAATTCTCTTACATTTTTTTTTCACGGAGACATATAGTTCCTCCGATCTTTTTTATAAGAAATAAAATGGTGTTTTTTTTGTCTTAATTATAATAAACATAGACCCACTTTAAGATGTATTAATTATTAGTTTTTTTTTTACTCTTTATCTTGTGAAATCCATTAATGAGACACCTACTCATTTCTCATGCATTTATTGATCTATTAATAATAGAAGTTACACTTATTGGTAGAGGTACAATATCATTAATGTAACCACTACTTAAACCAATCAATTTAAGAAATACTTTTGAAATAAAATTAAAATTTATGATATTATTAATTATAACTAATTAACTTAATTATTTTTATTGGTCTTGATGATTTAGTAATTTATTTCTTATATAAAGGAGAGGAGAGAATACTACTTATTTATGGTTGATTTTCAAGTTTCAACTACACATGATTGCAATTTTAATTAAAATTAATCTAATAATATTTTTCCATATTTATCCAAATTATTACAATTAATCTTCTTCATATCCCCGTAGGGTACGTGAGAGAGATGTGACTCGAAGAGGGAGAAAAAAAAAACTACAAAAGTGGTATGAAGAGAAACTACATGGAAAGCTGAAATGACAGAGTTTGGAGGGTAAAAGCCCGAAAGGTGTAGAATGAGAATGTGGAAACGGAACTCAGAAAATCCAAAACCCCAGAGGGGAAAAAAGGTGTAGGACCCACCTTGACTGCACCCATTTCACATTATTATTTTTCGTTTATTTCTATATTATTAGTACTTACGTAGTTTTATAGTATTTTATCCTAAGATGATGATTATTATTTTTTTCTCTTGTTTGTTATTCTCGCCGACACACACTCAACTCAACACTCTCGTGCTGCTTTTGCTTATTCTCTCTCTTCATTACACCAAGCTTCGAATCTCCAATATCTGTCCCTTTCTTTAATGGCCTTGCCTTGTACAACCAGTCGCGATCTGAAACTCAACTACTACGGTACTATTACTACTTCTATCCCCATTCTCCTCTTCTTCTTCTTCTTCTTCTTCTTCTTCTTTTCAATCTCTTTCGCCTCCATGATACTCTGCATGTGCCTCTCCGCACCTGAACCACGCTTCTGACCCCAATGGCTCGTCCTCGTTTCCCTGTTTCACTCCTTCTCTCTTTGCTCTTCGTTGCTCTTCCTCTTTCCCTTGCCACCACTGACCCTTCTGATGGTAATATATTAATATTTTTATTCCTTTTTTTTTTAGTGATCATTCTGTGGTTGATTGATGTAGTCGGTGTTGAATGTTGTAATGTGTTTGGTTTTGAGAAAAAGTTTGGATTTTGTGTTCAGGGCATTGGGTTTTGGGGGTTTGATTTTGTTTTGTTAACTCTGGGTGAATAGGGGAGTGTTATAATGCAAATAATGAAGTTATGGGTGGGTGCTTTTTCATTCAAAACATGGTCTTTTTTTGCTCTCTGTTGGTAGTTTTTATTGTTGTTTTTTTTCTGTTGCAGTTCAAGCTCTTGAGGTCATGTACAATGCGTTGAGTAGTCCAACTCAGCTAACGGGTTGGAAAATCGGTGGTGGTGATCCTTGTGGAGAGTCATGGAAAGGGGTAACGTGTGAGGGATCAGCCGTTGTTTCCATGTAAGAGATTCACTTGTTATTGCACATTTCTGATTTATTTATATATTTATTTGTTTGTTTTTTAACAGTGTGTTTGTGATCAAGATTTTAAATTGTGGTCGCGGTTTTATCGCAATGGGTAATTGCAGACAAACGTGGCTGATTGCAATCACCGCGAGTCTAAAAACCTTGACGTTGTGGCTGAAATCGCGGTTGCTGACCGTGTTTTAAAACCTTGTTTGTGGTTGAGAAAACTAACTGATCTCTCTGTTGTGATGCTGGATAGTGAGCTCTCAGGTTTAGGACTCGATGGGACTCTGGGGTACCTGCTTTCGGATCTTATGTCACTCAGAAAGCTGTGAGATAATTTTACTCTGTTATTTTGTGCTACACTACGCATGATCTTTAATATATGCTGGTAACTGGTTATTGATTTTTTATTTTTGTGTTTTTCTAGTGACTTAAGTGACAACAAGATCCATGATACAATTCCCTACCAGTTGCCGCCGAATCTTACAAGCCTGTAATGTTTGCCTACAATTACACGCTCATTTCATTTCTTGATCATTTTCAATTTGCTACTTTATTTGAAATGTTAATTTTTTTTTTCTGTTGATGAACTGTGTCATTGCTTTTCAATTGGGACAATCAGGAATTTTGCAAAAAATAATTTATCTGGAAATCTTCCTTATTCCATTTCTGCCATGGCTTCACTCAATTATTTGTGAGTTTCTTTTGAATGTACACATTTTTATTTCATAATATTTAATTTGATCATATATTGGAGCCACTTACTGCGTTTCTTTGTGGTTTTTAGAAATTTAAGCAATAATGCGCTCTCCATGACAGTTGGTGATATTTTTGCTAGTCTTCAAGATCTTGGTACCCTGTAAGTTATCTTACAGAGTTTCTTCATTCCGTTTTCTTAGTATTCTGACTAAGAAAAGAATGCTTACTGTATTGATTTGTGTCCATGGTTAATCAATTTCAATGCTTTTCTTTTTTCAAAAGATATGAACAAACGTTTTTCCTTGGCTGAATCAGAGGGACTTTTACCTTTTAGGCTTGAGCTATTATTGTTTTTGAGTTCAATTTTTTGAGTTTTGGATTGGACTCAGAGCATGTTCATAGATTGACTTAATACTTGAAATGCATGATGATTCTTTTAGTAATCACATATCAGGATTCAAATTCATTTACCATATTAACATAGAGATTATGCTCCGATGGAAATCCCTTCCCAAGTGAGAGGAATAGTTTCATACTGAAACCTTTTATAGTCATTGGTTGTTTGACTAAATATAACTGACTAACTAATATTAGTTTTATGATGGATTCTATTTGATGATTGGTTGCATTCATTTTCAATGATGCAGGGATCTATCATTCAATAACTTCTCTGGAGATCTTCCTCCTTCACTTGGTGCATTGGCCAATCTTTCTTCTCTGTATGTTGGATGATATTTTAATCAATGAAATGGTAGCAATTTTCAGTAAATGTTAATTTAATGCTTATTGAAATTCTTTTGTAGTTTCTTGCAGAAGAACCAGTTGACTGGCTCTCTTACTGTTCTTGTTGGTTTGCCTTTGGATACTTTGTAAGTTCTTCTCCATTTGGGCCGTGAATTATCTGCATGTCAGTTTCTAATGTTGCCCTATAATTTTCCAGAAATGTTGCAAACAATAATTTCAGTGGATGGATACCTCATGAGCTTAGTTCCATCCATAATTTCATGTAAGTATTTATGGATTGTTGTTTGAAATGCCTATATGTTTTCTAATGCATAACTTCAGCAATGTGGTTAATGTGACTCTTTAAACGTTGACTAGATATGATGGAAATTCTTTTGAGAACACTCCTGCTCCTCTTCCGCCTGCATCTACTTTACCTCCTCCCAGTGGATCTCATAGTCATCATCATTCTGGATCTGGTTCACATAATAAAACACATGCTTCTGATAATGAAATTTCTGATGGCCATAAGGGTTTGACAGTGGGGGCTGTTGTAGGCATTGTTTTAGGCTCAGTACTGGGGGCTGCTATTGTGCTGCTTGCTCTTGTTTTCTGTATCCAAAAGCAAAAGGGGAAGAAAAAGGGTGCAAGGAATGTCAGTGGGAGCCTTCCTCGTGGAGTTATTAATGGTGAATTCCCTTTCTTTTTCTTTTTGTTTCCAGATATATATATTTTATGATTCTGCAATTTGGCCTCTTTGTCAAATGTAGTTTAATATGGTATGTGCATTAATTTTCCCCAATCTTTGTTGAATGTCAATATTTGGAGGCTCTAAAGGTAGCAGCTACAAAGTAAGGTGTTTAGAAGGTCATTTTGAGGGAAATTGGGATGTGGAGCTTCGTATTTGCTGTAAATTCCATGCATAGAGCATTTGCTCTATTGTAATTTATAACATGTTTGATTTAACATAAGCTAAGTGTAGACCATGTCAAGACCAATGCATTGCATTGTACCTTCTGCATAAACTTGAGATTTGACGCAAATATACTGAAAAACGCATGTATCAAACATGCAAGCAAACACCCACTTAATAACATATCTGTTTTCTATTAAAAATGTTATAGTGGCATTTTTCTTTATTCTCTTACAAAATTCATTTGCATTACCCTTTGAATCTGTTTCTGTAAATGCTCTTTCACTTCAAAATTTCTACTATTTATTTATTGTTTTGAGCTTTTCTTTTGGGTTTGTTCTTGCAGTAACTCCTCAGATGCAAGAGCAGAGGGTAAAAAGTGCTGCTGTTGTTACAGATCTCAAGCCTCGTCCATCAGAAAATGTGGCAGTTGAGAGGGTAGCTGTAAAAAGTGGATCTGTAAAGCAGTTGAAGTCCCCTATAACTTCCACATCATACACAGTTGCTTCTCTCCAAAGTGCAACAAATAGCTTTAGTCAAGAATTTATTATTGGTGAAGGTTCTCTCGGCCGAGTTTACAAGGCTGATTTCCCAAATGGGAAGGTAACTAGTGTTGCATTTGTTATCAACCTTCCTACTGCATTTTTGGAATTTATTCTTGTTATGTATTGAAGGAAAAATGCCTATCAAATTACCAGTTGGATCTTCAATTGGTTGAACCAGTGCTAGATGAATGTGATGATGATTTATAGGCATTTTTCTTCATCAGTAATTTTGATTTTGCTGCATGTTAAGTAATTTTTCTTTTTTCCACTTCTGTTCTTTTTGACCTTTCATTTGGTTTGAATTTTAATTTTTTTTATTATTGTATTTGTAACATATTTTGTACAGTCACAAGTCAAAATATTTGGCTTCATAGTGCCTCTTTATTCACCGAGGGTGTTTGTTTGGCACTTAACGCAGCATTTGTACAATGATCCATCTACTCTCTATCTCTTCATTTTCTTTTTTATTTGGCAATTTTTTATTTTCTTATAAATTTGAATGTGGAGAAAATTATTTTTATCCCTATAAAATAAAAGTTGTGGACACTAATATTCTAATGGTTCCGATATTTGCTTTTGTTTAGGTAATGGCTATTAAGAAGATCGACAACTCAGCATTGTCATTACAGGAGGAAGACAATTTTCTTGAAGCTGTTTCAAATATGTCACGCTTGCGGCACCCAAACATTGTGACATTGGCTGGATATTGTGCAGAGCATGGCCAACGACTTCTAGTTTATGAGTATATAGCAAATGGAAATCTGCATGACATGCTCCATTTTGCTGAAGATAGCAGCAAGGCTTTGTCTTGGAATGCCCGTGTACGCATAGCACTTGGCACAGCCCGGGCTTTAGAGTATGTTTCATTCACATATCTGACATATTAAGTCTCTCCTTGGCATGGCCTTGACTGGCTTCCCCACCCCCCTGCTTTTCCCTCAAGTTTATTTGTTTTAGCCTTGTAGAGTGAGTTAGCATATCACATTCAGTCTAATTTCTTTTGAGTTATGCTTTGTCTATCAGGTACTTGCATGAAGTGTGCTTGCCTTCTGTTGTACATAGAAATTTCAAATCTGCAAATATATTACTTGATGAGGAGCTCAATCCTCACCTGTCTGACTGCGGTTTAGCTGCTTTGACACCAAACACTGAGCGACAGGTTGGTGTAGATGCTTTTTGTTTCATTCATGCACAGCTGAACATGGTTTTTGTATTTTTTATTTCTCACTACATTGATTACAATCATCGAGTTTTAACAGGTATCAACTCAGATGGTTGGTTCATTTGGTTATAGTGCTCCTGAGTTTGCATTATCAGGAGTATACACTGTAAAAAGTGATGTTTACAGCTTTGGGGTAGTTATGCTGGAACTATTGACTGGTCGGAAGCCACTTGACAGGTGAGCCTATCATACATGATGTAAAGTAATCATGTCCATCACTTAAATGTTTACCCTTGATTATTATTATCTTTCTTTTCTGTATGGCTTCTTACATTCATTTGTAATTTTTGCAAGTTTAGTTCACGGGTTCGATCAGAGCAGTCACTTGTGAGGTGGGCTACACCCCAACTCCATGATATAGATGCCTTGGCCAAAATGGTTGATCCTACTTTGAACGGCATGTATCCTGCAAAGTCACTGTCACGCTTTGCTGATATCATTGCCCTCTGTGTTCAGGTAAAGCTTTTGTAATGATAAAATGGACAACATATGGCTAGCAACTTGTTTTAGTACTTATTCCATCTACTGCACTCTACTTGTCTTTATAATAGGGAAAATGCTAACTGTAACTGGTACCAAAGGGCATTAGTTAAAGGAAACGAAAGTAGAAAAATATTTATTGAATGAAATGGAGGAGTGCCTCAGTGTTATATGTGACAAAAGATACCGCTCAAGTTTAAGTATTGCTATATGAAACTGAGTGTTGGGCAGTAAAAAGGTAACAAAACAATAAAATTCATATAGTAGAGATGAGAATGTTGCATTGGATGAGTAGACATATTAGACAAGGTTAGGAATGAATGCATTAAAGAGAAAGTCGAGGTAGCATCTATTGTAGAAAAAGTGGTAGAATCTTGCCTTACGAGGTATGGACATGCGTGGAAAAGTCCACTGAGCCAAACTAAGAAGACTAAATCAGATAGAGGGTAGTCCTATTGCTAAAGGTAAAGGGAAATGTAGAAATATTAAACAAGAGTAAGAATGAATGCATTAGAGGGAAAGTTGAGGTAGCATTTATTGTAAAAACTAAAAAAAGAAAACAGAAGAATCTTGTCTTAGGTTGTATGGGCACGTGTGGAATAGACTTGAGACTTGAGAGGTGCCACTAAGAAGACTAGATCAGGTGGAGGGCAGTCCTATTAGAGGTAAAGGAAAACCGAGAAAAACTATAGGCAAAACTATTAAGAAGGATGCAAAGGTGAATGGATTTATAGACACTATTCACAAGAGAACATTACGGCTTGATTGTTTGATTTGTGTTAGCTCATTCCACCTAGTGGGGCAAAGGCTTGATTGTTGTCATTGTAAAGTATTTATTTACTATAAAAAATACTAGTAGTACAAGTCATTTGACACTTGTTTTTTCAAGTAATTAAATGCATTCAATAGGGTGTATTTAATGCACCTTAACGGGACCCTTGTAATAATTTGCATTGTTGACCAATATGTTGCACGTAAACTTGTTTGGTGTGGTTGGCATCATAATTCTTCAAAAGATGTTGGTAATGATTTTGATTTTCTCCACAGCCGGAACCTGAATTTCGACCTCCAATGTCTGAGGTGGTGCAAGCATTGGTTCGGTTAGTGCAAAGAGCAAGTGTGGTTAAAAGACGACCCAGTGAGGAATCTGGTTTTGGTCACAGGACCCCAGAACATGAGGCCATAGACATGTCATTTTAAATGTTAGTGCCTCCAGTCACTTTTGCAATTTTGTGCAGAGTTGCCCGGCTAAAAAATTACTACAAAAAACAGGAAGGAAAGGAAGGAGTAGAAAAGTTTGTGAAAATGTATCAATCAAACAAATTCAAGATACTACTAATTACGTGTTGGAATTTTTCACACACCATTTTAATAATACTCTGGAAAATAAGCTGTATATTTAATTAACTTGCCATGCTGTAATATAATGTAATTTAATTGAAAGCCTAATATTAGTGTTTGTCTCCTTGATGCAAAATGTAGTTTTATAAAAAGAAATTGTACGAAGGAACTTTTATGAGTTTTAGGCTTTGTTGGCATGCACTGATGAAATTCCAACTACCGACATAATAGACATAAAGGCCTCGGAAAAGGGAGTGGACGCTATTTGTAATGAGTTGGATTATTATGACGGTGCGTGCGTATGGTCGGGTCCTACTGCTCCCTAATTCTATTCCACCCTCTCAATGAGACGCATTTGGCGTTTTCTAATTCATTTTTAGCATTTGTTGTTTTCTTTAGCATGACCTTGGATTGGACCTATTCTGAATTTACAGAAAAGTCCTTCTTTTCCTTTTTAATTAGACCGTGTTTGGAAACCCTTGGGACGTTCACACGGTCCAAAGTATGAAACGGAGAATTGAAAATTTGTGTCATTGGTGTAGAAAGTGGGTTTGGTTGGTTTGAATTTGAACTGAGACGCTGGATAAAATGGGATACATGAGAATGTCTCCCACCGTGGAAAACTAATGTGCACCGTTGGATTTTGAGATTAATGTGGGACTACCGTACAACCGTCCACACTGGATTTTTTTTTTTTTTTAAAAAAAGGGAATTTTTTTTTCTGTTTAATTTTTTTTTATTTTTAAAAATTACTATTTTTCTCCATTGTTGTTTATTGATGTGGGATTACCATACAACTGTTTACACTAGATTTTTTTTTTTAAAAGGGATCCTTCTTCTTCTGTTTAAAGTTTCTAGTGATTTTTAATTACTGCAAATTTTTTTGGCAAACTAAAACTGTCAGAAATGTTAAAAAATAAAATCAAAAATCAAAATCTCGAATACTAGATTTTCTGAAATCACAAAAAATGTTACAAAAATAAACATTTATGACCATCAAAAAATTTGCAGCGGTTAAAAGTCACTAGAAACTTAATACAGAAGAAGAAGGATCCCTTTTTAAAAAAAAAATCTAGTGTAAACAGTTGTATGGTAATCTCACATCAATAAACAACAATGGAGAAAAATAATAATTTTTAAAAATAAAAAAAAATTAAACAGAAAAAAAAATTCCCTTTTTTTAAAAAAAAAAAAAAAATCCAGTATGAACGGTTGTACGGTAGTCCCACATTAATCTCAAAATCCAACGATGCACATTAGTTTCCCACGGTGGAAGACATTCTCATATATCCCATTTTAGCCAGCGTCTTTGAACTGATAATCACTCTTGTGATTTCTGGGGCTCAGTGCAGTGCCTCAATAAACAATTTGGTGGGATTCTTTGGTGAATATACTTTAAATTCTAGATCACAAGAAGCAGCCAGCTGGGTCATTTGCTTTCTAGAGAAATTTTAAGGCAGTTTTTTTTTGGGTCAAGGTATAGTTAAAATGCATCAGAATTACTGTTAAAATAGAATATAATAAATTATACTCCGATTTCCTAAAATAGTGCACCCCCAAAGAATGGATAAGATACGAAATTATGATAAAAATAAGAAATGATAGAAAAGATGAACGTGATGAGATTTTGTTTTATCATAAGTTTAATTTTGAACTTACTGAAATTAGTTAAGAGTTTGTGAAAGATTTATAAGTCTAGAAAAGTTTTGCGTATGTTCTTCAAATGCCCCTTAAATATATCAGGTATTTAAGGTAGGGTATTAAGTATTTTATGGATAAATAATTTTATTTAACAATTTTTTAAATATTTATTATAAAAATTTCAATTAATAAATATGTAAAAACTTACTGTGCATCTACAAAATTTTACTTATGACACTTTAGTGGAGGATTTTATTCCTTGATTCTGCACTTATTTTCAACGACAATGTTCTTGAAAGAAGAGCTAAAAACACCCTTACGTACAAGAGAATTGGATATGCTGAGATGGAATTATGCTCACATGATTATTACACTTTTTCCTCCTAAAAGTTGCCATATACATCAGTGGGTCAATCTAGTGAAACCACTTCGTACAATTTGTTGAAGTCATTTTGTTATTGTACATAACTTTCTTTTATGATTTTCTAATTAAGTTTAAATATTTTTTTAATCTTTGTAATTTAGTATTTTTTTTGTTTTTTATCCTTGTAAAAAAATTTGATTTTAGTCCTTACAAATTATGTTTATTTTATTTTTTGTCTTTATAGCAGTTTAGATAGCGTTTTTTTCACTGTTTAAAGCGCTATCTAAACCGTTTTAAGGACGAAAAATAAAATAAATATAATTTGCAAAGACTAAAGCTAAAAAAATTTTTGCAAGGATGAAAAATAAAAAAATACTAAATTATAAGGACTAAAAAAATATTTAAGCCTTTTAGTTATACAGTTTTAGTAATTGTCTTAATAAAATGTTATGTCTTTTTTTGACAGAAAAAATGTTATATGTCTTTATGACTATACATATAGTTGCAAATTCGTTAGTATTTCTGCTTTGTGGAGGGATGTAGCTAACTCTTTTCTTTGCTTACATTTCTCCTTTTATATCTATAAATTGATATATTGATAATGCTTGAGCCTTCTACTTTTCAAGTTTCTTTCATGCAGAGGAAAAAATAATAAAATTTGTTAATTGCATTCCTAATGAAATATGGAATTAAAAATCATGAGAAGATGTGAGTGTCACTATCTTTAAATGCAATATAATATGTGAGACCATTTTTCCATTTTACACAATGATAGTTTTATAATAAACCATTAAATAAAATTAATATCTTGTATTAAATATCTATACTTAATAAACCATTTTTCAATATAATATTTGATATCTTGTATTAAATATCTATACTAATTTTTTGAAGTTTTTTTTTCTTTTATCATATTGTTTGGATAATTAATATTTGAGTAAATTCCATTAAACATTTCTAAGATTTTGTGAAATTACACAAACTTCTATTTTTTTCTATCCCTACACTAACTTCCTTAATTGTTTGAAAAACTCTGTATACATTACACTAACCTCCCTTAAGTATTTGAAAACACCGTGCTCCCTTATAAAAAAAACTTGTTATAAATGTTAAAAAAGTAAGAAAAAATTGTGTAATTTTACAAAATTGCACGAGTGATTAATATAATTTACTCTTAATATTAAAGGTAACACTTTTTTATCAGCACAAGAAAGTTTAGACTTGTTGAAGGGGAGTATCTGATGTACTTAAATATTACATGAGTTTGTCATAGCGTGAGTATAGACTTCATTATATTGTGTATTTGTTTCCTACTCTTAAAAGGAGGTATTTATGGGATTGTATTGACTAAATGTGATAATTCAAATTAAACTAATTAAATTGGTTTATATTAGTTTGATTATTTGATTTATTTCACTTCAAACATGAATCACACCAATTATAATCGGTTTGATTTTCATGTTTATCTTTTTTTCAACATGATCGGTCCTGGTCACCCTTTCATTTTTTTTTTTAAAACTTTTGAATTCATATGTTTTATACATTACTATTTAGACTTCTCTTCTACTTTTGTCTTTTCCCCCATTTATTTTGACCTTTTTATATAGTGTTCTTAAGTATCTTTGATTATGTTCATTATCTATCTTCTTTATCATATTTTAGATAAAGAAATTAATCAGATATATAATATTATAATTTAAATATAAATTTTAATGAAAAATAATATCAATACTTAGAATTAAAAACTGTAGTCTTGCTCCTGCAGACTGCATTGTGACTAAGAAGCACCAATAAGCGAGGAAGCAGCCAAGAGGGTAAATGGCACCAAAACTTTTGAACGGCCACACACACCCTTGGTGCTGCCTAATCCAATTCAACCATTGAAAGCCAAAGACAAATTATATTGGTTAAATTCATGAACGAAGGGCAGGGATGATGTACAGGATTATCAGATCCTATGCATGTGAAAGAATTGAAAAATGACATTCAACCACCGGAAAACATGATAAACCTAATCGCATGAACATCAAATTTTGACCATCAAGTTCCTATGTTCCAACCTTCAACATGGGCAAAACGGCAAAACTTGCCTAACTTATGTAATTTTAACAGAAACCTCATACCAAAGATATTCTCATTGGATCTCTTTATGTGGTTACAGAAATGTTCCTATTTTCGAGTAAATGAAGTGAAGCACCAAAAAAAGTTACAGCCTCAACGATTTATTGGAGTATTCATACGCTCAACAATTTTGGTCACAGCAGCTCGGGACATCACCAATGTATCGTGCAGCAAAATGCTGTAGACATTCAAGCCCTACAAAAAACATGTTAAACATATTTATATATAAACAAAGGAAATTTCTACATTATTTGTGGTTTATGCACATGAAAATAGCCACATAATGATTGTTATTAAATATGGCAGAGCTCGTGGAGGAAGAAAATGATTTGAGAGAAATATGAAATTTTATTAATTGAATGAGAAGTGTATACAAATGAGAGCTTATATACTAACAAGCTAACTAATTTGTAACTAATTAACTAACAAACTAATCAAAAGCGGTAAGCCAGTTTTTTCTTTTTTTTGAACAATTGAAGTTGAAGGTGACCCAATATCAAATCTATAATAGGCTCTTATACCATTCATCTTGAATTTAGGCTAGGCTTAACCCTAAATGTTAGCATCTGCTCATGAAGTGAGGATTACCCAAACCCTTATAGCTCTCTACTTTAGACATATCTATAGTCAATGAGAAATTTCAACAGTGGCTATTGATTATTAATCCATGTACCTGATCCCACCAAGTATAAGGCTTGGTAAATGTTTTGGCTCTCAGAAGCATGACATAATTTCAAATGAAATTTAAAATGTAAAGTTCCATCTGAACTATGATAGAAGTAATGTGGACAAAATTGAAACTTACAATGGAGGGAAGTACGTTAACATAGTGTAGATTTTGTGTAGATAATTTTAACTTTTCATCTATAGGCCCACCATCTACAAGCAGCAGTTTCTTGGTATCCTCCATTTGACTGTAATAATTCACAATGTTCTTGGTTTTATGTGTGGGAACCTCCAGATCCTCAAACACAAGAAGCTGTATAAACACAATTACCCAGAGATTAGTGTACATTAGCATGAAGAAACTCTTATTTAAACATATCATGCAAGAACAAACCTAAAAATAAGGATTACAACAGTACAAACAAGATAATTATGGGATAAAAAAAAACTTATGGACAAAAGAGCTAAAAGAATACACAATCTAACATATCCTACTAGAATCGCAAGAAAGGCATTTTGGTAATGTAAACTACAGCATATGATATGAGGATAGGGATACATGCCCAAAAGAACCATTTAACTCACAAACTCACATTAAGAAAGCAGTAAAGGACACGACAGCCGACATATATAGTAGCATTGCCCTTTTGTGATTTAAATTATTTTCTAGTTTCCTGTTACACTCCTTTATACGGTTTACTGTATTATGTAGTCACATGATTAGCTTGACACCTTTTAACGACAGACTCTAGAGTGCCAAGTTTAGAGGGGGCGTGTATTTTGAGCAAGGCTTAGTAAAGTACAGTTAACATAGTATAAATGATCACAAGGGATTTTGCACTCAGATGCCATGTGTTAACTCTAGAACCCTGACTTTTTTGTTCCTACTTCATTTCCCCCTACACCCAACCACAATTCTGTGAAGATATTGCAGTCTATTTTTTTGTCTCTACACGTGAGGTGTTCATTTGAAAGAACATCCTGCAATTGATTAATTTTTAAATAAATGAAATATGTTAACACTGATATAATTCAAAAGTCAAAGAGGGAATAAAACCAATATGATTGTCAATCAGGAAGGCTGAGTCTGAGAACATTCATATGAAATATTAAATGCAAACCTACTACACAATGCACTTCACTAAACTATACCTTTAATTTCGATATTTATATCAATATCAATAACAAAAGAAACCCTTAAAAGAAATAATATCTTGTATCTTGGCAGTTAGGCTGCTAAACCATCAAACAATATACTTACAAATTTTAAAAATGAAATCTTCCAGAAGTGAAAACTGAAAAATTACACTATATTGAGTATAAGCAAGAATGTACACTCATGCAGCTGACAGAATAATGTAGAGAAGATGCCACTTTTTATTTTTCGATGGTGAGTGGACACGGGTGGGGAAGGAGACTTGCCTTTCCTTCTGCTGCACGAGCTGACAAAGCAATCTTCAGCCCTAGACGCCGAACCTTCTTATTGACTTTGAAAGCATGGCTTCGGGGCTTAGGGCCATGCATGGTGGCACCACCCCTGAACTGTTACCATTCATTAAATTTGTTAATTTCAACTGCTAAAAATGGACAAAAAGAACAGAAAAAATGTGAAGAAAGAAGGAATAAAGATGGACTAGCAAGTAATGAGCAGAATGCTTCACTACCTGAGGCCCACGCAATGTACCATGCCTTGCTCTACCAGTTCCCTTTTGATTCCAAGGCTTTCTCCCAGTCCCACTGACCTCACTGATAGTTTTTGTTGAGTGAGTCCCCTGTTGATCAAAAAATCAATTATCAATTAGGAAATACATAACATTCTCATGGAGAGTTTTCATAGCTAAATTTAGATCTGCTAGATAAATTACATATCCAATACTCTTTTCAACTAATAAATGATAAAGCATCAGTGGAAACATTTCAAACTTAAAAAATTTGAATAGACATGCCAAATTGTAGTTTTGTCCCAAACCCAAATGCTTGTCCCCCATCCCAATCTCCTATTCAACTCAATCCCCATAATCAATTTCCATGCAAATCTAAGTGAAAAAAGGGGGAAAATGATTGCGTATTTCCATCATTTAACAACAGAATACATCCCACAATTGCCAAGCCAATATAGAAAAACAATCACCATCTTGCCTAAGAAATATAGCATTTCCTCTGGATTGCACATGTCCAATGACAATGAGAAACAAGCATTAGATTCCAAAACATTAAGCAGTCACTACCTGTTGTCGTTTTGCAAGCTGCCACCTAACAACACGATGAATAATGTCCTTCCGAATAGGCAAATCAAAAACATCTCCAGGTAAAACCATATAGCCCTTGTCTTCATTATGAAAGTTGGTAACTGGAATTAAAAGATCCTGGCAAAGCCCTACATCGTAACCAACTGGATTAATGACACTCAGATCTTATTGAGACAGCAATCAGCGCATGCCGTGATCAAGACTAGACAGTTTGTCATGAAAGATGGTAGGTAGTGAAGAAAACAGAGAAATAGTTAAAGATGCACTCAAAATTTTGATTAGTGATAAGGAGAATCCTAACCAGTGACATTATGGTACATAGTTTTTATGGAAGAGTGTTACTTATGCACCTCCACCATGATTTCCTGCAACCCCACCATGGTTTCCAATAATAACAAGGTTGCGGCCCTACATGCAGTTAAGAACTAGAGAAAGCAATTGCTAACTTACGTGAGATATTAACTACATGATTTTAGTGGAGGACACAAAAGTTAAACCCTAGCCCCAAATTCCTTTAATTTCAGAGCAGAAGCAGATCATTAAGCATGCATAAAATATTAAGTTCTGACTCACAGGATCCATTTTAGAAGAAAGCTATAGAAAATGTCAAGCAATAGTTACACAATGCACGCATTGTATCTAATTTTAGGTGTAAACATGTTCTTAGATAAAAGCATACAGTAAGTTCTGACATGTAATATACATAGAAATGCATTCAGTCAATTGCAGACGATCATTGGAGAAAATTATGCATCTTCAACCTATTCATCAGAAGACTGCCAAGAAGTATAACTAAAGAAGAACCCTAAACCCTAAAGGAGAATAAACATTGACATGGAAGATAATAGTCTATCATACAAAATGGACAACAAAAATTAAAATTATCTCATATCTCAATAATCTAAAGCACATTGGAATTCACGCCTGGCTGGCAGTTGATTAATCTCCTTTCAGAAATAAATATCAAAATCAGCAAAATGAAGCACTTGTATATTCATGTACAAAATGCTACAAATTACCCTTCATACCTATAGTACGCTCAGATGTTGCCAGAGTCTTTTTGGACAATAAATCAGACGGAAATGCACTATCATCAGCTCCAGGTGTTAAAATAGAAGTAGAAAACTGTCGGACCATTGACCTGATCTACATTTAAAAACACTATACCACATTATTAAAGAATAATCAGTAAACAACCAGCATAAGAGAGAACTTCATTGATTAATCATTCATCTGAAAGAAGTTACAAATATAGAAGAAAAATCAAATGCAATGGCAATGTACCAAAGAACGATCTGCAGAAAACATTCTCTCCCCAGATAAACTGCTGCATACACCTGTGTACAAAAAAAAAAAAAAAATCGTATAAATAAATATTCACAAAAGCTAAAAAAATGAACAAAATTCGAATTGACGGCAAATGACAACTCTCCACAGTTTAAGAAACTACATGAAGGTCTTACCACGTGGTTTATAAATAGAGGCAAACCCAGCACTAGGTGAATCAAAGTAACATCGTTCCAGTGAATGCAAGGACCCAGAAGAACAACGTAGTAGCCTTTTGGAAATCAACGCAGCCATAACTAACCAAACAATCTACACTGGATTGCACCTTCCCATTTTAAATTCAGAGCAGAAGCAACGGTAAGAGAGAAACAAAAATTATTTGAAGTGCTCAAAATAAATTTGCACGCAACTTAAATTTGCAGAACCAACCACTACATCACACACATCTCAGTAATCTCATAGTATTTTCACCACGGAAGAGTCCCTCAACAATTTACAGAACGGTGTGAAAAATGAAACAAGTATCAAACACAATCTGACGCTACTTCAACCACTGAGCATAGAAAGAAGATGTGAGGAAAAAAGAAAAAGAGTTACCAGAGACAGAACACAGAGGAAGCTAATGCTGATAGAGGATCTAGTTCGTTGCTGCCCCAAATTTTGCTCAGAATAAGAATCTGAACTTTGTCCTGTTCATGACTACGTCTCCGTCTATGCCTCCATGGAAGCTGCTCCCGAGCTCGTTACCGTTTACAAAAGGTGGCTCTGGTTAATGGGCCTCTCTGGGGTTTTAGGTTAAAAACGGGCTTCAAATTAGAGTTTTTAGCCCAACAACATTTATTTTCTTACTTGATTTTCTTTCTTTATTTAGTTTTAGATAAAATATATTTTCAGTTCTTGTACTTTCAGTAAAATTTGGTTTTAGTCCTAAACTTCAACTTTAATTAATTTGGTCTTGAACTTTACAAAAAACAGTGATTTCCATCCCTCCTCACGGTGAAAACCTTATGTGATGAGTGTTTTTCTAAAGTATGAGACTAATACCTGAAAGTACAAGAACTAAAAATATATTTTACCATTTTTTTTGTTACACTTGACATTCTTTATTTGTTGTTTTCGGCTTGGGAAAACATTGAATATGTTAATCAATTTTCTATAGATTTTTAGACTTTTATGTGTTGAATACCTTCTTTTCCTTACATGTATTCTCTTATGGAAACAATCCTATTTGAGACATAGTGAATGTTAAATGTAGTTACCTCTCTTAATGAAAATTAAATCTTGGTTCATCACGTTTTGGGGAACTAGCTTCTCTTAATGTGGTTACCAAACATGTGTTATATTGAGACCATTTTTTTTTAGAGTAAATTACAATGACCCTTATGAGGTTTATCCTTATTACACCTGATACCCCTCTATTTTTTTACATTATTTTGAGCATCCATAAGGGGGTCAATGTAATATTTTTTACACTTAAGGAGGGTCAGTATAATGATTTACGTCGAAGAAGGGGGTCGGTGTAACGAAAGTCAAAAAATTAGGAAGTTTTTTGTAGGTTCAAAAATAGAAGGATATCGGATATAATAAGGGAAAATCTAGGAGAGTCTGTGTAATTTTCTCTCTTTTTTATTCATCGTTTGCTAAATACCCTTTCTACAACTATCAACGGTGTACAAAAATCCACTTAAGGCATATCATTTGATTAAATTGACCGGTTTCAAAGGGAGTAAAAATGTGGATGTGCTTCCTACTTGTTACCGAAAGAAAAAAAAAACCGGAGGTGCATGTAATATGTTACGAGCAAATGAAACTGAATTCATATATGACTAGTTGAACAAAGCGTCAAGGAAAAACGGTTCCAATCACATTTAAATCTAAGCACACGCCCAATATCTTTAACCAAACTTTATTTTCTTGATTATTCAAGCCAAGAGTAATGATTGCTAAATAAAAAACTCTAACATGCTTTGCTGTATTAATTTCAATATACTTTAATATAAAATTCACAAATAGTTCGCTCTCCACAATTTTTTTCTCAATTTCAATATAAATGACATTTTTCTTTTGATAGAAGCAAGTTTCTAGTAGATATCACCATTTCCTTTCACAAACATTTTCAATTAAAAAAATTATTAAAATATAACTTAACTGTTAAGGCAACCGGTACTACTGTTCAAGACCAAAAAATGGCAGACATTCTCGGGAACATGGGAAAACAAGTGTTACTTTGAACTCTAAAACAAGACTAGTTGGTGAACTGGTAAGATAGATATCCAAACAGACTTGTCAATAAAATTGGGCAAATTTAAGATTTTTTTTTTTTTTTAAGAATAAATTTGAGATGTTAAGTGTAACTTCAAATCGAAATCTTCAGTTATGCCCAGAAACACTATGCTAGCTTGATCTTCTTTCAAGGTCCTTCACTGTTATTCAGAGCAAATTTGCAATAATTTCAACCAAACAACTGTCCTCCATTGTCATCAGCTAATGATCATCTTGTTTAAGAACTCAGCTTGCTCGGGAAAATACTCCATCAATTCATCCTTTGTCACCCAGACATGATCCTCACATTTTTCAATGTTGAACTTGTTTTTAGCAATTACTTGAGACTTGAAGAAGAATCTCTGACAGAAGATTTCAGAAAAACAGAAAGAATAAGCAAGCATAATCAAATTTTACATGAAGTGAGACAGGCATTGGAAAGGCTAGGTTTGGAACCATGTGGTAACCAAACAAGGCAAAGGCCTCAGCACTTCTTCAATAAAATGCCAACACATACTAATATAAATAAACATTTTGAAACATTAGTAGAACAGAAGTACCACAAATTTCCTATAAATATACCTTAAAAGATGTGGATCTAGACTGGTCTTCTGTAGGCTGAACAACCATATGGGCCATTGGAGCATTTCCAACAAAATATGTATTAGAAAGATCTCCTATGACTGATTTCAATGCAGACTCTGCACACTGGAAAATTTCAAAAGTTAACAGGGAAAAGAAGAAAAAGAAATAAGAAGAGGAAAGCCATATAATAATGTTAACCTTGCGCATGGTGTCCTCAGATTCATAAACTTTCTCAGGAAAATGCCACACAGGCTTCCCGCTTGGAGCACCATATGCATTACCATAGAGGAGAAGGTAGAGTCTTCTATCAAGAGCTCTTTGTAATGACCTAAGTAGACAAGTAGTAACAAGTAAGAGAATATGCAATCACACAGCAAATATGTCTGAAAGCAAATTCATTTCTTTAAAATAATGAAAAATAACAGGGATAAGCCTAGATAAGTTTCTCTATTTCCTCAAAGCATTTTGACTCTGTTACCTAAGTCACAGAATGAGGATTGGTCCTTGCCCTAGCATAAGCGTATTTCTCAGTTTGAAATAACAGCTGTATAACATTACTAAGAAGGCTTTCATAAAGACTACAGGTGAGTACAACCTAAATATCCAAATGCAAGCTTGCATCAACATTATATAATCACCAATTTGTCAAAGCTAAATTCATTCAATCACCAATAAAGCGGGCAAGGGAATAACAATGGAATCTAAATTCTAAATAACCCTTGTTAATTAATATCCATAACTAAACAACACCATGCCACAGAAAATAGACAGTTGTCCACTCCCAAGGAAGATGAGGTGAAGATAAAAGCTAAGTAAATATTTCATTGGAGAAATCACAAGTGACATGATGGTCGTTCTTGTATAGCATTCATTTTCCTTCATAAATTCCAAAAGTTGAAATAAAGCATTTTCTTACTGTAAATTACACATGTAGTCAGTCTACTCAAATTGGTGCATACCTTCGATCATTGTTTTTGTCAGCTTCAGTGACTCGTGGTGCTGGCACATAGTCAATCTGATAATCACCTTTTCCCCTGGAAGTAATATAATTTTCGTGAGAATATATGAAAAGCAGGAACTATCTGTATAGCCAGCTGTGTGTCATCAATGCATGCATGTGGAAAACGAGAATGAGAGAAAAGGCAAAAAGAGAATATGAAACATTTTTGTCATTGCATCGTAATCACAGCCAGTGAGTCAGATCTAGCAAAACATGTTAAATAATTCTTAAATGGTATCATTAACTTTATAGGGTTTGTTGAGATCCTACATCAAGTAAAGATATGGCCAATGTAGTCATTATAAGGCTTGGGCAATATGCTCAATGATTCTTTTCCATGTTCTATTGAATATATAGATAAATGCCTTCCTTACAGCCATTTGAGAGAATTCACATAAAATAGAACTTTAACAGAGAAAACAATTTTGTTGGTTATATAACTATCATCGTTTACTATTCAAGTGGTTATTGACATAGTCTTGTCACTTGTCTACTTATACCTTGCATCAGATTTGTCTAGAAATTCATCAGGATATCTGCGTTGATATTGTTGTCGCCATCGAAACCTAACCATTCAAACCCCAGAAAAAAATAGAAAAAAAGATACAGTTAGTATAACAATAAACAGGTTCTTCAAGTTTACTAAGCAAACCACAACAAAGTCATTCAACCAAGAAATATTAATAGCAAATACTAAACCCTAAACCCTAAGAGTTGACGCAGTGGTGTTAGGTCCTGCTGCGTTCACATGAGGGGGAACGATTTATTTAGCGGGAGAACCCGTGTTCGATTCCCTCCGTGTGCAAAATTCCCTTGGGCCAGCGGCACCACACACCGCGAGCGGGATTAGTCTCTGACCCAGTGGGTTGGGGGACACCCGTGGTCTCTGACCTACGACCAAAAAACCCTAAACCCTAAACAGTCATTAATAACAAAGTCATTTTTCCATCTTTAAAATTAGAAGAGGAAGAAAGAGCTGATAATATTACATATTGCTTCTTTTTTTTTTATTTCATATAATTTGAGCAAACAAGAATTCACTGAAGATGTAAGAGTATAAGACTGAACAAGAATACAAGTTTTTCCAATATTTTCTCTTAGATAATATGAGGAGGTGGAAAATGGGATATTCAGCACTAGAATTTATCTAAACATACTTCACCCTGCACCTAGTTTACAAATCACCAAATTCACAAAAGTGAGTCTAATTTCAACACTTCAGCTTGACACGACATCCTTTCCTTCTCTACTGTCCTCCAGCAGCAGCACACCTTTTTTTCTTGAAAAGTGGATTAATATTTTCTACGACTACATAGGATTAATATCTTGTATGACAGTATGCCTACATATCCAAGACTAAATAAAGGCCAAATACCCAATTCAGTTTATCTTAGGTATATTTTTTTATCCAAGCAGAGCATAATATCAAAGTCAATGAAAGCAGGGAGAAAGTTACGAGAATTCTTGAAATGCATAAACTACAGGGTCAATTTTGGGAATGACCACTGGCAGTCTCTCAAAGAGCACAGAAGCAACAAGGTTCTCAGAGCTTGTGCTGAACCCTCGCCTTGCCAAGAGAGGTCGAACCAATGACATCTTCATCCTGGATGTATGCAGAACCATCAGATGCACAAAAAGAAGCAAAACAAATAGATGGACAAACAGAGAGGGGGAGGGATTGCACTCTCTTCTGCAGAAATGTGAATGCCCTGTTTATTAGGGAAAATATTTTCTATTTTCAATCTCATTATTCTTTTTTTCATGAATTCTTTCTAATTTTTTTCTGCAGAAAATTTTTGAAAATCAATTTTATACAACAAGTACACAACAATGCTCTTCTTTCTTAGATTTGACAGAATACATCATTTAAGCAAAAACTTCATGTGCAATAACATTCAGTGATTCAGTCATGAAACTAGCAAGCCACTCAAGAGTCGAGACACCTACAATATTCATAGCATCCAGAAATATCCTACATTCTATATCACAGATCACATGTACATACACCCAAGGTAGTCATAATTAACTCAATAAAATCCAAGTAGCCAAGGTTCTAACAATCTTCATCTTAATAAATACATGAATTAGTTTAGGTATCAAATATCATTTAACATAAAAATAACATTTTTGAGGACAAAAAAAAAACAACACATACAGTTTTTGGTTTAAAAAAATTGACATTTTTTACTCTAAGAGGACCGACCAACAGAATTCGATGCAACACAGTTTCACTTCTCTAATGGCGTTGGGGGGTTTCCTTTGGATCAGAATCTAGAGTTTAGAGAAAGGGGGATAGAAAGAAGAGATAACAGAAAGAAATGGCAATGCCCAATCTACCAATGAGGTCTCCATATAGAGAAAGTAAAGAGCTTTCTTACGTTAAGCAAAGAATGGAAGCGTATCACCCTGCAATATCATTCCATTCGGGACAATATGAGATAGCTGTTGCAGCAGTGGGAACTAGAGAAGTGAAGAAGGGTTTTGGAAGTGGGAGAGAGACCAAAGGCAAAAACATCAACGTTAAACGATGCCGTTTACAAGTCACTTAATATCTTTTTTTTTTAGCAAATAAAATTTAATTATTTCAAAATTCAACAATTACACACACGTGCCCCCACACACAGAGAGATATATATTAAAGTATAAATATTTTTTTTTATTATTGTTTAAAAAAAATTATTTAAACATTTGAATTTTATATTTTTTTAAAAATTATACAAATAATTTTTAAACAATAATAAAACAAATTGTGTATATTTTAATATATATATATATATATATATATAAGAGAATTTATCTCATCATTTTATTCTTAATTATTGTTTTAATAAATTTTGTATTTAACTATATATTTGAAAACAACCATCGAGTGAGTGAAAGATAATTTCGTAAATTAAAATTATTTTACTAAATATTTTAATTAAAAACATAATGTAAAATCTTTTAAAGAATAGTATTATTTAACAATGGATTAAACTATATATTTAAAAATAAGTGAAAAAAAGCAATGTAATACTCATGTTTATAATTTAACAATTTTAGATAAAATGGACTAAATTATATATTTAAAGAATAATTTTTCTCTTTAAAGATTTAAAAAATAGTTGATGATGTAATAAGTTAATTGATTGTCAATGTCACTGTTACATCTTATCACTGTTATTTGATAGCAGGAATAAAAGCAAAATTTTTTAGTTTAATGGTGATGCATGTAAAATAATTTTACAATATCATTCAATTATAAATAATCGTTTGCATGATTTTTAAAGTAATTTTATAAAAGTCAACAAACTTACCATAAATGATAGTTTACGATTGGATGACTATGTAAAATAGTTTTACAATGCATAGCCGTTTTTCTCAAATTTATATTTTATAGAGACTAAAAAGTTATTTAAATCTATAAATTATTTATTATTTTTTAATTCTTTAATAAATATAATTTGAATACATAATATATATACTGATAATGTAAAATTTTTTATATCATTGTCCGATCACAAATTATCCTTATTCAATTACTTTTAATATAACCATCTTAAATTTTTTTATATCTATAATTTCTTAAATTAAGTGTAAATTTTTACATTGAAAATGTCCATTAAACTCTTATAAATTTTACAAGTCAATATAATTAATGTCACTCAATACATAATAGAAAGGGAAGCATATTTAAAGATCACAAAAAATAGGTAGTGCGGAAGCAATATACTTGCAGCCAATTACCAATCGTTATCAAAGATTAATCCATGCACAGATCTCAGCGACAACACTTGATGCATGTAATAATAATAATAATAATAATAATAAAAAGAACTGAAGCATCAATAGCTTGAAATTTTTGGAATTTTATTTATTCATAACTCCGTCTCCGTGAATATTATGTTTCACTAGATGATCCACATAAGGACCGTCCATAAAGCTAGCAGGATACACATAGCGAACTAGGATTTCTTCTTAGAATGCTTAATATCATATGAGCTCTACAAAGCATATTAATTAAATATATAATAATTGTAAGGTTTTAATTAAGTGACAGCACTAGTTTATGAGCCCAGAAACGATATGATGGATATATAATTTTTCTAGAGCATGGGATGGGAGAGATCCATGGGAAATGGATTGGCGAGAACATTATCCATGTAATAGTGTGGATGGCTTGGATCCATCACCACAAACTGCATGTCCTCTGAAGGCTTCCAGTGTCGCTTCCTTTGATTAATAAACCAGTTGTTGATTTGCTTCTGATCCAGACCTGTCGACTCTGCAAGAGCCAGCTTCTGTGATTCCTGTTATTCAATAAAATTACCATAAAAAATTAATTGTTCTCTTATTTAAAAGCTCAAATAATATTGTTCTTTTTTCTGAGGGAGCTATATAAGTATTTTATTATTAAGGTTGACAATATTCACCAGTCTCGTTAATTTGAGAACGGTAGACACATTTAGTAAAACACACATGAATTCCACCTAATAAATGTCGAAAAGAGTATGAAAGAATGTATTACTAGTATTTTTCATGTTATAATAATAGTTTAAATTATTAATTTAGTCTTTATACTTGTCTACATTTTATTATTTTGACTTTAAACACAAAAATAGAAAAATCAATTCCTGGATGAGCAAATTTATTGCATTTTGGTCCTTGTCGTCAATATCTTTAAGTCTTTTAACTTTGGCCGCTATAACACCGTAACACCGCTACAAAAAAATCTTGGTGTAAAATAAAACCACTGGAATTTTCTGACAGTAGTTCTTAAACTAGCAGAAATTTTCTATTATGGAAGAATATTCTGCTTGTTTAACAGCCACCAAATAAATTTTGTAGCGGTTTTAACAGTAATGATGTTGATAGTGAGGATAAAAAAATGCATTAATTCCTGTACAAGATCAAAAGAGTAAATTGTAGACTAGTATAGGACCAAATTAGAAAGGATTGAGTAATAGATTCAACATACGGATGGGTAAGGCCATTTGTAATGTCTGCTCCACCATTCAAGTAATTGTTGCCTTGCTTCTTTAGGTAGCTTTCCCTTTTTCCTCTTCTTCATGAATTCCTGCTTCAGACTGCCCAAGTACCCACTGTACTTGCGCAAAAGCTGACCCTTTAATTCCCTGTCCTCTGCCTGGGGATCTATCAAGTTGTGTAGATCAACATCCTCTTCAGATGATCCATTCCTATCACCACCCTCATTACTAGCTGATCATCATATGAATCAATTCAATTATGATGAGAATAGATAATAGAAGGACTATATAGATATCTTACAAAGAATAGAATTTATTCAATATATAGTAAGATTTATCATTGATATCTCATGGTAAGTAAAAATAAGCATATAACGCCTTTTCCTTTCTCAAACAGGCTACTATAATAGTTAATTTTAAAACACCAGCATAGTGTGAGATGGATAACAGATAATTATACTCCTTAAACATTTGATCAGAAGTTTGATCCTGATATTCATATATACAAAATAACATTTATTAAAAAAAGGTAATGTTCTGGTATGCTACAATGTCCCACAACACTTAAGGAATCAAGGCCAAAAATAGTTTGTAAACATCCTTTAATCCACTATGACACCTTTTAAGGACCAAACCCCAAAGCAGACCAGAGATACCCCAAGTTCAACAAAAATAGAACAAATATAAAAAATGGCTAGCAGTAAATAACAATCCAGTCAACTCGTAAATCAATATAAAAATGAAAAAAAAAAAAAAATCAGAGTGAGCAGAAAACGATGACAATCGGTGCTCCCTCCACTTTTTTCCATCAAGAATTTACAACGCTAATGACTGTAGAAGCGAGCAATTTCCAAACAATATACCTATCACTATTGTTTCAACTAGTTGAAACTAGCAGTCTTTCAAAAAAAAAAACCTAGTTGAAACTAGCAAATACCTTTAGATTATATACCGAGTCACTACATTATTGTTAGAAATTTTGGTAGCACCACGATGAATACTTCATTTAATATTATATCTTATAATATAATCTTAATATTTAACAAATAAAATATAAAATAGATATAAATGAATTGCTTTTATTTTTAGAGAAATAAATATGAATTGCTTTCTTCATTGAATAATAAAGAAAAACTATTAAGAGAACACTGTAGGAAAATTTAAAATGATTTTAAGACAAGAATAACTACAAGTACAACTTTCAATCATTAGAAAATAATTGATTCACCCCATGAAAGTTTGCACTTGAATTGGTGCATAGGATAAAGAGCCGGGCGCCAATGTGAAACATTATTCCATGGATCAAAACTCAGATAATGGACGCTCCCTTTTTCTTCAGACCCGACAAAGTTAAGGACGAAAAAGTATACTCCTCGTGAATGTATACTTCTCCAATGTAACTTATGAAGTGCTACTTTATCAATATACAAGGACCCTATGCAGAAATTAAAACCAGGGGGAACCTAAAGTTCTAACGAAGAAAAGAGGTTAAATAATAGCTTATATCTCACACATAATCAAAGGCTTCCAGAACTCTCATGGTCATTATTATTTTGCGGTAGAAAAATTTAAACTACAATTAAAACATCAAGGAGTTAACAACATCAAAAGAAGTTATTTATTTCCAATAAATACTTATGCATAATAAATAAGTAGAGGAAATGAAATACTAAGGGAGATATCCTCTACCACCCTGAACAACGTTTTTGGGCAAGACGACACATTACACAACAGAAACAAGGGAGACTTCCATAATTGAAAAACCAATATGAACAACGAGAATAGTAAGGGGAACAAGAACATAAAGATCTCGGCACCGTTAAATTGGTTTTTCTACTCGAATTGAATCTTGTAAGTACTCTACATCAATAAGTGGAAGAAAAGTCGCTTCATTTGGCCCATACATGGTTGGAAGCTAGTAAACAGTGTTTCACTAAAACTTGGTCTGATATAGTCATTTTCATTTATAGTCAATTAGCATAACAGCAGTAAAGTTTGACTAGTATTGATGGTTGTCATCAATTGTAGACATTTCATTGAACAATCAGCATTGTGAAGATTTGACAGTATGTATATCCATTTCCAGTTTAAGACATGCAAATAAATTAGTTCCACAAATCTGTGGTCATAATTCTAATAGCAAGAATGAAAAATGCATCTGCACTATAGAGACAAATGCATTCTGAAAAGACAAAACGCATAGTCACACTTTTGAAATTACACAAATATTCTAGTAGTCCAATTACAGAAAATGGTGAACACACAAAATTTTGAGGAAACAAATAGGGCGACACAACTGAAAATTTTGAATTTACCATTGTTGTTAAGGACCAACTATCCAAACAGCTTAAACACTTTAAAAGAATAACCAAACCCTTTAAAGAAAAAGCCCAAAGGCTTGATGCGGTACGATGCACATAGACACTCCTTGGTGTGTTCAATTTCAACTTTTAATTAAGAATTGGGACAGGAAGGATCAAAATTCCGCTTACCATCGATCAATCATAAAAGGCTTTTGTACCACAAGGACCTATTATCCTAATAAATAATAATTTAAGTTAGTAAGTGGTATCTCATGAATGATGTTAATCCCTCACGCAAAAAGCCCTTTAAGCTGTGAAGTGAAAGATATTGATTATCACTCATCACAACAACAATAACCGCATCATTAGGATTTTATACCGAGATAAAACAAAATTGTAAAAGATAAATTATTTTTCTCTTCTTTTGTTTGGATGGGGAAAAATAAAGGAGAGAAAAGTAAGAAATTGTAATCATGTTAAATAACATTTAAACCCTAACAATATAACAAAATATAAAGTAAATAGCCACTTTAATCCTTTAACTTCCCATCAACTTTAGATTAGTTCTTATACAAAAAGTGAAAAAGAGTAGCCTCTCATAATTTTAGGACTTAAAAAAGGGGTTTTCTACATACAAGAACTAATTAAGAACTAATTTGAAGTAAATTGAAAGTTATAGGACAAAAATGACTGTTATCCCAAAATATTATTAGGATAAGGGTATATAATTGTCATTTGATTAATTTCTCTCTTCTATTGTTTGGATGGAAAAAAATAAAGGAGAGAAAAGTAAGAATAATTGTCATTTGATTAATTTTTCTCTTCTATTGTTTGGATGGAAAAAAATAAAGGAGAGAAAAGTAAGAAATTGCAATCATGTTAAATAATTAAACCCTGACAATATAACAAAATATAAAGCAAATAGCCACTTTAATCCTTTAGGGGACGTTTACTTGTAATTCTGTTTTCTGTTTTCACTTTTTAATTACAAAACTATCACCTTATTTTCATTTTGTTTTCTATTTTCTAATATTTGTACAGAAAACAACTTTTTTTTGTTTTCTTTGTTTCCTGTACAAATTTTTGAAAACAGAAAACAAAATAAAAACAAGATGACAGTTTTGTAATTAAAAAGTGAAAATAGAAAACAAAATTGCAAATAAATGCCACCTTGACTTCCCATCAACTTTAGATTAGTTCTTATACAAAAAGTCAATATAGAGTAAATAGCCCTCTTAAGTCCATTAACTATCAAAAAGTCATTCAGCTAATCATTCTGCATACAAGGACTAATTTGAAGTTAATTGAAAGTTATAGGATAAAATGACTGTCATCCCAAAATATAAATCAAGCAAGATTATATTTGTCATTTGATTAATTTTCTCTCTTCTACCCCGTTTTCTCTCCTGATCAGAGGAGAAAATCTTTTCCACGAGTTCCACTCTCAATTTTTTTCTACCCCATGTTCTCAACATTCTCTACAGTCAAAAACATCTCGCCAAAAGAGTTCTTTCAAGCTATCTTTCTTTCTAATTCCTTCCATTCCAAATGATACTAACTTGAATAGAGTGAAATAAATGATTTTGCAAATTCATTTATTGATCCATACATCAAAATCATAACAAAGAGAAGAATTCAGATCACACTTGCTACCCTTCATTTTTTTTTTATCCAAGATAAAATATTAATAACCATTTATATTAAAACTGTTTTGCTAACCATTATGGTTTAAGAAACAAAAGTAAAAAAAAAAAATTGTTAAAAAGTATAACATTTAATATTACAAATACATCATACATCTCCAAATTTTGTACTAGCTAAAAGCCTTATATTCATCAATTTCTTAACCATTGTCATAAGAAAACAAAATTGATATTGAATCTTTCAACCTCCTAATATGACATCCATGGTTAAGATGTATATATAATAATATTTAAAACATAGGTAGAGACAAGGGCATAATTAAAAAATAGGATAAAATATATTTTTGGTCCCTATACTTTCACTCAAAATTGATTTTAGTCCTTATACTTTTAAATAGACCATTTTGCTCATCAAACTTTGAAAAACAATTAAATTTAATCCCTCTCCTTTATTAATATTAGTGATGTTAAGAAACTAAATCCACATATTTTTTAAAGTTTGAAAACTAAAATGATCGATTTGAAAGTACATGACTAAAACTAGTTTTTAGTAAAAATACAAGAACTAAAAATACATTTTACCCTTAAAAAAATACAGGATTTCTAAAGTGATAGATAAATAGGAATAGGTAGAGACAACTCAGACAAGGGTATAAATAAAAAAATACTGGATTTCTAAAGTGATAGTATAAAATTGCAAGAAATAAATAGTAGAATGTTTTTTAGTTCTTAAATTCACTCTGGAAAATTTAAAAATTCTGCACTTATCCCCAAAGAATTTCAGCTCTTTTCTGCCACTTTTTCGTCTGCATATTACATTTCCAATGAGTATCTCTAGCCAACTCCCTTACCCCGCAATTACCACTCCTGAACACCACTGCAGAAGAAACCCTAATTCCTAGGTTATTTACCAGACCTAAATTCACCGGCGAGCTGCCTTGGGCCCTTTCATTTTCATCCATCTTTGTATTCATTTCAAGTAGAATCTCTATCTTACAAAAGGAAGCAAAACCAGCCAAACCTGAGAATCCCGGTAAAATTCAAATATTGGACCAGAATGTGACTAAAGTCTTATATTTCCCAAAAAAACAGCTGGATATATGTCAATATCATGCACACGCGAAATGACGAATTAGCAAGATACCAAAACAGTTCATTCAATGCACTAACACCGAGAAGAGGATGCAGATATGTACCATACCACCATCTACCACTTTGACAGACAAAGCCACGCTTTGAACAAGGTCACCGTTTGCTAGCATTTGAAACCCTCACATACAAAGACTAGCTACCAAAATAAAATATATCGTCCAAAAGAGAGCGTATAGTCCAATGATTGATAAGATTTTTAAAGTTGAAAGGAAAAAGCGGTGGTGCTTCATCAACTTTAAGCACCTTCCAATCCTAACAAAACACACTTCCTTGAAACATAGGCATGCCTGGCTAGTAAATTACTCAAACATCAAATACCAAGCAATTAACGTTAGTAAAAAAAGCCTAGACACAGTTCCTATGATATTTTCCAATTAGAATTAGAAGTTTCACTTTGATACTCAGCATAATCCTATAATGGAACTTCAATTCTGATGAGAGAACAACACCAAAAAATTAAGTTTTTTTCTTAACATCAATCAATATAGTTTTAAATATGAAGAATATTTTCAAAAGAAGATAGAGAGAGGGAGAGGGTCATCACCAAAGTCGGAGGAAGAAATTGTAAGATTTTTGAACTGGCACTCGATCCTTTGAAGGAAGAGCATGGCTTCCTTTAAGGGTTTGGAGAGTTCTTGCTCGTACTTGGTCAGCATCTCACAGTAAGCCTCCATGAACTGATCCAAAGCTGGATCTTCACCTATGCAGCTTGATCCAGCTGCATCACCTGCCATCGTCGCTGCAGAAGCACATGCTTCTTCTAACCTTGCCACCACTTCAGGCGGGGCTCCAACCTGCAAAGGAACGTGTGAAAACTGAAAACCATGTATCACCAAAAAACACATGATATATACTAATTTTTCCATGAAGCAAGCAAACTGTCTTTATCACTTCTGCTTTAAAGGATTTTTTGACTTCTTTGCCAACTCTCTTTCTTACGATGGAACATAACTTATCAACATAGTGTTTTTAATAGAAAGAAACAAAAAACAAGTCCACAGTTCACAGTACCACATGCCACACAACTCAGATCCGAACTTGCCAAAGAAAGGGAGTGTGCAGAAACTAATTAATTATAATAAGCATCGATCGTTTTCAACCACTGAGTAAAAATCTGTCTGCTTTTTTTACACAAGGAGGGGGTGTTGGGGGTGTACATATACATCACACAAGAGGAGTTAAAATCAAACTTTTTCTTCTTTTTCTAACCTTCTGACAATTGACGTAAGCTGCCAAGAGACGGTGATAGTGAGGATGGGCCATGATCTTGGCCTTGACAGCAGAAGAGGAAGAGGAGGAGGAGCTTCCATTGTTGTTGTTGCGGTGGTGGTGGTGGTCACTCTCCATGAAATAGTACCCTAACCCAGTGTTGTTGTTGTTGTGGTTATTGTCGAGCATGATAGAAGGAGTTCCACTGTTACTGCAGTTGGGAATGAAGAGACAGTTTGTGTTTGCATTATTATTAGTATTATTACTAGGATTAGGATTTATTGGATGATGACCAGCATGATGGGAAGTCACCAAAGGCATCATCGTCATTGGGCATAGCCCACCACTGTTTTCTCCAAAAGCCAACAAATAAGAAGTGCCATTAGAACTACTACTACCCTCCATGGCTTTTTTGCTTGCACATTCACTCACTCACTTGTCAACAACATTCACTCACTCACTCACTGTCTTATCCTTTTTGCCTACTACCAACTTCTGTAGCTCACTACAGTTGTTCACTCACTACTCACTAGCCTTACAACAAAACCAAACAAAAACACCCACTCCCTTCTCTTATTTTCTCTCTCTATTTTATTTATGAAGTCTGAAGATGTTTGTCTTTCAGGGCTCTCCCGGGTTTTATGGGTAAAAGTATCAGGCTTTTTACAGAAAATCCTAAATAGTGATAGTGGTGGCTATAGTCAGTTACATGAAGTAAGTAGTATAGAGGTTTTCCCACTTGGCTTTTCTGGCAAAGCCTGCACAGGTTTGGAAAAAAATGAGTGTTAAATGTTAATCTTTCTTTCTTTCCATGCCAGCATTAATCTCTTCTCTCTCTCTCTCTGATTCTAGTGGTTACACGGTTACACCTGTGAGTGAGAAGACACACCAGAGCGCACGCGGGGCACACTGAGAAAACGATGAGTTAGCGAAGAAGAGAAGGGGCGCGAGGGTTCGTGTAAGGGCACTGCTACAAACAAAGGCTTTTACCTTCCCAATGAAAACTCTCCCTCTCTTTTCCTGCACTGCCACTGATACGCTGCCATTCCTGGCATAAAACAAAACAGAAGAGAGACAGACCAACTTCAATTTTGTTTATGAGAGAAGGAACGATCAAATCGAGGAAGAGAAAACAAGTTACCTACTACTGACCATGAATGGAGAATAGATAGATAGATGGATAGGTTTATGTTTATGGGGCACGGAATCAAAATCAACCTTTCCTTCTCTCTCTCTCTCTCTCTCTCTTCTTTGATGGCAATCCCTCCACTCATTTAATATTCTCACCCTATTTGTCCTCTTCTCACCACAGTTATTAAAGAATTCTCTAGTCTCGCAAACAAGTACTAAGTACCAACATTTAACAGAACATTAGGGATTTAATTTATCAAACCTAATTCGTTCTTGTTGTTAGCTCCAAAATAGAAGTAGTATTTTGTGTTTTAACATTAGCGTTAACACAGAATAATTCATTATTAATTCTTGCATGTGTTGAACTAAACATGAATATTGTATGATGCTGCTTCTTTCTCTCTCTTCCTATATATATGAAGGAGTAGTTGCTACTTGCTATGGTAGCATATGATATATGATCTAATCTAATACGATAGTATAATTTACTACCATGGAAAAAGCGCGTCTGCAGCTAGGTAAATAAAGCTGGTAAAGTTTGTGGGACAGTCCGAATGTCTCTTCCTCATAATCCCTTTTCTCTATTTCCAGCACCATAGGTTTTCTCTATATCCCATCCCTCGTCCATTATTAATAAAGGCCTAGAGTAGCATCACTTCCCGTAAAAATACCGTAGTGAAAGCACCTCCATCAGGTTACGTACACATTGTCGCTTCCCATTGTCCCTCTCTCCCGGTTACACTCTTCATTTTTATTTTTTTTTCTTGAGAAGGATATGGATATGGATTGATTTTCTAATTTTAAAATAAATAAAGACTAAAAAGTAAAAACTAAAAAGTCGGTAAGATATAATGTCATTTTAATAACAAATCATTAAATCGAGTGATTTATATTTAATTTTTCTATTACTTTTTCGCATTCAAATTTTATAGATGGAATTGCTATAAAAGATAATTTTACCGTGCGATAAATATTTTTAACTTGAATATGATAACAGGTCGATAATGATATTTATTGTGTTAGACTAAGTATAACTTTACAATAGGTAATAATCAGATTACAAATGTCTAATAACTTATGGTAGGTATATACGTTGATAGTGTATACTAGTACGTGTATGTAACTGTTTGTACATTGATTGATACTTGAACGTACGCTTAGTTCTTGAAAGTTCTACTAATAAATACTAGTACTATTTGAGCTAGCAATAATAGCATCGGTGATAATAATAATGATATCAGAATTAAATTGCATTTGCAGGGAGCTACTGAACTGTACTGTACTGGGTGAGGGTAAGTCTAGGAATCTCCACAGTTGATCTCGCCGTGAATAAATGACCACTTCAGGCTGCTCCGTTGCTCAGTTTTCTGTCTCTCTACCTATTTTTGCATCTTTATTCTTATTGTAGCCACTAGACACTTAAATCTTTTATTGGCTTCAATATTTTTTACATTAAATTATTCTATTGGTTTCTTATTTTTATTTTAAGTTATAATTTAATTTTTTATTATTTAAAAATTACAAAATAATTTCTTATTTTTAATTTAAGTTATAATTTTGTCTTTTATTTTTTACATTAATTTTTTTTTACCCAAGTTTTGTCAAATAAATAAAATAATATTTGAATATATATATATATATATATATATATATATATATATATAATTTCATTAGAATGTACTAATAATATAAAAAAAATTATATGCATTGTCAATTAATTATAAATTGTACTAATTATTAACTTTTATAATCAATATTTTAAAAGTTATATCTATATTAATTTTTAATTAGTTGATAATATAAAAACAACAAATTCAACCCAACCTAATTATGTTTCAATGAATTGAGTCTTAAATTAGACCAAACCCAACTTAATCCAAGCCACTTACTGACTTACACCTTTACTGAGAACACTAATGCAAATGAAGTCTCCAACATTTTACATTTGCAATAAAGTGCATATATAACATATAACATTTTGTTTTTATGAATAAAAAAATGCATATATAGCAAATAATTTATTGTGCCTTTTGCAATAAAATGCATACATAACATATAACATTTTGTTTTTATGAATAAAAAAATGCATATAATATATAATAAATATTTATTGTGACTTTGGATTTGGCTTCTTGAAAATAGTTTGAAATGATTTAAATATTTTTTTATTTAATTGTGAAAGTGTGTGAAATGTACTTTAAAAAAGGGGGGGAAAGTGTAAAGAAATTTTAAGACTATGATCTCGTATATATTGCTTAAACTTCTCACATCTAAGCTATAGTTAAATAATTTAATTTTTGAGTAAAAAAAAAAAGCTATAGTTAAATAACATTACTTAATTCAATATATAATGAGTTGATCAGTCAAATTAATAAATACTATATATAATAATTACAAGCATGAGCTCATGTTCATCATGAAATCTCCCCGATTTTTACGTTCTTTTGGCATGTTGAAAAGGAAATTAATGATAAGTAAGAGATACAGGCAAAGTGTCCACGCAAATGAAGGGAGAGAAAGAGAGTCCCCCCCGGAGGAGAAGGGGGAACCCAACCCAACTGTGCATGTGAAGTGTGAACACTTCACCAAGGTTTGAGAGTAGAGACATTACTTTGCCTTGCCTTGCCTTCGCACACATGACCATGACTGTGACCATGACTATGAGCCCCCTTGACGATCAATCCAATCAGTGGGTCCTAAATCTCCCTCACTAGATTTCGTACAGGATGGGATGGATAATGAATTCTTCATTTATTAATTAACTAGCACTATATCCGTGCCTATGCACAGATGACTTAACTATTTTTTCACGTTTTATAGATAAGTAAATAATATAATAAATATTTAATTTATTAAGATTATTGTTGCTAAAAAAATCAATATTTATGTGATAAATATATTGTTCACAAAAGTCTAAACTATATTTTTTGTGATCAGTAGAAATATAACAATAAGATGAAAACCTTTGAGTAGGAGTAAATATGATGTGAATTTGTATATTAAAAAATATGATACCATACAAAATAGAAATAGTCATAGATGGAGTTCAAATTTAGTATATTACAAGTAACAATAAAAAGATAGACAGAACTATTTTGTGTATAATAATATAATGTTATATGATAAATTGATCTAATAAAGACATGTGAATGATCAAAGTATTTTTTAAATTTATTAGAAAAAAAATTAAAAGACTAAAGGTATTTTAATCTTATCCAAATTTGTAATTAATTAAAACAAAAAAAAATGTATAAGTGATGATTGTGAATAGGCATGGCAATTGGGCAAGGCGAGGATAGGTATGTCGTTCCCCGTCCTCATCCCCGTCCCCACTCCCGTCCCCCGTCCTTGATCTCTGTCAGGGATAAAATTTTGTAATCACCTCGTTCCCGTTCAGGGTTGGGTATATCCGTCCCGTTCTCATCCTTGTCCACTAAAAATGACTACTACTTTAAAACAATATATCTGCAGAATTTTTTTTCTAATTTTAAATTTAAAACAAATTTTAGATATCATTAAATTGAATAAGCCCTAAAAATACAATGATTCGTAACATAAACTTAATCCATTACAATAAAAAATGTCAAGTCTCAAAAAAAGATTAAATATATTTTGAGAAAACATAATTAACTGTTTAAACTTTTCGAAAATGCAGAAAGAATAAAAGTATTCAAATAGAGAAAATATATTTGATTATAGTCGCACAATTAGTTCTTATTTTATTTAAATTATTTATAAAATGGTACAAGAAATTGATGTTGAAATTTTTTAAAAGGATTTAACTTATGTTAAATTTAAATATTTTTTAATTTTCAAATGTGAAATAATAAAAGCATTCAATTATTTTATAATTATACTCTGAAAGAAAGATATTAATTTTATATTATTTATAGTTTATAAACTATAAATAAAATTAAAATTAATTTAATTTATGATATTATTTAGTAAGTAATCATTTAAAACTTTTTTTTTATCAAAAATATATTTAATAAATTAATTATAATATACTTTTATATATTTAAGAAAAAAATTAACATTATTATATAAATATTAATTGATAAAAATTTTTGTATATGAAGTTATTAAACATAGAGTAAAAATATTATTTTGTAATAATTATATTAAATAATTAGATTTGAATTATTTTTTAGTATAAAAATTTGAACCTCATAATATGAATATTATTCAAGAAAAATATTTATTTATGAAATTATTTAAAATTATTTTATACAATTTATAAGTAAAAATGATTTTATAGGATTTCAAAGTACATAAAATATTATTGAATCTTTCGTATGCAATTATGTTAAATACTCAGAGAAAAAAAGTTTTGTCGTCCACAATGATTTTTAGTAGGATTACCTCCTATGAATGATATTTGTGGTTTCTACAAAAAAAATAAAAATAAAACTATTTTAATTTATAATATTATTAAATCTTTGGCATGCACTTATGTGAAGTACTTGAAGAGAGATATTGAGCATAATTGTCTTCCGTAAATTATATTTGGGATTTCTACAATAAAATTAAAACTAATTTAAATTATGATATTATTGATAAAGTAATTTAAAATAATTTATAATAAAAATATATTTAATAAATTAATTCTAAACATAGAGTCAAATTTATATAAAACATTGATTAGATTTAAATTAATTTTTAGTATAAAAATCTCAACCTTATAATATAAATATTAATCAACAAAAATTTTATTTATGAAATTATTTAGATTTATTTTATACGATTTTTAAGTAAAAATAATTTTATAGAGATTTAAAGTAAAAATAAATTTACTTAATTAAATTATAATTATTTTAATAAGTAATAAGTAATTATTTAAATTTATCATTCATTAATGTAATAATAACATATTTTTATATAATATCGAGCATATTATTATATTTAATATTTTAAAATAAATTAAATACAATTTCAACAAAATCATAATAATTTTTTACTTTTATGATTATACATGCTAATATAAATTATTGAATATATTTTTTTATAAATAAAGAACATAAAACAGTAATATAATATAAATAAATGAGTAATTCTTATAAAAAAATTGTGTAAGTATAAAATAATAAAAGGAAAAAATGAAAAAAGAAAATGAGAGAGGGAAAAGTGAAAAGGATTTGGATAGGAGTTGTGCTTTTTTAGAAAATAGAAGAAAAAAAATCTAAAAAAACAAAAAGAAAAGTAAATGAAAAAGAAAAATTAGAGATGAAATAAGAGAAAAATTGAGCAGTAATTTTTTTTTCTTAAATTGTGACGTGTTGTATAAAAGATCAAGTTTTTCCATTTGTATAATATAATAATATATAATAGATATAAATAACTTTTTCTTTTTTTATATTTTTCTAACTTTATAGTATTTTTTAATGTAATATAAACTATCTTTTAAATATTAACACGATTCTTATTAGTGATAAACAATAAAATGATTTAATTAATTCAAATAGTTTAAACTTATAGTTTTTAACTTAAATATGAAGATAAATTATAAAATAATTGATAACATGATTTTATCATTTAAAACAATGACATTTAATAGTAAAAGAGTAAAATAATCAAAGATATTGTTAAATCAATAAAAATGTATATTAATAAATCATTTATTCATATTATTTAAAAAAATAAAAAATGATAATATAATATTACACAAAAAAATATTTAATATAGTACATAAATAATATAGAATATTATAATAATATCATAAATTATAAATATATTAATATGTATGTAACAATAACAATAACAACAACAACAATAATAATAATAATAATAACAGAGGTTTTTGGCTAATAGAATAATAAATATTTTTTTGTCATAAATATAAATATAAAAGAGAAAAAAAGATAAAAAAAGAAAAAAAATTAAAAAGAGATAGAGAGAGAAAAACTAGAAAGAAAATGTTCAACAAAAACTTTCTTTTATTAATAATAATAGCTTTTACTATTTAAATATTAAAAAATTAATATCGCACAATACAAAAAAATAGCTTATACAAAAAAGAGATAGATGTAAAAACTGAACTTGTATTTTAATAAGAAAGATTTTACATGCTGACAAGTTAGGGGAAATGAAAGATGAAATTCCCATATCTCTAGCAGATATGTCTAGACGTACAGGCAGAAGAGAAGAGAGAAAAAGGAAACAGAAGGGGAATCAACAGTATTGGTCAAAATTAAAATAGAGAGTTTGGCACATGGAACGCTAGGGGCATTGGGTTGGTTAATGGTTAGGGTTTAGGGTTGTGACTTGTGAGTGAGTACATGTGGGAAGAGAGGAGATATATAGTACGCGAATCGGTCACAAGGCGTAATAAGAAAAAGCGACACAAAGTTGAGAGACGTCACTGGTGCGAGGTGTGATAGTGGGGGCATAGCCTTATAGCAGGGGCAGCAACCCTAGGATAGGTTTCCTTTTTTTTATTTTTTTCTCCATTCTCATACTTTAAGTCACCTCCATCCACAGTTCCATGATTGACATCAAACAAATATTGTTTTTTAATTTAATTTTAATTAACAGGGTCGAAAATAAGAAAAAGCAAGGGTGGAATAAAACATTTTTTTCATTTATTAATAAATAAAAATTAGTAAGTAGTCAGAGTCGAAACTAAAAAAATGGTTATTAGGGAAACAAATTTTCACATGATAAGAAAAATTAACAATAATAATTAGTTTCTACTATTAATAACTTTTTATAATTTAGTCTAATAAAAAATAAAATATCCAATGAAAGTAAATAAATATAAATATTTTTTATGCAGAAAAACACGTACATATAAAAAAAGCTTTTTAGGACTTCAAACTGAATTAAGAATAAGTAGGTTGAGATGGATTATAATTATTGACTTTTTTTCTTAAAAAATAAAAAAAGTTATTTGAGATATCATATTTCGACAATTCAATTGTAATTTTTTTTAAAACACAAACATATAAAATAACATTGAAAAAATAATTTAGTAAGTCAAGATAAAATAACATTATTTATTTTTAAGTCTAAACTCTAAAGACAACAATTTGAGAGTAATATAATATTTTTTAAAATAATAATATAATATTTAAAAATGTTTAAATACATTTTTAGTTCTAGTAATTTAACATTTTTTTATTTTTCGTCTTTGCAAAAAAAATTGGTTTTAGTCATTATAAATTATGTTTGTTTTATTTTTCGTCATTAAAAATATTTAGATAACGTTTTTTTCACTATTCAAAACGTTATCTAAACTGTTTTAAGGACGAAAAATAAAATAAAAATAATCTGTAAAGACTAAAACAAAACAAAAACTTTACAAGGACAGAAAAAAAAATATTAAATTATAAATACTAAAAAAGTATTTAAACCATCTAAGAATAACAAATTGAATGCAATATTTAAGTCCAAGCAAAAGTATTGTGTGAACCGATCTTTGATATAGAAGTTTATTAGAATCAAAATATGCTATCTTTAGATGACAATTCAACTTTTAGCCCAAAAAGTCTTCATGAATTATATGGTTGAAACGTGAATTGAATGATTGCTAAAAATTTCATTTTTTGATTATAAGTTAATTAAATTCAAGAGAAGAAACGGTGCCTAGGAGTGCAAAAAAAGATATTGAATTAATGGATGGAGATTGACCCAGGTATTAATATGAATGGGGATTATTGGGTATATTGTGTCAAGTGATACCTTTATCCAGTGTCACGTGTCAAATTTGTAAGTGTGTCACATGGCACTTTCATATAGTGCTATATGGTACAATGTTTTCAATGTCATTTTTAATTTTTAGAAAATTTTGAAATTAGGTTTTTAATCCAGTAAGATTTTTATCTTTTGATTTTAATTTCTATAAGATTGTCATTATTCGATTTTAGTCCCTGAAAATTTAAATTCTTGTTTTTAGTCTTTGATTATTTTTTTTCTTGCTTTAGTCTTTTTTAGAATCTTTAATCTTTTCTTCATTCCCTTTCATCTTATCGATGTCATCACAAAGTATTGTTCAAACCATTATTAGTGAATAATAGTAAAGTGAAAGTAAAATCGCGTGATCCAAACATCAGTCACCTACTTGGGCTCACTCGAAATACCTTAAACTCGCCTAACCCATAATTTGCCTAAACTGAAAGCCTACTTGGTACAAAATGAGCCTAAAAATGAAAGCGGATAAATTAGGGCCCATTTGGAGTGGTTTTT
This sequence comes from Pueraria montana var. lobata, assembly GCA_026413185.1. Taxonomy (NCBI): domain Eukaryota; kingdom Viridiplantae; phylum Streptophyta; class Magnoliopsida; order Fabales; family Fabaceae; genus Pueraria; species Pueraria montana. Next base: position 14,428,941 of record CM048656.1, read on the forward strand.
AGTTGTAAATTTCAAAAAAATTAAAATCAACTAGTTTTTACTTTTTAGTTTTTAAAATTTAGTTTTAGTTTTTCCCCTAAGTTTTAGTTTCAAGATAAACTCATTTTGAAAGTTTCCTATCCTATTAACATTAGTTTACGGGTGTGTTTGTGTGAAGGCAACAATAATGATTGTGACAGCATTGGTGATGGTGGCAACGATGCCTGTAATGGTGGTGGCAATGCCAGTGAAGGTAATGGTGATTAGTGGTGGTGGTGGTAGTGGTGATAGTGACGATGTCGGTGATGGTGGTGATAGTAGGGGGGCAGTGCCAATGTCGATGGTGAAGGTGCCAATAATGGTATTGGTGGTGCCGGTGGTGGTGTCGGTGGGGTGGCAGTGGTGGTGGTGTCAATGGTGATTGTGGCAGTGGTAGTGATGGTGATGGACCAATGGTGGCGGCGACAATAACAACGAAAATGGTCATTATCAAATACAGGGAGAGTGTGTTTTTTTAAAACTAAAAACCAAATTCACAAATCTTTATTTCTTGATTTTGTAAATGAACGTAAAAGTGTTTTGAAATTGAGTTCAAAACCATTTAAGCTCCATTTTTTTCAAACAAGTTTTGTTTTGAAAATTACATTTGAAAACCAACCACTCGCAATCACTCTAAATGTGGCCTTAGAGAGTAAATATTCTAAAAAATTACTAAAGCAAGATAAAAAAAATATAATTAAGTACTAAAAACTAGAGTTTAAAATTTTTAGGGACTAAAATTGAAGAATGAAAATTTTATAGGGACTAAAATCGAAAGATCAAAATCTTTTAGGGACTAAAAATCAAATTTCAAAATTTTCTAAGGACTAAAAATAACATATAAAATATTGTATCATGTGGTACATTACAAGGCTGACATGTGGCACCTTCTTGTGGTGACATGTGACACAACATGAAGTTGCTATGTGACATCCATGTCATGCAGTTGCCATGTAGCATACTGACGTGAATTTTCTTTTAATACATTATCACTTAACAAATTCAGTTTAACATCATGGATTAAAAATACTGACGAAAAATTAATAAGAGACCAAAACTTATTTAAAATTATAAGAAGGACTAAAAATTAAAATATGAAATAATAGAGGGACTAAAAACTTATTTAATCCTTTATAAAAAAAACTTATTTAATCCATTAACTTATCTTAGACAAATGTTTTATTAACGAAGACAAATGTTTAATATTTTTTGTTTTTAAACTAAATGATATTTTTCTTAGTGAATCTTTATGTCTTCCCATATAAGATCTAGACAAATAAAATGAGTATACAGAACCGGGGATTGATACAAACGATAATTAGGATTTTTGATTCTCCAATAAGACTTCATGGCGGCCGAAACAACTTATGAAAATATTTTGGAATTTCATCGAAGGACCAACTTAATTATAATAATTAAAAAAAAACTCGTTATAGCTGTAAAAAAAAACTCGTTATATACATAGTAATGATACACCTTATTAATTTTTTACAACAATTTTTAAAATGTAAAAAGAGAAATTTTTTTTGACTGATGTAAAAAGAGAAATAGAAAGTGAAGAAAGATAAATATTTGATAAAATAAAGTATAAAAATTATTGTATGTATATTATTACTGTTATAAATATTAGCTGCACACGCTTTGTTGCTTTGCTAATTCACACAAGCCTTTCCCATTGCATTGTCTCTCCATGCTATTGGTGGCTTCATTGGCTTCTGCTTTTGCCAACAGCGACATTTCGCACTTCGCAGCATTTTCTTAATTTCGTTGTTTGTCTTCCCTTCTACGCTGTGTTACGTTAGCTTCTATTCTTAGTTCAAGAAAAAGGCCACAGGATGAGTTTAAGTTTTACTATGTCAGCCTTTCATGATCTCTTCATTTTCTTTGCTTACATGCGAAGAAACTTTTCCATGCAGTCCATTCCGTTGTTACTTTCTTCTTTATTTTCTTCTGTCATCTAAACAAGAGAAATCGTCACACTCCATTCCTTTTCTTCTCTTATTTTCATTTCATCAAAACCAAAGATAGGACTAATGTGCTATACTTACGTAAGAACGTGTGCATCATGATCAATGCATAAAGAAGGAAAACGAGACGCTAATTTTAGTTGCTTTGTCATAATTTTTGTGAAATTAACTTCATTGTACTACTATAAAAAAAATGAACGTAAAATTAATACCACCTAATTAAGAATGGTTATTGATGCATGATGCAATATTTTTTTTGCTTGGAAATAATAAATTAAAATTGGTGTCTATCATGTTTACTAGAAAATCTTGTGTAATTAGTATGGGGCCCGTGCGTGTACGTGGTTAAATTACTCTGCTTTGCACCACAAGGAAAATGACATTTACTAAACTTTTCTTTATAGGCAAATCAATCAACAACTATTACATAGTATATACTTTTGAACGTAACAGCCAAAAGATGGCTACTAACACTGTCATAAGAGGCTTTAAGGAGACAGGCAGCTTTTATGGGTGGTGTTAACTCGGGGCAGTCATTCAAAGCTATAGTTTAAATATGACAATAGACATCAACATCGAAGCATAATTTGGTGGTGATATTATTTGATTGATATTACCATCCCAAAGTTATCATTAGTGTTTACTTTTTATGCTAGTAGATATCATTGGCTTTCCCACTTTGTAAACGGTTGTGGTTGATTGAAAAAAGGTAAACGTTTATATTCAAGCCTCAAATAAAATGAACTTGTTACTTGTGGCAAATGGAGTTGCGGGATCCAAAAAGGAACAATAACAATACGAAAGGCGTCCTGTTTAAGCATGTTGGGTTGCTATTCCAAATAGCTGTGTGTCTAATCCATTTTTCACTTTTACTTCTTTTGCTGCATGATCTTCAAAAGAAGCTGGTTCTAACCCATTTTCTTCTTTTACATTTTTTAGTTATTTTTCTACCTTTAGGTGATTGTACAACCCCCCTAAAAAAAAAGAATAAAAAAACTCCAGTACTTGAATGTATGTACTTTCATTTGAAGGGTTCATTTCATATTCAAATGTCCTCTCCTATATAATTTTTTTTTGTCCTGTGTCAGAGATCATGGATGTTCCTCAATCCACTGAATCAGAGACTAATTCTGCTCGCGATGCGTGGCTGCTGCTGATCCAAGAAAATTTTGCTCACAAAAGAATTCGAATTCGGGGTTCAAAAAGTGGAGGGTTCAAAAAATTATATGCGCCAAAGAATTGCCTTTTACCTCGTTTAGATAGATCATATAGTATTAATTAACAACATAGTTTATCTCAAATTAGTTTGATAGGAGAATAAATTAGCAGAAAGGAGTGGTGGGTCCAAGCCACCTTTGCAAATGCACATTATCTGTACACCACACAAGATAAGGAGAGAAGCCCCCACATGTTAGTACCTTCCTCCACCCATGTTGACTATCTTCATATAGTTAATTTAATTTCACTTAGTCAGATGGCACCTTGCTAGTTGAAAAGTTGGTGCGATATATAATTGATGTTTCTTCACTGGTGTTTGGCTCACAATTTTCCAACATAAATCAAATCTTGCTTTTTCTCATAAGCATATCTAGCTTGCTTTTCCGTCAAATGGAATGGCTCTAATAGTGTGCCTTTTGGGTCTTCTCTTCTCTTCAAGATCTTTTGAGGTTCTAAGACTAGATAGTGGTTATTAGACATTGTTCCTGAGACATATTGAGCTTTGTTCCGATTGAAATGTTAATCTATGTCTAGTTGGAATGAAAGAACACGCTGAGGATTTTATTACCAATCTTGGAATCAGAATTGTAGGTGAGCTTGTGGATGGTTTTCATAATATTTCCATATAGAATATCCTTTGTTGTTGTATGGCTGCAACATTTTTATTTATCCAGTTTTAAGCATTTTATTCTCTTGTGTCTGGTTCACGTCATGTCATGTCATGCCTCTGGGAATCAAATTGGACAATTCCAAGAAGGAGCAACATAATAGCATTAGTTAATATTTGGGGCCCAAGCATTATCAATGGACCAAGATTGAAGTGGGCTGCTGGCGTTAGCGATGGTGTTAGTTGGTAAATCTGCTTAGTGAGGAAAATGTATGTGTATTAGACCCAAAAATTAACTGGATTGTTTATTAATAATAGGTTTAAATACCTTTTTAGTGTTTGTAATTTAGCGCTTTTTTGTTTTTTGTCCTTGCAAAAAAAAAATTTGACTTTAATCCTTGTAAATTATGTTTGTTTTGTTTTTCGTCCTTCAAACTGTTTAGATAGCGTTTTTTCACTGTTTAAAGTGCTATCTAAACCGCTGGAAGGACGAAAAACAAAACAAATATAATTTGCAATGACTAAAACCAAAAAAATTTTTTTGCAAGGATGAAAAATAAAAAAGTGTTAAATTGCAAGGACTAAAAAGATATTTAAGCCTTAATAATATTATAAATCAGATAATATAGGATTGCATCTTTAGCTTGTACTAGCAAACAGTTTTTTTTTCTTTTAATGTAAATACAATTTTAAAAATATAAAGTAAATAAACTATATGATAAATATATATAATTAATACAAATAAATAAATGAAAATTTACAAATATTTTAAATTTAGGGGGAAAGAATTTAGTAGTATAAACTATTCAGATTTAACACGAAGGAAAATTTGAATACAAAAAATATTAAAATTAATTAATAATTAAATTTAAGATTTAAGGAAAAGAAAAGTGTAATAGAAAATCTAAATAAAAAAGAATTTTTGAAAACAATTAACAAGTTTAAGATTTTAAAAATATAAAAAAAAATGTTATATTGTTATGAAACCACCTGTCATAAAAAAATGTATAATAGAAAATCTTCTCATTGAAAAATATCCAATTTATAACACGAGTTGGTTGTATATTGATAGACAGTTTAGTAAAATTATAATTTTTTTTTTGTATTCACTAATTTATATATAAACTATAAAGTGTATTATTGTAAGAGTAAATTGCAACTATTATACTATAAATTTGCTATTTATTAAGATTATTTTTTTATTTTTTATTCAATAGATAGTTGTGAGCATTTTAATAATAGAAACAAAATTATAGTTTAAATTATGATTTTAAATCCTAATTATTTTAAAACTCAAGTAAAATATAAATATAAAATTATAAACTAATTCTCAGTATGAAAGAATTAAAATTAAAATAATTCTAATTTTAACGGCCATATATCCAATTGAACACTAAAGAGTCTAATTCTCCTTATGTACAGTTTTCTTTAGGGTTTCTTTGGAATCATATAAGGGGGAAATGAGAATATATGAGTGAATAAAAATATATATATGATACTTAAATATATAATGAGGTTTCTTCCCTTTCCTTTAGCAAAAATGAGAGAAAAAAAAAATGAATTTTTTTCATTCAATATTGTTTTTCCTAAAATCTGTAGATTCCTATCAATAAAAAATATATATGCTCTTTCTTTACTGGTGGCTAAAATATATGTTCTTTCGCTTCCCCTTATTTAAGGGGTATGCTTACAGAGCCAAAGCAAATGTATGCTGCAGCTTTGTTTATTTTAGAAGAAATATAATATAACCACACTTGGTAATTGGTAGCACATATTCAAAAACTGACATGTGGGACTCAGGGTTATCCTGCATTTCAGTGAAGTGTTCAATATATTATCAAGTTCAGTCACTAGGCCCAGCTAGAAAGAGGACACAACACAATCATCATAACATGAAATAGGTCCAAAGCTAAGCCATCCAACTGGTCCTAAAGCAAATAGCTTACTTGGTAAACCTTGAGCAACAAAAGAAAATGTCCCCCCAACATTGGGGGGTTCCTATCTATTTTTGTAAATAACAGTACCTCACGTCTAGAAGCCACCAATAAAACTGGATCCCGTCAATGCAGCATTTAGCCAGCAATGACTAATGCCATGAAGCAGCAGTTTGCTAAAATTTCTGTATGACAACTGAATTTGCCAGTCCTGCCTGCTCTATAGTCTGAGTTTCATCAGTTAGAACCTTTGGGGGGAAACCCATAATCTGAAGTTGATAATTCTGCCGAACCCCAGGTCTAGATGCATCAATGAAGGAACGGATGTCGCTGATTGTGTGGTGATAATTAAAATGTGATATCAAGCGGGTTCCATCAGCCAACCTGAGTTGTATTGAGGTTGATGGCAACGATTGATCAACTACCAGGACAGCAGAAGGAGTAGGTGCTGTGTTGGGAGGTGTTGAGGCAGCAGGAGAGTCAGGTGCCACTGATGTAGAGCTGCTTCCAAGAGTTCTTCCCACTCCCTGAAATGGAACATGCTGCTTTTCGGGTTCCTGTAAGCATGAAAATTATAATTTACACATTGGACATGTGTGATTTCAGATACAAGTAATTATGCATAACAAAAGCCCTGGATTGCATTTTGAAATGCAAAACATCAAAAGCTCCAAAACTTATAAACGATGCTAACTTAAACCTTGTTTGGATGAACTTCTTCATAAGCATAGGAGAAGAAAATAAAATGTATTGAGCTTCTCCATAAGCTAAAATCAACTTATGCATCTTAGCTTTTGGAGAAGTTAAATGAAAAGAGTTTCTATTTCTATAAAAGTTAAGTTCATAAGCTGATTTTAACTTATGCAAGAAGCTCAATCCATTTTTCCTTCATTTTTCTTCTTCTATACAGAAGAAGTTCATCCAAACAAAGTCTAAATTCATCCTGCTTTAGGACTCAAACCAAAGAACTCAAACAGAAAACTCACACGATAGTTCTCATTCCTCCGTATGAGGTTAACATTAACAGATGACCTCCTATCTTCAGGTTCAAGCTCTTTGGGACACTCAGATTTTTTTATGCTCTGCATTAAAAAATAGAAAATATCATTAAGTACAATGGAATCATTTTACATAACCAATAAGTAATAGTAGCCCAAACACATCTTTGGGGCGGCATTCTTACATGGTCTTGAAATACATTATGAAACCAACTCACAAAATACTTATATAACAAAATATGCTGGATTTCAGAAAGGATTTAAATAAAAAAGTGAAGTTATAAGTGAAATTTGTTAAGTTGTTCCATTATTTTCTGAACAACATTTACCAAATGCAAAAACCCAATCCTCTAGCATCAGGATTTGCCTTTTCAGGAAGGCAACCTCATTACTTCTAAATTATTTTACCCTCAGATCCACTAATGGAATCAGAATCTCAAATACCATCACCTCTAAAAATGAGGCATTTTCAGGATCGTCCAATCTCCTCAAAGGTCCATCATTTACAGTGAAACCATTACTCCAGAAAACAATGTTATGAACAACAGCCTCAGGTTGCTGATTAGTAGATCGTGTAGTTTCCCCCGAGAGTAACCTGCCAGTTCCAGTAAAGCTAGTTGACCTAGGAGGCTCCTGAAGCTGATCAAGAGGCCTTTCAACAGCACCAAGTTGCCTAGCTTGATTGAAAATTTCATCCACATCATTTCCCTTTGAAGGATCCTGGACAAGCATTCCACTGGAGATATGTACAATGGTTAAATACTCAGTAGAAAAGAATCAAATCATAAAACTAACTGGAAATAGACATGTGCATCCATAAATCTTTTTGAAAAATTAGAGATACCAGTAATTTTAATATCAAAATGTCAAACACTTTCAATCAAGGTAGTCAAAAGTGATTTTTCACTGTAAGGTGCTTGAGGTTCTAGAGAAGTAAAGCATACAAGTGAAGCATACGGCTACGATTGGAAATTTTGAAGAGGATGAAGTGGAGTGGTTTGGAATTGGATGGAGTGGAAAGGTACCACTCTATTGTTTGGAATTTTTAATGAGGGAATGATGGGGAGCCCCTTTCCTTTTTTATGGAAGTAAAAATGGTAATTACTTGAGTGGAGTAGATTACAAATTTATCTTCTGGTATTGCCCTTTTAATAACCTACTTGTAGCAAAAAGGTTACGGTGTTGGGTTAAAATTGTATATGACTGTCTTAAAATATAAAAGAAGTGTTCCATTGAAAACCCTCTAAATCGGAGAGTACAGAAATTTTGAGAGTTAGTGGTAAGGAATAGGGTTCCCATCCTTAACCATTCCACTTCATTACCTTAAAAACTCTCTAAAAATGGGTTGAGTATCTTTTTTCATTCTGCTCCATCCATCCAAACAAAGCTTAAAAGTGAATACTTTACATACCAAATAAAAATATCATAACAAAATTTAAATATGTAGCTACCCCTATCTGTATGTTCAAGGTACTAAGCTATATAGTTTGATAAATTAAAATTTTGTGAACTTAAAACAGCTTAAAACAATCATCAAGTGGGTAATGCTTAAAGTCATAACATAAAGCTTTACATGAGTCGTTGTGGACTTCAAAGACTATCAAAATACAGAAACATTGCTATTAAGCCTGGCAAGAGCAAAGAGAATGCCTGTTTGAACAAAAAAGAAATCACAAAATAATAAAACACATCACTTTGAGTTTTTTTTTTTTTTCTCAACCCATTATTTAATAAATTGAGCCAGATCTGAATGGGGTTTCAAAAGCCCAACACCTATACCAGAAAAAAGTAACCCAATTTAAGCGAAATAGCTTCAAAGTAAAAGTTCAAAACCTCTCATCAAAAGCATGATTTTATTGCTTTTAATGCCTCAAGATAAGTTTTCAAATGCTTTCAATCCTTCCACCCAAAATTGAGTTTGAGAAAAATCCGAAAGCACTTTGTAAAAGAAAAGGAGCAAAACAATAAGCTGAAATCTAATCACTAATTTCTGCTTGAGAAAGCTTTTTCTGTAATATCAAAGCAGTATGCCAATAAATGTGGCAGGAGAAACGGTGGCCATCAATCAAGTTAACCCAGGCAAGAGCAACAGGGAGGAAAAGGTCATCAATCAACACACACAAAACAGTCACAATCTACATTCACAAGAAGATAAACAAAACAATAACCACACCAAAACATACCAGCACAAATTGTAACTCTCTTTTGAAATATACATAAATCATGCAAGAATTATATATGATTGGGAAAAAACTGTTCCCAAAATCTAACCTAGTTGTATGACTGGTCGCACGCAACCTTGATATAAGTCAACTCCAATAATTCTTAGAGTAATAATCGGCAAGGCAATTATGCATACAAAAGTGATATGAAGAAGTTGAAAACTACAAGTTGTTAAGAGTTGGTAAAATGTGGAGTTCACGATATCGAAAAGGCGTGTTTTAATTTTCTTTCCAATTTTGTGGTTTTCCATCAGGGTTAGCCTGGATTACTATTGAAGCAGTGGGTCCTCTCATAGCATAGCATAGAATGTAAGAATTGAAGGATTGGGGGAAAGAAGAGAACCTCTTTTCGCCGCCGGTGTAGTACTCCTGAGGGCCATCGGAGTCGCTGTCGGAATCGGCGGAGGGACGGTTCAGATCGGAGAGGGTGCGAATTCTGCCGGCTCGGCTGCTCGACGCCCTCTTGTTGTCCCGTGACGCCATGTCGAATAAGATTTAACAAAACGCAACACAGAGAGAGAGAGAGAGAGAGAGGGCACACTACTCACTAATACTATGTGATCTGGCTACAAGAATAAGGCCTTTGGATCCTCTCCTGCAGTAATCCTGGCCTTACATTTATATCCAACGGTTCACTTAAGTCAAGTTACTTAAAAATAATAGCCATAACCACTTTTTAATTTTAAAAATTTAATTTTAGTTTTTTTTTTTCTATAAGTTTACTTTTAAAATAAATTCACTTTGAAATTTCATATCCTATTAAAAATAGTTTAAGGATATTTTTGTATAGTGAATTAGTGATGAGGGCGACGGTGATGCAACAACAATAATGATTGTGGTAATGTCGATTAGTGATGATGACAGCGACGATAGTTGTGAAGAAGGCAATGATTGTGGTGGTGACGGCGATGGTAATTGTGGTGGAGACAATGATGATGGTGGTAACAACAATGTTGGTGGCAGTAGTGGCGGCGGCGGCAATAGTACAACCATCATGAAGGACTATTATCAAACGTAGGGAGAGTATACTTTTTTAATATTAAAAATTAAATTCACAAATATTTTTTTTTCTTGATTTTGAAAATGAATTTAAATGTGTTTTGAAATGAGTTAAAAATCATTTCAAGTCTATTCTCGTTACTGTAAAATAGTTTACACTGTCATCCAATCACAAATCACCGTTGATATAATTTTTATGATAATTTTTTAAAATCAACAAAGGCCCAAATTAATTGTAATAATGATTTTTAATTATTTAAATAATTTAATTTATGTGAATCATTTTGAAAAAAAAAAAAAGATGTGAATTATTGGATATAAATGTAAGGCCAAGATTGCTGCAGGAGAGAGGTGCATAGAACCTCCTGCAGTAGAGGATCCAAACGCCTCACTAACCCCCCACGCCTTTGCCTTTGCCTTTGCCGTTGCGTCGTTGCCAAGTAGTTCCGATCTGTCTTCCTTCTAACAAGACACAAAATATACTATATAGTGTGCAGTAGTGTAATTATTCGATTTTGCTCGCCATTATTTTAAGTATTAAAATATAAAGTAAATTTTTTATGGAAAATATATTATTTAATATCATTAATATATTTTTAACGTTATTTTAATTATTAATTTATTAATTATTAATCATATAATAATGGTTAAATAACCGTATTAAATTAATGTCAGATATTTTGTTACATTATAAAATAATTTTAAAATCTAATATAATATAAATTGATAAAAACTGATTAAAAAACTGGAATTCGAATAAATAAAAAAATTGAACAAATCAGAAATTAGAAAAATAAAAAATTTATATTAGATTAGATTAGATTTTGAATTTAATTTTAAAAATTGATCTAATCTAATTCAAACGGAACTTATTCTCTCTCTTTCACACACATATTATTAATGTAAATATCTATGTTTATATTTTTATTTTTTGCATATTTATAAAACTATTATATAAATTATATTTTTTTTAAATATTTAATTAAAAGTAGTTTTCGGAAACTATTTGAGTATATATATATATATATATATAATTATAAAGTTTTGTAATTTTATATTAATAATATATTTAAAAAATTATATTATTATTAACTAGGCTTAAATACGTTTTTAGTTTCTCAATGTTGGATATTTTGATCCTTAAATTTAAATTTATTTTTTTAAGTCCCTCAATTTCGAAAAATGTTCTTTTAATTTCTCCTAACTGATTTTTGACGGTTTGATGAATACATAATGTGGCAATTTTTTTACCATAAGAGGACTAAAAAGGACATTTTTTTTCAAAATTAAGGAACTAAAAAAAATAAATTTAAATTTAAGAAATAAAAAATAACAATAACTTAAATTTGAAGGACTAAAAATATATTTAAGCTCATTAACTATATAATAACTTGTAGATGAAATATTTGATATTTTAAATTATTACCTTTTTAATAATAAAGATAAAAAACTAATCTAATCCAAACAGACTACTTTAGATTGGATTGAATTTTAATTTTAAACCAAATAAATTGAATAAAGAATTAAGAAAACTAAAATAAAAAGAGAAAAAAAATTATGCGCTAACAGTGTAAAATAATTTTACATTGTCATTCAATCAGAAATCATCATATATAATAAGTTTATTGACTTTTAAAAAAAGAGAAATTATTTTTGTTGGGCAACCATAATTTGATCCAATCTTATTTTTTTGGTGGGCAAAATATTCAGATCACAAATCATCATATTATTTTTGTTCTCTTCAAAATGATCAAATCCAATCCATAAATACTCCTAATAAAATAATAAAAAATGTGTTTTTTCTTTTTAATCACTCGGACAAATATAGTCAAGGCCTCTATATTTTCATATTGATAAATTTAATTCTCAAATTTTTTAAAAAATGTAAATTTAATTTTTTTTTAACTTTAAAAAATATGATGAATTCTTAATAAAGAAAGACTAAATTCACATAACCACATTTGATCAAGTGTTTGATCAAGAGAATAGGGACTAAAACACATTTTTTCCCTAAAATAATTTACATTAAATAACCGGTTTTTGTCATTTTAGTTTATTTAAATATTATAAAGGAAAAATACTAGTGAAGGAATTAATTTTTTTTATAATATAATACAAAATTAGTGATTTTAGTGTGATGCTAATATTCCATAATTATAATTTGATTGCCGAAATAGAGCTGTATAGTTTTCACTTTTTATCTAAAAACAATTAATTTAATTGAAATACACTACAATGTAAAAATCTTTACAATAATGTAATACTCTATTTTGTGAACCAAGGTCTCAGTCGCTTAGAATCCTGCGGCGGTAAGAGCTTCCGAAATTCCTGTTTGCTGCAGCACTACGCAGCGCCTCCTGTCTACTCATGGCGCATTCTATATATTCTTGCAAAGGTGGAAGCTGTGCTTTTTCATCGTCTTTAGGAACTTGCCCACGAATAATCTGTCCATCCATTAATACGCTTTTGTAAGATAAAATTATTTTTAAATATTAATAATTCCTTGAAAAAACTATTGAAATTTAATTTATAGATGAACATAAGAAAAGAGGGTAGATTAAAAGAGATAAACTATTAAGAAGATCAATTATGTAGATAAAGATAAAAAATTATAGTTTAAAATAGTTGAGAGAAAAAAAATTGACTAATTATGGAAGTAATGTGAAATGCACATTAAAAGAGAGAAAAAAAGAACTTTACAATGTCTAATTAAGAGAGTGACGAAAGTGAGAACTCTAGCCTTCAAATTGTGTATTCTAAATTTCTTATTGAGTAGATATCCCTGAACACTAAGACTGGAAATTGAAAAATAAAAAATATTTTTACCTTTGACGCCCACGATCGTTCTGCTTGCTGACAAACATCTCTAATATCTCTTCCAGACATACTGAAACAATAACAATAAGAACCGATGAACTGAAACATTTTTTTAAGGCAGTGCAAAACAATGTAGAAGTGACTGTAACTTAATCGGAGCATGTTGAGGTTAGGAAAAAGGCTCATGAATGGTTACATAATTTCAATGATTAAAGAATGTGTCATGTTGGTGGAAGTCAAAATAAGAGGTCAATACATCTATATACTTCCCTCATGTTCTACCTTCTTGCTTTCACTACCGACCAATATGAAAACGATAAATAAATGCAGAACTAAAAAAGTTAGCCCAACTTACTCTTCTGTAACTCTTGCTAGTTCATCTAGTTCGGGTTTAGACAGGTGCTTTGCATATTTGGATGCTATTTCCTGACGATTCTGATGATCAGGTAAGCCAAAAGCGATCATACTATCAAACCGACTACAAGCAGAAGTAGAAAAAACAGTTAGGATGAGGTTCCTGTATGATTGACCGTAAACTTTGCAAGCTATAAAGCAATTCGTATTCAAGCTCACCTGATTAATGCGGGATCAAGGTCTTCCTTTCTATTTGTGGCAGCAATGACAACTACTTTCTTATCCTGCTCAAAGCCATCTATCTGCAAAATTTGCTCCATCCGTCGGTCAAATTGCATAAAAAAGTAAACTTTCAGCAAGTTTGATGTAGTTTAGATGAGTTATTGATGCAAGAGTTTATACATAACAGGTATTCATTCTACATTTAAGAGATATCAAGCTGTTTACTGTCATAATTCGAAAGTCCACCCCTTACTTGGATCCAGTAAAAATAAGGTTTCAATATTATCAAAAACTACCAAACAATCAGAACTTGTCCCACTAGATGGTATCAGTTACTAAAGCAATCAACACTACGGAGCTCTCTTAAAAATCAAAGCATATTACATCATAAACTAATCTTGACGTCACGAGTACATATGATGCTAAATAAAAACTAACAAGCTGAAAATAAGTCTCTATAAACTCTTCACTATAAAATAAAACTTTTAAAACTCTAGCACACAATACTTTTCTATAGACATAAGGTATATAACAAGCCATTGCGTGTATCATAAAGCAGTAACCAACAAGATTAACCTGTCGCAATAAGACTGACAATATTCTACGTGTAGCTTCATGCATTTCATTGTCACGAGCAGCAGCAAAAGAATCAATCTGTATCCCACAAAAGAAAGAACACAAACAATATGTTAAGAAGTTTAATGGAAAATCAATAAGAGGCACAAAGCAACTCCTTATCAACATTTCTCATTTCATTACCTCATCCAGAAATATAATAGCACCATTAGGAAGATTGTTTGCAAGCGAAAACACTTTCCCTAGAAGACGTTCACTTTTACCATAGAATTCAGACATTATTGCCTCGAGTGGAACATATAGCAAAGGGACACCCTGCCAAATCAAGTAAGCCAATTTCAGTTTGCTGCATATTTGAGCACAAAATACAAAATTCTACTTGATTTACCGCACATAATTTATACTATATTGCAGACATGCAAGAACCAATTAATTATATTAAAACAAACTCAAAACCGTAAGCATTGTTATTCAAGGTTGCATGCAAAGATACAGAATCACTGTTTATGTGGCCATTGAATGGCACTATACACCTGAGCTCAGACCCCCGCCCCCCCCAACACACCCGCACCCAAGCAAAAGATGGAGGTACGAGATTTGAACAATCTCCTTTCCCTTACCCCAATATCCCAGCTGGCAAGCCAGCTCTTTCTGTGTCCCAAAAAATAAAAGGTGTTTACGTAGTAAGTCTATTTCAATTATGAAAGGATAATTGTAAAGGCAATTGCAAATATTGAAGTGATCAATTCCCCATCCATAAAGCAAGTCTTTTTGAAGCACCTAGACTTCATCACATGTATTCACTATTCACGGTGACCACAATAACATTCTTAAAGCATAGCTCTGGAGGATATGAAGTCAAACATTTCTGTCTGGCCAAAAGTAAAATACAAAAAAAAAATCACAATCTGAAAGCTTACAGAACACCCATGCAAACCAAACTATGTAGAATGAAAACACACACACAGAATAAGGATATATAGTAATACTAATCACCAATTAGTCAATACATGATGCAGTTTTTCCCCATGAAAAACACAAGATCCTACTTCCTGGTAAGTGACAGCTAAACAACCAATTTATTGACATGCAAGTGAAACATATCCAGTGTGCCCAACAACTTTATATCATACATGAGCCCATTGAATAATGCTTCAAGAATAGCTTTAATGTGTTGCTTTTGTCATTGGCAGAGAATAGGGCAGGATATTCAGAAACCAGTTAAAAAATTAAGCTAAGGGGTGAAACTGTAAAACATTTAAAAGCAGCATACCGCTTGATTGGCAATAACACGAGCACAGGAAGTTTTCCCTGTACCTGAAACCATAAAAATGTGCTATTCAAACATCACATATAATGTGAATAATGAAAATTAAAGGTTGTACTGTCATTTAGTAACTTTCTTCTCATTTAGTAATGGAGAAAGTGGTTTTCCTTACAGGAACAATAATCCTTCATGGACAGAACTTTTCCCTTTATATTTATATTTCTTGTGAAAGGTTTTAGGTTTTTTAATAGAATGAAAATTAAAATCAAAACAGAAAATAGAAAATTTATTCTAAACTAAGCATACCCTAAATGCATCACATTATTTAATTATATAGAAAACATATAAAAGAGCCTAAAATGACACACCTGGTGGACCTTCGAATAGCACAGCTCGAGGTCTGTTTGACTCAAACTTATGACGAGTCCCTCGAGCAATATCATCATATACTTCAGGACTATGCAAAGCCAATAGTATTGTATCTTCTATTACTCTACAAAATACAACAAAATTAAAGATTAAGTAAATTTACTTTCGTGCATAATGATAAATAAAAGCTGAGCACATGTGTTAACAGATGACACTAGGTGTTATATTATAAGTATATAAGTATACAATACAAAAGGGAAAAGCAATTAAAAAGTAGTGTTTCAATGCTCTAATGAGATATAGAGATTAGAGACCACACTAGACATATAAGGATAATAGGATAATCAAATTGATTGGAATGACTGACGAACCTCTCATTCCCTTCAAATACTAGAATCTAATCATTACAAGTTACACTTACTGTGCCTCAATTAACAGAAAAATATGCTGAGACCTTACAGGTTTTGCTGAAATATAACACATAATAAATGAATAACAAGGGTCGTATCAAGCTATATAATTTCCAGAAGAGATTAGAAAACATGAATTACATGTCTATTTTATTTTTGCCCAATTGCAACTGAGGTATCAAAACAATAAAATTGAAAATCTTTATAAAAAATATTTGCTTTCCAAATTATATGGAATATTCAGCTAGTGAGAAAATACAAGCCAAATTTCCAGATTTACATACCGTTTTTGATGTTCATAACCAGCAATGTTGTCCCATGATACCTCACCATCATTTGATATACCTATGGGTTCATCAAGTCCATAAATTCTCACTCCCATACCCTCAAGATCAGAAATAGATTTATCTACAGATGGAACCTTGTCAGTCTCTTCCCTTGGTTTTCTTTCCAGGGTGCTTCTTTGTCCTAACTTGTTACCAGCTAATTGTAAAACAGAGATGAAAGCATCAAGCTCTTCAGGACTCAAGTTCCCTTGCTTAATGAATTCAATTTCCTGCAATTGTCCAAAGAAAATAATTTTCTGCTGAGCAATGACCATTTTTTTCAATGCACAAAAGCACAATAATGTGAAGATCAAATTAAGAAAAATGAGAAAAAATTAAAGACTTACAGCTTTATCTGAGCCTATGAGAGAATGAAATATGAGTATACATAGATCTCTTTCATCTGCATTTATATCTGTTGAAGACAGATCATTCCCCTGAATATTTTCTTGTTTGGATGGATGAGTAAGGGTAAGTTGCCAAGCAACTGTGCTGTGGATAAGTCACAAGAAACATTGAGGATTTTAACTAAATTGAGTGCATCACTACTGTAAACGGTAAAACTCAATATGTATCATAAGCCATAGACACACGAGCTAATATTCCCTAAACCACAGAAATTGAGAATGAAGTACCTGTCCCAAGCTCGTAATAACATGTCTGAACCACCGCCATGGCCTTCAGCTTTCAATCCAAGATGTGCAGTAAGATTTGCAATAAGTTGCGAAACTTCACAACCAGGAGGAATTTGAAACTTAATACTGACCTATAATAGTAATTCCAACATGAGATATAGTTTGACTTCCATTAAGTAAAAGAGCATCTCATCATCAAAACTAGAAAATAGTAATTGTGAATTCTTTCTTTTCATTTTTAAGAAAAAAGAGTAGAATGCACCCAAGTCAACGTTACTGAAGAAAAAAAAGAGGTTGAAGTTGAACCATGTCACACCTGATAACCCTTCAAGTTAAAAGCTAATATATGGAAGGAAAAAAAAAAAAAAAAAAGACCAGTTTACAGCTAAGCCTACTTTCCTAACATAAACCACAAAGAAGCCATGCGAACCAACTAATTGTTTTATTTCCCATATAATCACCTCAAAATTTAGGCAAATCATGGAATAACAAAGTGCACGAACCTTTTGGCCTTTAACGGCAACAGTGAAGCGAGGATAAGAACCATATCGAATTCCTCTACTTCTAAGCAACTCCTCAATTCGCTCACGTTCCTTCTTAGCACTCTCTTGGACATCCACAGCACCATTATCCGCATATGCTGCTTCCACCAATCCAGTTCCAAAAATACCAGCTAAGACAACTGGAAGCAACGAATAATTCTCGCGAAAAACTCTTGAACTCGAAACATCAGACACAGAGGAAGAAGAGGTAGACCAAGCAGACGCAAATTCTACACACACAAAAAAAAAAATGAATCATGAGGCATTCGTAACAGAAATTCAATGAAACGCAGCGTTTGGAAAGAAAAATCAATCGAAGTGGAGCATTGGAAATTGAAAGAAAGAGGAACGTACTGGGAAAGGAAGAGCGAGGTGAGGAGCGAGAAGCTAGGGTTTGGAAAGAGGAAAGTGAACGCCAATGGCAACGCCACGCTCTAGCTGACCTAGCGAAACGCTCCATTGACGTGAATGCGATAGTAGTGTAGTGTGTTGATACTACAGTGGTGTGTTTCGTGCTCTCCAAGTCGGTCAGGATTCACAGTGTCACTCGCCGTGAAGTCTCCGTTCGTTCTCCAACTTTCCCGCTTTATATAGAAAGACAAGAGAAGAGAACGGCGTCTCGTGTAACTTACAGCAACAGTCAACGGGACAGGCCCAACGAACCCTCATAATGGGATCAAATTCAGCTAGGTCACATAATAAATTTTTTGTACAGATCAAATGAGAATAATAATATAGCAATATTTTAATATTATTATTTAAAAAAATGACTTGATTAACTTTTTAGTTATTTTTTTTTAGTTTTCTTAAAATAGTTTTATTTGTTTAAATTTTTGTTGAAAAAGATACTTATATTTAGTGTCCGATTGTACTTTATTCTTGAATAAAGATACTTGTGAGAAAAAAAAATATTTGCATTTCTACGATATTATTTTTAATTTTTAACATCAAAGAGTTATTGTTAAATAATTATTACATAACTAACAAAAATTAAGATCTTTCTTAAATAATAATAAGATCTACAATAAAGATATTTTAATAGAAGAAGGATTTGTATCAAAATTTACAATTTTAATAATAAGAACCAACTCATATTAGGGTGAGTGACGAGATTTTGCCTTTTAAGCAAGAGGCTAGTATTTTCAAATTCTTAGTCTTGTGAATTGAACAAATCTAATTGGGAGGGGTTTATCTTTCCCTTTCCATATTCTAGAGTAGATTAGATTCTACACTTAATGGGAGACACTCCTTAGAACATCTTTAGTGGTAGAACTCATTTTTGGATTCTTAAACTACTTTTTGTAGATCCCACAGTGCCACATAGAATATAAGAACTCATCTCATTTTTTGCTCTAATGGTAGAACTTACTTTGGGTTCTTAGGTATCACATTGGACCCCACATTCTTAATAGTTTTATTTAAAAATATTTTTAAATTTAAATTTAAATAATTATTTATATAAATTTTAACTATGAAACAAAAATTAAAAAGTAATATAAAAAATATTAATAATTTAAAATTTTTATTTGTGACTAAATATTAAATTGATGAGAAATACATAACATTGATGATTAAAAAAAATGCATAACATTGAGATTAAGAAAGAAAAATTAAATTTCATTATTCTCGTGACCGAAACGTTTCCAAATATGCTCCATCAAGTCTGTTTGAAGTTGTTGATGAATTTGTCTTGTGTGCATATAGCGTCTATTTTCCAGGTATTCCTTTTGTTTTGATCATAATTATTATTTTTTTAATACTTGGAACGGGTTCTTAGGAGTTCTTGCAGAAGAACCATTCTTACACCCAGGCAGCCACGTCAACCCACTCCAATGGTAAGAACCGGTGCGATACAAGAACTAGGCACAAGAACACCATTGGAGATGGTCTTACAAAAACAAAAGAAAAATAATAAGGTAATGGTAGGGGAATAAAAAAAATATTAAAGTCGGCTTAATAGTGAGAAAGTTTGAATAATTTACATTAAGTCTAAGATTTAAACCTTGTTTTAGCTTTAAAAAAACTCATTATATATATATATATATATATATATATATATATATATATATATATATATTGTCATATAATTTAAAAAATTTCATTTTTATAATAATCATTTTAAAACTGTAGTTAAAATAATTTATAACGATTAGAAATGTAAAAAAAATTATATTAAAAATATATCAAAAATAAACTCTAATGATTAACCAAGTCATAAATCAAAACTAATATTTGACTATTTGTAATTATTTAGTAGGTTCATAAGGCCCAAAGTTATTGGATCTCTGCTGGGCCTAGTTTTGCAAGGTCCATGCAGATTACATGAAATACTTGATATTTCTTTGGTCGCTTCTGGCCTTTCCTAGCTTGCTATAACTTATAACAATGATAAAAACAAAACCATGAAATACTATAATTTTCAAAAGAAAAATAAAAACTCTTTAATCTACAGACTCGTATTGAAACCTTATTTAAACGAAAACATTGACTGAAAAAATGACGAAGACGAATGGTAGAATTTGGGACCTTGCAAGATGGTTTTATATTATGGGCCACATGCACCTTGCCTCAAAGTGCCGCTGCAAATTGTTATTTTTAAGCACTTCGAGTTCGTTCAATTACACGTGAGTCTTAGCTTCCCTTGCTAAGCCAAGCACCAAAAATTTGAAGCTTTGAATCTGGATGAGGGCAAAGATCGTAGTCTCCTCTGACAGAAAGAAATCTATACCTCCGAGACTAAATTATACTAGCACACACACACACACACACACATATATATATATACACTTGTCCAATCCAATATTCAATGAACTTACAAACTAAAGATGTATGCCCACGTGTGTTTGAAGCTCCTACTTATGTGATAAATACGCATTGATCTTAAACAATAAAAAAATTGTGATTCATCTTTCAAAACGTTGGAAAAATCGTATATAGTTTTTGTCAAAAAGCTACTTTCGGCACCTGACCTCAATTTTTTTTACAATCTCGATATTTATAAGTTATTATAAAATTCCATTAACTCAAATTAAGTTTGATAAATTTGTATTCTAGAAAAATAGTTGCAAGTAATAAAATTCAAATAAAAATAGGAAAATAAAAATAGTCGAGGAATTGGTTGGTGAAGTAGTGACTTTTTTTCAATTCAAAAATCAACTAAAGGAAAAGGAGTTGTTTAATACTTCGGCTATTTTTCAGTGTTAACTAAACAAAAAGGTCAATTGAAAGTGAATAAGATCTGTACCCTATGGTCTTCATTGGGTCGAGCCCAATAGTTAAGAACTTCATGCTTTAGTCTCTTCATGCTACAGCACTCGAGACTAAGGGATTGTGTACCCTCCGATCTCCATTGGGCCGAACCCAATGGGTCAATCTGAGGGGTCCGACCGACCTGACATCATTTGTAGACCGAATCCGTTGATATTATTATAATTTGATATAAACCAATCATACCTAGTCATATCTAATCATATCTTAATTATATCATATACCTTAACCTGTTTATACCGTATCTTACCTTATTATATCATATATCTGGGAATCAGATCTTACCTGATTATATCATATATCTGGGAATCGCCGAGATATAAATATAATCAGATCTTATCATCATAATCAATATATAACCCATGCTCAACATAAGAGTAAGGCAGGATACACATTTATGCTCTGGATAGGCAGACTCAAACCCTAGGAAAATCCTATTCCAAAACAAGATCAATTCGACTTTACAATATTAGCTTAATGGATAGCTAAATGTGGGAAAAGTTGATTCGATAAGAATAAGGTGATTTCCCATAATTCCATATTTTTTTTTTCAAAATGTGTTTTCCTATCCTTTAGAGCATCTACAATTCATGATTATTTAAATAGGTTGCTTATCTTAAAATTGTGAGCCCTACAATGACACATAGATGTAAGAACTTTACACAAAAAATTACTCCAATGCTAAAGTTGCTAGAGTGAGTGATTAACTTCAATCACATTAAATTTTATAACTGAAAAATGGTTCTTTATTTGGTAAGAATGAATTAAGTAATGGTTGCTTATATAAGCAATTTACTTAAGCAACGTATTGTCATGTCATCTATTCCAATGGTAAAAATTTGTTAAGCAACTCAATAAGCACCCGTGTTGGAGATGCTCTTACAACTACTAATAATAAGGTACAAATAATCCACTTATATCTAATGATAAGGTATAGATAGTCAACTTATTTCTAATAATAAGGTAAAAATAATCAACTTATATTTAATAATAAGAACAAAGATGCTATAAATACCCACATCAACTTATATAAGATATGTTATTTGTTTATCTCTCTTTTCTTTTAACTTTGACTTGCATTGACTTGAACATCAAAATCCTTTTGAGTCATATTTCACCATTTAGAAACACACAAAAATTTCATTAAAGAACCAATGTATTTCTATTACACCAAAGGTGTGAGTTCACCAACTCTTAGGCATGCAAAGAAGTAACAAAGAATAAGAGATAACATAGCAATTCTCAAACGAATTAGCTTTGGCTTTCGTAATTTGAGAGTAAAATTACAACCAACACCTTAGGATCTCAATTCTCAAATGTTATGCGATTAAGGATGAAAGTGAGGGACAAACAAATAAAATATAAAGCATGTTCTATTATACTATTACAAAGACATATATGTTTTTTTTTTTACGCAACAAAGACATATATGTTACTAAAAGAAATAAAATATCCAATATCCAATATTATACAAACCAACAAAACTCAATAATACCTCTTCTATCGCATTCAAAAGCTGATAATGAAATTAGAACCATTAGTATCCTAGGATTCTCATTTTATGTGGTTAAGAAGGAAGGAGAGGGTAAGTTAATTTTGTATAACAGCAGTTGGAATGACTCAATTAAAAAATAAATATAAATTCAAAGATTAAATTTAAAAAAATCAAGAACCTAATTAAAAATTAAAAAATAATTCAAGGAGTTACTAATTAATTTAGCTAAAAATTTATTACGTATCTATTTATTTTTAATTTGTTAATGTATATATCAAAATAACTATTTATTTTTATAATAAAAAAGTAATTTAGCCAAAAAATTATTACATATCTATTTATTTTTACTTTGTTTTTTTTTCTGCACCAAAAAAAATCTCATTGCAATAACTACACATTTAAAATTAATTTTGATTCAAACTATCAAACAGATTTTTTATTAAAAAAATATTTTTCTATTATTTGTTATCCAAAACAATCACTTTATTTTAAATTTATTTTTTATTATAATCAATTTCACAAAGTCACCTTAATCTAAAATGAATTATTTCTCACAGTTAAATCCCCGTAGTTATTTTCTCTCAGGAAGCCTTTCCATAAAATTACCCTACTTGAATACCAAGTTCTGTTTTAGCAGCAACAATGTCTTTTTTCTTATCAAAACTCGTTATCACAAGTAATTCAACACTTCTATCTCTTAATTAAGAATGAGCTTTGATCGCAGGTTGACAATGAAGTTACAATAGGAGACAGTACTTTATTCTCAAATGAGTTGACCTTATAAGAAAAGATTAGTTAAGTGTAAACTAAAAAAAATCGAGATATCTACTGTTTATAAAAAAAAAAATCTTTTTTTTTAAGGGGCTGTACCAGCAACGATGTGAAAAGCACCTAAACGCCTAACTATCCAACTTATGCCATACCATGTATGACAGCAAAGAAGCAGAAGTAGTTGCTGACACAACTGTAAAGAGCATTCATTTCTTTCAACAATCAATAACTATGCCCTTTAGTAAAAGCTCTCTGATGTCTCAACAGAACTACATTAAAAAATCTTTCTCAACAAACATCTCACTTTCCTTGCAATCCAATTAACCTACACTTATTTGAACCCCAAAAAAAAAAAATTGAAGAGAGAGAAAATATTTAAAATTCGAATTTTAAAAAATTTGAAATTACAATTTTCAAAATTAACTTTACTCTTTCTCCTAATCAAACAAAAAAAATAAATCATCATCGGCATTTTAACATACACCATACACCTCGATTGCAATTCATTATAAATTTTTATTCTGTACTCCTGCCCTACTGTTCTTACGACGTAAAACATAGCATAAAAAAAGCAAAGGAAAAATTAAGAACAGCAAAAGGGTCCACATGGAAAGTCTGAACCGAACTTAAATAATAATATAATATTAAACAATAAATAAATACATTCTGATAAAGCATTTCAGAATACACGAGGAGGAGCACAAAGGAAAAAGAAAAGATACCATTTACGAGCTATGACATGAACGAATCTAGTTTCAAGTCCTAATCTCTGTAAGTCAGAAAGAGACACCTTTTTGGTTACATACAAAGTCACAAAATAAAAAGTGAAACTATAGCTTTCCGTATACGAAAATCTAAAAAAAAAGGTTAAAAATAATTATACAAGTTAAAAAAAGTAACACTAGTGAGAAGTTACTGCGCATTTTTTGATGAAGAGGTTGCGCAGGTTAAAAACATTACCCCCACTTCCTCCATCATTGCCGCCACTGTTATTATTAGTAGTATTACTGTTACCGCGGACATCGTTGGTGGCGGCGCCGCTAACTCCGACGGCGCTGTTCTCGTCGCTTCTGCAGCTCAGGTGATGTCTGTAGCCAATGCACATGGGAACGTTCAGATTCAAAACCCTGGCGGTTCCTCCGCCTGCGGTGACTTTGCTCCGGCGAGTTTTGGGCTTCTGAGGAGGGTCAGAGTTTTTACGGCGGACCTGCCAGACTGGGCTGCTCCGGCCCACGTGGACTCCGGCCCGGCCCGGACTGCTGGGCCACTTTCTGGACTTGGACTCGCCGGCGGAGTTACTCCGGGAACACGGCGCGCTGTTTACCTTCCGGGTGGCCGGAGCTCCGGCGAACAACTTGGGTGGGGTACCCGCATTTCCCGCGGACCTGCTTCTCGAGAAGGGCCATATGTTGATGTTCAATTCCGCAGAACTCGCTCCGCTTCCACTTTTTCTCTCTTTCTTCTTCGCTTTCTCTTCGGGGTTGGTGTTAGCGTTGTTTTCTGAGCTTTTCTTATCGCTCTTTCTGAAAATGTCCCTCCACCGCTTCGACGAGGAGAAGGTGGAGGTGGATTCGGTTATGCTTGGTGAAGGTTCGGGTGGTGGACCGGGTTCTGGTTCGGGTTCGTGGATCGGAGTTCTAAAGTTGGAGGCTTGGGGAGGAGGATCTGGTTTGTTAGGGAGGAGGTGGAGAGGGAGGAGGTGGCCGTCGACGAAGAGTTCGTCGGCGGAGAGAAGGTTGGGTTGAGGGAAAGAAGGGTTTCGGAGCATCCAGAACTCGAATTCGGGTGAATTGCAATTTGCTCTGTTGGGTGATGAAAGTGTTTGAGGCTCCATGATGGGTGATGAAAGTGTTTTGTGTTTGTGTTTGGGGAAGTAAGTGGGAAGAAGGGTTAATTTGTGTGTGTTTTTATGGCGTTTTGTAGCGGTGGGTGGGAGAAGCTTCTTTGTTAGATGAGAGAGCGTGGAGAGAAAATGACCCCTACTAAGGCATTAAAGAAAGAAAGAGGAATGAATAAGAGAAGGGAAAGGGATAGCATAGATTTTAAGGGAGGGGGGTGTTGGGGTCCATTGAGGTGGAAGGACCATGTGCCATACAAATTGGTGTTTCACAAAAGATAATTTGTGGAGTTTGTTGACAGGATAATTGGTGTGTGTATAGATAATAATCACCTCTTTATGCAGCTTTATATCTGCCTTTCTTCGCCAATCACCAAGGAAAACATAAGATAATGGTGGATATGCGTGGGCTGCACATGCCATCGCCCCTAATGCGCTTTATCTCCTCCTTCCAAATTACCATTAATTACTCTACTAGCAATGGAATACACATACTATTACATTTACACATATGTTTGGTTGGAGAAACAAAATCATTTTTAATTGAGAAAAATCGAGTTGGGTGAAGCAATATGAAATTGCTTTTGTTTCATCTATAACTAATTTTGAACTTTTGGTTATTACATTTTCTATAATTTATTCTCTTTCTCATAGTGTATATAATTTATTCTCTTTCTCATAGTATATATATATATATATATATAAAGAGAGATCAAATTACACCGGTGTAACTTAAACAATTATTACACCACCCAATAACTTTCAACTGGATGATGTTTTTTTTAAAATTCACTGTTGGATTGAAGTTTCTTTCACATAGATCATGTATACAAAATTTCAAATTAATCCAAAATTATTTGCTACCTCATTCATATAGATTAAAATCAACGTAATATAAACTTTTCAAAATATACTAAAATATGAATCATTTGATTACCTTCTTATTGTTGTTCAATTTTGACAACATTGGACACAAACAATCTTAGTAATATGTAGATATAATTCAACGGTTGGATCGATAAAAAATTCATTCTATATCAAGTTATTAAAATGGTGTAACTCTTTTAGAGTTACACTGGTGTAATTTGATCCATTATCTCTCTATATATATATATGTACCACTTAATTAAAAGATTATTTTATCACTCAGTAAAATAATATGTACGACTTGACTGTTTAATTATTGTTTTTTTAATTAGTATAAATCATAGGTATCCCTCCAAGTATGAGAGACAAAGTTTTTCTTTAATGTATTTAACATATCTAAATATCTAAGACTTGAACTTAAAATTTTTAATTAAATTGAAATAATTCCACGACAGTTGATCTATGTGTCCAATGATATGAGAAATTATTAAGTAGTATTGGATACTCATTTGGTCTATAATCCTGACCAATCTTTTTGTGACACAAAATTAAGTGTTATTATTATTTTTTTTAAAATTTAAAAATTTAAATACCTATCACATAGAGATTGGATGAAACTATATATAAGTGATAATTCAATACCACCTAATAATTTATTCAACTTTCACTGAAGCACTTTAATATCAATGAATCACCTCGACCCTTTTTTTTTAACTGCACCTCTTGAACCTTAATATCCGTAGTGAAAATAATTTACTAAAGCATATTGTGGATTTTATGAATACAAAATAGTGAATGCATTATTATGTTATTTCTCCCGCTCCTCCCCACGCGTATATATTTCTTGGTGGAATAATTTACGAAGACGTTAACGTTAATGGCTAGCTCTGTAACATTTACATCGGCTTTGGCCGCCACTTGAAAAACATTAATTTGGTGTGATCCACAAAGGTTGACGCATATCATTGCGTAAGATAGTAGTGTGTTTTCAGCACTAACTCAATGATAACCACCGGTCGAGAATAAATAACAAATGATTAAATGTGGTAGAATTATGACAAAATTATTGGCTAACTCTTTCCGTTCATTACAATCTCTACCACAAGAAATTACTATGATTTTATTGGGTTGCTAAAATCTATTGCTATGGTAGCAAAAACTTATTATCAGTCTAACGTAGTTAATACATAATTGGTCTTTTAAACATGTTGAGTTGAGTTTAATTCTTAGTCATATACAAGAAAAATGTTTTGTTCAAAGAAATAAAACAAACTTAATAGTAGAAATTTTTATGTTTTAAAGGAATTAATATTTAGTTATCGTTTAAGAGATATCTACAATTAAAATAAAGAGTTATATCTTTATTATATACTTTGCATAGATAAATATTTAAAATATCAACTGTAAATAGAAGTGGCATATTTTATTCATTCTACAAAATCTATCCTTTTATTCGATACACGATTTGGAAATACAATTTTAAGGTAGATAAATTAGGATTCAACGATTTGAAATAATTTATCAGTTGATGTTATACAGGCCGTGGCTTAAAAAAACTTCAATTTTCATTTTTGGAAAAATATTTAAATTAAGGAATTTATATGATTTGTTATTGAGAAATTTTACATAATAAAAAGTATTTTTTAAACTTTGTATTTGAAGGTTATATTAAATATCAATTAATTTTTTAATTGAATGGATTAAGGAGATAAATCTGTCCCATCACCTATTTTTTATATAATATTCACGATACTTCAATGCAAGATCTCACTCAAGAAAACAATGAACGTATGAAATGTATTTGAACACGCATCTAAAAATCTTTTAGAATCAGAACAAATTATTCCTAAAGTTTGATTCCTGAACAGTGACAATATACTCGATTTTTGCATAAAAAAGTATGACTTAGTTTGAAGATGTATGATCAAATTATACTTTTCATTAATGGGGCCGAATTTTAGAAAGTGAAATTACTTTAATTGCAATTACCTGAACAAAATTATTTTAATTTCTTGATCTAATTATTATACTGAATCTAGCTTCGAAAATAATTGTGTCCCATACTGTGATTGATGAAATAATAGAAATATTAATGCGTACAAATTTCAAAATATCTTTTTATATATTATTGAAGCCAAATTACAACATAATTTAATATAACACGTACTATACTATATTTCAAGCCGACATCCCGAAATTCAAATATATTTGTTGCTTTTTTTTTTATGGACACAAATATATTTGTTGCGTCACCTTTTGTATCATGAAACATATAATGACAGGAATATGAATATATTTTTTTTTTCTTCGGTACAAGGAATATTGATCCTTTGTTGGATGTATTTTTGCAATTGTATTGAATGGATTATTTTGGAAGAAAAATAGAGGACGGGGAGAGTCGAATCACACAATGAATTACAAGCCTCGTGATATATATAAACATGTCAGATAATCGTATCATGGATCCATATCATGGTACAATGGAAAATTGGATAGGATACCCCCCAAATTTGTGAGTGTTGACTTTTACCTCTATTATTACACATGATGCTCTGCTAAAAGCTTCATTTCCATTTTCTATCTTAATCACATGCAATCAAGCTTTTTCAGCTTGATGGTCCGTTCAAGTCCCTCGTCATTACCTATTTTTATTGATGTCTTTATCACATTTTAATCATTAACTACTACTTGCTAATTAAATTCCCCTTACCCTACAAGAAAATTTATGAACATGTAATTCAAAATTTCTACCTATTCAAATATCATTAGATATTTTGAATTCAAATATTTTAATTTTGGGTTTGGTTTCACAATATTAAGTATAATATATTATTTACGAGGTTCCCTTAGCACTTTTTTTTTTTTTAAAAAAAATGTTACTATTAGTACTCTTCAATAATAATGAATTATTAACACATTTCATTTATTTAAAATATAAATTTGTTCACAAGAAAAACTGTAAACAAATGGTCCAATAAAGAATAAATTTGAACACTTAGTTGTGACTCAATGATGAGAAAGTTGATATAAGGTTCTAAAAAGTCTAATGTTACACCAATATTAGATAATTTGCTATCTTCAAAGCTTAAATTGTCTTGACACACTAAAGGGGTGAGGTGATCAATGAAGCTATCTATGGAGGTTCAAATGCTCAAGTTAACAGAAATTTTAACAGAATTATAAAGTAACAAAAAGACAACGTACTTAGAACAAGGAGCTTCTCAGTATTTATAGGAAAGTGGTAGCAATTTCTGAGACCAAGATAAATAGCTACTTAAGTTAAGTGATTACTTATAAGATAGAATTTGGCAAAAAAATCAGAGGATCCTTAAATGATCGTGAGACCCTTTGTGATGTACAATGAAAATGTGTTCAAAGGTCTTTTCTAGTATAATCATAAAAAAGATGTGATAAGTTAAGGTGTCATTTTCAATTTTATATATTTATTCACTTTTCTTGTTTTCTTAAACAATAAGCATAAAGTAAGATATACTCATAAGTTATTTGGTTTATTAAATGTTATATTAAACTTGTTTGTTTAAAAAATAAAACAAGTTTAAACTTGATTTTCGATTGGATTAAATAAACCCAGTTTAAGATTTATAAGCTTGAGATTAAAACTCACAAGTAACTCGTTTTTGTGTATATATACAATAATAATAAAAATGTCAAGTTTATATAAGAAAAGAAATATATTCAGTAAATTACAACTTTATGTTAAAAAATGCCGTCATATAAATGTTTTTTTTTTTTTTGAAAAAGGGATAAATGTTTATATTTAAATATTATTTTATTCGTTGTTTTCTTATTTTATCTTATATTCTATCATAAAAATTATATCAAATAATAACAAAACAAGCTTAAATTTTAAATTTAACTCATATATATATATATATATATATATATATATAATAAATAAATAAATAAATAAATAAATAATATAGTGTTCATACAATGAGTCAAACTTAAATGTTATACTTTTTTTCATAACTTAAGCTTGGATTTGAAGTACTTTATATTTTTGTTTTTTTGGTAAAATATTTTATACGATACTTACTCTCGAAGTCGAAAGCAATATATTTACCGATGGACGTAAATGGTTAGAGGAGCCCAAGGATAAATGGGCCGAAGGAGAAGCCCCGTTATAACAGCAACCGTAACAAATCAAATGGGGTGGGCCCCAACAAAAGGACTTGACGTACAGATGGCTGCAGATTACTGTGGAATGTGTGGGGTCCTAAATGTGAATTCCTGAAAAAGGATTCTCATGATGTGTACTAAGTTTCTGTCAAAAAAAAAAAAAAAAAAGATGTGTACTAAGTTTTATGTTTTTTTTTTTACGGTGCACTAAGTTTTATGTTTATTTTTTCGTCCATTAATTATTTTTCTAAAACTTTGTTTATTCAGTAGTACGTACTATGGATACAATATCATGTAAATTTTGAACGTAAAAAAAAAAAAAAAAAACTATATTTGATGAGAATCCCACGAGACACGAAAGCTTTGAAAATTGAACATCTCGAAATGAAAAGAACGGAGTTGAGGTTGTTAATGGCGTTTGTTTGGAGGCAAAATGATAGAGGCATGTGGGGGCAAAAGCAAACATTATTTCATCAATGAATCTGGCCCCACTTCAAACCCAGCTTTAGTTTCTTTCTTTTTTTTGGTGATCAGCATTTTAAATTTCTCTGTAGCTGAGAAGTGAGAATTCAGATTACATATTGTTAAATTTTAGCTGTTGCTAAAACTTAGCCACATGTCCATACTCCATACTCCACAGTTCTCTTCTCCAATCCATCCATAAATTCTACATTTTTTATTTTCCACTTCTTTATTTCCTGAAGAAAATATGTTTTTATCATTAGCCAGTATAAGGGGTCTCATTCACTGTCAGTTTACCAACAAATAATTGATTTGAGTGGTACTGAACTTGATCTCCTGAAACAAGGTGATACTCCACACTAACATCATGAGTATTTTGATATATTCTTACTTATTTTAAAAATATTATGTCACCAGCGTCCAACTAAATAAGGCTATAACGTA
This sequence comes from Pueraria montana var. lobata, assembly GCA_026413185.1. Classification (NCBI taxonomy): domain Eukaryota; kingdom Viridiplantae; phylum Streptophyta; class Magnoliopsida; order Fabales; family Fabaceae; genus Pueraria; species Pueraria montana. The sequence continues at coordinate 14,459,705 of CM048656.1, forward strand.
TGATACATATCACATCTTCATTCACGTCACTATATTAGGAAATATTATTAAATTAATTTTAAAAGGATAAAATCAACACAAAATAGGCTATTGTAATTTGTAAGTAGGGATGATAAAGTGTATCTGGACCCTACGGGTACTCACAAAAATATCTGTAAACGGATAGGATAAATACCTGTTTATTGAGGATGGGTCCGGGGCGGGTATTTACCCGCAAAATTTTAATGGGGATGGGTGCGGGTACGGGTACTATGGTACCCACCCCGCCTGCACATGTTATATATATATACATGCTAATTTAATTAAAATATCATACATATATAAATAATTATATATATATATATATATATATATATATATATATATATATATTTGGTGCAAAAAGTAATTAAATATTTTACTAATTTTAACTTAATGATTAACACAGTAATACATATTCGTTGTGTCCGAGATTTATTGAACGTATGATGATAAGTGGATTGATACATTATGAGCGCAATATGTTTCAATTACTAGAACAGGCAATTTCAAGACATTTAAATACTAGAAGATGAGTGGTGTTGGTGGTTCGTGCACTTCGTGGCTTGGTAAATATGACACTTTATCTTGACACTTTTGCTTTGTGCCAGAAACAATACTACAATAGGTTCTACATGACTATAATGGGTTCTTTGTAAAGGGTGATATCATACAATTAGTATAGATACTAGGTGGGTGGGTATATTGCAGGGGTATCAAATTATCTTACTAATAGAGAATGTTAATGGGGAGAAAGAGGTGAGGTATATATCAATTAGTATAGCAACAAACATTTTTTTTTAGTCCCATTAATTGTTTAAAGTAAGTGAGATATCGTATTGGTAATATTAATAATTCATTTATTCATCTTTACTATTAATATAGTAAGACAAATAGAATGATTATGTTAAATAATATGTGAAAGACAATTTTATTATTGGAGAGTATTGTCATCACTTGATGTCCAAGTTTCTGATGTTTTAGTTAAACAATTAGAACATTAAATTTAAGAATGATTATGTTTATAATGTTGTTTAGTTTATGTATTAAGTTTGAACAACTAAAGGTTATGTTTGATTATTTTTAATGTTATGTTTGGATGTTTTTAATGTTATGTTTGAATTATTTAAGAATGAATTTTCAATTTACTTGTAGTAATTTTTTTAAATAATTTTTTTATTGGTTTATTAACTATATACATAAGTAAAATGCGGATAACGGGTATGGGTACATAGATACCCAACACGTACGAGAATGAGAATTAAAGTTGTTACCGGCGTGGGTATGGGAACGGGTACGGGTATTTTTATTTTTTTTTCAATGCAGGTATGGGGACGGGTACTATAATACCCTACACAGACCCTACTCATTGTCATCCCTAATTTGTAAGTGATTAGTCTTTCATAACCACTATTTGAATTAGCATAAAGAGAACTATTTATAGTTAGTGCCTATGTTTTGAAAGCGATTATCTTCTCAAGATGTAGAGAGAAAAAAAAAGGATTCGGCTCCTCTACAGTGAGAGGAGTGCACTTTAAGAGCCAAATTCAGAAGAAAAGAAATTAAAGAATAAAGATTTACAAATTTTACACAATTGTCGTGAACAAGAAACTTGCAACGAAAGTACTGATTTATGCATATTGGATCAATTTGTTTAAACTTTAAAAAAAAATCAATTTTAAAAAAAGTGTTTTTAAACTTTTTTTAAGAAGCAAATAGGATTTGCTTCTTAAAAAAAAAAACAAAATTAATTTTTTTAAGAAAAAATAATTTAGACAAACACATAAAAAAATTGTCTATTTTATTAAAAGAATAAACTTAAACAAATGGACCCATTATTTTATGATCTCTATTTGTTAAATACCATATGTCAAGGATGAATACCATAAAATAATATAAATAAGAATAGGAAATTATATATATTTTTTATCGGCCAAATGTTAATAGTTAATATGTTAGTTTTTGTTAGCGGGGATTCAAACTCACGACTTATCCCTCCCTTCCTTCTTCCTTCACCACCAAGTCAACCTTATAACTCCTAATAGGAAATTATATAAATACGAATATACGATGAACTTTTATCCTATTTAGTATTTGATACATTTCAAATAATCTATGATATTAGACTTTTTAATTTTTCGATTGCTCGTGAAACACATTTTTTATGTAATTTTCATCTTTCTTTTTGATCCGAACATTAGTTTAATTATATAGTATTCACATAGGTGAATTTTATGGGATAAGTTTTACGTATTGGATCAATAAAAAAAGATTTAAAATCATGTTCCAAAATCAAAAACCATTTAAAATCAATAAAAGCTTATTTTAATTCATTCGGATCGTTTACATTTTGTCTTCACAATATTTAATTATTAAAATTAAGTTTTTCATCTAAAATCCAATAATTAGTGGGAATGTAGCAACAGTATAACATCGCATTCACCAAAAAAAAAAAACAGTATAACATCGCATTAATTTATATAGATAGGTAAAATAAGGAATATTTAAATATTTAAATAAAATTTAAAAAAAAATCTTCATTTGGTAAAAAAAAAATCAATGCATTTTTTTTTTACTTTTACTTAAATATTTTATATATTTTTCTAAGTCAATTTATGTAAATGGATGCCACGTTAGAGCTCGCTTACATTCTCATTATTTATTGGAAAGAATCTGGACTAAGATTTAATTTCAACAATTAAAAAACTATTCCTAAAAAAACAGTTAAAAAACTATGAAGATTAAATGTGAACAATTAATTATGAGAACTAAAATTGCATATAGTGTAAAGTATGAACACTATGGGAGTGTTTGGTAGAGGAAATTTTTTTAGATTCCCAATAATGTTAGGTTGGGAATGTTAGTTTCCCATGTTTGATTTCTATTTAAAAAAAAATAAGATTCCTCCTAAGAATGTTTTTTAATCAGTTTCCTACGATCCTACAGCGGATGTGGGAATCAAACTTTCCAGACTAGGGGGAAAGTTTTAATAATATGATTATTTTCATCTAGGGTTCATCTTTATCTGTAAGATTATTTTCATTGTTGGACGTTGCACTTATTCACGTGATTTTATCTTTATTTAATTTTTAAAAAAATATTAATTTTAAAATTTGTAATTTTTTATCTTTATCTTTTTTTAAACATAGATCCCAACTACTTTATTATCTAAGTTTATCTCATTATTTATTATTTCATCTTTTGTATTATTATATTATAATATTATAATTCAACATCTAATATGATAGTAATTCATAATAATATTATAATATTATAATTCAACTTCTAAGGAATTGACATTCCCAGGAATTATCATTCTCGGGTATGAAAAAACTTATCCCCTACCAAACGCTCCCTTTAAGTATAATTATCTGTCAAAAGAAAAGTATAATTAAGTCTAATCGATCAATTAGTTAAGCAAATTATTCAAGAACATCAAACTATCTTTTCCTTTTTTTTTTTTTTGACGCAACTATCTTTTCCTTTCTCCATTGTTAGTTACGATTTTATTAATACCAGTCCTTTTTTTTTTGTGAAGGATATTTTTTGATGCAGTCCTTAGAGTTTATTTTAATAAATTAAAAATGAAAAGCTTTCTATTAGAAAAGGCCACGTTTTGTTAGTACTTTATATTTTTTATATAATAAATACTTTTTTCTTTTCCTAATAATAACCTTTCACTTTTAGTTGCCTGATGTTAGCAAAACAGTAATAATATGACATTCCTAGGGTTGGTTTTTTTTTGAAAAAAAAAATCTTTTTCTTATTTTCATTTTTAATAAAATATTATCTTATTTTAAAAAATTTGTATAGAAAATAGTAAAAAATCTTTTACTATTTTTATTATTTCTAATACAAATCTTTAAAATAAAATAAAATATTATGACATTCTTTTATGTAAAAGTATATATATATATATATATATATATATATATATATATATATATATATATATATATTCTTAAACTAAACATGTCCTAAATTTCCATTAAATGCAAGTTCTGTATTGAGCGAAAAAAAAAAACTTATTAAAAAAATGGGACAAGTTAAGAAGATTAATTTAAAATAAAAAATAAATTTCAAGTATATTGGTACATGTGTGTTTAGCTTGAAGAGAATTTTAAAAATTAGCAAGTCTTTATTAAAAATTTTATTTTGAAGAGAACCATTGGAGAAAGATAATGTATATAATTACGTTAAATCCCAGTGTTCCTTTTCCACTTGGGGTGCAAACATTATATACAATGATATTAGTCTTGATTACACCTACTCCAGACATGAGAAAAGACAAAAGGTATTGGAATTTAGCTCCTGATGCAAAGTAAACAGATCTTTCAGATTTTTTTTCATATAATATTATAACTAAGCAATATAAATAAGAAGAAAAATTAAATTGAATTGTCAATTCCAGGCAGCCTGTCAGTTTGTCACTAACACTTTAGATGATTATTGCTGGTCCTTGTTTACCAAGAGGGTTCAGTACTTAAGTACCTCAATCTTAATTTAATTATTTTAGATAGATTTTATGTGCAATTGTATAGAACTGAAGTTCTAATCTCTATCCTTTGTCTCCCTCCCTCCACTCAATTAGGTACACATAGGGGAGTTAGAGAACAGGGGAAAACTTTCAAAAATTCATCACTTAACACCATGGATCTTGCAAGTGATTAGGATAATCCTAAACTTTTTGAGTGAGTTGTAAAGGCATATATATATAATCACTTAATGAGCAAATTAGGTTAATCTAAACTTTCGGCTCTCTAGTTGTTGAACCAAAATAATTTCACACGGTGCGTTTCCAAGAAGTTTCGGTAAACCCTTTTTCCTTAGATCGTGCCCCTCGTGTGGCAGTTGCCTTATGAAACTTTTCGGCTTTTCCCCCTTTTATCTACGTATAGTCATCTTCATAAAATCAATCTAACCTACTGGTCTCTTTCTGCAATTAATTGTTCAACGTTTTTATGAGAGAAAAAAATCTATTTCAATTTAAGCATAATTATTGCTACTGAACGTGTGAATCAACTAATGCGGAGTTGTTACGTGTTAATGAGTGATATTAGAGTTCGACTACTAAATATATAACTATGTTAAATCCTCGGACGAATTTTTGTCACTTATAATAATCCTATCAACTCAACAAGATTACATCCAGTATGTGGAAGATACATGTAGTCTCTAAAAAAAAAGATAGAATATACACGCTGTGTATTTAACACAAACTATCATGTGTGTTACATTTATTAAATTTTATAATAATTACCTTAAAAGTTAATGGTGATTTCTAATTGACATTGTGTAAAACTTTATACTGCATTAGCCATTAAGCTAAAAATTAAGCATAATTAACCACCTTTGAAATCTTTTTAATTTATAACAAAAATTCTACTGTAGTTTCTTAACCAAAAAGAATAGAGGAATCACCTTTTTTCCAGTACTCATAAGTCACAACAATTACTTTTCTTCAAAAAGTTGTAGTGAGTTATTAGAAAAAATGATGAAAACAAGGCATTGTAAACCTGCATTTTTTTTTTGTTTTGATAAACCTGCAATTTGTTATTTGTTAGGGTAAATTGCATTTTATCTTGTAGTTTAACATTTTTTTTGAAGTACTGTCGTATTTATTTTTTAGCATTTAACTCCTTTATAGTTTTAACAAAAGCGAAAATGTTAAATATTTTGTCAAATATAACAGTAACCATGAACTTCATTTATTCGCTACATTTTGCACTTTGTGGGTGACAAAAGCTAAACATATATGTAAGGGACCGGTTCATCCACCATTTATGATGTTAAAGCTTTTGATTTTTGAAGAGAAAATGGGAGATCCTTCAAGTTATATGGAATCAAGTGTGAGGACTAATAGTGTGACTGTTAGTTTGAGATTTAGTTCTAGTGTTCTACTTTATCCTTTCTCCAAGTAGAATGCATATGTGAAGATCTGGTCTTGCTGAGGTTCATCAAAATGAAAATATTGATCTTGCTAAATTGAAGGTTAAGATTGAAGGAAAGTAAAAAGAATTAGAAGCTATCCTTAAGAAGAAGGATAAAGAGACAAAATTAGAGGGAAACAATTTCTTGAGAAAGATTTATAGGAGGAATGATGACCATAAATTCAACAATTGTTGCTTGAAAACCAAAAAAGAAAAGGGTTGGTTGTATTATCTTTTTCTATTGATGACAACATGGATTGCAATTGGTTTGTTATTTGTTGTTATTGCAATGAAAATGTAATTGAGTTTGCTTATGTAATAGACCTTGGGTTTGATTTGAGATGTAACACTAAGAAAATTCACCATTAGAAAAGGCCAAAATTCTTCAGTAATAGGCAAAAGCCAAATGCTATTCTAAATTATTACCATGCAACGAATTACTGATGGTTACAACTATATCGGTAAATATCATCTATGACTACGAAAAAGCTCTTGGTAATATCAAAGGCTAAGCTCTTGATAATATGTAGGTATTGAATTTGATTTTTTTGTGCAATTTACCAAGGATTAAATATTGAGGGCTAAATCCTTAGTAATATGAGGGTAAAATGACGTCAAATTTTATTTTTTATCTATTAGTTAACTAAATCTATTGGTTACTGAGGGATAATGCGGCCAACATACAGTTACTAAAGTCTTATTCCATTTTTGCATAACCAAAGACTTTGATCCTCGGCAATGGTCATTTTTTAAATTTAATTAATTTAATATTAACTAAATTAATAACATTTTCTTTATATATCAATGTCCCAACAATCAATATAAATAAATCTAAACCATCAATAATTAGTCTAAATAAACAACATTAACATTAAGTAGACCAACAATGTCCCAACAATCAGAAATTAAGTTGACCAATTAATAGATCAAAGTCACGATATTAAACAACATTATCATTAATCGAGAGATCTAGCTCAGTTGGTTAAGTAGGGTGCGTTAGTTGTTGTAAACTCTCGTACCTGTCTTCGATTCTTACGAATAAAATAAAACATTAACATTAATTGATGGTTCTAATGTGTATTTATAATAGAATGAATAAAAACATATTTAGTTGTAAATATTAAAAATAAAGATAAGGGCAGACTTTACTTCATCAAATAGATAGGAATAAAAGAAGCATCAAGACACTAATTATTCAAAAATATGCAAAAAGAAAAGGAGAATTCACAAGTTATTTAAAATTCCAAAATGAAATAATAGGTAAACCAACTAAATGAAATCAATCAAATATGGAAAGCAAAAACCTAAAAAACCGAGCAATAGGATGCAAGAAAGTACTTCCAAAAATGTTTGGACAAAATGTTTTTAGAAACAAAACTCAATATTGTGATTTGTGAGGCAGTTGAACATAGTGGTGCTGGTGGGATTTGGGGGAGGGACAATGGTGGCATGAGAAGTGGGGACTAATGGTTCGTTTGGTTGGAAGGAAAGAAAATAAGAAAAGAAGAAAAAGTTTGAAATTAGAATTTAAAAGAAAATGGAAGGAAGGAAAAATTTCAAATTTTGTTTCTAAAATTCAACATTTCTTTCATTTTTCCTTTTACTTTCTCTTCAATCAAACAAAAGAAAATGCTTTGTTATCCGTGTTTTCTTTCCTCTCTATTTTCTTTCTTCTTATTTTCTCTCCTACCAAACATAGGGTAAGTGAACAAGAGTGAAGAAAAAGATGGAGAAGAATGAAGGAGGGAAGAGGAATATGATTTTCATTAGTTCAAAAAAGAGACTATGAAAGGTTAAACCCACTGTAAATTTAGGATATATTTATTGAAGGCTAAATTCACGGTAATTTCTCACATTTTATTTGATGTCTCTAGAAGTTCACAAAAATAATTACCAATAATTTGACTATTGGTAATTACCTAGTACTTTGTCCATTCTAAGTTATTGAAGGTTTAGCCCACTATTGGTAATTTTTGGAAAGCTTAGTCCATTGTAAGCTACCAAGGGTCTAGTCCACTGTAATTTAAACAAATTACAGATGGCTAAGCCTGTTATAAATTACCAAGATTATAAAACCTACTGTAATTCAATGAATTACCAAAGACATGACTCACTATAACTCTTCCCTCGTCCTTTCTACGTTTTGCAGAGCTTACTGAGGATTTGACCCTCGGTAATAAGGTCTTAATCTACTGTAAATTACTGAGAGCTTATTCTTTAATAACATATTTACACAACAAAAATTAATTTAAAATGTCAAAATAATATTTATTGTTAATTAAGTCTTCGATAACTTCATTGAAGCCTAAGCCATCTGAAATTTGACAACATTATACCGAGGGTTAACTTCTCAATAATTTAAGCAATTATTGAAGACATGGTGATCTTGGATAAAAAGCTCTTTTTAATAGGATAAATTTTGTAGTGTAATTACTAATTAGCTTTGTTTATATGATAGATGATAGATGATGGATTTTGGCCCCTTGTTAATGTACTTGGATCTGATTTAAGGTTTTTTGTTACCTCTGTTTTGGATTCTTAAAACCATCATCAAAACATCTATTATGGGAATAAAAACTACTAGAAATTATAAACCAATTATTTAAAAGGTCAAATGATTTGAGTCTGCCATAATACAAAGATACATAATCAGTCCACAACAAAAATCATCAATTAATACATACAAGTCAAGGTCCGAGGACCATCAAACTTGAAAACAAAAACCAGTAAAACTTGCATCGATGATCTATCCTTTCTCATTTACTTTGAAATTTGGTTTTTATGCACAATGATGCAAAATTTTTAGATGTGATAGGAACATGAAAAGTTCTCCCGAGGGGGGGGGAGAGGGATGGATTATTATCAATTTATCACAGTTGTCAGACAATGTTCCACAACGTGGTAAGTGGAACAGTCCAAAAAGCGCAAATAAATAAGCATAGCATGTGAAAGAACAAGCTTTGCATATAGAGGCACCCCTCAAGACCAAAAGATAAACCATGGCATGCTGTGTCTTGAAGAGAAAAAACCCGTCCTTTTCAGCTTCACACATTCAAAGTTAGAGTAACTCAGTCAATGCAACAAACACATCACTCATTCACTCAAGATGCCAATTTGGTGCAAAGGGAAAGAAAGATAATAATAATGGAAGCAGAAAGCATCCATCAACAAGAGTTGAATGCTTGTGCTTATTTTATTACCTTCCAAATCACCTCAATTAGTCATTAGTCATATACCATATTCCCCCCAGAAGCTTATAGTGTTATATATGGACCCAACCCTACCCCATGTTGGTGAGACATAAAATAAGTCATGTGCACGGTTCAATAAAGTCCACTACACATTTATGAGTCAGAAAATTAAAACCTTTCAATTTGTTTAAGTTAATTATACATGGTTACCAAGTGATGGTACTGAATCAGCATTCTCCGTGGCTGTATCTGCGTGGATGAATGTGTGTGTGAGAGGAAGGAAAGCGAGTGATGTTTTTTCATGTGCATTTAAATATTTACTAAGAACCAAAATCATAAAGCGTCAATTGATTTGTCAGAGACACAGCCAGCAACAAAAAATCCCTTCCCCTTAAGCCCACCACGTTTGATCGTCAACGTCTTACTAGCTGTACTGTGGAGTCATCACCCCAAAAAGTAGAAACCAATGTTTGATATATAATGCAATCATAATTCATTCGTTGAATCTTATGATTCCCACCACCACGTTCATATATATCTTTCACGTAACCTTCTATAGTATGCCACTTGGGCTTATCTCCAATTATCAAGATGAATGTTTTGTATATGTAGATTTGAGTTGTGCATTTCCGTTCAGATTTTATTGCAGACACACAACTTCTGAATTTTTTTAACAACCATGCAATATGAAAATCAGAAGATAGGAGCACGATTTGTTCAAGATTTTTCTGTGATTAGTGTAGTAAGAATGTGAGGATACAAAATGGTCAATTTTCAGTTTATTCACTTGAGTTTGAGTACGTGTGCAGCAGTTGTGTTAAATATTAGGAAAGATAAATTTACTATCACCTTATTTGATTTGACCAAAATTACTTCTAATGAAGAATCAATGTAGTCTGTAAAAAAGAAAAAAAAATGATTAATTTTCAAATTGCCATTTTTCTTCTGCACCCTCTTCCTTGTTATCGCAGATTGCAAGTCCGATTTTTAAGACGGAGAAATGGAAAGAATAACGACGAGTGATTTTAATTCATTATTTAATTATTATAATCATCATAATTTAAATTATTTAATTATTATTATAATTTAATTTAATTTTAATTATATTATGAAAATTGAGAGTATAATGATTGCTGGACAGTGAATTAAATCTCAAAACCTGTCTCTTTCTATTATAGAATAGGTGGATTAATTGATATATGTTGTTTTAGTTTAACAAGTGATTGTTCGAATTCGAGTCCTGAGTATATAATTATGTTAAATAAATAGAAGAAGAATTTATTGTTTATAGTGATCCGCTTGAGTAGAATTATTTCGTATAAATGATACATTGTACTAGAAAAAAAAAATCCTGCCTTTTTCTTACAAATTTTGTTGTTAAAGTTGAGTCAAAATCAAACAAATACTCACATGATTGAATTTAATTATCATGCCTAAAAACTATGGCACTGGTAGGCAATCATTAGACTAGGTTTGATTTTAACATTTTGTCGTAAAATACTTATTTTATTTACCGAGATTCTCTATGGTTAATCATGAACCATGGAAAGAGTGAGCAAAGACCAATTAAGGAGACCTTTTATTCACAAGCTTAGAAAATTCGTTCAAACTTTGGTATAACGCTTTACAAGTTACGATGAGACAATGGCTAGATCCTAAACAGGCGACACTTTTTGATTAAATTCTCAAACAAACGTATAAAAATTACAATAATCTAAAACATTAAGTATATTTGGATTTCAATTGGAGAACTCGAACGTATAATTACTCTAAAAAATACTTTCCTAACTTTAATTTAAACATAACTTAAATGAACTTAAAATATCCTTCGTCCCATTTTGTTTGATGTTTAAGGTTTTGACATAGGAATTAAAAAAAGTGATTACTATTGAGAAAAAATATGTGCATTGACAATGTATTTTTTTTACACTGTTATCCAATAATAAATTACTATATATGATAAGATTGTTAACTTTGATAATAATCATCTTAAAAGTTGCACCAAAATTGATTTTTAATTAGATGACAATGTAAAATATTTTACACTGACAATACATATTCATTAAACTCATTAATATTTTAAATTTCATAAAAATTATTATGTAATTTTCTAATATATCTCTTGTCTTTCATATTAATTACATTCTCTTTCATTTATACTTCTCTTTTATTTTCTGACTCTAAAATAAATAGTTAAAGATATTATAGGAAAAAATATTTAATATTTTATTGGTATTGTAAAATGACAATTAAAAATGAAACATTTTTTTCCTGCTAAAATGTCATACAAAATGGGACAAAAGAAATACTATTTATTAAAATGTCTTATTTAAATATTAAATATAAAATTAAATAATGAGAATTTTATAAGGAATTTTTACTTAATATAAAATAAAAAGGTTTCAAATACAAAAAAAATTGAATATTCTTTCTTCAATTATCTCACTATGAACTATGTCATCCCTAAGTTTTAGTGCACAGACTATCAATTTTTTTTCCTCTGCCTCTTCTGCACATCTCCCTCCCTCCCTCCCTCTCTTGCATCTCTCTCTTTTGCGCATATCTCTCCCTCCCCCTCTTTCTTTAGCACCTCTCTTCCTCTCCATCCCTCCTTTTCTCTCTTCCATATCTCTCTCTCTATCACTATATATCCATTAGTAAATATGTTTTTTTAGTGATTAGAAACACACTTACACTTTTATTAGTAACAAAGAGTTATCAATATTTACTTTATTTTATTATTAAACAATATTTTCATAGTCACAAATTGTACTCTATTTGATTTTGTAGTTATTAATTATTTAAAAAAATATAATTAATCAGTTGAGTTTTTACAAACTTTTTATTTTAATACTAATTCTTAAATTTTTATTATTTAATAATTAATTAATATTTATTTATAATAAATTTTTATATTAAAATCTCAATTTTTAAATATATATATATATATATATATATATATATATTTAAAATAAAAAATTTACATATAATGAAAATTAATTTATTTTATTCAAATAAAAAATTTAAAATACAAGAAATTTAAATTATTTTTTTCAAATAAAGAACTTTAAAAATAAAGAGTATAATTCTTGAATAAAATCCCAATATATTTGAAATTTCTTTAAAAAAAAAAAAGGTTCAAAGAAGAGTCAAACTTCAATACTAAAGAATTTACAATAATTTACACATTCTCAATCAATTGACTTAGACCCTTTAAAATTTTAAAATTCTATATTAAAACACTACCAAATAAAATTTCAACCCAATTCCGTTAACATTCACGACTACAAAAAATAAGGGGGAAAAGTCAGTAAACTGAAACACATTCATCATGTATCACCGACTCAAACATTTAAAACGTGATCTACTTGGATGCAATAATTTCGAAATTTGATTTTCCACCAGGTTAGCTTTTCGCTTATTCCTTCCCTAGTATTTGCACCTTGCATTTAACTCGATCAAAAACTGAAAAAATACGCAAATTACAAGTGTATCTTTAGTGGACTAACTCATTACTGACAAGACCCTTCATCTACCTTTGGTGGACTAACTCATCACTGACTAGACTGTTCATCTTTCTTTGGTGGTCTGCCCAACTTGGAATTACTCTGTCAGGAACTCTTAAATTTTCGTACCATGTTACCAGAACCGAGAGATAATTGGTCTATACTAACGAAGATAATATTTTCATAGCTATTGAGTTTTGGAGAGGTATGTATTTTTTATGGAATGCAATTTGAGAGTTGAATCAGTTGATCAATGAAGAACCATTAGCCGGTAAATTTCAAAAGTAAACACAAAAACCCTAGCTAGTCTCAGATCAAATATATTATTGAAAGATCCCAAAAAACAATATGAATTGCCACCGTCAAAACAAGGACCTCATATTATGCCTAAGCTTGTGCTTCAAGCTCCAAGAGTAGAGTGTGATTAATTATTTCAGATCCTGGGCCAGAGAATTGAATTGGACCTACAACGAAAATCATCATCATGAGCAACAAACTTAAGTCATAGTGCAGATAACTGCAATCACTCCAGTTCAACATAAAAGTAGATTTAAACCAATAATACTTTTCTAGTAATATGCCAATATTATTAAAAAAGCAAAGAAACAGGGCTTCAGTGAAGGCAGCAGAAACAATAGGTGAAATAATACTATAATAGTCTATATATAAAATACCTGGACTGATGTAGCAATTCTTCAGGGCCCATTCATCCCGCAAGGAGGCAAACTTTTTGAAGGGTGCCCCTGAATGATCCAACATGAAATATATTCAGTATCCAAGATAATTGGAGTTGATATTAGAAGTTTAAAGCTGCAATCGTTATAGTTTTCAATATTGTAAAAAATCTATATTTTAAATAATGGACAGTCTAAAAATCCAGACACTAATGTCTGGGTGACAAAGTATGTCATGGTGATGAGTGAAAAGAAATAACATAAGTTAATCTTTTGTACCACATTTGAAGCTATGAAATAAAATATTTTACCCTCCCTTTCATTTCATTTTTCTGGCTCAACATTGGTAAAATGTGTAGTTCACTTACTACGTTAGTGGACTATTGAGCCCAAATCAATAAAGTTTTTATGAATATATGTTTACCTTCAAGCTCCACCATTGCTTTCTTGATCACAGGCTTGAATTTACCTGCAAATAAATTACACATTCGTAAACAGAACAGAGGACAAAGCATTCACATAAATGCAACATGTACAGACTTTTCATGATTTATATAACCAGAGGTTGTCAGAACAAGAACAATGCAATATTGAGTCCAAAAAAATGCATGAGAAAATATTTATAAGTTAAAATTCAGTTTGATTTAATTATGTTGTACTCAAGAAAAAAAAAAAACACTGAATTATGAATAAATATAGAAATAATCTGATTTTTAGGCCAGATTTGAGTAAAAACATAGGGTTTACCCCTAACAGAGAGTTCCCTCCTTCAAAACATAGGGAATAACAATCTGACAACTTAATTCCCTTTTACAAGTCCGTAACACAACTTATATATTACTATTTAACTGTCACATAATAATCGATAACTGCCTAATCTGAAATTAATATAAAATAACTGTCTAATAACTTCCTAATACAAAATTATAACTGCTTAAGTCAGAAGTCAGATTTTGGCCTAAACCAACACAGTATTACATGAACACTAATTCAGTGAATAGTCATTAGGGTAAAACACAAGGTCCCATAGATCAAAATGTGTACCATGCCTCCTCTCCACATCCATCAGTGAGGTGAGTGCAGTTCCACCAACAGTCCATTCTTCTACTGGAGCACATAAATTCGCAACCTGATCAAAATGTCAGTAAATTAAAGAACTAGGTTGGTGACTTCAATATTACAAAACAAGCACAATTTCAAAGTACAATCAATTATCAACACCAATCTAGGTGATATTTAAGTAGATATCAAAAGATTAAGGCATGTAGAGAAGCACAAACTGATGATATTAGTCCAGTCTTCCCACTACGAAGGAGGGCTCCAGCACCATAACCAAGAGCATAGCAATAAGTAGCATCAAAATTAGTAGGCAAGCCACATCTCCCTTCATAACTGCATATTTTAAATGTGAGTCAGTAACTACAAACTCTACATATAAAGTCATTTAAAAAATCACACATAACATATATGTGATCAAGAGAAATTTTAATCCAAGTAAAGGAGAATAAAAAAGCATGTCCCTGGAAAGTTTTTTTAATTCACAGCAATATGTATTAGAATTTACTACTCAATAATAATATCAAGATTAGATAAAATACCCGAAAAAGTGGGACTGCCCTTTAAATTCGCCCCTGTATTTGCCTTCTTGCTTTCTCTTCTCCAACTCAGTTTCAACCATTTGAATTAGCATTTTCTCTGTTTCTATCTTGGCAACCTAAATGGGAATACAAGCAAGATTAAATGTTGATTCAAATTGGATAGAGGATCCAAATAAACATAGCAAGATAGCACTATAACAACATTAGGCACCTGAACATTTCCATGTGGATCTCTTTCAAGCATCAATTGTTCTTGAATTGCTTGAGGTAAAAAATCAAAAAGCTTCAATGATTGATCAGTGAGTTTCTTCTTCCATAACCCACCCTCATCCACAGTATCATGGGCAAGAATTTCATTTAGTTCTGCAATAAGATGCTGGACCTGCATATAGCACAATATCAAGTACAAATGAGTATCATCAGAAGTGTGTGTTTTCATACTGATTGTACATGAATAGCACAAAAACATAATCCCAAGTACACAGAGGGAAACAGGCAAAAAAAATTTGTGTGAAAACTGAAAAGTGATAGATACCTCAGGTATGAAATCAATTAGACCTTCAGGGATAAGAATGACACCATAGTTGTAATTAATTTCAGCTCTTTTACAAACAACATCTACGATATAGTCTGTGACATTTTTCAACGTCAGCTTCTTTGCAGCAACCTGAAATGTGTATTTATGGGTTTAAATCAAATTTTGATAAATGGCTGCATTCCAATTAGCAAACTTTAATCATGAGATTAACATGGAAGCTTGTTTTTATTGATTTCATTACCCCTAGCATGTACAAACACTAGATAAAATGATCAAATATATGAGGAAGTGAGGAACCTCTTCTCCAATAATAGTAATGTTTGGATGAGTTTGTAAAGCACATTCCAGCGTAATGTGTGAAGCTGCACGCCCCATAAGCCGCACAACTGCAGACAGATGATTGCATGTCTTATTGTTTGAAATCCAATGGAGCAACAATGAAAGCACACACAATCATATGATAGATAGATAGATAGATAGATAGATATACAGAGAGAGAGAGGGGGAGAGAGAGAGAGATATAGGCTGGTGAAAGCATGATGCCTAATGTCTACCATATAAATTGAAGCATCAATATTTTTAGGAACATCACATTTTATTTAGGTACTAGAGTGGAAAATGAATTTGGTATCTAGATGGCTGTATCAATCTAAAACAAAACAATTAAAAATATGAACTCAGGTCTTCAGATGATACAATAAGAACAGATGATAGCAGCAGTTTTAAAGTGCAAAATGTTTAAAAAGTGAAGTAGTTCATGTTGTAAGAAGAGAGAAGCAATAAAAGCAGTAGAGAATCAATGTCCAAGGTGGTACATTAAGCATTGGTATCTATAACTCTCAAAGTCTTCAGTCTTTATATATAGATTTAAAGAGTTTCTCAATTTTATGTACTTACAATGGTAATATTTTCCAGTTGATCGGGCATCTATCATAACATTTCCAATCATTTCAGAATATATCTGCATTAGATTAACATAAAAATAGGAAAATAGTCAGGTCATGTAATCATGCACCATGTATCTAAAAGGGTATCACTATATAACATTTAGCAATTAGAAAATATGCATTACTAAATTAATATTTAAAAGCATTCTTATTATATACATGATTCTCCCTCTGGCACACATAAACGTGAACTGGTTCCTAAATATTTTTCTTAACAAGTAACTGGTGATCTAAAGACAATTACATATTTGTAGTATATAAAACTGTAGGGATCAGAACAATATAAAATTACAAATGAACAATGAAGACCAAGTGCATATCTTCATTCACCTTGCAAGCAGTATCAAACCCAAAACTTGTGGGAACTTCTTTGCATTTCAAATCACCATCGATGGTTTTAGGGCATCCAATTACACGTGTTTTTAAATTTTTGCTCCTGCATGAATCCATATTAAAGCATTGAACAAACAGGATCACTATACATATTCATAAATGGAAATGTCCTCTTCATATGTATATACTATAATCATCAACTAATTACATAATAGATGGGCTGATAAAAGGACCTTGAATGTAAATTAAAAACCAACATGAAAACATAATTTCATTAACAAAAGCTTCCTAGGACATAGATTACACCAGAAATAAAATTCAGCTAAGACAAACCTGAAGTTCTCAGCAAGGAGGCATGCATTGGTGTTTGAGTCATCACCACCAATAACAACAAGCCCATCCAAGTCTAGCTTCTTAGCTGTTTCTTCCGCTTGCTTAAACTATACCATGTAAGTAAACTGAATTACTCTTTAGACTTAAAAGAAGATATACAATTGCTCAAATTAATTAATCGTATAGTAAACATGTAGCCTCACAAAACTCACCTGCTCTGGAGTTTCAATCTTGTCCCTCCCACTGCAAATCATGTCAAAGCCACCCTGCCAGCAGAAATGGTTATTAATAGACGTCAAAATCTTGTGATCATTGATTATAAAAATCAGTAAAATGCTATTCTTACAACAAATTTTGGTGACAGTTTCTACACACTCATTTTTTCTCTCTATGTATCTCTATCACATCACTTATCCCACACAGAACCAGATTGGGTGCAGTCAATTTTGCATGCATTCACAGTCAGGCATTTGTGACCGTTGGATGAAGATAGACGGCTCAGATTTCAAATGAGTCGTCCAATCTTCATCAGACGATTCCAAGTTACCATCAGTGTGAATAATACATTTACGATAATATCAAACTTCAAACGCATCACGCTTACGCAGCATCACAAATCGCGATACAGAAACGATTAAAAGAATAGAATAATAATATAATAATAATATCATTCTAAAAAAAAACCAAAGTTAGTTCAACCAACAGATAGAAGATGTGAAACCTAGCAAACGATAAAAATCACACAATAGCAAAATTCAACAAAACAAGTAAAACAACGTTCCAAAAAACTCGTAACAGAAAAAAAACCGGACCTGATTTCTATAAGGATAAATATATTCAGAGTTGAGTTCAACGTATTTGCACTTCATAATGCCAGCAGGTCCACCTCTGAAACCGTACAAAGTGCTTCCTGGTGCGCGCTCTTGCAGGTAATCTAAGACGAAGAAGAAAAGTTAAATCTGAAAAGAAGAAGAAAAACACGTTTCACTGAATCAGATTCGAAAACGAGCGTTACCGAAGATTCCAGAGATGACATTGTGGCCTCCGGGAGCCTGGCCTCCGGACAGAACCACGCCAATCTTCAACTTCTGATGCGTCTGCGCCACATCGCTCGTCGGCGCCAATGCCGCGGAAGGTTGTCCGAACAAATGCGGAAACAGCTTCGCGATCTCGTCTGCACGCGCGCACGACGCGCGTTACGGAGAGTGACGGAGAGTAAACGGATCGAAATGAGTGAGGGAGACTGACCTGGATTTCCGGCGGCGGAGCTTGGGGGACCGTCGACAATGGTGAAGGGATGCTTGAGGACGGAGGGGAGAGGGAGCGCGTGGTCCACGCGCGTCTTCTGGACCTCACTGTAGACGGAGGCTAAGCGTCCGGTGACGGGACCGGAGGAGAGGGTAGTGCCGTTAAGTACGGTAGAAGGTGCCATTTGGTTGCAAAGAGAGTGTGTGAGTGTGAAGTGGTAGAAGCGTGAATCTAGAAATGTGTTTGGTGTGTTTCTAATAGCGGAGAAGTAGGTTTGAAAAGGGCACATAAAAAGACTTGAATATACCGATCCACCGCTTTCGTGGTTAGTAGTAGCTTTTAATGACACTGTCGTGTGCCAGCATGGTAAAAATCTCACAGTTTTTTTTTTTTTTTGAAAAGAAAAATCTCACAGTTAATTTCGGACACACTATTTTAATTTTGGTTAATGATTTAAAATTAGTTTTATTAAAATTAAGAAAACTTTATACTCTTATAAATATACTCTTTATTATTGATTAAAATTTATAAAATTTTATAATCTCACTAATAAATTTGAATTTTTAATAAATTATAATTAATAATAAAGGATGTATTAAAGGAGTGTGTATTTAAAACTAGAGAATAATTTTAAATCTTCTTATAATATATATTTTTTTTACTAATTTTCATATTTCTTTTATATGGTAAATATTAAATGTATATTTTATATTTTAAAAATAATAAATATATTTATTTTTTGTTTAATAATTTCTTTATAGCATATTCCTCTTAATTTTATTTAACTTTGAAATAATCGCTCTGTCATCCCAAAGATAAATCTCCGAAAGGGTCTTTTCCATAAGAAAAGAAAAAGGGAAATATTTTGGTTTTAAAAGCGTTTTTTGTTAAATTAAAATATTTCAAAGCAATTTTTCACAGTTGACTATCATTCCTTGACTTTCAATGAGGGCAAATTTCTTCTTAAAACATTATTTTTTTTCTCTCTTTCCATCTAAAATAAAATAAATAAAAAGTTTACTAACATCCTTTTCTTAACTTTTTTTTTATATTTCGTATAAGTATTTTTTTAACACAATAATATTATTCAAAACATGATCTACTATAAAATATAGGTATCTCTCTTAATGTAAATTCAAACTTTGGTTCACCATAGAATAAGAAAGTAATTACTTTTGTTAGACTCAACTAAGTTATTAATTTTTGCTACTACTAAACTTTTGGTCGAGGCATCTCCCGCTTAGCCTTAACCAAAATATCTTCAGTCTTATGGGTATGAATCAAGAAAAATGCACCTTAACTTTATAATCTTAAGTTTTAAAACTGGGTTGGCAACCCATATGGGTTATCTTAGTCCACGTAATCCTATTGTTCATTTATATATGTGAACCATTTGACTCTAGTCCATATGAGCTAAGAATAAATGGGTTATGACTAACCCATTTGAAAACTCTAGTTTGAAGAAAGTTTTTTGTAAAAAAGTTAGTTTACAAAGTTAGTTAGAAACTATGTTCAAAAGAGAGCTTTTTTTAAGCTCATTTTTTCATTATAAATAAGCTTTTAATTTTTTTTAAAAAACTTTTGTATAAAATTATTTGGCCTAACTTTTTCTTAAGAGAAGAAAAGCTTAAAAAAAAAAAAACCTCGGTTAAACACTACCTTACTAACCTATAAAAAATGGGATAAAGATCCCTGCAGATTATTGTAGCTGCATATCAAGCCATTTAAGTCCAATGACTTAAAAACTTTGATATGTATAATAAATTTTGCTTCTATATGAAATAAAAATTTTGGACACTAATAGTTGAGAAACGATCCTCATCCGAAATGGTCTTCCGATTTTGGGTAAGCAGCACCCTTCACACCCAATTCAAAGAGCTCAACTAACTTTGAGTGATTGAAGGATGACACCTAACTTTGGTGGACCTGTCACGTGTGAATTGGTTGGACAAAAGCGTATATTCTTATTTTATCCTTTTTAATTATGAATGTTACCGCCTGTTTGGTTCCACGTTGCAATACAAATAACGTGCGTTATGAGTGAAGTTACTGATGATAGCATGTTTGGTAATGTACCATGGACGTTATTTTTCACGGTAAAGTAAAAGTTTCTAGTTCTAGCTTGTTTGGTAGTGCATGTTTAGATGCATGCTTGTGAGATTGATTTTATTAATTAATAATTGATAGAAGTTATTAATGAATAATTGAAGCATCATTAATCGGTGGGAAATTGGTATGAAATTTTTGGTGTGGAAAATTTCAAATTTTACAATGACAAAACTTACTAATAAACAAACACGCACAAAAACAAAAAGAGGTAGTATAAAGACATTACACACAATTATATTATGTATATAAATAAACCACACAATGGTAGTTGGTAGAAAATTAACTAGAACCTTCTACGCCCAAAGCGACGATACTTTCTCTTCTTTGATTTTTCAGCCGACTTGATGATGCGACTCGGAATGATCTTCTTAAGTTTCTTCAAGAGCAGTATTAGGCGGTCTTTGATTGCCATGTAAAATGGGAACTGCAGCAACCCAAATATTGAGACAGGAAAAAACGCAGCACTGTATATCAAACTCGAACTCCATTTGTTAGATTCCAACTTAACAGTGAGCAAAATGGTTGCACTAAATGATAGCATTGCAGCAGTCAACGAGAAGAAGAGCAAACCGAATCCAAGTGTGAGTTTTCGAGGGAGTGACTTATGGAATTCCCACATCTCAAACGGAGATGTGAGGATTGAAAGGAACATCACCACTGAAGCTAGTGAACTTGCCAGGGCCACAACATCCATTATAGTGAAAAAGAGAAACGCTGGAGAGCGAAGAAATACAGGGAAGCCATGTCCGTCAGTTCCTCCTGGAACAGTATAAGCTGCTGCAAACACTACGGTGGCTACCAACACTGCAACAGTAGAGCATGACTGAGCTGTCTCCTTTATCCAATCTTGTGCTTCCTTTAGCATCTTAGCATGCTCCATCTCAAATTGCTCTCTTGCCGTTAGGTTATCCTCGTTGCAGTGCATCACTAAGTTCGGGGGAATTATCTTCTTCACTCGCTGCACACACATTATAGTATTTTTATTTTATTTTAAATGACGAGAAAATAAACTTTGAATGTATAGTGCATCATACTACTCACACCCTTATTACTAGGTTGATTTTAGTGGTTTCAAATTTTTTATGTAAGAATCAAATTAAAAAAATAGACTAAAATATATTTTTAGTTACTAATTTTATTTGTTGATTTTAATTTGGTTTCTTAAGTTTAAAAAATTTATTTTACTTTAATTTTTTTAAGTGTTTAGATTAGATTAATTTGATCCTTCTATCAATTTATTATACTAATTTGTTCAATTTAATAATAAATTGTTAAAGATATCATATTAGATGAATATCTATCACATCAATCATCTATCTAGATCACAATTAGTATAAAAATTTGAAGAAAAAATCAATTTAGACTAAAAAAGACATTTTAAAAGATCAAAGAGAAAACTTTTAAATTTAAGAAATCACACTAAAACAAAAAAATAAAAATAAAATAAGAGATCCAAACTCCAAAGTGTATTCTATATAAAAAATGATAGTCCGTATAAGAAATAACTTTTTAACTTGACCAAATAAAAAATAACATGCTTAATTTTTTAAGCAAGCAAGAAAAAATAAACAAAGATTAAATAAACGTAATAGGAAATTAGGGATATGAATAATAAGGGTTGGTGGTGCTTAATTACTTCATACCAACGCAACTCATCTTGCAATTCGTATGCATAACCAGCTACGTGACCTCCTCTGTAATATTCCATCCTCGCCACTTGGTGGAAGACACTGCGACCTTTATTACCAATGCGACCTGCCAACATTTTCAATGCACCGTAACTCTTTATGATTCGATAAATTTTCTTTTGGCGGGTTAGCACAGCTACATGCAGGACGTTCAGTTCGTTCTCGCTAACATGGTTAATAGATTCCGGATACATTTCAATGATTTTTTCAACAATTTCTACGATTCCCGTGCTTGCTGCCAACAACAACGGTGTGAACTCGCTGTAAGTAAGCGTGGTTTGTTGTGTAGGTTGCGTCTCTTTCAGTTGTTCATTCAGCTGTTTCGGGCCTGCAGCCACATTCGTTGGCCTAATAATTGGCAATACCACCACTGTTCGTTGTTTTTCATTAGAAGTTCTTTGCCATGAGTTGTCTTTCTCCACTAACAAGTCGGCTAGATGCTCAGCTAGCTTATGCTCCTTCTTTTTATCCCAAAGACGACCAACTGCATCCCATTCTGCACGTAATTAAATAAGCTTAATTAGTTAGCACATAATGCAATATGGAGAAACTATTACATGGTTAGCATAATAACCAATTTTTATTTGACATGTAATCATCTCTTTCAATTTAGGAAAAAGATTAATTAATAATATATCACATGAAAATTGGTCATGTATTCCGACCACACAATAATTTTTTTATGTAAAATCCACTTGAATCTTATGTTTTTTATTCTCATTACTGTAAGTGCAACTGTTGGAGAGAGTATATTAATTAACACATACAAATCCAAAAGAATAAAATAAAATAAATAAATAGAGTATATTCATAGTTTGAACCTCTTGCAAGGAAATTCCAGATTGCGTAATTGATCCTAGAAAATCCTGCAATTTAGTCATATTTTGAATTATTAGGAATTCCATATTCATGTACACTCTACATGTTGCATGTATAGCTTCAAAAATGCAATTTTACTTTCGCCATATATATAGAGTACCTGAGGTAGGAGGCTTTTTATTTTCTTTTCCACTTTCTAAATCGATCCCATTTCTGATGATCCTGACGCTTTCGTCATAATCTTCATACTCATAATATTGCTCGGGAAGCACTGTCGCTCATTTAGAGTCAATGAATTTATCAAATTCCGACCATGTAATTGGATTTTATATATAATGCGTGCTATGAAATTTCAATACATAAGAAATTAAATTTAGCGAAGAAGAATTAATTTAGAGGCAAGTATAGTATAAACAAAGTTAATAATTAATCAAAAGGTGAAGTATGTGGAGGTAGAGAAATACAGGAATATAGGAGAGACTTTGTGGTCCCCATGTGGGAACAGCTGCGGAAAACAAACGGCATTTTGGATAGGAGTTGGAGTGCAGCCAATCCCTTTTCGTCCTTTGCATCACCAAGTTTGTCATCCACTTTCATTAACCAAATGACTACATCTGCGCCACAAAAGAAAAATCTTCAATGACTAATGAGTAATAAAATCATGTTGTAAATACTACTGTGTAGTAATAAAATTATGTTGGACACAAGAGACCTACCAAAGTGTTGACCAATAATTGCAATGTGAAGAATAGGCAATTTGTCGGAATCTCTGATGAAATGCAACTGAATGTCCGCTACAGATTTGGCCATGTGATGGAGCATCTTAACGTTCCCTTCCTTGGCAGCCATATACAGCGGCGTCTCGCCCAAGTCATTCTTCATTTCCAACAACGCCAACTGCTTTTCTTCGCGGTGGCGCTTCCATCTCGCACTTGAGCACCACGTCCACTATATCAACATTATCTGTCACCAACGTCGCATGGTGAAGAATGGTGCAACTGCGAGCGTTCTTATGCCTCAGCGCGTGCCACCTGTCGGAGGCCGACAACATGTCCAGCAGCTCCGCCAGCAGTTGCGGTTTGTTGGAGAGTGTCGCGACGTGAATGCCGGTGTTCTTGTCCAAGTCCATTGGCTCAAGCAATGCTTGCTTGTCTTGCTCGAAGAATTTCTTGAACGCTTTCCAATCTTCCTTCAATGCAGCTCGTTGAGCTTTTTCCATTTTCCTCTCAAACACACACTCGCTAGTCTCTATTATCTCTATCATCTTCCCCATATCTCTAGCTCACACACAAACACTCTACGTGAATTTTGAATTTAGCTATGTATATATGCTTAGCCACCTAGTATAATATATATAATCAGTCACTTTTTCCTATAACATCTTATTAACAATTATAATTTCTCTTTATTTCTCTCTCTCTATATCACGGCATATCACTTTTTTTTTCAGCATATGACATATTATATTTATATAGTACGATATTGGATCCTTATTAGATGTTTTGGCCAAGTTAACAGTATTTGTCTGTTTCCTTTTTATCTTTAGTGCACGTGTTTTATTCTTTGCTTAAATGAGTAATTAAGCTATTCACCTAAAGACTTATTTGAAAATTCACGTTTTATTCTTTGCTTAAATGTATAATTATTTAACTTTTAATCAATTAATAGAACTTTTCACTTTATTCTAATCCCAAAAAAGACATGAAAGCCACATATTAATTATGTTGGAAATATATGTTGTTTCGGTAGACAAAAACTCCACCTCTTACTAGCAATTTTGAAAGTCTTTAACACAAAATGATATATAAACTAGTGAGCCAAAATTATTCTAAATAATGTGGGACTTTACTTTTTGTAATACATTTCAAAAACTTAAAAAACCAACAATATATAGGATCGAATAAAGAATGGTGAGCTCGGTGGACACCTCTGTTGGAGGGAAAGAATTATTGAGCATGCAGATGCATGATAATTAAATAACTGGAGTTAGTTGTGATGATTCATTGGTAGTTAGAGTTAGTTATGCCAGTTTGCACTCTCTTGTAGTGTTAGATGTTTGTATAAATACCTATACGTATATCACTTGTATAGGAAGAAATAATAGAATTCGTTCATTTTCTCTGTTTTATCAGTTTTCTTATAACCTCCACTTTCTAGTTAACACTAAGAGAGATAAATTATTGCCTTCAAAATGTAAATGTATATAGATCGTATAATCAATCATTGGAACGTTAGCAGATTCTTAGCTAAGTTTACAAGAAAAGAAAAGTTAAAAGCCCTAATGAAATTAATAATAGTGTTTTGTTAGTTTCCTGTTTTGGTCTTACAAGATTTCTCCAGTTTGTTAAATGCAAGACTACTTTTTATTAGATGTAAAAATTCTGGATTCTTCTCTGTTCAGCTTATAAGGTTCACTTATGTTCTGCTCACTGTGACTTTCATGTTTTGCAAGTGTCCTTAGTAAGATAAGACAGGGATGTTAACTTTTCGGTTGGGTTGAGTTAAAAGAAATAATCTAAATAAATTAAATGCAACGGTATGGCTCAAAATTTTGTAAATTGTTTTTAAGAATCTCAAACCAATGGAACAAGACATATCGAGTAAAGCACGACTAAGCACTAGAGAACAATAAAAAAATTCAGAGGGCTTGCTAGTTTTGTGACACTTAGCTCAAATTTAGATCATCTATGAACAAACAAGGCCTTATTAAATCAGTTGCAACCGACATTTTTGTGGCTTTTCACTTTTTCTTCCAAAGGGACGAACTTGGAATTAGAATATTTTGGAATACCTCGTGGCCATTCTATATGCATCTTTTCATCTCACGTGTTATGTGTGGATTCATGTTTATCAAATTTCATTATCTCGACAATTTTGAGTGTTTAAAGCTACCTTTAACTTACTTAGAGAAGAAGTTGCCTTGACATTATGAATTGAGCTCATTGCAAGTCTTTGCTTACACTTGTTCTGTTCGTTCCAACCATCACCTGGCCTTCTATGTATAGAAGTTTTTGGAGAAGAAAATATATATTGTTTTAGGATTTGTCTAACTTATCCTAAATAAAAATAAAGATAAATAATCTCTGAATGGTTCATAATAAATGATTGATACAATTCTTTTATATACTGTAAGATAATTATTTAATTCCATTTTTATATGAGATAAGTTACAACTCATTGTTGTAGGACATGACCTTAGTTGTTTAGAGGCAAGAGAATATTTCCATCTTGATTTTCCCGCTGATACAGAGCAAACCCCATCCACTCCTATCTTCAGAGATTCTTATCATGCCTTTTCACTACATTCTGCTTCTCTACCTAATATATGCTTTTCTTGGTTAAAATTAACCGAGATTTGTGACTTTTCATATAATTAATTAAAAATATTTAATATATTTTATATAAAGTTTTTACCCATTAAAAAAAGTAAGTATTAAATAAATGTTGTTATCATTGAATACTGTTATTTTTTATATTTTTAATTTACTAGTCTTTAAAACGTTTATTAACATAAAGATAAAGAACTAAACAAATATTTTCAATGGATAATTTTAATAATAAGAGGGATAGTTTTATTAAATGAAAATATGTTATATATATTTTTTTTTGTTTTTGACATAATAGATATATTTATTCTTATTTAACACTACTTGAAAAATGTTAATTATGAAAACTCGACACAAATGCTAGTTATTGTTGCCCAAACAATAATCTCGTGACTGTTGCAACGGAAGTCATCATTAATGTGTTTACATTGACTGAAATATAACGTCGCTTATGTCATAATAATTTTTTGTTACTTATATTAATTAGAGTGAAAATGGTATATGGAATTTTTGGTGTGGAAAATTACAAAGTTTACAATACTAGCTAGAAAACCTTACTGATCAAACACGCACAAATTGGAAGCAAAGACATGGTGTAACGACATCATCATATAGTATAAAATTACAAAGTTTACAATACTAGCAAACCTTAATGATCAAACACGCACAAATTGGAAGCAAAGACATGGTGTAACGACATCATCATATAGTATAAAATAAACCACAGAATCGTAGAAGGTTAACTAGCTAGCCAGAACTCCAGAACCCCCTTTGCCCAAAGAGACGATACTTCCTCTGCTTTGATTTTTCAGCGGACTTGATGATCCTGCTCGGGATGATCTTCTTAAGTTTCTTAAAGAGCGGTACTAGGCGGTCTTTGATTGCAATGTAAAAGGGGAACTGCAGTAACCCAAATATGCAAACAGGAAAAAAAGCAGCACCGTATATCAAACTCGAACTCCATTTGTTAGACTCCAACCGAACGGTGAGCAAAATGGTTGCACTAAATGATAGCATTGCAGCAGTCAATGAGAAGAAGAGCAAACCAAATCCAACCGTAAGTTTCCGAGGGAGTGACTTATGGAATTGCCACATCTCAAACGGAGATGTGAGGATTAAAAGGAACATCACCACTGAAGCCAGTGAGCTTGCCAGGGCCACAACATCCATTATAGTGAAAAAGAGGAACACTGGAGAGCTAAGAAATATAGGGAGGCCACTTGCGTCAGTTCCTCCCGGGACAGTAAAGGCTGCTGCAAAGGCTACGGTGGCCACTAACACTGCAACAGTTGAGCATGATTCTGATGTCTCTTTTATCTAATCTTGTGCTTCCTTTAGCATAGCAGCATGCTCCATCTCAAATTCCTCTTTTGCCGTTAGGTTATCCTCGTTACAATGCATCTCCAAGGAAGGGGCGGGAATTATCTTCTTCGCTCGCTGCACACACACACACATTCTAGTTAATTTTAATTAATTTTTTAAAGAAAAATATTAAGCATTATCTTTTAAGCATGTAGTCAAATTTTTTTTTTTCTGATCGTATGAATGAAAAAATATCTATTAAGAAAAGTTAAGTTCTTAAATAGATATCAATCCTTGACTCTTGACCTAGGTTAGGAATATCCTGGATTCACCTAAAAAATTATATAAACATAATTAATGTCTGTATATAGGATAAGAAGGGTTGATGCTTACTTCGAACCAACTCAACTCATCTTGCAATTCGTATGCACAGCCAGCTACATTACCTCCTCTGTAATATTCCATGCTCGCCACTTGGTGCAAGACAGTGCGACCTTTATCACTTATGCGATTCGCCAATTTTTTTAATGCACCGTAGCTCTTTATGATCTGATAAATTTTCTCTCGACGGGTTAGCACAGCTACATGCAGTAGGTTCATTTCGTCATCACTAACATGATTTATAGATACCGGATACGTCTCAATGATTTTTTCAACGATTTCTACGATTCCTGATGTTGCTGCCAACAACAATGGTGTGAACTCGCTGTAAGCAGTAGGCGTGGTTTGTTGTGTGGGTTGCGGCGTCTCTTTCGTTCGTTCATCTAGCTGTTTCTTTCTCGCAGCTACATTTGTTGGCTTAATAATTGGCAACACCACCACTCTTCGGGTTTTCTCATTACAAGTTCTTTGCCATGACTCGTCTTTCTGCACTAACAAATCGGCTAGATGCTCAGCTAACTTATGCTGCTTCTTTTTCTCCCAAAGATAATCAACCGCATCCCATTCTGCACGTAACTAAGGTTAATTAAGTAGCACACTATAAAGCATATAAATCCAAAAGTAAAAATAATAATAAAGAGGACATTATAATAGTTTGCACCTCTTGCAAGAAATTTCCAGATAGTGTAGTTGATCCTAGAAAATCCTGCAATATTGCGATATTTTGCATTATTAGGAATATATTCGATATTCATGTACGTACACTCTACATGCATGTTACATATGTACAGCTTCTAAAATGCAATTTTACTTTCGCCATAGAGTACCTGAGGGTGGAGGCTTTTTATCTTCTTTTCCACTTTCTAAATCGATCCCAGTTTTGATGACCCTGATGCTTTCGTCATAATCTTTGAATTCATAATATTGCTCGGGAAGAACTGTCGCTCATTTAGATTCAATGGACTTATCAAATTCTGACCATGTTAATTTTTATAATAATTATTTTAAAAACTATATGAAAAATAATTTTTGATAGGTTGATAGTTTTACATGCATACAAATTAAACTTTATATATAATGTGTTTATTATGAAATTTCAGTACTCCATAAGATATTAATTAAATTTAGTGAAGAAGAATTTAGGGTTGCAAGTAGTATAAACAAAGTTAATAATTAATGATCAAAAGATGAAGTATGTGGAGGTAGAGAAATACAGGAATATACGAGAGACTTTGCGGTGCCCAGGTGGGAACAGCTGTGAAAAAGAGAGGGCATTTTGGATAGCAGTTGGAGTGCAGTCAATCCCTTTTCATCCTTTGCATCAGCAAGTCTATCATCCAATTTCATTAACCAAATGGCTATATCTGTTTCAGAAAATAAAGAGTTAATTAACTAACTAAATAACTAAAAAGTGTGCTGTGAACAAATTAATACTAAAATGATGTCGTAAATATACAATACAATAAAATAGTAATGAGGATTCATTAAAGATGATTAATTAAACTTTTAAAAAATAATTAATTAATAGATATTTTACACTAATATCATGAAAAAGAAGAGAAGTACTGGTAGTTACCTAAGTGTTGACTTATAATAGCAGCGTGAAGAATGGGCAATTTGTCGGAATCTCTGATGAAATGAAACTGAATGTCGCTTACGGATTTGGCCATGTGTTGGAGCATGTTAATGTGGCCAGCCATAGCAGCCCTATAGAGCGGGGTCTCACCCAAATCATTTTTCATCTCCAACAGCGACAATTCCTTCACTTCGGGTTCGTGAATTTCATCGTCGGGTGGGGGCGGCACTTCCTTCTCGTACTTGAGAAACACGTCCACCATAGCAGCATCGTCTGCGAACATGGCTGCATAGTGGAGAGCGTTGTTTTTGTGAGTGTTCCTCAGCCTCAGCGCATGCCACCTGTCTGGTGCAGACAGCATGTCCAGCAACTCCGCCACTAGTTGCGGTCTGTTGGAGTGTGTCGCGAGGTGAATGGCGCTGTACTTGTCCAAGTCCATTGGCTCTAGCAACGCTTTGCTGTCTTCCTCGAAGAATTTCTTGAACGCTTTCCAGTCTTCCCTCAATAGAGCTCGTTGAGCCTTTTCCATTTTCCTATCGAACACACGCTCGTAACTCTCTTTTATCTCTATCTGCTTCCCCATCTCACACACACACACTAATCAACTAACCCTGATTGTGATTGTTTATGAATACTTCGCTAGCTAGCATATATATATATATATATATATATATATATATATAGCTAGCTAGGTTGTTACATTCTTGGCAAAGGCAAAGTTAACTAATAGTCACTTGTCTCTTCCCTTTTTATCTTTATTGCATGCGGATTATTTATTATTCTTTGCTTAAAGGAGCCAGAGATGGGAGAATATGAAAAAGAAAAAAAGTGTTTATCTGGTTTGATCAACAATACCCAAAAAGAAAAAAAAGACGTGATGCTGAAAAAAGATTGGATAAAAAGATTTAATTTCAAAACGATAAAATAGCGCAACATTCTTGATATAATAATTACATTCCCTATTGCAATAATCAAGATATATATTAGAAGTTGTATAACTTTTCCCTCGGGAGGTTTCCCATCCTAACAGCCTCCATCCAGTTTTCAAACTTATATGCCTTCAAAATGTAAATGATATAGATATAGATGTTTAATGAATAATTGTAACGTTAACTCAAAGGATTGGCGCAGTGGTGTAAATTTCCGCTGAATTCACATGTGTGGGAACGATCCATTTAGTGGAAGAATCCATATTCGATTCTCTCCGTGTGCAAAATTCTCTTGGGTCAACGGTAACCACACACCGCGAGCGAAATTAGTCTCTGATCCATTGGATTAGAGGACACCCGTGGTCTCTGATACAGGATAAAAAAAATGAATAATTGTAACGTTATAAAATTCTTTGATAAGTTTACAAGAAAAGAAAAGTTAAAAGCCCTAGTGAAATTAATAGTAGTGTTTTGTTAATTAGTTTCCTTAATTTTTTTATCTTACGAAATTTATCTACAATCTAGATACAAGACTGCTTTTTATTAAAAGATGTAGAAATTCTCTATTGATCTTTTGTTCAGCTTATAAAGTTCACATATATGTACAGCTTAAGTCATCCCATTGCGTGTTTCATGTTTTGCATGCGTCCTTGGTAAGATAGTAGATAGGGATGTTTTGGGATGGGTTGAGTTTTAAAAAAAATAATAGATTCTAAAGAAATTAAATTTTTTATAAATTGTTTTACGGATCTCAATTCAATGGAACAACACAAGTAGAGCACGACTGAAGGGTGGAGAACACTAAATATTCAGAGAGCTTGGTAGTTTTGGGACACAGAGCTCGTGGATCTAGAGTGCAACTTGAATTTAAAAATTTTCATGTATAGTTTGGGGAGGGTTAGGTTTTTCATTTTCTTATCTAATCTGGTTTGATTATCCGAACCAATTTTTGTCTTTATTATTTATTATTTTTATTGGGTTCTCACATCACATCACTTGGCTAAAACCGTGAAAAGTGAAAACCCAATTAATATCGTTAGAATTGAGTCAAACCTGACTTAAGTTTAACTTAATGAAAAATTGTGCCTATCTTCTTGACTTAAAGTATGAATTATCTTAAGCTCTCAAGTTATTTACTCGACTAATTAATTAAATCACACTACTGTTGATGGTGAAATTTGTGCCTAATTTTTATCAACAAACATAATCCCACAACATGTATTTGAGGAAGAGGACAATTTTTCCTTTGGAGGCCTTTTTATCCTCCCTTGTAGGTCCTTTACCATGGGCCAATGTGTTAAATTTTTATGTTAAGTTCGATTTAAAATATATGATTGTAAGTATAATTGAACAAATTACTGATGCGTATTAAGTAAAAGAAGATATTATCGAAAAGAGAAGGGGATGAAAAGAAGTGCAATAAAAGTAAATGAAAGCAAATAAAATTACTAGAATTAAAATGGTTGAGAACATTGTAGTAACCTGTGAATCTGTGAGCGTCGTAGGGACTTTGGATATGTAAATGTTTACAAGTTTCAACCCTTATTACATAATACAAGTATGATATTTATAATGTACAAATCCTAACTACCCATAACTTCCTAAAAACTTCTCCTAAATCTTCACCATTAAAAGCTTTGTCTTCAATCTCCACCGTTGATGACTTTCTATCTTGATGCTCTAAATCTTGTTTTTTCCTTCACATTCCTGTCAAAGTGAGAGCAATAAAAAAGGCCATATTCTGACATTTAATTAAAATAGTCTATCAAAAGACTATTTCTCAATACACTAGGAAAAAAAAAACCATTTTTCGATACTGAATCAAAAAGTGGTGGCTCTAACAACTACCTCCGTTCCTATTTATAAGTGAAACACACCGTTTCAGTAAAAGGAAAAAAATATAATATAATAATAATAATAAAAACCAACGACCCCCCCCCCCCCATTTTCTTTCTTCAGACGCCAAACCCTTTCCCCCCTCTGTCCTTTTTTTTTTCTTTCTTCCAAATTAAGCCCTTCTCCTCATTTCTTCTTCTCGTCTCCCACTCTTTTCCTTCCTTGTTCCAAAATCCATCAAATTTCTTACACTCTTGTGGTACTCAAGCTTGGAAAGGTGATTGAGGTTAAGGGAAACAATACCTATCTCTTTTCCTATTTGAAGCTTTTGAGGTAAATCCATGAACAACAAAGCTAGATAATTATTTTTATAGCATAGATTAGTTATGGGTTGTGTGTGAGAGGTGTTGGAAATTTAAATATTTGGATTATTGTGGTTTTCTCAAAACCCTGGGTATATTAAATTGGAAATTTTATCTAATCTTTCATTCCCTTGCTATTTATGTCTAGATTCCTTGGAAAATACGGTGGTTGCTCCTCCTCACGTCATTGGAAGACACTGATTGGATTTTCTTTGGTAGTGAGTAGCTAAATTTACCTAGTGGCTTTTTCATTGGTATTTTTAGGAGAAGTAAGTATAATTTAAAATACGTTTTCTTAGTGATCTTAGTTCCTATGAGTACTTGAGAAGGAAAAATAAGTATACTATTTATTTTAATTGGTTGGAATTGATTCTTTGTGATTTTTGATAGTTTGAATAATTTAATTTAAATGTAGAAATTGAGTTCTCATTGTAAGTTTTGGTGAATGATGACCGTTTGCTACAATGAAGAGATAATGTAGCCTATGGGTTGAATACCCATAGTTTAGATAGTTTCCGTTTGCTACAACGAAGAGATAATGTAGCCTATAGGTTGAATACCTATAATTTATATATTTTTCCATTTGCTATAACGAAGAGATAATGTAGCTTATGGGTTGAATATCCATAATTCCTATATTTACCGTTTGCTGCAACAAAGAGATAATGCAGTCTACGAGCTAAGTGCTGTAGTTCTATAATTTTCGTTTGCCACAACTAAGAGATAACGTGGTCAATGTATACATAGTAGAATTAAAGTTTATATAAGTTTGTTAATCTTGATTATGATTTGATTTTAATTCTTATGAGTTAGCAAGGGAGTAAATATAAGTTTGATTAAAATGAGTGTATTTATTTCACTTTAAAATAAATGTCATTTAAATTCTTTTTGGATGTAAAAATTCGTGTTATGATTGCTTTCTCTTTCATGTCCACTTTGTATTTTTATGCTCTCACTAAGTCCTTGTGACTTACCCCATTCTTTCCTTTTTCTCTCAGATTCACAGGCGATTGAGTAGCAGACTTTCTGGGATTTGCTGATTTTCCCAGGAATTTTGTTCATCTTTTGGTAGGCCTCCATTGCATATGATGGAGAGTATATTTTGGTGACTCCAGTATAATGCAGGTACAGGGACAGGGACAAAAATAGATATAGACGAAATCCCATTATTTTGAGTTATATTACTAGTTGATGTATTTGGATATATCTATGTCAAGGGCCTATGTTGTAATGTATGGCCTTGATAGCTGATTGTTGGATCTGAATATATGTATATATGATTTCACAGGTGATTCTATATATTTGGGTTGTCCTGTTTTTAGGGAAGACTCTGCCGGATTTTTTGGTAGTCCCCTTTATTTGTCTTTATTTATGTCTTAGTGTTCAGGCTAGTCAGGCTAAAGAATATGTAGCCTATGCGCCGGTCATGATCCTAGGATGGGTCGTGACAATAAGACACAAATTAGAAGTTGTGCTTATTTCTTTTTAAAAGATCCAATCCATTATGTCTCTTACATTAATTATTTTTAGACTAAAGTACTCTTAATTAAAGAAGAGAGATGAACATTAATGACAATGACATTTTTGGAAAAAACATATAAATTTAGAATAAATTTATTGCTATAAACTAAATTAACCACTTTTCTTAATTCTGATGAATTAGGTAATTGAGTCTTATAAATAGGAATAGATGTAGTATATTGCTGCTGTTATATAATTGACTATTTTTGGGTCAACAAGGCTGGACTTCGAAACATAATATAATCTATTTATAATGACATACATTTATTTAAAAATAATTCAATCCAAGAAAAACAAAATCAAATGTATATATGTTGTTACTCCAAGTGTAACTTTAAGAGAGTTACTCCTCATCCTAACCATTTATTTTCTTGAAATCTAATGATTTTAATAAATAACTAATCTTAACCATTAGATTTCAAAAGAATGAATGGTTAGGATGAAGAGTAACTAATCTAATGGTTAGTATAAGAGAGCTATTTTTCATTCTCACAATTCATTTTCTTGAAATCTAATGTTATTTATGCTAATGTAAAATAAAAGAGGAATGATTTTTTAGTTCAAATGAAAAGGTGTTGGCTACTAAAATACATCTTCTAATTTTTAAGTCGGTTTATGTTAGCAGCCCATGTATATATATATCAAACACTCTAGAAATGTTGAGTCGTACATATGACAACTCAAATTTAGCTCGGCTATAAACAATAGGATGACTTTTCACTTTTTCTGTAGCAATAGAGGTTTTTGGCTTTTTCACTTTTTTTCCCCTAGGAGATGAATATGGAATTAGATTTTGGAATAACCTTTTAGCCATTCGGTGCATCCCTTTCATCTCTCGAGTTATGTGTGGGTTCATGTCTATCGAGTTTCTTTATCTCAACTATTGAGTGTTTGAAGCCGAGTCTTTACTTCGAGCAGAAGTTGCGCCTCGACATGCATTCTGAATTGAAGTCATATATTGAAAGTTTTTACTTACACTTCTTTTTGTTCCAACCATCACCTGGCCTTCTATGTTTAGAAGATTTTGGAGAATATTGTTCCGTATATCTTTGGGGCATGACCTTAGTTGTTTAGAGGCAAGAGAAGCTTTCCATTTTGATTTTCCCTACAGAGCATCCCACATCCACTCGTATATCTTCAAAGATTCTGAACATGCCTTTTCACTACATTCTGCTTCTCTAACTAAAATATGTTTTTCTTGGTTAACATTATCAAAATAGGTGTACCTCTCCTTTGTGATGCTGAGCTAGACATCTGATCCTGAAGATCAGTGGCAGGACTTCAACAAAAAATTTGGGAGAGCCAAAATAAAATTTAATGTGTAAATTAACTAATGTGCCTGTAAAAAAATGTAAGTTGATTTAACTGAAAAAAAGCTAGATAAATTATAAATCTACTTTCTATACCCATTGATTCGACAAACCTCTGCATAAAGAAAGAATCCAAGACATTTACAAGGTCTATCAACAACTTCCCTTCCCATACATAAAAATCCCTCCACCACCTTCATATCCAATTCCAATTTTATTAGACCATTATCTCATTTCAGTCACACATGTATCCCTATCAATAGAGACTTAATACAAGCGAGGAAAAGAATGTTTCAATCTAGTATTGTCAATCTTAACAATATCATGCCAAAATCTTAAATGTTCCCCATTTGTCACGTCTCTTGTTACACATATTGAGTAAACCAAAGTGGTGGCACAAAAATAATATTCTCAATCAAGCAAATTTCCTTCCCCCAAATTAAACTAAAAGAAGATGTCCAACTAGGCTCTTTGGACAGACAACTTATAACTATTTATAATAACTATTTATAAGATAAGTAGTGGGTACCGAACAACATCCAAATCTACATATGAAAATGAAAAATTATTCATGTACATCCAATATACCAATAGATACCTAGTGAGAGGGGGATAAAAGTGAGAAAAATATAGGTATTATAGGTAATATGATTTGACAAGAAGAGAAAGATAAGAACAAATGATAGATGTTTGTTAGGTGTTTAAAAAATATGAGTGTCTATATATCATTACTCTATGAAAACGTTACCTCTATTTATAACTAAAAGACAAAGTTAAAGAGTCCCAAGTGCTTTACCCTTTGTACCACCATAAGATTTTGGCCAACAATTTCTTTTTATCAGCTAACCAATACAATTTTGTGAGTTTCATCTCTACCATACCACAAATAAGTTCTTTGTATTCAATACCTTCTTCTTAGACATTACTAATGATAAATTGAAACAATAGATTGGTGTGGAATACAAATTTTACGATGGAAAACCTTAACTGATCAAACACACACAAATTGAAAACAAAGAGTTGGCTGGCGTAAAAACATCATCATATCACACACACACACAGTTACATTATATATAAAATAAACCACGCAATGGAAGAAGGTTAATTAGCTAGAACCCTCTTCGCCCAAAGTGACGATACTTTCTCTTCTTTGATTTTTCAGCCGACTTGAACATGATGCTAGTCGGAACAATCTTCTTAAGCTTCTTCAACAATAGCATTACCCAGTCTTTGATTGTGATGTAAAAGGGGAACTGCAGCAACCCAAATATGGTGACAGGAAAAAAGGCAGCACTGTATATCAAACTCGAACTCCATTTTTTAGACTCCATTCGAACGGTGAGAAAAATGGTTGCACAAAACGATAGCATTGCAGTGGTTAACGAAAAGAAGAGCAAACCAAATCCAAGCGTGAGTTTCTGAGGGAGTGATTGATGGAATTGCCACATCTCAAACGAAGATGTGAGGATTGAAAGGAACATCGCCACTGAAGCAAGTGAACTTGCTAGGGCTACAACATCCATGATAGTGAAAAAGAGGAACACTGGAGAGCGAATAAATACGGGGAAACCATTGTCGTTAGTTCCTCCTGGGACAGTATAAGCCGCTGCAAACACTACGGTGGCCACCAACACTGCAACAGTAGAGCATGACTGTGCTGTATCCTTTATCCAATCTTGTGCTTCCTTTAACATATTAGCATGCTCCATCTCAAATTGCTCTTTTGCAGTTAGGTTATCCTCATTACAGTGCATCTCTAAGAACCGGGGAATTATCTTCTTCACTCGCTGCACACACATACATTATACTTATTTTTCATATATATACGTATCAAATTAAAAAGTATCATTTAGTATAAGAAATAACTTCTTAACTTAATTAATTAAAAATACAGTAAATTACATTGATACTTTCTGGTTGTGAATTTGCATAAATTTCTTTTACTTTTTTAACATTTACAACAACTTGTGGAGAAACACAGTGTAATATTTTTTAAAGAAAAAAAAAATTATGCATTGACAGTATAAAATAATTTTACACTCATCCAATCATAGACAAATGTTTATGATAAATTTGTTGACTTTTATAAAATTATCTTAAAACTCATATCAATTATTTTACACTGTCAGTGCATCACCATTAAACTCTTTCTTAAATAACTAAGGGAGCTAATGTGTAATGAATAAGTGATATCAGTTTTTCAAATAATCAATAAGTTAGTGTAAGGGTAAAAATAATAGGAAAATTTTATGCAATCTCATGAAACTTTAGAGTGTTAGTATAATTTATTCATAAAAATAACATGTTTAACTTTTTATGGAAAGTATGCAAAGAAAAATTAAACTATGATTAAATAAACGTAATTAATATGGATAATAAGGATTGGTGCTTACTTTGAACCAACGCAACTCATCTTGTAATTCGTAAGCACAACCAGCTTTTTCACCTCCTATGTAATATTCCATCCTCGCAACTTGGTGTAAGAGAGTGCGACCATTGTTACTTATGCGACTAGCCAACCATTCCAATGCACCGTAACTCTTTATGATCTGATAAATTTGCATTCGACGGTTTCTCACAGCTACATGCAATATGTTCAGTTCGTCCTCGCTAACATGATTTATAGCTTCCGGATACATTTCAATGATTTTTTCAACGATTTCTACGATCCCTGCGCTTGCTGCCAACAACAATGGTGTGTACGCACTGTAACTGAAAGTACGTGTGGTTTGAGATGTAGGTTGTGTCTCTTTGAGTCGTTCATTAAATTGTTTCTTCCCCGCATCCACATTTGTTGGGTTAATAACTGGCAATACAACCACCGTTCGTTGTTCTCTAATAATAGTTTTGTGCCATGATCGGTCTTTCTGCACTAACAAGTCAGCTAGTTGCCAAGCTAACTTATGTTGCTTCTTTTTATCCCAAAGAAGACCAATCTCATTCCACTCTGCACATAAATAAGCTTAATTAATGAGCACACAATGCAACATAGAGGGGGAGAGAAAAATACACAGGATTCAAATGAGTTTGTGAAACCCACTTGAATCTTGTTTTTTTTTTTTTTCTTCCAAAAATGTTCCACCTAAGCCATGACTCATGTGTCCGTTTACACATAGAAAGAAAAAAAGATAAAAGATGAGAAAAATGTAAATATGATAAGTGAGAAAGATGTAATAAAAAAGAGAGATGGATAAAGATAAATAATGATTATCAAGTGTATATATAAAATATTATTACATGGTTAATTCTGAATCATTGTGATGTCAATTAATTTTCATATGATATGTAATCAAATGTTATTAATTCTTTGCATAAATTAAAATTTTTTTGACTATGTATTATATATTATATATATATATATAATAATAATTAATATTAGAATTAATCCTCAATGTCATCTAAAAGTATTATTCTCTGCCCCCAAATAGTTTCTAAAATAAACAAATTGGATAAGTAATCTTTCAAGTATTAAAAATCATATTAAATAGTCTTTCAAGTATTGAAAAATCTTTCAAATTAGTCCCTAAATGTTAATAAAATATATTAACGTAAAAACTAACTTGATAGATTTTTTTTTATCAGTCAAATATTAGTTGTTAATATGTTAGTTTTTGTTAGTGGAGGGATTCGAACCCACGACCTATCCTTCTCTCCCTTCTTCCTTCACCACTAGACCAACCTTATATCTCCAACTTGATAGATATTTAATACTTTAGATGTTATTTTATAATTTAATTACTTTAAGACTATTTAAGAGAGAAAATAATACCTAAGAAACCAAATTAATAATTTATTCTTAATATTATCAACATGTAGTACCAACTTCAAGATTATTTAATAATTTTTTAGGAAAAAATATGTTTTTAATTCCTATATTTTGTAAATTCTTAATTTTAATCCCGTATTTCACCATCAAACATTTTAGTTTCTAAACTTTTTAAAATAAGTATTTTTAGTTTCTCATGATAGACACTATTAAAACATTCAATGATAAAGTAGATGGACTAAATTTTTTTTTTTTAATTTTTTATATATATACTATACATATGTATGTATCGTTACTCTTTTTTCTCATTACTTTAAGTGCTTCTGTTGGAGACAGAATAAAACAAGTAGCCACTAATACATATCCAAAAGTAAAGAAAGAAAAAGAAGAAAGAGTATATATAGTTTTCACCTCTTGCAAGAACATTCCAGATTGCGTAATTGATCCTAGATAATCCTGCAATTTTGTGACATTTTGCATTATTAGGAATTCGATATTCATGTACACGACATTGCATGTATAGCTTAAAAACAATGCAATTTTACTTTCGCCATATAGAGTACAGTACCTGTGATAAGAGGCTTTTTATTTTTTTCTCCACTTTCTAAATCGATGCCATTTCTGATGACCCTGACGCTTTCGTCATCATCTTCAAACTCATAATATTGCTCGGGAAGCACTGTTGCTCATTTAGAGTCAATGGACTTATCAATATCATACCATGTAATTGGATTTTATACATAATGAGTGTTACGAAATTTCACCACATAAGAAATTTATAAATTAATTAGCGAAGAAGGATTTAGAGTTGCAAGTAGTATAAACAAAGTTAACCAAAACGTGAAGTATGTGGATGCAGAGAAATATTTATATATAAGGCAACAGAAAATATCGCAACGGCACCAAAACCCGTCAATTTAAAACATCACCGAAGCAAACACCTACTATAATATATGAGACTTTTTGTGGTTCCCATGTGGTAACTGCTCCTGAAAACAAATGGCATGTTGGATAGCAGTTGGAGTCCGGTCAATCCCCTTTTGTCCTTTGCATCAGCAAGTCTGTCATCCACTTTCATTAACCAAATGGCTACATCTGCTCCAGAAAATAAAAATTAATGTTAACATAGGTTTTTTTATAGACCAAAATGTATTTTACACATGAGAGACAATCATGGTTAAATTATATAGAATTATTATAAATGATAAAACTCTTTGTCAGATATTTAATTTAATTACATATCTAAAACTTGAATTTCAAATTATTAATTAAGTTAAAACAAACTGCACGAGATGATCCACGCACTCAATCTTCCATGATATACATATATAAAGAAGGGCAATAAAAATATGTTGGAGACGTACCGAAGTGTTGACCAATAATGGCAGTGTGAAGAATGGGCAATTTGTCGGAATCTCTGATGAAATGCGACCTAAAGTCCGCTACAGATTTGGCCATGCGTTGGAGCACCTTAATGTTCCCTTCCGTGGCAGCCCTATACAGCGGCGTCTCACCCAAGTCATTTTTCATCTCCAACAACGGTAAATGCTTCTCTTCGAGTTCATCAATTTCTTCATCCGGCGGTGGCGGCACTTCCATCTCGTACTTGAGAAACACGTCCACCATGTCGACGTTGTCCGTGAACATGGCCAAGTAGTGAAAAACGTTGCTTCTGTGAGTGTTCCTCCGCCGCAGCGCGTGCCACCTGTCCGGGACCGACAGCATGTCCAGCAACTCCACCATCAGCCGCGGCTTGCCGGAGCGTGTCGCGACGTGAAGGGCGGTGTTCCTCTCCAAGTCCATCGGCTCAAGCAATGCTTTCTTGTCTTCCGCGAAGAATCTCTTGAAGGATTTCCAATCTTCCTTCAATGCAGCTCGTTGAGGGTTTTCCATTCTCCTCTCAAACGCACACTCATTAGTCTCTATTATCTCTATCTGCCTCCCCATGATCTCTCACGCACCAACACTAATGTGCTTGCTAATTTTTTAATTAAGTTACTACCAACTACTTAATTAGCTAGCTAACACAGACACACACACATATATACCCATTGTTTATAAGGGTTCGTCAATATTAGATCCTTGTTACACTCTTGGCCAAGTTAATTAAAGTAATTTGTCTCCTAATTCCCTTTTTATCTTTAGTGCATGCTTTTATTCTTTGCTTAAACCAGCCAGAGATGGTAGAATATGAAAAAGAAAGAAGTGATATATAGATCAGCTGTAACCAAAAAGAATTATCGTGATGCTGAAAAAAGACTGGATTAAAAGATTTAATTTCAAGGAGACAAAATATATAGATCGATCGAACAACTTTAATTTCTTGATATTAGTTACAGTAATCCAGATATTAGAAGCTGTTGTATAAAATATATAGATTAAATGGGTTATTTAGGTTACCAGCTTATCACCATGCAGATTCTTTTGTCCTGAGGTAAACAACGAGAGAGGAAAAACACGAAATCAACAGCAACATTACTTTGCTGACATGCATAAGAAAACAGAAATAATATTAAAAATAATAATAAAAAACATAATTAAGAAGTAGGCGATTCACGGAGAGATAGATTTATTTGACAATTAATGATGGAGATTGTGATTAGATGTAAGCATATGTACAATAATCTATATAAGTTTTAATTAAAAAATATTTTTTTTCTCTAAGGAGAATTTGTCATTTTAGAAAGAGTTAAATTGAAAAAAGCATGAAAGCTATGTTCAACAAAATAGTACGAGGTGTAGCCTTATGAGTCGTACAACTCAAATTTAGCTCGGCTATAAACTAGGGATGGTAAAGTGTACCCGGACTCTACGGGTACCCGCAAAAATATCCGCAAGCGGGTCGGGTAAATACCCGCTTATTGGGGATGGGGCCGGGTATTTACCCGCAATTTTTTGTGGGTGCGGGTACGGGTACGGGTACTATAGTACCCGCCCCGCCCCGCACCTATCATATATATATATATATATATATATATATATATATATATATATAACTTAAATAAATAATTATGTTATATATATATATTTTTTTGTAAAAAAAATAATTTTATATTTTCCATAAACTAACACTAATAGTAAAAGATTTATGTTATAACTTACAATAATTTTATATTTTATATTTTTAATATTATGTGTGAATGCTTTTAATGTTAAGTTTGAATTATTTAAGTGTGAATTTTTAATTTATTTGTAATAATTTTTTAATTAATATTTTTATAGCTTAAATGCAATTTTGGTTCATCTATTTGCATAATCCGCAATTTTGGTCTCCCTATTTTAAAATAGTGACGTTTAGTCTCCCAATTTTCTAAAATATGTAATTTTGGTTCTTCCATCAAATTGAAAACGTTGACTCTTAAGATATTAACGTTAACCTTAACGTGGTCCAAATATAATGACGTGACACGAGATTATTTATTTAGTTTTTAATTATTTTAAATACTGAATAGAATAATTGATGAAAATATATTTTATAAAAAGGTAATATCATTTATTTGACTACGATGTGCCATGTATTTCAACAATGTAGAACTAATTTAAAATAAATGATTAAGACTTGTGATTTCTATTTTAGGACTCACGATTACCCCAACCATTAAAATCGACGTGACATGTGTTTTAGTGACTTAGATAAACAAATAATTATTACTCATTATTTAAAATAATTAAAAAATAAATAAATAATCTCGTGTCACATCACTATATTTGGGCCACGTCAAGGTCAACATTAATCTCTTAACTGTCAATACTTTCAATTTGATAAAAGGATCAAAATTACGGATTTTACAAAATTGGGAGACTAAATGTCTTTATAGAGGGACCAAGATTGCTGATTGTGCAAAATAGGAGGACTAAATATCTCTATTTTAAAATAGGATGACTAAAATTGCGGATTGTGCAAAATAGGGGATCAAAATTACATTTAAGCCTATTTTTTTTATTGATTTATTAACTTCATACATAAGTAAAGTGCGGGTAGCGAGTGCGGGTATGGGTATATAGGTACCCAGCGAGTACGGAAATGGGGATTAAAGTTGCTACCCGCGCGGGTATGGGGCCGGGTACGGGTATTTTTTTTAAACGCGGGTATGGGGATGGGTACTATAGGACCCTACCCAAATCCTACCCATTTCCATCCCTACTATAAACAATCAAAAGGATGAATTTTCACTTTTTCTGTAGCAATCGAGGTTTTTGGCTTTTTCACTTTTTCTTCCTAAGGGATGAACAAGGAATTAGATGCTGGAATTGGAATACCTTGTAGCCATTCTATGCATCCTTTCACCTCACACGAGTTATGTGTGGGTTCATGTTTTTTTTTTTTTTTGAAAGGCAAAGTGTGAATATTCATAAAGGATAAGAAAGTTACTACAGTTATGTACAAGAGGTACAATGTGTTAATTACATCATCAAAAAATAGTGAAACTAAGCACCTCCTACAGCCCAGCCAAAAAACATCTGACAAAAGGAGGAAACATGCAAACTACATTCAGGATTGTAAGCAATGGATCGGATTCATACACCAGGAAGAGAAGAAGATTCTAGGTTTGGGTCCTTTTTTGTATAATAACCACTGCCAAGAAATTGCTTTGATTGATGCCAAAATACCACCCAATTCTAGAGTATCTTCCTTGAAAACGATTCTGTTTCTCAAATTCCACAGATACCAACAAGTAATATGCCAAAAAAGATACTTCCATCTGCATGTGGATGATCCCCTAATATAAAATCCCAGCTGATTATAAAGTTGTATGATATCTTGAGGAAGGACAGTTTGAAAGCCCATCCACCTGAACACTTCGTTCCAGACTTTGTAAGAAACTAGAAAAAAAAAAAAAATGATCTCGAGTTTCAATATCCCTTTGGCAAAAATAACAGGATGTTTCCAGATTTGGGATATTAACCCCACGCCTTTGCAGTTGATCACAAGTGGGCAGACGGTTTAACATCAGCCTCCATGAAAAAACTAAGACTTTAGATGGCACATCAGAAGACCAAAAAAACTGCAGACATGGTAATTCATTTTGCAGTCCCAACCTCAATTGTTGTTGATCCAAGAGATACTTATAAGCAGCAGCCACTGAGAAACCAC
The DNA here is from genome assembly GCA_026413185.1 of Pueraria montana var. lobata. NCBI lineage: Eukaryota > Viridiplantae > Streptophyta > Magnoliopsida > Fabales > Fabaceae > Pueraria > Pueraria montana. The sequence continues at coordinate 14,504,041 of CM048656.1, forward strand.
TTGTATCATTTAATTTCCAACTCCACGCATCTATAACCCCGGTTTGAGGCTTGAATCCATGTAACCTTCTGCATAATTCAGATAACAGTTCTTCTTCCCAAACAAACAGTGGCCTACGCCACCGCCACAACCACGTAGTTTCCTCGGGTGAACATATTACCATTTCTGAAATAGAGTCAAATTTGTTTTCTGCTATTTGGTATAGTCTTGGGAAAGAAACTTTGAAGCTAAAATCTCCATGCCATTTATCTGACCAAAAGGATGTTAGTTCTCCATTACCGACTTTTCTAACAGCTAGCTCCTCAAACCAACCCTGTATTCCAGAAGCAGAATGAGTAATATTCATGATGTCCCTCCACCAGATTGAACAGGGAGCCAATGGTCTTTAAGAACCTGAAAAATCATCAATTTTACCATATTTGTGAACTAACAGCTGATACCACAAAGAGGTCTTGTCAGTTAGAAACCTCCATTTCCACTTTGACAGTAGGCTAAAATTGAACAATTTTAGATTTTTTACTCCAAGACCTCCTTCTGATTTTGGTAGACATATCCGGTCCCAACTCACCCAGTTGATCTTCTGTGATTCAGAAACTCCATTCCAGAGAAAATTCTTTTGTATACTAACTAATGTTTTCAACACCATTTTAGGAGCCTTAAAAAATGAAAAGAAATACAGTGGAAGACTGCTCAGGACTGAGTTAATGAGTACTAGCCTCCCCCCCATTGACAGGAATTTCCCCTTCCAACATGCCAATTTTTTCCTAAATTGTCAATAACTGGATTCCAAGTTCTGCTCAAACGAGGGTTGGCCCCAACGGGAAGTCCTAGGAATTTAAAAGGCAATGATGCGACCTTGCAATGCAGAAATGCTGCTGCTGCTTGTAAAATTTCCAAATCCAAGTTGACTCCATATAAGAAACTTTTATGAAAGTTGACAGTCAATCCTGATGTTAACTCAAAACCACGAAAGATAGCTTTAAGAGTCCAGATATTATCATAGCTTACCTCACCCACTATGATTGAGTCATCTGCATACTGCAGAAGAGAGAAATTGACGTTACTCCCCACTGTTAAGTCTTTGTACGTACCACAATCTACTGCACTTCTGAACATGCCAGCTAGACCTTCAACTATGATTAAAAACAGAAAAGGGGCAAGGGGGTCCCCTTGTTTTAATCCCCTTTTTGCCTCAAATTCTTTGGTGGGACTACCATTTACAAGAACAGAAATGTTGCTTGAAAATACACATGCTCTAACCCAACCTCTCCATTTATCATCAAACCCCATTCTAACCATCATGTAGTCAAGAAAAGCCTAGTTAACAGAATCATAGGCTTTTTGAAAGTTAACCTTAAAGATGAAAAACTTTTTGTTGGCTCTCTTCGCCCAGTCCACTAATTCGTTGATAGCTAGCACCCCGTCAAGGATTTGCCTTCCTAGTAAAAAAGCAGTTTGGCATACTGAAATAACAGAGGATAGAACTTTTTTAATTCTAAGAGCCAACAACTTAGATATGATCTTGTGAATGCTACTTATTAACGAAATAGGTCGATACTCATGAAGTCCCTGCGGATGATCAGACTTGGGAATTAGTGCTAAAAAGGAAGATGTAATTGATTTTGGCAATTGGACATTATGGAAAAATTCATGTATTCCATCACATATATCTCCCCCTACAGTTTCCCAGTATGTTTTAAAGAAATCAAAACTGAATTCGTCCGGTCCAGGGCTTTTGCCCCCTTCGCAGCTCTATACAGCATCTTTTATCTCGTCATTAGAAAACGGCCTAGATAAAAATTCCTTGTCAACTGTACTAAGCTTCCTGAAACTTATGCCATCCAAATTCGGCCTGTTATGACACTGCTCCTGGAATAGATTATGAAAATGCCTTATGGTTTCTTCTTTTACTCCATCCACGTCGTCTATCCACCCTTGTTCTGATTTTAAAGTTGTAATCTGGTTGTTACGCTGCCTGGTACGCAAACATGAATGAAAGAAGTGTGTGTTATAGTCACCCAACATCACCCATCTCACTCGAGATTTTTGGTGAATCATACTTTCTTTTTGTCTTAATAAAGTCCAGAAATCTTGATGCAGAAGTTTTCTATTCTCCTCCAAAAGCGGCTGACCTTCACTCAAAAGCAAGTCCAAATCATCCATTTCCTTGATCTTTGCATTTATTTGACCATCAAAAGCACTATAAACAGATTTGCTCCAAACTTTCAACTTTAACTTAAGAATCTTCATTTTTTCTTTAACTCGATAAAGCTTCCATCCCCTTATATTGTGTTGATTCCAGCATTCAGACACTACCTTCTTAAACTCCGGATGCTTAATCCAACATTTGAAAAAATGGAATGGTTTAGCCCCCCAATCCTTAACCTCACTCTTCAATAGAACTGAGCAATGGTCAGAAATATCCCGCGACCCAACCCATTGAGATGTGCATTTCCATAGTTCAAGTAGTCCTTCCGACATAAAAAAATGATCTAACCTACTCATAGCATAACCGTCAGCACTAAACCAAGTGAATTTCTTACCTAAAACAGGAACATCAACCATCTCCATATTATGCATAAAAGCTTTGAATTCCTCCATCTCCACTATACTGTGGTACTCGGATCGTCCTCTTCTTTCACTCGATTTCATTACTGCATTGAAATCCTCGGCGACGCACCAAAGACCTGCACCAAAAAATTTTCTTGACATAACTAGGTCGTGCCAAAGTTTTCTCTTGCTCTCCAGAGAACATGATGAATACACATTTACCACAAAACAGATAATCCCACTTGACTTCCAATCGAAACAGATACCTAAAAAGCCTTGACCTTCAAAATGGAATTTTAGATCGAACAAGCCCTTCCTCCAAATGCTTAAAATGCCTCCTGACATCCCAACTGATGGTAAGGCTAACCACTGACAATCGCTAAATCTATCTCCCCAAACCTCTTTTACTAAGCTTTCCTCCATCTTCTCCATTTTTGTTTCTTGGAACATACAAAAATCCACTCTATTCTCCAAAATCAAAGAACGAATACGTCTTCTTTTCATACTGTCCCTTAACCCTCTAACATTAAGGGTCAAAATCCTCATGGAGCTGGATGATTCGTCCCTCCCTTTCGTTTTGCTGAAATATCCCTATCTTCCATTTCTTGAATCCTCTTAATGATGACCTCATCTTGGTCCTGGCTACAAACCCCCACCACCTTTGCTAACTCCCATATTTTACGAGCTACCTCCCCTTCTGATTTTGCCTTGTGTCTGACGTTGCATCTATGGATATCAGATTCTGATGCATCCCTCACAAAAAGGATCTTGCTTGACTCAGAAAAAGTACTCTTGACATTTTTATCTGAAGCCGGTTGTTTTTGTTCTAATCTTTTTTCTTCGCTTGTAACCCCTCCATTGCCAGCAACTATCTCATGTGATAAAACATCTTTGTGAACCCCAGAACCATTTCGATTCACATTTGATAAGTGAGGTTCATTTTGGGCCGAAACCTCTGTTAGGCCCATCTGTGAGTTGTGTCCCATACTTAGACCCTAGTTCTCAGTATCTGTTGTGGGCCATGTATTTTCTACTCCCCCTGACCTTCCAAAACTCCTATGTGATAAGTTCAAAGATGACTTGGATAGTTCCACGTGACTTTTACTAGCTTCAACATAAATATTCTTACCAAAATTACCCTCTTTATCCCCCCGGTACCCACTAGTGCCTTCATCAAAATTTGAATTCTGAAAATTCAAATTTTCATTACCCGTTTCTGCCAAAATATCTTCTAGACCATCCTCTCCTAGAATATCCGCTGGACACTCCTCCTCTGATTCATCTGATGAATTTTCCGACGAGCCCAAACTATTATTGTGTTGGAAACAATTTGAACACTCCTCCGATCTTTCCTCCATCAATTTAATAGTGTAGATATCATCATGGACTTGGACCCGAATGATACTGTTAATCTCATCCAAGACTTTTGTTCGAATAAGAAATCTAGCCACATCTAGCCTGACTCTATCCTTAGTAGAATCATCTACGTAAAGAAAGACCCCAAAGCTAGATCCCAAAAGCTTAAAGAACTCCTCTGTCCAAACATGAGCTGGAACCCCAAAACATTTTATCCATATCAGCCTCTCATTATCTATAGTTTGGGTACTCCAACCTCTGATTTCTTCAAACCATTCTGTTACCCATCCTATATCATTATTGATGTAATCAGCGATATCCTTAGGGTGTTCAGTCTCTAACAGGACTAAAGACGAACCCATAGGAGTAGCTTTAATACCAAAAATGCCTTCCATGTGTAGCTTCTGCCGAGTAATATATGAGTCTCTTGGTTTTAAAACTCTGCCCACATACGCCCTCTTCAACTTCTCTACATCTTCCTCCTTCGCCAGAAATGACAGATTAAAAGACTTATCTCGTACATCCCTGCTCCCTCTCCAGATTTCACCCATACGTGGCTTACTTACCTTTCTTGTTATGCTTGCATAAGAAATTTCTTCTCGAACCTTGTTTCCACCCTTGTATTCTGTCTTCTGAACCTCCTTTTCCTTATGATCTTTAGGCGCCATCCTTGTTCCATACCCTTCCCCTCTAGAGAACTTTGGAGTGTTCACCATGAGTTTACTGGACCCAATGAAAATTTTATCTAATGTTAAAACAAGAATACGAGCATCCTGCACTCTTTCAAACCTTACGAAGCCAAATCTCTGCCCTCTTTTATCCCTTCTGCCTGGAATAAAAACTTCTGATACCTTCCTGTAGAGATGAAAGACGTTCCACATATCCTTTGCTCTAAAGTTCTCCGGAAAGTTGGTGAAGAAAAAGGAAGTTTGACCATCCCCATCCGCTGGTCTAGAGCTTCTCCTCCCCACCACATCTGGTCTCCTATCAACCGCAACGAACTGATTAACCACACCCTTGTCTTTTGTTCTCCTCTGAACTTCCCTCCATCCGTCTTGGTTCTCCATTTTTTTTGGTACTTTCTTCTGTTGCTAGTGGAGTATGACCTTGTCTTTACTGTTTTGGTGCTTCATTAAGTTTGTTCCTGAGAAATTTGTTGCACGCTAATCATTTTGAAGAGAAACCCTAGGCTAAGCATACTGAAGAGACTCCAAGCTCGTTGTTATGATGAGAAACCCTAGGCAGAGCGTGTAGGTGGAGGCACGGTGATTCCAGAAAAATAGAGAAACCATAGGCACAGTGACACTATGTGAAAGTGATGAAAAGGTGATATGCTGGATCTTACATATATCTTATTATTTGGTTGATTGTTGTGTGGGTTCATGTTGTCTAACGAGTTTCTTTATCTCGACAATTTTGCATGTTTGAAGCTACGTTTACAAAATCTTTACTTAGAGAAGAAGTTGCCTCGGCATCCTGAATTATTGTGATGATGTAATTACATGGTATGATATTGATAAGATGCTGTTAAGGTTTTATCTTTACTTACAAAATTTTGGAGAAGAAATTATTGTTCCATCATAACAAAATAGGTGTCTCTCATTTTGTGATGCTGAGCTAAACATCAGATCCTCAATATGATCAACACTTTTTGAGGAATTAGTTAATTAATGCTAAAGTAGTATTATAATCACTGCATGATGTAATACATAGTTTTTGTTTAGATTTCTTCGTCAAGATTTTCAATGTGCATTTTTGCTAAAAGGGCCAGCAAGGCCATCTCTATTTCAATTTTTTTTTTTAATTTTTACATATCTTAAATAGAGCTTAGTATTATACATCACTTATTTTTAATTACTTTTTACAATTTAAGTAACTATTTTCTTAAACTCAACAACTGCAATTTTTTTACTAAATGTGAATTCCACGTATAATCACACATCTCCCAAAAAGAAAGTTTAGCACCAGGTGGTATTTGAGAAGTTCTTAATTAGAATAAACTCCAAGAATAGATCTTATATTAATAGGCACTGATTCTTATTAAGAAAAGAAGTATAAGCATATGGGATAGAGATGGCCTAAGAGTGGGTTGGGAATTTGGTTTGATCTCCCTCTCAAGTCTCACCCCTAGTCTTTTTTGTGAGCTCCTCAACAATGGGATAGGAAACTATATATTTTGTCTCACTTTTTGATGAATGTACATGTTGTCTCACTTTGAAAAATCATATGGAAACTCCTCAATCAGTTGAATATTTATTGATTCCACTGCTTTGTTTGATCAACTCAACATTCTCTAGTCCCATGCTCTCAGCATCCTTTGATCTTAAGAACATTTAATTTGGAGTAAAGCAATCAATTGGATATAAAATAACTTATTTATATATAAAAAGAATTGTAGTTTCAAATACTAAAAATGTATTTAAGCCTTTTTCATTTGTATAATTTCATGAACAGAAGCTCATATATTACACGCTGAATGATCATATACAAGCCTTTGAAAAATGAGAATAGATAATTAGGTGAACTTCATAATCCTAGCCTGACTAAAAGGGCTTGCAGACTTGCAGTCTCAGATAGCTAACGCGATGCATATAAATAATAAGCTTGTTGCATGTACCTCACTTCGAAGTCCATTCCTTGAATGCAAGATGGTTATTGGCCTTAAGCTAGATCAAATATATATTAATAAGAAATCGTATCTATTTTCTTAGATCAAGAATCAACTATCTTAATTGAGCTCACCGGTTACTCAAATTAGTCAATACTAGTATCATATATGCTTGGTGTTGATTGATTACTTTTGGCTTTACAAGTTAGGCTTCGACTTATAATTTATTTTCTTGACATATATGTATATAAAAATAATTCAATCCAACCAAAATTAAAATCAAATGCTAATACATAGTAAATGAAAGCATATTATCATTCTTTAAGAAAATATCCATTTAGATATCAAACCAGCTCATAAATTAAAATGAGTAGAACATATGAAAACTCAAACTCAGCACATAATTATAAATAAGCAAGGCCGTATTAAGTCTTCGGCTTAAGTATAGCAACTAAGATTTTTGGCTTTTCACTCCTTTTTAAAAGGGGTGACTTTGAAATCAGATTATGGAGTACCTCGTGGCCATTCTGTGCACCCTCTCATCCGACGGATAATGTGTGGGTTCATGTTATTGCATGTAGAGTTTCCTTGTTCCAACAGTTCCGAGTGTTTGAAGCTACCTTCATCAGAACCTTGACACTGAGAAGTAGTCCCGGCATTCTCATGAATTGAGCTTGTTGGAATTCTATTGTTACACTCCTTTTGTTTGTGCCAACCATCACCTACCCTTTTATATTGAGAATGTTTTGTAGAAGAAATCGTTATTCCACCATTGGGGCATGGCCTTAGTTGTTTAGAGGTAAGATAAACTTTCCTCTTAAAGTCTCTTACTGATACTGAGCATACCCCAATATTAACTCCTGTCTTCAAAGATTCCAAACGTGACTTTTCACTACATTCTGCTTCACTACCTAATGCTAATATATCCTTATCTTGGTTAACATTAACAGAATAGGTGTCTGTGTCTCCTCTTTGTGGCATTGAGCTAAACTTCTGATAATCAATATAACCAATATTGTCTGAGGAATTAGTTAGTTCTAATTCAATATAATCACTAGAGGGACTGTTGTGATGCAACATAGAGCTTTTATTCAACACTTCTTCATCATCAAGACTTTCAATATTGTGGATTGTGGACAAGGGGCTAGTAATTGTGGCATGGGAACCTGGTTTGATCATCCCCTCTTCTGTGTTGTCCAGTCTTACCTCCTCAAAAGTGGAAACTGCATCATCTGACTTTGAGAAATCATATGAAAGCTCCACAATGTGTTTAATGTTTACTGATTCAACTGCCTGTTTGATTAACTGAGCGTTCTCTAGTTCAGCGGTGTCTAGATCGGCACCCCTTGATATCAAGAACATTTGGAGAAAAGCAATCAACTGGACCATCTGATTATACTTATCTTCAAGTAAAAACTGTGCATCAGCTAGCTTCATTTGAACACGTTCTTCACGCCATAGCTCAGCCATTTCCATCATCTCCCTCTCTTCTTCCACTTCCTTGCAAATTTTCACGGAATCGCTTAGCAATACCTCAAGCTTAGCCGTGTCTTCCCTTACTTGCATGGCCAATTCATTACACACTTCCTCTATCATTTTTCTTTCTCTCTTTACTTTCTTGTAGTTTGCCATATACTGCTTGGCAGATAACTTGGTTTTAGCCAGTTCTTGTACCAATTTGGTATTCAATAATTTCATCCTTTCTCTTTTTCTTTTTTCCCTTTCCAACTTGTCCCTTAAGTTATCTAACACTGTTTCAATCCTGTGGCGTTCTCTACACTTCCGGAAGACCCTTTTGTCTTCAAGATTCTGCAATGATTGTTCCACTCTTTTCTTAGAGGACTTCTTTGCAGCCTTAAGTTCATTGATGGACCTTTGAGCGCGTAGGAGTTCTAGCAAATTAGTGACACCAAAGTAACAGTCACCTACAATCTTTTTGTCTTCAAGATGCTTCATGCCATGAATCATAGTAAGCTTGTCGCATGCTTCATTATTAAGGGCAGGGTTTGAACATTTGAGACATGGCATAGAAGATTCAAGCTGAGAAAGAAAAAAAAAATCACCACAAAGAATATTGTTTTCAGGAGGAGAAACATACGATGATATATTTAATTAAGTTTCATTTCCTGTTTTGGTTAACTATCTTTTCGATTCTTAAAAGTATGAATTTTTAATCTCTTAATAAATTTTATTTATTTTTAACCATTACATTTACTTTACCAAAGTTATTAGAAATAGAGATTTTCTATAATACCCAAAGAAATCTAAAGATTTTGGTGTAGTTATTTTTTGAGCCAGTAATTAAATGAATTTTAACACATCAAAGAAAAGAGAATATAAATAGAAACTCATTTAACTATTTAATAGTATATCAACACTCTTAAATTTCTTAGAAATATATTTAATTTTTATAATTTTTGAAGACGTAAAACAAATAAAATTTAAATAGGAATAAATTTAAAATATATATATATATATATATATATATATATATATATATATATATATATATATCATAATACTTTTAGGGATAAAAAAATTCTTTTTTTAGGCTAAATTAAAATTTTGGTCCCCTTTTAATTTTTGGTCCCCAATTTTGGTTCCCGCATTTTTGTTTCGTGATTTTAGTTTCCAGATTTAAATTTTTTTACAATTTTCGTTCAATCCGCAATTTAGGATAGGTAAAACTTAACATTTAACAATTAAAATGTAAAATAAATAAAAGAAATAAACAAATGCAAAATTGAGAATTATTCCAAAATTACTAATTTTTTTTAAATGTATACACTAAAATTATGGAAAAAAATAGGGAAACCAAAATCACATATTAAAAATTAAAGGGAATTTAAAATTGTAATTTAACCTTATATATATAACACCCATGGACTAGTTGTCCAAATATTATTATTTTTAATTCATAAATTGATTAAAGTATAATAGAAATAGTAGAACTTTTAAGTTTTACCCAAGATGTCAAAGTTTAGATACACTTTCTGTGAATATATAACGGAGATGAACTTCATAATCCAGGGCTGAGTAAAACGGCCTTCCAGTCTCAAGTACGTAGCTTATGCATGCAAAAAATAATAAGCATCTAACTCATACCTCACATCGAAGTCCATTTCTTGTACGCAAGATGGTTATTGGCTTTATTTGCTGATCTTTTATCCCTTTTAGTTTTTCTCCATAATTGTGATGATGAGGAAACGTGATCTTTAGATTCCCGTTAGCAAGCTGAAGCAAGCATGCGCGAGGAGATGACATATGAGACAATGAAGGGGAAGGAGATAAAAAATGAATAAACTGCGTCATGAATTTTAGTATTTTAGGTTTCAAAGATCTACCTTTAGCTCTTAATTTTGTAAAATGACATTCACTTTAAAAATTACAGTGAAAAAAAAAAAAGACTAAATTAAATTATGTACCTTTTATGAAGTCAGACTAATGAAAAGATCATTTTTAAGATCTCACGAATTAAAATATCCTATCCATATAGTTTTGAGGATTAATTTGAGTTACATGTAATGAATTAACCTAGAATATAAACTATAGAAAACTAGCAAACTAAGTTAAATAAAAGTACTCTAATCCATATACAAATATTCAACCCATAGAATTAACTATTGAGTAACATAATCTATCGCGAGTTCAGACACCATTTTGAGAACTAACATGTGACAACAATAACACCCATTCTTGCCATCAATCAAGATGACCAACATGATCTTAGCTTGATAAGGTCGATCTAGAATACTAATCATATCAAAACTACTACCCTAAAACGAGATCTTGTTGTGCATTCGACAAATTGACCAAATATGATAGAAAATATAACCAAAGTTTCTAAACCTCTTACCTTAGAGTGTATTATCATGTTGAAGATGATAAGTTTTACCACATCAAATGGTAAAATAACTAAATAAATAAACCATTAGTAGAAGACCAGATCTGATGAGATACTGATTAAGAAAAAAAAAAAAATAGCTGAATCATCATCTATACATGCCCAATGCAAAAGATACAAGAACCCTCGTTGATGATAATTTTTTGTTAATTTAAAATGCTATTGGAGATTCACATGCAACAATTTCATGTGTCTGCAGAAGTCATTAGACTTATTTTTCTACTAGTACTAGCGTGTTTAGATTTAATTTCGGCACCAGTATAAGTGCGTCAACTCAGAAGTGAGAGTTGCTACTGTGTCTTTTACATGACTTGATGTGAAAACATGAATTCGAAATGTAAAATCCAAACACGCTATCCGCCTGTTATACAAAGCTAACGACACAAACCAAACTGAGTTAGAATTTGGAAACTAGGACATCATGAGAGATGGATCAAGAGAGATTGATCTTTCAAAAATTGCAAAATACCAAAAATATCATCAAACCAAAACAAGAAGCCTATCCACGCTAAATATATATATATATATAAAGTTTAAACTAATTTAATAAATGAAGTTGGAAGACAATCACAAAAAACATGCATGCGGATTCTTATTAAACCTAAGTTTTTTCTTCAACATATAAATATCAAAATGCAACCCTGAAAATATTGATCAGAAAAACAAAACAAAGCCTTTCACTTTATATATATAAACAAAAATTGTAAATTAAGAAATACTAGTAATATACGTTATAATATAACAAAAATTATTAATGTTAATTTAAAATTTATTAGAAATTACAATATTTTATGCATTTCACTTTTTATTTAATAAGCTTTACTCATAAATTTATAATTTTTAACAAATTTTAACTAAAAATTAAAATAAAATAAAAGTGTTATAGAAATAATGTGTTAAAAAACGTGTTATTCATAATCCTCTTGTAAATTTTCTAGCTAGAAAAACTGGCTTACCTAGTTTTCTTTGATAAGAAAAGCATACAAAATTATTACATACTTTCATAGAGGGGTGTGTTTAGCCTCAAAAGGCTAGCTAGAGTATACATCTTTTCTTGCTTTTAGTGAAGTACTATCATAAATACAATTTCTCAAATTAAATGCCAAGATTCATAGTTTCCAAAATACTTACACGTTCGGAGTTTGCCATTTCAGGCTTTTACCGAACCATACCAAAGAATATTATACACTCAAATGGAAACGAAGTCACAACAAGAGGAATTAAAATTAGTTAAGAGTTGCACATTGACATTAATTTATACCCGATAATTGGAGGAAGGCAACGATGGTGCATGTCGGAAAACACCACAGCTCATAAACCGCCACCGCCACAACCCTGCTGCGAGCTTCCTCGCCGAAACCTCTCTTTTCTGAAAACCTCCCCAAAAATTAACAGGGGAACTGTTGTTACCAGCAGATGAGTGCTTCTTGTGTGCCCACCTGAGGCGAAAGGCGACGGCAATGCCGGGATTTCGATGTTTCCGGCGACGAGGTATCGCCGGGATAAAGGTCTCGCCGGCGAGAGAGATCATTCGGTCGGGTGGAGTTTTGTTGTTGGATGCCATGAAAAGAATGAGAGAGCTTCATACACGTAGAGGTAGAGGTTCAAAGCAAAAGGAGAAAGAGAAAAACCAAAACATGGGAGAAAACGAACATATGTTAGTATTTGGGAATTTCGGAAATCATAATGTTTCTGCCTCCCCAGGATCACCACCACCCCTATTTATTTCGCTTGCTTTGCATTTAGTTGAATTTTTTTTTTTCTCTTTTTATTAGATTATATCATCTATTATATTAATATTTTTTTTCTTTAGGAGTCGGTTAAATAGGGTGGATAGAAAATAAGAAAAGAGAAAAAATTTTAAAATTTATAAAAATGATTTTTTCTCTCACTTTTTTTTTTTTACTTTCTCCTCAACCAAATAAAAAAATATATCATTATTTATATTTTCTCTGTTCTAGAATTTTATATGTGCAGTAAAAAAAAAAGCATTACTCAATAGTGCCTTATATGTTAAGTCTTTTTATCAATATAGTGGCTTTTTTACTTTAATAGCAAATCATTTTTTTATAAGTAGGCTTAAAATTTGAGTTTTAATAGTCTTACCTGGAGTGTTTTCTCTTTTTTTTTTCTAATTTATTTAGGATAGATCTTGTTAGCAATTTATTCCTGTAACATGTACGAACGACGTGGAAAATAATGTAAATCTCATTTACGGACAGTAACAAATACCAAACCTACGAATAAACAATGTGATGTAAATCTCAAACATGCTAGAATCCGTACGTCCGAATACGATTGTGTCCTCTTTGAGGTTTGTAAAAATCTCTTGTGGTCCAGAACCCACGTTGCATCCTCTGAGTCTGAGGTCTGTAAATTCTTTTGTTTTTTTAGTCTTTAAAAAAAAAATTATTTAATTGTATATTATATAATACATTATAAATTGAAATTTTCATTTTCACTTAATTTATTTCAAATAAAAATTAATTTCAAATACTTAACAAATATTTTAAGGTTTAGTATTTGCCTTATAGTTTTTTTTTTGCTTCGTCTTATAGTTTTTATTTATAATGACAAGTGTATTTAAAATTTTTTGTAGTGAATTTAAAAATAAAAATATAGAATAAAAAACAATTCCTTTAAATTTGTATTGTATTAAATGTTAGGTTTTTTTTCTTTTTATTAACTTTTAAACGAATATCATTAAAATGTTTATTAATAAGATCCTTGTTATATTAATTAACTTTAAGTTTTTTTTTGTCAGCAAATAGAAAGATATATTAATATGGGGTACCAGAGGTACCATAAAACAATACAAATGCCTTTAACAAAGTGGTTAAAAAGTATTTAATGCCTTGCATAGACAAAAGATACAAGCTAACCACAAATCCCAGTATCCTGAGTAAATTACATGACCAAAAGTGCTAATATGTACCCCCCAACATCCATATTCTAACAAACCAAAACTGTCAATATATACCAACATATGCACCTTGCATTACCGCCCAATGAGATGAAGCCAGAAATTCTAACTCCACTGCACCTCCACCCCCCCTATGATGAACGTGGCAAGTTAAGTTATCCATTGAATTGAACATCACATTGTTTATGATATCATATATTTAAAAGACATAAGGCCGGAATTTTCCCCCTATTAAGCTTAATTTAAGAGGGCGGGGTCCAGATCCAGCGATCTTAGATATACCTTTATATAATGGCATTAAAAGAAACTAGCTTCCCTTCTCGTACAAAGTTTTATGTTTTAACTTTTAAAGGGTAAAATGAAAATAATTCTATAGCATTAAAAAGGTAAGTACCCAGAGGAGTCATGGACCCAACCACTCTTCACCCTTGGTATATAAATGGTACGATCGACCGATTCTACTTAAATTTGTATTTTCAAAATCATATTTCAGTTCTACTTAAATTTGTCAAACTTTTTATAATACGTTTTATGAGAAAAAGAAATGTTCCTTTTCTTTGTTTACAAGCAACGGGGCTAAAAGACAAAGAAAAGAGACAAACTAGAAAACGAAACGAAGAAAGAAGAAAAAAACCTACCAATAGTATAATTAATCTTTAAAACATTTAAATAATTGATTTTATAACATTTATGTCATAAAACTATTAGAAAGCAAGAAAAACGATCATTTACTACAGTTCTTATAAAATTAAATTAAATTTTAACGTGGTAATAAAGAGTTTCGCTACAATAACCTAGCATGGGTAGACAAATTGATTTGTATGTCTTTCTAATTACTATCAAGTCTCCTAATATATTTTTAAGGTTTTATTACTTATTTGGTCTCAATATTTGCACATAATTATTATTTTTATCCTTATATTTAAAAACTCTACGTTTTAGTTCATGTACAAACAAATTTTTATCATTTAGTCCCTGCCGTCAGTTGCAATGTAATGTTATTATTTTTTTGTTAACATGGCCAGGTGGGATCTATATGTGTGCCTTGTTGGCATGCTAAGGTGACAACTTTGATGATTTGATTATTCATTCAGTCTCTATACTTGTCCAAACTTTGTATTTTAGTCTTTATATCTAGAAACTCTATGTTTTAGTCTTTGTATGAACCTTTTTCTTTTATGTTTTATTCCCTACTGTTAATTGTCAAGTAGCTTCGTTAACTTTATGTTATCTAACATTTCGACAAAATCAAAACTAGCAATGTAAAATCGCTAGAAATCTTCTAGTAGTTACTACCTCTAATCCTTATTATAAGAAACAAGTGATAGTGTAAACTACAAGGATTAAAGGTAGTATTAAATTGCCACAAATATGCTCCAATCTTTGTTGTAGCGATTTCGTTTAGACACACAAGGTGTTCAGTAAAATAAAGGTTAGAAATTTGTACACTTGGAACCAAAATATGCTCTTTGGTGGTTAGGTTTCTTGAAATTCAGTTGTGGTTGAGTTTGCATATAGTGGCAGATTTGCCAAGGCAGATTTTTGAACAATTTAGGAGATTGTTTATAGGGTATAATGAATTTAGTTTTGCTAGTGTCTCGATTGTTTATGTAAAGTTGAAATAATTTGAACATTGTTGGCAAATTCATGCGCAATTTTTACTTGTCGGGTTCTCATTCTAGAAAGAGGAAAAAAAAAAAGGGAAAGAAGAAAGAAGAGACAAGAGAATTGAGAAACATAATAAGAAAGAAGTAGGAGAAACAAAAGTATGTGTTGTAAAAAGATATTTATCGCTAATAACATATTTATTACATAATCCAAAGTAAAAGAATAAATATGTCATTTCAATTTTTTAATGGGTTTTACAATTTATTTTTATTCTTTTATCCCATAAAATATCGTCATTCATTCAGGGAGATCTTTCTTAGATTCTACCAAATTTTTCTCTTTTTTCTCACTTCTCCCTTTTCCCAAATAATAAAAATCTTTATTTTCTCTCACACTTCTTTCTCACATACTTTTCTCTTTTAAATCATTTTAAACAAACATACTGCAAGTCTGAAAAAAAATGCGAGTTTGTATCTCTGTTTAACTACATACTGCTAGAAAGAATATAGCGTTTGCTTATATAAAAAGAGAACAACAAAATTAAGATTCCATTAAAGCTACCTCAACCTCCATCACTAGTACAACTCTACTGCTTAAGAAATTAAGCTAACATTAGCTACAACATAAAAATGGCAAATAGAGACAGTAGGTCAGACAGCGATATCTCCATTGACCAAAAAAACAAAAAAGACAGTTATGCCTCCTCTATCAAATTCTAGACGGTAGTTTTTTCTGTCATTTCTTGCTGCAGGTTGCCAAATGTTGCTTTTGCAATGTGTACTCAAAATCATATCTCCGTGGTCAGTATCATGTGTCCTGTCTCTTCTACCACATTTTGTTTCATTAATTTCCATCTAGTAAACTTCGTCTACTCTTTTGAGGGATGCAATTAAAGGCAATGAGCTGAACCAAATTAAATCCATGTGACTCTGAGCCTATTCCTTTTTCTATCTTTATTTGGAATCTTACTAGGGACGACAATTATATCCAGATTTTATGATTACCCACAAAAATTATCCGTTATGGATAGGATAATCACTCACTTGGTAGGTATGAGTTCATGTACGGGTAATTACCCACAATAATAATAATAATTTCTAACGTTCCTTAATCCATTAAAAAAAATCATGTTCTTTATTTGTTAAGAGATAGACCGCATTAAAATGATTATGTTCCTTATAAAGATAGATTATGATATTTATTTACTTAAAGATTTAATTAAAAAAAAATATCACCTTCCTTATTTGTTTCTTTTCTCATTTTTTTCTTTTTATTATATTAAGATCTTTAAATGAGATTTTAATTTAATTACTAGGCTTAAATACAATTTTGGTCCACCTATTTTGCATAATCCCCAATTTTAGTCCCCTGTTTTAAAATTGAGACATTTAGTCCTCCTATTTTGCACAATCCGCAATTTTAGTCCATCTGTTTTAAAATTGAGACATTTAGTCCCCAAATTTTGTAAAATCCGTGATTTTGGTCCTTCCATCAAATTATAATCGTTGACCGTTAAGAAATTAATGTTGACTACAACGTAACATGCTTTTCAGTGACGTGGGAATAATTTAAAATAAATTATTAAAACTCATGATTTTCATATTACGACTCACGACTACTCTAACCATTAAAATAAATGATTTTACCTTTTTTTTTAAATATATTTTTCATCAATTTATCTACTCATTATTTAAAATAATTAAAAAATAAACAAATAATCTTATGCCACATCACTATATTTGGGTCACGTTAGGATCAACATTATTCTCTTAACGATCAATGCTTCCAATTTAACGAAAGAACCAAAATTACGGATTTTATAAAATTGGGGGACTAAATGTCTCAATTTTAAAATAGGGGGACTAAAATTGCGGATTATACAAAATAGGGGGACTAGATCTCTCAATTTTAAAATAGGAGGACCAAAATTACAGATTATGCAAAATAGGAGGACTAAAATTGCATTTAAGCCTAATTACTATTGTATTATTAATTAACATTTTATTTATCAATTTTTCATAATTAATTAAAGTGCAAGTAACGGGTACGGGCATTTAGGTACCCAATGGAAAATGACACGGGTATTAAAGTTACTACTCACGTAGGTATGAGTCCATATACGAGAATTTTTTTGAAGTGCGGATATGGAAACGGGTATTATAATATCCTATCTAGACTCTACCCATTGTCGTCCCTAGACCTTACCCATTTTCTCCTAATTTTGTAAAAGTGACATGCTACTGATATGTGCTATTTCTATCTTGTCCAGTAATAAATTAGACTTGGTATATAGTTTACATATGACTTGGTTAGTCTGTGATTTTACCTAATAACATATTTTATCATTATATCCAGTTTAACTCTTGAGAAGGAAAAATTAAGTTTTGTTAGTCATGTTTTTCTGATCTGTTAAGAATATGCGTTGTGTTTCAAGGTGTTTGTTTTAATTTCATCTGAGTTTCGGATTTGATGAGGGTCGTAACTTAGACTTAAGGTTAAAAAGGATAGTACTCAATATTCTTTTTCTAATTAGTGTATTGACTGTAGAACTTGTATCTTTATTTCTCTTTGAAATGGGCATATGAAATCCTTGTATTCACGTTAGAATGCCCATTGTACTCTGTTTTATTAATTTTGCTTACTAAAAATTAATATAGTATTAGACTAACATAGTACTAATAGCTATTGACACGGTTGTTAACGTCATACTGAACTAATGAATTGTGTGTTTGGTTTAACATTAGATTAAACGGACACACATTCTAATGCATATTTTGTAAGAAGTAAGAATTTGAAATTTTTGATTTAACAACCGTTTGGGACCTCTTAATGAAAAATCAAACACACACGAAGTGACACTAAAAAATCAAAATTCCACAATTATAATACTTTAAATATTATAATTCTTAAACTCTAAAACTTAAAACCAAAATTAAAGGTTATCCCTTATGGTAGCTATAGTTAATTGTTGAAGTCATTTCTGGTAGATAACCACCGTGTGATTATGAATGCAGCCATGACATGACCTTCATTTATACGCGCAATAACAAAAAAGGATAATTCTTCTGGCGAGTTGACAAATTTCCACCCCCGGTAAATCACAGTTTTCCACCATCAATTATGAACCCGTACCCTGAGTAGTAAAAAATACAAATGAAAGGATGCTACAAGAAGTTGTTTTATTTTATTTGGTCAGTGGAAAGGGAAAACCAATTCCAAGTTTCTGACTCCACCAACCAAATAGAAATGTATTTTAAAATTTGAACTAACTCACCCAGTGATAGCCTCGACAACTCGAGCAGGGTGCTGCAAAACCTGAAAAACTACCTAACGCTTAGCTCAATTGCACTAAACAATTAAAATTCCAACTGATGTTGTAAACAAAGGAATCATACCCTAAAAATTAGGGACAAAAAAAGTAAAGGCTCAATAAACAACTCGAATAAATAGTTAATCCTTTTTGCAACCTGCTCCCTCTACTCAATTGATTTGATTGAATTATTCAACGTAAAAATATTAAGATCAGGTACTGAAACTGACCAATAACTACCAGTACCAGTGCTAAATCTTTGGACCCACTTGTTTCTAATTTTGGTTACTTTCATCAATGTTTATTCATAGTTCTGCGTAGCCGATAGTTTAGTTGATAGAAAATTAAATCCCATAGTTTATTTCTGATGCAGAGACAGATGCCAAATAGTCGCTGTAATTAATCCTGTGTTCGGTTGTATGGGAAAAAAATGGATGAAATGGAATGAAAGTATGAGAGATGAAAAGAGATGAAAATGAGATGAAATATAGTGAAAAGGGTAGTTGTTCCTTTAGAGTGAAAGAGAGTTAAAAAAAGATGATATATTTGAATTAAAGTGATTTAGTAGGTAAAAAAAGAAAGAAAAAATAATTTAATATCAAATAAAAATATATTATTATTTATTGTAATTATTTGATTATTAATAATATTATTAATATTATTTACTTTTATTATTACTAATATTTATTTTATTTTTATTATTATTACTATTATTATTCTTATTGTTATTATTTTTAATTATTATTTATTTTTATTATTAATAATATTTATTATTATTATTTTTAAATATTATATATTATTTAATATAGGGGAGGGGGATCCGATTATGGTAACCATAATCGAATATCATCACTGTGTGCTGCAAAGAAAAACATAAAGTCCAGTTACTGTTCATTTCATCTTATTTCACACCAATTTTGAAATGAAAGTTTAAGCTATGAGTCCTATGCAAAATTCACCACTTTCATCTTTAAAGCAGCACAACCGAACATGGTGCCACTTTCACTTTCGTCTTCTTTCACCCCACTTCCATTTTCATTTCTCCAATTTCATATTAACCGAAAGCAGCGTAACTCTTGAAATCATTTCTGGTAGATAGCATACATTATCATGAATGTAGTCATGACTCATGACCTGAGTATATTGTGTACAATACCGAAGAACTGTTCCGCGGAAGTGACATATTTCCATCCTTTTTTTCCTGTTAGAATTACAATTTTCCACATTTAATTACTAACCAATTTTGCATATGTCCATCTCTCAGAATTTTGTTGCTTAGCTTTTTTTTTCTGTAGGAGGAGATTTAGACAGATAAGTACTAAGCATTGACTTTTTAAGTTTTGCTTCACTACTGTGAACTCATGTATGTTTCTGGATAAGGGTCTGAGATCCTTTTGAAAATGTAGGAAGTTGAGAATATCTGAAAGCAGGTTCTTCCTTCTTGTAGAACTCAGTGAAGTCATTGTTTGGATCACTTGCTAATTCGAATGGTATAAACCAAACCTTAACATTGTTCATTACAATATTTTAGGAATAAAAACCATTGTCCTTGAGAAACAACCAGAACTGCAGACCATTGCTCTGCATCTATTAATTGGTGTATGGAGCCAATAGCACCAGGAAAATTTTAAAACCCTGTACATTACTAGAGTAGCAATGTTGAGAACTGAGAAGTTAGTCTACAAATATGTATCCTCCAGATTGTTATAGTATATATGTTTAAGTCATAATTGCATCTTGTATTGCTAGCAAAACGTGACGTGAGATATCATTCTAGAGAGGAATGACAGTTCTTTACATTTTCTAATTACAGTTTTTTTTTCATTCTTATTTGTTGTCTAAAAGCCTAATTTTTTTTTTTTTTTTATAAAAAGTGGTAAAATGGAAAGGTACTAGTGTGCCTAGCGTCAATGATATACTGGACAGCTAGCTCAACAAATCCTAGGCGTCAAGGATCTCCCTTAACAGAGTTGTCCACTAAGATTTGTTTGGCTAAATTTATTCAGAAATACTTTTATAAGAAGAAAATAAAAATAAAAATATTAAATAAGCTTTTCCATAAATTAAAATTAGAAGATACTGGACTTTTTATAAGCTAACTTGTAGAAGCTCTCTCATATAACTTTTCTAGAAGATGTTAGACTTTTTACAAATTAATTATATACAAATTAATTTTAGTTTATGAAAAAATTTATTTTTTTTTTCTTATTTTTTTCTTCTAGAAATATTTTTGGATAAACTAATCCAAATAGACCCTAAAAGAGATTTTAATGACATAATAGGAGATCGACCAGTTTCCATGGAGAGAATAAGAGTTAACTCTATATTCTTAATCACTTATGTCAATCATGTTTAAATTTAAAAGCTTAACTAAAAAATATCTATACTGTCCCGAGGTATTGACTCAGGGAAGTCCAAGTTCAGCACTGCACTTGACAGTAATATGACTTTGACTGATCTAGTAACTTGCAAGTGCCGTATGTTATTAAAAAAAATGTAAAATAACTTTTTTAAAAATCCAATAATATGTACAAAAACCTCTCGTGGTCTGAACTGGACATCAAATCTATTGAGCATTGAAGCTCCTTTTAGGTCAAACCCATTGGATTGTGCCTGCGTAAGGACTCAATCTAGAACACAAGCCGAATCAAGTTTGCAAACTTCTTAAATCATTATACAAGCTCACACCAACTAGTAAATATTGGTATGAGAAGCTCTCTTTTATTCATAATCACCATGTCCATCGCCAACAAAATTTAGATCATTCAGCTTCTCTTCCAAGATTCTTTGTCAATTGTCTTCTCTGATCCAAACTTCAAAAAAGATGTCTCACGTTACCTAGGAATATAGGTATAATACACCTTATAAGAATTGTAGATCCTCCCTTCTTTTACTAGTTTTTTTAAATGAGTTAGACTGAATTCATTTCTAATATGAAATCAAAGCATATCCATTTTGATGTTTGGTCACCTGCAAATGTTCAATCTTACAAGTTTTATGCTAAGGCATGATGGAGGTGTGCTAAAATGTTTCACATTGGTTAAAAATATGTTTAGAATTCTCCTTATAAGACTTGAACATTCTTAAAATAAAGTTCACCTAGGATTATAATTCACTTCAACAACTTAACTATTGTTAAGGTATAGATTTTAAGTTTTGATAATGAATCTTTAATGTAAATTTTGTTAGTAATGTTTCGTATTTTTTTCTATTTAAAACAAGTTACTGAAGCAATCCAGTGAAAGTATATTGTGACTTTAAGCAAATTTTACCTAAAATGCCAAAAATGACAACCATTATAACTCCAATTTATCCACATTTAAGCCAACCCAACTTTTGAATCCAGCGAGGTCGAAAACAGTTTAGTTGGGCCTATATCTGTTTATTTTGGCAAAACAAAAACTGGTTTAGCCCAGAAAAAATTTGGGAATGAACATGTGGGCGAGATAGATTAAGCCATACTTCCACATCTACATTTTAGTGAAATGAAATGAAGGTTCCTCTACTTCAATATCTATTCCCACAGAATGAAAATGTGTATTCCCTCATAAATATTAATTTCCATTTTAATTACCTACCCAGAATCCAAATAATTCTCATTCCTATTTGGGAGTGTCATTCTGGTGAGGACGAGTATAGATAGACAAGAATCTCACTCCGGTGTTCCCAACAAAAGCATACTAGTTCTACCACTTCACGTCCTGAGAAAATAGTCAAAACCAGAAAATATTTTATGATGTTACTCGAAGCTGGTTGATGCCTTTCGCTTCTGCTCATAAAACATCATATTAACAACCAACAATTCGCAACACGTCAATAACACTGTTCTACATATGTATCTTCAGAATCATTGTATATAATTCATACCCTTTACTTATTTATAAACATAAACCAGATATTGACCCCAAAGTAAGCTAGTTTAGTAATTTGTTTTGTTTATCTCGTCAAAAGAGAGCTTCCTTCTTTGATGAGAACGAACACACTGCCACCATCGCCCCTTGAAATACGCAATTCTTCGTCAAGGTATGTAGTGAGTAACCAGGATTGAGCATTGCTGTTGGAAATTGGGATCTTCAAGGGAGGCTGGCTTGAAATTGTTTTCACTACCGATGAGGCTGTGCTTTGGACAGAGGTAAGGATGCCTTTGAAGGGTGTAAGGTCAATCTTTTGACCCAGAAATTCCACATTTTCTGGTATCTCTAATGAGTCCGTAAGCTGTGGAGTGCCAATTATGCCTTCCTCAAACTTGATCTAAACAACATGCAACATGACAAAATGTCACTTGTGGAGCTAAATCAAGATGCTAAACTAATATCATGTGAGTTTCAAAATTCAATTTAGTACAAACAAACCTGCACACGTTTTGGACTTCGAACATCAAATTTGGCATTAGTACTAATTGAGGTGGTGGCCAAAGGACCCGCGAACTGAACAGAGTTTTGGACGGTAAAATTCAGCGAGTCAATAGTCTGAGATATTTCCTCTACCTTGACCAATGGTAGTGTTCCACTTGACAACAATGGGAACAAACCTGCAAAGGATGTATACCTGCGGAACCACAAATCCACCCACGAGTTGGTAACTTTCTGTTAAAAGTTCACAATCTCTACCCTGCATCTACACATCTTGCTGGGGAAAGGCTTAAATATGTTTATGTTTTAAGTTTGTTTTTTACTTTTTTATCTGTGTGATGTACCTCACTTGTTTTACAGGAAACAGAACAAGTAATCGCAAACATTGCAAGGATCAAAAACTGAAAGAAAGAAAAAATACTACAACTAAAAAAAAATCATTATACTTGGACGAACCTTGAAGGTATTTAATAACTAACTAAAAATTATATATTAAGTTACGCAGCAGCCAGCAGCTTATTTAAGAAAACTAAACATTATATTATATCTTGTGTATCTAGCTAAAAAATATATATATATTATATTGTAAAAATTAGGAGCAGGGATATTCACTTCCATTCGCTAGAGCATCCAATTGAAGAACCGAACGAAGGTGTCAGAACAAAATATCCAATTGAACTAATACGGGAAGGTAATAGAAACCTTCTACGACCTGGTCAATAACAGCCCATGCAATTAATTGGAATTAAGAAAGCGTATAGAAAAAAGAAGCAAGTTGATATAGCAATTTTGCGAAATTGGTGGAAGAAGGTTACTTACGCGAGAATCCATTTTCCGTTGAGGAGAGTCAAGGCATCGGTGGGAGCAGGGTTGGGGTTCTTGGCCTCAAGCTGAGTGATGAGTTCAACGATCTCCGCTCTCGTTTCGCTCGTTGCTTTCAGTCCACGATCCGTGCCGTAAAACGAATCCACCAAAGCCTTCTTCAGATTCTCCGTCTCCGTCGGTTTCTCCTCCACCACCACGCCGCCGCCGCCGTACGCCTCCTCCTTCTCCGGGCCCCACTCGTCGTCGTTCGTCACCGCCCGGACACGCACCGCCGGCCTCGCGAAATCGGCAACCATCCTCGGCCTTCCCACGGGTCTGCTCCAAATTCCGACGCTGCGCGGTGGCGAAATTGACGGTGTAGAGTTGAGCGGCGGGACACAGAGGAATTTGTTGAGGTGAGAGAGAGACGCCATTGTTCAATGTTGAGAGTGAAGACAGAATAGAATAGAACAGAACAGAACCGAACCGAACCGAACGCAACAGAGAAGGGGAAGCGTTGGATTTATAACGACAAGTGAGGTTTGAGAATTGACTGTCCTAACTCCTAATAACGTAAAATGAAAAGAGTGTGGCCTTCCGCGAAAAGACATTATTCTCCTTGCATTTATTTGTTATATTAATTAGTTAACACGATTTCTATTAAAATGACTTTATGAGATTCATAAATAGTTTTAATTAGATTCATAAAGACTATGACGTGTATGGTACTGTAGGAGATAAATATTTATTTTTATATACTCTCTCCGTTACAATTTATATGATGTTTAAAGTTTTTACACAGATATTAATGAATGCAATTAATTTGTTGAATTTTCTAGAAAATATTAGATAACTTTCTAATATACCTTTTATCTCTCTAATTAATTACTCATTATACACTACTCTTATTAAGTATTTATTAAGGATAGTCCTGAAAAAAGACATTTAATGCAGCATTAGTTTTGTAAAACGACATCTATTTTGGAATAATTTTTTTCTCTAAAACGTCATATAATTTGGAACGGAAGGAATAATTAAAATATATAATTAAAAATAAAAAATTTAATTCAATTCAGTTAATTAATTACTTAAATAGGATTAGTTTTAATGGGTGAAGATAAAATTATACAGTTTTAATCATTTTTCACATACGATTCTTATTTATAATTTAGAAATAAATTAAATATTTAGAAAGTTACAAATTAGGATTTAAATTTGTTTTCATGTTAAACATATTAATATAAAAAAATTTAAAATATAAATTTTTATCGTTCATACTTATAAGGTAAAATAACTATCAACAACGGCTTAAATAGTTGGTAAATAATCAAGTCTCTTGAATATATTAATTATAATTTGTTGAGAGCTGCTATATTCACCTTAATTATCTTTTCAGATTTAAAGGAATTAGCCTCTAATTATTAATTGAAAAATGTCTTTAGTACAAAAAAAAAGTAAAATAAAATACCTATTGTTCTATTAATGATAGCATCGTCATTCCATATAATTAAAATTAAATTGAAATCATTTGATTCTATCTCTATAAATTTAATAAAGTTTTAGCAAGTTTTTACAAAAGTATTATAATTAAAAATGTTTTGTTTATACATTCTTGAGTAAATTATTTTATTTATAAAATTAAATTAGTATGCATATTAGTGAGCGAGAGAGAGTAAAATGATAGTTATATTCATGAAAGAATCGTTAAAAAGTATGAATATTTCAATAATTATCTTGTGCATTATATTATATAGATGAATTATATCGCATAATTTGTTTAATTTTCTGATAAGTTTGGAGAAGGGCAATATCGGTTTTTTAAGGAAAACACCAATGAGATATTAGGAGAGACGTGTAATACACTAGAAACTTGAAGGACGCCGTAGCCGGTTTTAGCGGTCATATCAAATGGGCCAGTGTCTACCAGTTGAGAACGGGCTGATATTTGAGTTGGGTTGTGTTGTGACTTGTGGGACTTGCTTGAGGCTTTCAATTTGCGACGTGAAAATTCAAAGTGTGAGGCACGCAACGAGTTATCGTTTTCTTAAAATGTGAAGAACGATACGCTAATGGCATCGTGGCAACTCTAGAATCTTCCATCTGTTTGTTGTTTTTGGAGCTTAAACATAGGTGTTTGTTTCTCTTGAGAATTCGAACATTTGTCATGTTCTCATTTTTTTGCATTTGTTGCAAATAATTCACACATTATATTATGCTCGTGTTTATGTGGTATCATCAATATATCTATATTATATAATAGGTTAGTATTACTCTTTCTAACGCTCTTATTTAACATTCTTTTCTTTATTAGCTAACATTTATTTAAAATTATAAATTTTGGTGAATCTCACTTCAAAATTAGGAGAGTAGTAGTCATCAAATAAAAAGTTAAACCCACCAAAATGTATATTTTTAAATAAATTTCAGTCAATAATAGATAAAATGTTTAAAAAAAGTGTTGCTAATATTTCTCTTAATCAATATATTAAATTCAAGAATAAATATGTGTTTAACTTATTTTATGTTTTAAGTTGAACAACATCCTAACAGAGTAAAAAAAGTTGGCTTGCCTAAAAAAATTAAGTACTATTTGAAATAAATCATTAAATTAGTATTTGACATAATAATAGATTATTTTAATCCTTAAAATTATATATATATATATATATATATATATATATATATATATATAATTGGCACTTATCCATTTCCGTCAAAAATTAAATTAGTTGATGCATGTAATTTTGACCTAATTAAGTTTTTCGTTCCTATAATTTTTTTTTTTGAAATCATCATAGTTTTTTCCATTAAATCCTGTTAAAAAAAATGATAAATTGTTGACATCAGTATATACATGTCAGCAAAGATGACATCACCGTGTGCTACGTTAGCAAAAATAGTCATGTTAGCGACAATGTCATGTTATTAGTGTCACATAGAGGGACTAAAAATGAAAAAAAAAATACAGGGACGAAAAAGAAAAAATTACATAAACTAAAAGAAAAAATAACATATTTGCAAGCACAAAAAAAAAATTAAGCCTTAAACATAATGTATAAGTTTAATTGAAAATTAATATGAAATTAATAATCACACATTTTCTAAACCTTTCTTTGTTTAACACTATAGGGTCACTCACATATTACATAAACACTCATGCTCTTTCACTCACCATATACATCATTTCTTCCCTCTTGACCACACACATACCTAAAAAAATAGACACTTTAGACACTCTTGACATGAGCACACACACACACAAATAATCAATTCATCACTTATTTTCTTTTTTTCCCTCACTCTATTTTATTAAAAATATCAAATTTAGGCTTTTTCAAAAATTCATTTTAAGTATAAAAAAAAATAGTGTGTGCTCATATTTGTGCTTATATCAAAAGTGTGTAGTCTGTGTGTTTTTAAATTAAAAATAAATTTAGATTTTTTAAAAAGTCTTTTAAGTAAAAAAAAAATTCTAATGTGTGTTCTGTAACGACCCGCCTTCGTTGCATATATAATAACTAAAGATTTAATTTCATTAAATTTTAAAAACTCTCTAATTAATTTATTGATAAAATACTAGAGAAATTTTTCTGCGATTCCCGAAGACAACAAATAAAATTCAAAGCTCAAAATATAAACATCTCTTATACAAAGCTTAACTAAATAAAACTATATGTATATACATATTTTCACATGATAAATACACAATACCCCTAAACTAGTCCATACTATACATAAGACCAACAAAAGAAGAAAAAGAAATGACCATGTCTTTAATCCCCTCGTACGCTCTATCCGCTATATCTCCAAGAGAAAGATCCACCTAAACTCCATCTGCTCCCCTGAACACAGTTCAAAATCATTACAGTTACAATCACATATGCCACACGCAAGAGTAAGCTTACTAGAATAAACACATTTAAATACAATTTGCTATTAAATAAAAACATAAAGATACATATATATAATTTTCTCAACGTTAAAACTTGGTATTTTAAAAGAAAAAATACATGTACATTTAACTTGTCATAAAAAATCTCATATACTCAACCAATCATCAACAACATAGTTCAAACATCAATTATCAACATAAACCACCAAACATCATGAATCACATCTAAGCATTAACCATCACAAATTCTCAATCACCATAGTACATCAATATAAAAAGTCTCATCATAGATCAATCGTCACAATTTTCATACACCAACAACCACTAGGCAACCTTAAACATCAAACACTGACTCTACTCCATGGAGTTTCAACATCATATGAGCGGTCCCTCATAGGCCTCATCCCCTACCATAGTCTGTACATTCTGACCATTCAGGGAGTCCCTTGAGCTGACCCTACCGGAAAAGTCTGGTTTTATCGAAAATAGACAAGTGCTATAGTGGTTTACCTCTTTAGGTTTGCAAGACCTTACATTTATAGGGATTCGTCCACTCGTCTATTCTATAGGGCCATTCCCGTTAGCCACCACGAAAACCCCCAGTACTAGGTTGAGAGCCAACCAAGAACCTTTAACTTACGTGCCTACTCATATGTTTATGCATCAACTGTGCACATACAGTATATTTCTGTGCACCAACTGTGCACTCACCGTATACCAACGACAAAAACATATTTGGAATCCCCTACGGTCCTAGATACGGCACCTCTGTACCCGCCATTTCCAATTGCCTGACTTAAGGGTCCAAATACATCTCTTCAATCAACCACAACAACAATCCACACCTATACACCAAAAGAGTCAACTAAACCTCTTAGGAAGTAGTTTTCATCACTCTGACACGTCACTCGAAGTCAAAACTTAGGGGTGGATATTCGGGAAGATATCCAACCAAGCGAGACCCCCAGGTCGCTTTAGTATATCAAAGTTCTGGTGTGGAACTCACCCTCCCAAAGCAGCCATTTTCTATAAAAATCTTTCCAAAGATACATAACCAACTCTTTTTAATATATAGGAACGGCTCCAACACAAGGTTCACATACACATCACTCACATCATCATTTCATCAATAATTTCATCATCTCAACAAAACATATACATCTCAATAATAAATAATGTTCTCAACAAAAATTTAAGCATCTCAGTCAACAATATAATATCTCAACCATAAAGATATTCTCTCATAGGTAAACTTACTACATTTGCTTAAACATTTATAAGATTTATAAGTATCTACATTTCTCTTTTCATGGCAATTCCTCAACTTAAATGTGAAGTACATGATACCTTCATGAAAAACAACTTTACTCCTTCTATATAACTCATAAAACAATTATATATACACTTGGAATTGGCTAGGAAACTCTCAAGAAGGCATTCAAGGTAAAACAAAACATTATGTCTTAATTTAGCTTAAGCCAGAAAATTTAGCTTCAGCTAGAAATTTAGCTTGAGCTAAAAATTTTAGCTTGAGCTAAATTTGTGCAGACTCCATTTCGTCAAAATTTAGCTTGAGTTAAAAATTTTAGCTTAAGCTAAATTTGTACAGACTTAATAAATTTGTGCAGACCCAATCTCGTCAAAATTTAGCTTGAGCTAAAAATTTTAGCTTAAGCTAAATTTGTGCGGACCCAATTCTATTGAAATTTAGCTTGAGCTAAAAATTTTAGCTTAAGCTAAAACTGCGAATTCTGCACTATAATTTCTTTGCAAATCCGAGCTTTTGACACCATAATGGTTACCCAAGCGATTCAATGGACCATAAATGATTCATCAATGATTCCTACTACTCCTAAACACCAAACCAACATTAAACAACTCATTAATCATGTAAATTTATGAAAAATCCCAAATTCCCAAATGTTGGGGTTCAAGATTCCAACCCCCAAAACAACCATAATAAAGGAAAATCAAGAAGGGGAAAGGAAGGAAAGATGAAAAGGAACATTCGAAGACCATACAAATCATAGAGTCAATCAAGGTTTTAGCTTCCCTTACCCAACAACTTTGAGATTTTTCTTGAAGGAGAAGCTAAGGAAGGATCTTTAAGCTCCTAAAGAGTTCTTTCCTCAACCCTTGCTATAGATTCAAGCTAGAAGAGCCCTATACCAAAATCAATTTAAGTTCCAATCAAGTTTAGGTCCACCCCTCAAGATTCCACATCAAACCCCTTTGAAGGATCCTTGAAAATAGAAGAAATATGATCATAGAAGACAAAAGAGGAAGGAGGAGGAGCTTACCAACACAATAACAAATAAAGAAGCTTTGGAGAAGGAGGATCAAGTCACCAAGGGTGTGGAAATCCCATTGCTACTCGAGAGGGAAGAGAGGCTCGAAGAGGAAGAGAGGAACGAAGGAAATGAGGGAAAAAGAGGGAGCTTTCAACATTTAAAGCTTTGAGAGTATCTTATAGTTTTGTTATTTGTACCCAGGCTTCTCCTAACCTCACACCTTCTCCCCTTCCACAACAGAAACTCACTTACAAGACCCAAAAAGACACGAGACTCGCAATCTAAGCCCAACACTCATGAAAATTTATCAATAACACTATGGCACATAACAAAAATAATCTATTTATTAAATTCTTCTATAAATATCATGAAATTAAATTTAATTTCCTCATGCGATATTTATCAAGCACTTATCATACATTACGAAAAATCAGAGTGTTACATGCTCATGTTGAGAGTGCATAGATTTTTTTTTTTTTTTTTTTTTGAGGTGGGTATGTTTGAGAGGAAAAAAATAATGTATATGGTGAGTAAGAGAGTCTGGGGTGTTTTATGCAACATGTGAATGGCCTTATAGTGATAAATAAGGGGGAAAAAATAAAGAAAGGTTGAGAAAATACGTGAATATTAATTTTATATTAATTTTCAATTATATATATATATATATATATATATATATATATATATATATATATATATTACTATTTCCTTTTGGTCTATGCAATTTTTTTTCATTTTTTGTCCCCATAAAATCATTTTTTATATTTTTAATCCTTGTAAATTCCTTTTTTTCACTTTTAGTCTTTCTACGTGGCACCGATGACTTGACACATTTTGTTGATGTGGCACATGCTAACATTATTTTTGTTGATGTGGCGCGTGCTGACGTTAATAATTTAACGTTTTTTTAACGAGGTTTGACAACAAGAACTAAAAATGAAATATTTGGAACTTACAAGGACGATTTAAAAAAAAGTTATAGTGACAATAAATGAAAAAGTGAGTTAACCAAGTGATCTCGATAACTCAAGAGGGGTGGATCGAGTTTGAGGGCTTGTTGGTCACCTCAAAGTCTTATTGGTACTCTTATATGTGAATTGTTAAGGAAATTATTCCTGTAACTAATTAAGGAAAAGACTATGATCAGTGAGACTATGACCCTTATTCAATGTAGTAAAACTGAGAAGTGTCTTTTTGTATGCAATTCTCGTGCTAAATTTGGTTCTAATAATACTTTTTCCTATATGAAAAATTAAAATACATACAAATAAAGAAAAATATTGAAAAGTCAGATAGCAAGACTATTTATGCTTACCTATTGTTGCTGAATCGAAGGTTAAAAAATGATCTGAATAATTGTAATTGCCAGTAATGATTGTCCTGCTAATCCCATCTCCAACTAACATCAAATACTTATTGTTTTCAATTATTCTTCATACACACCCTTGGTTATAAGAATAAGGAAGTATCCATCACTAACAGTTGTGTTATTCAGTGCAACAACTATTGCATCGGTGATAGTGACGAAGTTTCTGCTTCCATCCCAACTAACAATCACAGTGCTACTTACTACAACATTTTTTGCTATGGACAATAATAAAAGCATATAGGAAACGAAGAATATAAGCACAAAGATGAATTTGAAAACCATTGGTTTTTGGATGAAGGATTTAGGGTTGTAGTTAAGGATGAACATAGGGTGGTGCATGGCTAGTTGCTTATATAGAGGAAGAAGTTGTCTTAGTACAGCTATATTGATGTGATCATAATGAAGCTTATAAGTTGCTTACATGAAAATGAAGTTGTAGAAAGACATTTCTTGTTTTTACTACAGAGTGAGGGTCATTGTTTCACTTATCATAATCTTTTCCTTAACAAGCCACATATAGTAGTACCAGTAAGGCTCTGAGGTGACCGATAGACCCTCCAACTTAATATAATTTTTAAAGTAATTATTGTAAAAAGTTAATAAATTTACCATACATGTTAATTCCCTATTGGATGATAGTGCAAAAAGCCCTTACATTGTTAGAGCTTGAACTATTTTTTTTTATTACAAGAGCTTGAACTATTTACTTCTTAGAATATGAATTTAATAAATTTAATATTAAATTATGTGATATTATCTTGATTTTATATTTTATAATTTTAGATACTTTTTTTTACAACATAATTTTAGATACGTTAAACATATGTATTTTTTTTAGTGAACCTAGGTATCATTCGACTGACAGCCAATGACTAATATTACACTAATTAAAAAAATTAATTAAAATATAATTTACCAATCATTTTATGCTATATATTTTTTTGAGATGAGATATCAAGTTATTCAAAGAATAACTTTAAAAGAGTTATTTTTTATCTTCATCCCTTATTTTTTATTTTTTAATCGAATCATATTAAAAGAAAATAAAAGGTGAGAATATAGAATAATTCTTTTATTGTCATTTTGGTTGAGGAGAAAGGAAGTCAAATTTCAAAAATTTTAATGGGTTTCATACCTCCACCACATTACTTTAATTTATATATTTCTTTTTCATTTCATTCATGGTTTTAAAAATCGGACCGACCCGGCCGGTTGGACCGTGACCCAGAGGTTAGATCAGGTCGAGCAGGCTATCGGACCGGCCATGCTTTCGACCGGGTCAAACCTGATGTGACCCGGTCAAATCCGGTGCGACCTAAGGTTAAACCGATGACCCGGTGACCCGACCTGGGTCACGCATTTTTTTTTTAAAATTGCTTGAAACGACGTCGTTTGGATAAAAAATCAAAATAAAGAAAGGTTTTGTGGCTGTGAGTGTTTGCCAAAACATTGATTGATGTGTCGTATTTGTGAGTCTGAAACTTTTCTTCTTCAAACTTCAAAGTGCACACAGATAAATCCTAAGACCCTCATCTTAACCACATCGATCCACACTACATGATTCTATTTAACACAACTTGAATGTTATTTTTAGTTGATTCTGTTTTATTATTTATGAGTAGTGATTCTTAGGTAATTGATACTGTGATTCTGTCACTGTGAATTTTATTTGAAGAAGTGATGGTATAGTTGATAGTGTGATTTTATTATTTTGAATTCTGTTTAAACTTTAAAGAAGTGTAATAAGTAATTTATAATGTGATTTTGTTACTGTGAATATCAATGAATTTGAACTTGAAAAATGAGCTTGTGGAATTATATTAATTTGTTATGTAATTTTTTTTTTTACTTTTTTAAGGCAGGTATAAAATTTTCAAATTTTTTAATACAGACCGGGTCATGCAGGTCAATTAGTGACCCACTAGTTCGATCACTGATCCAGTAACCCAGTACCTTGATCAAGTCAGTCACCGATTCGATTTTTAAAACTATAATTTCATTCCATTTCACTTTATCAAACTATCCATCAGAGTTATTCTTGAATAAATTAACTCCTCTTCTTTTTTAAATATGTCTTTTACTTTTTTGAAAAAGGTAAAAATATTTTAATCTTAATAGTATAATATTAAAATAAAAATACTAAAGAATTTATCATCCTTGCAGGTTTGACGCGGCACATATGTTTTTTGAGAGTCAAATGGCATCCACATAAAGGCCACGTATTGATTGGTTGGACTCCATTTACTAACAAACGCCAATCATTGATTAAAATTGCTGCATGAGGAATATACAATGTTATCATGATTCAAATTAACAATCAACAAAATACAGTATCATTATTATTTAGTTCAAATCAATTTTCAAAATCCTTAATCCTCCCCAATATTTTTTAAAGATTTAATAAATTAAATATTGCTTTAATCACGGAGGGATGATTATGATCATGATGACCACAACGTGGCTACTTTAATTTAGGTGTCTGAATTCTGATCAGAATCTCCACAAAATAATTGCTGTGACCAGGAGGTACCAGTCAGTCCCACACATACCAAACCACAGTTCTGTTTGTCACTTTGTTCTCTCATTCTGTTCCTTTCACCTTTTATCAAATACAAATGCTATAGTTTGATGCTATTTTTTTTATTCTCATTTTTTTTTCTGTTCACCTAATTTTGTTATTCATATTTCTTCCTATTTTCGAATGGTGGTGCATAAAGTTTTCCCGTCAAACAAGCTAGAGATATACTATATAATTAGTTATTTTAAGGATTAAGTAGCTCAACAGATAACGTCTTACACTCTTATACATTGAATTGCATCTTGATTTTATTATTTTCTACACACAAACTTTTAAAAATAAAAAATAAAATGATATTTTTATAATTAAAAATAGAAAACAAAATAAAAAAATAAAGCTAAATCATCCCTAAATTTCCCATTACTAAGAGAATGAATTATAAAGTAGTACACAACTACTAAATCTCACTGACTTTTTGATAGTAAACACACATTTAATTATTCTTAATCAATATTCTTAAATTATTTGGTGGCCAGTTACATATTTTTATACTACAATCATATAAATAAGTATGAAAAATATTATTGATATGACATGATTGGTAGATAACTTTGTTCCTTAAGCATGTACTCATGGATTCGATCCTGACCCATACATATGGGAAAAAAAACTGGGAGAGGTCAACTCCATTTCAGTACTACTTAATTAATTCGCTGTAAATTAGTTTATAATTGATTCAAACCATAGCGAATTGGTGCAAATGGACCCATGCGATTTTAATTGACGTCGTAAGTACTTCCTAGTTAACGGGGTATTCTATATACTTCGTGCCATCGTAGA
Source organism: Pueraria montana var. lobata (assembly GCA_026413185.1). Classification (NCBI taxonomy): domain Eukaryota; kingdom Viridiplantae; phylum Streptophyta; class Magnoliopsida; order Fabales; family Fabaceae; genus Pueraria; species Pueraria montana. Next base: position 14,538,366 of record CM048656.1, read on the forward strand.
AAATGTATGTGAGAGAGTTGAGTGGATTATTATTTTAAACGTAATGTATATTATATATAAGTAGTATTGGTGCAACTAATTAATGAAGATGGGGCGTTATAGCATCTTCTAACCTAATCTTGGTTTAGGTGACATTTGGTGCAGTTATGGATCCCTAAGATTGGATAAGAATAGAATTTCAGTTCTCTGAAGTCAGAACTAATGCTTAAGAATACTATAATGTTTCCATGTGTGTTTCTTTGAATAGTCATAAGTCATAACTCATAATGATCATTAAAATGTAAATATGTTAGATAGATTAATTTGGATTAAAAAATATTTTCTATCACAAATTTCTTATTTTTTTTAACCACTATAATTAGATCAAGATTTGAACAAAGAAATTTTCTATATTTTATTTTATTTCAAATTTGATTTTTTTTTTAGTTAGTAAAGAATTGATAAAAAAAAATATAAAATTATTTAATCGGTTTAATTTTTGAAAAAATACGGTAAAAATGAAAATTTCACGATTTTAGATAAAAGAAAATCAATGATAAGAAAAAATTTACTTAATTTAAAGAAAAATCTTAATTAGTTTAAGAAAAAAAAAGACTAAAATTACATATAATACTTCGTATTAAAAGGATCAAGAATGTAATTTCAAGGTTGCATTAACAGCAAAGTAGACAATCCTAATCCCTCACCGCAAGAGGGCATATAAGCCATTTGGCCTAAACCTTGGTTGCCGTGCCGGCTTCAACGGCTTTTGACTTTTGTTGTAAGTCCGGCCAACAGAACACTGATACGTGTTCAAATTAATTAGAACTCAGAAGTACTATACACAACTAGAGAAATAATATTTTGAATCATTTCTCTCTTTATGATTTTTCATATAAAAAAGAGCTAAAAGAAGTACAAAAGTAAATAAGACAATCAATATAATAAAAAAGATAAAAAAAAATTATATAAATAATGTAACTAAAACAACTTTATTATATTACATTTAGCATTAAACACATAAATCTGTTAACATAGATTATTCTAATTTATTCAATGATCTCAAAATGTATATACTTAAGAATATGTATTAATTAAAAATTTAAAGAAAATTTTTATCACTTCTAATGAGCTCACTCAATTTAGCCAAATCAATTGATATCAATATAATATCTAAATATTAATTATCCCAATAAAACTTTATACTGTATTACATTTTAATTAATATTAAAAAATTTATCACATGTATAAACAATTTTGAACACAAAAACCATCAAAACAAAAAATAAAAGTGATGAATATTTAAATAAAAAGAGGAATAAGCACGTGTTTGTTTTTTTATTTTATTTTTAAAATACCTCAAAAAAAAATATTTTCAACACTATAAAAGTAAAACTCTATATCTTCAAGTTTTAGGTTTTCACTTTTTATTTAGTAATGAATGCTTTCAACGAGGCGATACAAGAAACAATTTTGTCATTTATTTTAAAAAAAATGTAATAAAACATTAAATTATTAATTTAATTAAAATAAAATGTTATTATCCATTATTTTTTATATAATTGCTAAAAAAAATTACGTTTCATTAAAAATATAATACTAGTACTTAATATTATTAATATGTGATCCTTAGCTTCATTCATTAGCAAAACTGTTAAAATTAATAAATAAATATGGAGTAAATTGCTTTTGAGGGAAAAATAAAAGGGAGAATTATTGTGTGAGAGTGAGAGTGTTTCTCAAATTCCGAGACTATAAAGAAGCATCACAGTCTGTAAAGGAACCACCACGTTTCTTCTTCTTCTTCTCGTCCTCCTCCTTCTATTTTGTCCTTCTTGTTGTTTACTTGGCTTTCATTTCACACATATATAATTTTTTTTTTAATTTTTTTGGAGTAAATAACGGAGGTTGCAATGCGTGCAGCGAGCGACCCACACTATTAATTAAACAAACCCCGCATTCCATTTTGCAACTATTCCAATCCCAACAAGAAGTCGTTTTCTCTGCCCGGACTGGACCCGACCCTGTTTGGCTCTCCCCATTTTAAATGCCCTTCCACCTCACGAGATCTCTGTGGTCCTAGCTAGCACTAGTCCCTTCTTCTTCAATGTCCTCCTAGCTCTTTTGGTTCGATATGAGTCAACTCGGCGTGGTCTTGCAGGAATCGTCGCTGCGGACTCAGAGTCAGAGGGAGCCCAGGACCATTCTGGGCCTGTTGAGTGAGCAAATGGACGCCGTTGATGGTGGGGCCCGCAGGAGGCGCAGCTTCAAGGAACGCTTCGGATTCATCGGGATGGGATGCTGTGGGGCCACCTGGGGCTTCCGTTCTGATGCGTTAAGTGTCACCCAAGGAGAACAACAACAACCGCCCCAGCAGGAAACGGATCCGGGTCGACCGTCGGGGCCAGACTGCGTGGGTCCCGCGGGTTCGGGTTCGGGTATGAATCTCGCGGCGGCGTTGGCGGCGGAGAGGCAGCTCCGCGGGCCGCAGGAGGAGGCGGTGAGGGCGCCGGGGACGCCGTGGAGGGTGTCGCTGATGAGGCTGCTGGAGGAGACGGAGGGAGGAGACACCACCACGGCGGAGAAGGAGAAAGAGGAGAATGGAGGTGTTGTGGGGAATGATTCGGTGTGCTGCGTGTGCATGGGACGGAAGAAAGGTGCAGCGTTCATCCCATGTGGGCACACTTTTTGCAGAGTGTGTTCCAGGGAACTGTGGCTTAATCGAGGCTCTTGTCCCCTTTGCAATCGTTCCATCCTCGAGATTCTCGACATTTTCTAGAAGAGATCATTCTTCAAATACTACATGTCACTTTTTTACTACTACTACTCCTTACTCTTGATCCAGCCACAACGAGTTCATGCTTCGGCGCGTGTAATGTGATACTAGTATGAATTTCATCATGTAATTGTTACCGCTCTAAATGTTCTATCTTTTTAAGCTCTTGTATATACTACTAAATTGGTGACCCGTACGATACACGGACTAATAGATAAATGAATTGGGTATTTATATGACTAACAAATGTTAAAGTAAAATTCAGTTTATAAAATAACATTTTATCAGATCAATATAAACTTGAAATATAGCAGCAGACCAATATGTAAAGCAAAATAGTAGCAGCAGACCAGTATTAGTGTATCCATAAATACCACAACCATCTTTCTATGATGTTAAGGTAATAATAAACTTCAGTAGAGCAGTTCTTTTATATTGTAGACAAATTTAATTGAAAAGAAAATTAATAGTAATAATTTAAAAAAGTCTGGAATTAAAACATAAATTTCAATACATAAAATTGTCCGAGATTTAAAACAATAAAAACTAATTAATATGATACCAAATTGTTTTTACAAAACATGAAGCAAAAGAGATTAAACAAAGTTTGAAATCTAACAGTAGCCACATCCAAATCTCAAAAAGGAATTTACTTCTCTAAACCTATAATGTATACTTCTCTTTTTCACTGCTAAATTTGCAGAGGACTTTTATGCCTTCGAAAGATAAAATATGATTCTGGTACGTGTTGTACATTTCTGGCAGGCTTGTTAATATTTATATAAATTATATATTCATATAAAGTAGGACAATAGAATGAGTCATACATATAAAACATTTTCTTATTTTGTATACCAGAACCAATAGACCTTGAAAATGATTTTAACATATAAGCCTTTTGAACAGAGCACATCACTTTTCGAGAATATTCTTACATAGATCTATGGATGGAAAGAATGATGCATATAGAACATGATCTCATGTTGCATATTTCTTCTACTCATGATCTAAAAAATTATCTGCATAATATTCCACCAAAATGTCCTTTTAAAATTTTAAGAAATAAGTTCAAGACATCAAGATCCCACGTCACTTTAATGATAACATTTACAAATCTTGAGTATTTGATCTTTACTATTGAAATAATCACCAATGTGACTGGAACATTAGCCCCTAATAATCAGTATAGTATGTCATGTTAGACTACTTTCTTATGACTGAACAGATACACTTTGATTATAAATAATGGCCATGGAGTATGGAGTATCCATTATAATTTCCTGCAAGTAGAGCCAACAATAAGTCAAAATACTTTCTGTATAAATGTGATTTCATCCATGGACGTCTGATGCATGCAAAATGTAACTTGCACGAGAAAACTCAATGACATATAGATAAATAAGGCCAATAGAACAGAAGATGCATCAAATAAATAAACATATGCAGGAAACGAAACGCACTGAAGAACATAGTAAAAAAACACAAACATAGCCTCACAAATCATGACCTGACTGAATGTTAAAAAAAAACACACAAACTACTCAATTGGCCATTTATCATAACCCTTGCATTAATCCTGTTATTGATGGAACAGACCATATGAGCTTTGTGAGACTTCATTGGCCATATCTGTTAGTGAGACTTCATAGATGCTTGTTCCTATCAAACTGCTCAATTGGCCATACTTGTTTAGTGAGACTTCATACATGTTTAAAATTAATAAAATTAAAAATACATGAGTTAATTTGTTCATTTTAACTTAAGAATCTTCTGCTAAGAGAAACTTAAACGATTTATTGTACCATGTACTTCGTAAAAGGAAATCAAATAATTAATTGAAATAGATTGCATAACATAACAAAAGATTGACAGGTGCAACTTGCAATCATATAAGAATTTTATGTTCAGTATACTGCAAACTTCAGGTCCCTTTTCCTTGTTAGAAAAAACATGTTAAAAAGACATCAACAAATCAAGAAAGTAACACAAAATGTATGATTTGCAGTGATAAATTGCCACTTATCAGTCAAAAGAAACCAAAACATTTACTTGGAAAAGACTTTGATAAATTGTCACCAGAAGCAACCACCACGGCACTGTGCTCAGGATCGTCAAAACCCCAACACCGCAAATGCTCAACCACGATTCTCCAGCGAAGACCACGGAGAAGAGTCGCCCGCCATAAACATTGTTTATCCCTCCCCCTTCCTTGCCTTTTTTTTTCCTTCACCAATTTTGTTAATTTCTGCAGCCTAATTTTGTTCTACATGACATTGATGATGAATAGAAATTTATTTAAATGCTTAAGAAAATCAATAGATAACAACTCTTATTGCAAAATATACGACCAAACCAAAAAATGAAAAATGCCAGCAGATAATATGAAAATTATATAAATAACAATAAGAGAGTAGATCTTATGTAAGCAGGGAATACTTCACATTGATAAGTTCTTTAAAAAATTTATACCTCCAAAGGATTAAAATTTCTTTTTATAGTCCTAAAGAAATCTCTTGAAAAGTTTGGATGAAGAGATCTGAATGGAAGGTTCAAAATTGGGTACAAAACATCATTTTATTTTATTTTTTCACAACAAAAGAAATTGAAAGAACAAAAGAAATACCAAAAAATTTGAATGAGAGAAGAAGCAGAGAGTACCTCCTTTGTATTTCTCTTTCTCGAACCTGGAATACGTGGAGGATCGGAGGAAAGATCATAGTGAAGACATCAATAAAACAATAATAAGTACTGAAAAGGATTGAAGAAGAAGAAGAAGAGCATACTTAAAAGTGACGATATCTGAAAACAAATGTTTCAATTAGAAGAAGCATATCTTCACGATTGACAAAGAAGAAAAGCATAGGTTTTCTTATACATGAGCATTTATGATTCAAATGCACTAATGTATAACCCTTTTAATTAAATGCAAAATAAATTCAAATATGTATACCTTGCTTACGTCTATCTTTCTCAAATCAGAAATATGTGGAGAAGGAATTTAAAAACACTTTCATCATTGTTTGAACAGCCATACAAAACAAAGTTAACAAATCAATAAAACATAATAATATCGGTAAAGGATTATTGGAGAAGAAACACAACATACTGAATAACGACGATAAAAGAGCATGATTTGAACCATGTAAGGTTGTGTTATTTCTGACCTAAGGTGGTGTCTTTGGCTAATCCTCCGATGAAGATTTTCCTGCATTGAAAGAGGAAAATGAGAAGCGAAACGCAATGGGGGAAACGAAGAAAGAGAGAAGGTAGCGAAACTGGGATTGGCACTGTGGCCGGAGTGAGGTTTATTAGCACTTTTGGAAGCCATGGATGAAGATCGGGATCTGCAAGTTGTAGAAAGCTGTGAAAAAGGAACAAAGCAAAACAAAAGGGAGGTAGAGATAGCTAGAAAAATCGCACCTTGGCCACCACCGTATCAATGAAGCTCCTCTCCGCACCTCCTTGCTCGTTCTTCTCTCCTGCACTCTCTAGATTTTCGAATGTATTTCAGAATGTAGGGATATAGAATGAAAGGGGGAATGAATGAGCATTACTCCATTGAAATTCTAATTGCCGCCCAGAGAAATTATGACACATTACTCCATTGGCATAGGAATTGAAGTCATGCTTAATTACCTTGCGGACTGTGCAATTGGTATTAACTATTGGCTGTGTTAATGACATTCTCTCATTATCCGTGCTCATTGAATTGCTAGATTAAATAACAATGAATGGCACATTTCCTTAAGCTTTTGTTGAGGTAAACGAAAAATCAAATAAGTTAGTAGAAGGTGTTAGGAGGAGTTTGAGCGGGAAAAATTTGCTGGAGAAGTTATTCGCTTTATATATATTAAGATATGAGTACTATGTGGCATGTGCTATGACTTTACACTAGACAACATTCAACAAAGTCGGCTCCATTATTAAGTTATTTTTTTTGGTGATTCTTTTATTTTGTTTTTATGTATAGGACATTTTTCAGCCAAATTCTTTTTTTTTAATTTTTTATTTTATTTTAAGTTTTATGGTTTTTGTTATAGATTTATTTGAATACAGTACAAATTTGTTTGGATAAAATATGTTTTTAGTCCATGTACTTTTAGAAAAATTTGGTTTTAGTCCATGTGCTTTTGAATTGACCATTTTAGTCCTCAAACTTAGAAAAATAGACTTAAATTCAACGAGAAGTCCGTCTCTTCATTACCGACGACACATTATGTGTCTATTTTTTTTAATAATTTGTGGCAATTTTTAGCCATCAATGATGTTGAGTTTAAATATATGAGAAATGTGTATTTTGTGGCGGTTTATAATCGTTGAAAACTGTATTTTCGTTAACAGTATTAACACCATTAGAGGGGAGGGATTAAAAGGACTAAAATTAAGTTTTTCTAAAAGTACAGGGACTAAAAGCATATTTTACCTAATTTGCTCAACCATGCGCTAGTTTAAGTTATGGAGATGATTTGATCTTCACTCTTCAGTCTTGACTTTTCGTATTATCAGTTTTTCATTTTAGTTTTGGGTTAATTAAGTTTTTAGTCCCTAAACTTTTTTCAAAATTCGGTTTTTAGTCCCTAAACTTTAGTTTGACTGGTCAAGGTCCCTAAACTTTTTAAAAGATCAGTTTTTAGTCCCTAAACAAAATTTTAACCGGTCAAAATCCCTAAAATTTTTAAAAATTCGGTTTTTAGTCATTAAACTTTTTAAAAATTCAGTTTTTAGTCATTGAATTAATGAGATTTTAGGGACTAAAAACCGAATTTTGAAAAAGTTTATGGACTAAAAACCAAATTTTTAAAAAGTTTAGGAACCTTGACTGGTCAAACTAAAGTTTAGGGACTAAAAATAGAATTTGAAAAAAGTTTTGGGGACCTTAACCAGTCAAACTAAAGTTTAGGGACTAAAAATCGAATTTTGAAAAAGTTTATGGACTAAAAACTTAGTTAACCCTTCAGTTTTTTTATAAGCATTGTTACGAGACTGACTCTTCAACTCATTAATGTTTTTTTTTTACTATATTAGAAGATCAACAAAAAGAATTACAGAGGAGCATCCCTTAACAAGAGGGTAGAAATAAAGGGGGAGGGGACATCATCCCAGGTGCATAAATCTTGGGATTGTCTAACACCAATTTTGGCTAAAGAGTGAGCAACAACATTAGCATTTCTAGGAACATATTGTAAGGTGAGACACCAAGGGCAGCTCATATAATCGAGAATATCCATCAAGAAAGATGCATATTGGTGGTAAGGAGGGCAGCTCCTGGAGTTGAGAATGTCAACAAAGTGGGAACTATCAGATTCCAAAACCATATTCCTAACACCATGGTTCCAGGCAATCTATAAGGCGTGAAGAATAGCCAAAATCTCTGCTTTGGAAGAATCTCCTTGGCCATCAAATGAGGTAAAACCTAAGATCCAAGTGGAATTATGATCTCTAAGAACCCCTCCAGTGCCAATATCAAGGGATGGATATAAGCAGCTGCCATCTACGTTCATCTTCAAGTGCCCAGTCAAAGGAGACGTCCATTTAGGGATGCAAAGAGGGGCATCAACTGAATGACCTTCCTCTTGGAGGGAAATAACAATGTCATCATGGAGGTTGTAGATTTTTCTAATGACATCCTGAATGTCCCATTGATCATCATCAAAAATACGATTATTCCTCCATCTCCAAATCCACCACGCAACCCATAAGAAACCAGTCTTGGATAAAAGATGCACTTTCAACCAGTCCCTAGTATTGGAGGATAAGAAGCCTTGGTGAGAGAGAAAACCCAAGCGGGTCCACAGTTCTTTAGAATGGGGACAATCTCTAAGGCAATGTAAAATGTCCTCAATCTCATGAGAACAAGCATTGCATGAAAGGGAGGTAGCCAAGTTCCGCTGATGTCTAGTAGCATTGGTAGGCAAGGAATTATGAAGGATAAGCCAAAACAGAAGCCGAATCTTCTTAGGAATTCTGACTTTCTAAAGCCATTTGAAAGAGACCATATTTGCCTCACTAACCACATGATCCGAGGCAAGCCATTTATAAGCTGAGGATGCTGAATAAATGTCATTTGGGGAGGGTGACCACAACCACGTGTCTATCATAGTGGGAATAATATTGCACTCAAGGCCATGCAAAAGTTGCACGTAATTATCAGGTAAGGGCAAAAATAAATTGTCCATTTTCCACGTACCCTCTCGAACCAAGTCTTTCAGGCAGAGATGGGAGTCATGGATGGGGACAAACATAACCACATTCCCAAGAGGACTATGCGAGTTCCAATTTCCAAACCACAAGGAAGTCTCACCATTCCCAATTCTGAATTTAAAGCCATGACAAATCTCTTTATTTGCCTTAATGATCCCATGCCAAGTATAAGAAGCTCCTAGTGGACATTCCATGCTTAAAATAAAATTATTAGATAGATATTTATGGGTGAAAACATTAACCCAAAGAGTATCTTTTCCAATAACTAAATTCCAAACCAGTTTGCCCAATAGAGAAGTATTAATCAGACGAGACTTACGAATCCCAAGCCACCATCATTTTTGGGGGAAGAAATTCTATCCCAATTGACAAGGTTCCACCCCTTCTTGTCCCCCGAAGAAGACCACAAAAAGTTCCGAATAATCCTATCTATCTCCTCACACAAGGATTTAGGAAGACGATAAACCTGCATGGTATATATGGGAAGGGATGAAAGGACGACATTTATAAGACACAAACGCCCTGCTCTGTTCAAAAGCTTTCCTTTCCAAGAAGCCAAACGATGTTGACTCTTTTCTAAGACAAAGGAAAATGAATCTTTAGTTACTCGTCCCTTCAAGAGTTTAAGTATTGCTATGAAATGATGATCAAAGAAAAAATGGTATTTATCTTAAAAAAACAGAGACAAAATGGCCATAGTAGTATAATTTAGGAAATTAAGGGTGTGTTTTTTGATCCGAATTAAGGGTGTGTTTAGTTGTATTTTTTGTTTTTCAAATATTTTACAGAATAATTTTAAAAAACTAATTTTTAGAGTAAAAGTGTGAAAAAATTTATGTGAAAGCAGAAGAACATTCACAAACGTAAAACATCAAAATTGTCCAAACAATTAAGAGATAAATTAATTTTTAAATAGACTTGAATATACTTTTAATCCCTCAAATTAGGTCATTATTCTTTTTAGTCCTTCAAATTTGAAGTTGTTTTTTTAGTCCCTAGAACTTAAGAATTGTTTTTTTTAGTCTTATCCGCATACGTTATTAACATAGCCAAATAGATTGTGCAAATTTGTGGCGGCTTTTAACCGCCACAATTTGCAAAGATAAAAAAAACCATTTGAAATCGAAGATGGAATACGCATCATCACTAGAATAAGACGAAATATGAATCATCACTGGAACAGTGGAATCTTGATTCAATGCTTGCCTTGTCGTGTTCACTACTCCAACCTTGCCTTTTGTTTTGTTTTGGGTCCATTCTTTAATTTATTACACTTTTCTTAATCCAACTGCAAAAATTGCCTTTAAGCTATCACTTGCCTATCACATTCTCTCGTTGCGCATCCCCTATATTGTTTCTCCAAGATTTTATTTTCTATTTTTTAAATGCAAAATTAACACATCTGGGTGGCGCGCGAATGGCAAGAACAAGAACACCGGCTTGCGAGAGATTGTGCCCGCTTGTAATAGACTATGTTGGATCGATTATCATGGCATGTTCCGCGCCGTCGGAGGAGATGACACCGTTGCCGGACACGGGCTTGTGGTACTGAGGCCCGGGTTAGGTGGCGTGGGTTGGGATTTGTGGGGAGGGGGTACTTTGGGATTGAGATTGGCGCCGATGGAGTGGCGGAGACTGCGGCGGCGAGGTCCGAGGGTGGTGGGCTGGTGGCATTGATAGTATGGAGGATCATAGGTTTCTTTTGTCGGGGAGGAAAAGATGGATCTGATACTTGCAATTTTTTTTATTATTTTTTTACAATTTGTAACGGTTTTTAATCCTTAAAAATCATACTTTAAAATTAAAATTTAAAAACAAATTTCAGCGGTCAAAAACCGCCACAATTTGAGAACTCAATATGCCATTCACTAGTACCATATATGGAGAGGGACCAAAAGAAACATTTTACAAATTTGAAGGACTAAAAAAAAAACTTTTAATTTGGAGGACTAAAATAAGAAAACTTCTATATTTGAGGGACTAAAATTATATTTAAGTCTTTTAAATATTAGAAACTGAAATAGAGATATTGTCTTCAAAAATTAGTCTTATTAATTTTTTTCTTATTTTTAAAAGTTAAAACAGTGTTCAAAAATGAAAAAATAAACATTTCCGTAAGTCTTATCGAGGCAGAAACCGGGTTCATTTTCGAATGTTCTAATTTAGGAAGAAAAATTAGGCAAAGAAGAAAACAATAAGGCAAATGTGCTGACTGCATATATAAAACAAAAGTTAACATGCACTTTTAAATAAGTTTTCTATTATTAATTAAAATTTATTAAAAATTATATAAATTTGTGAACTCATTTCTCAGAGAATATATTACAAGCACTCCTCTATTTTTACAATAAACATCTGTATATATTTATATATACACACACAAAGAGAAAATGTATCATGTAAGAACTCTTTTTATTGTGAGAAATGATAACAATAACTTGGACCATAATTTCATACATAGATGCTCAAAATTAAAAGTTAGAGAGAAAAGTTGTGTTAGAAAAGTCATGTGCATTTTTCTTTTAATTTTGACTATTTGAATATAATTTAATGGTGTATATTTGTAATTTTCATTTATCTCAATAAAAAGACTCCTCAGTTGATACGTTTCATATATATAAGAATGTATCAAGTGAGAACTCTTCTTTTTGTAAGAAATGAGAACTATAAATCTAAATCATACAACCATACATGGATAATTAAAATTAAAAGTTAATTAGTGATTACATGATTAAAGTCATGTGCATTCTTTTAATGTTAACCATTAAAATATGATCTAATAATATATATTTGTATTTCACAATTCTCAAGATAAAAAGAGTTCATTTAATATGCTCCATACATAAGGACATATCAAGTGAGAATTCTTATTATAAGAATAAGAGTTGTAAATTCAGGTTATATAATCATAAATAAATTGTCAAGATTAAAAGTTAATTAATAGTATCATGATCACTTAAGAAAATTATGTTTATTTTTCTTTTAATATTAACCATTCAAATATGACCTAATTATGGATATTTGTAATTTTTATTTCTCACATTAAAAAAAAAAAAATCATTTGGTAGCTCCATATTTGGAGGTATATATTAAGTGAAAAGGGATCAAATAACTTACATCAAATATTACATAATTAATAACTTCGTATAAAATATTATTTTATCAATCCTATCATTAAATTATAACTGTATAATGATATAGAGGAGAGGACATCATAAGCATTAATTCGGCCCCTGATATATGGATCTGGGGAGCCTGTACTACAGGTACCTATTCGGCTAGGAGTGCTTATCAGTAGTTACAAGGAAATAATCACTCTCTTCAATCTTCTACTTGGAATTGGCTTTCGAAGCTTAAGCTGCTGTGGCATAATGCACTGCCTACTCGTACCTTGCTCAACATGCGTGGAATTATTTCTGATGACAATTGTCCAATTTGTCACTCAGATAAACAAACAGTGATCCATTGCTTATTTTTATGCAGAAATGCAGTTTAACACCAATAAAAGGTTTAATTGTTTGTCAAATTTTATGAAAACTAATTTCTCTTGATGGTTTGGGCTTTTGGGCGAATGGATTGATTTCCCAACCCATTGGGTGTGATGGGAGAAAAAGCACAAATTAAGCATGCATCTAACATTTAAAACTTCAAATCTCCTGGCCTTGACATGCAGCATGGTTTCCACTGCTTTTCTAACTACTACTACAAACTATGCAGTATTAATCTATAAGATTTTGACACGTCTTTTAATTCAGGACAAAAGAATTGAAAACTGTTATCAAGCCATGTAGCGCATTTATAGTTTAAAATCTCATCAACCGAAGCTCAACTTAGATTAAAAACTCAACTCTTTCAAATTATATCTAAGCCAGGCTTCTGCTCTTTGGATGATTTATAAGCCAACTTCGACGCAATGTAAATTAAATTGGATTGGGTTTTTTTTCAAATAATTCCATTGGTTTGGTCAATTGGAGCGACATACAGATAAACAATGCCGTCATGTGGGTATCACGAATGATTACCAAAATATGAGAGCCCATCTTAATCTTTAACTTGGGTTTGATATACGTCAATCTGGACCGAGAAAAAGTACATTGATCCAGATGCTACTGCTTCTCGAAACAACAATAACAAAGAAAAGGGCCTACAGCCCAAGGCTGAATAATTCCAAATTTCCAACAAACAATTATGGGGAGTTCGTAGCTAACCCTAGTTTATTGTTAAGTTTAAAAATAATTAATCTGCACTTTTTTTTTAGTAAACCCTGTTGGTCCTTTAAAGTTATAGGTGTTACTAAAATAGTGTTCTAAACATTTTAATTATCTACTAGGTCATTTAAGAACTTAAAATATTATTATATTGTTCATTTAAATTTTTTATCACCAAATTAATTTTAATGATCTAAAATGTCATATGCTATTCATTATTAAATAGAGGCATACACTAAATACACATTTTTTTTTTAAAAGTTTTCATATTATTAAGTATTGTGACTCTTTTACCTAATTAATCCCAAAATCAAAATGTGTTTTCTGTCTTGTTTCTATTCTTATTCAATATAAATATAACATATTGACACAATAAATTAGAAATTGGATGGTAACAATTAACAAATACTAATCCAAATATAACTAATGAGTGCGGGAAGTTGTTCTAACTTGACCAGTATTTTCAAGTTTAAGTCTTAAATATGTAACTACATTAATTAAAATATTTTAAATAAAAGTTTTGTTATTCATAATGATCTTATCCGACTTAATTAATAGGTTTGTTTTCGGTATAGGATTCAATGATCTAAAAAAAAATTCCAAATATAACCCTTGAACTTGTGAATTAAGCCCATTTTATTTTCCTAAATGCACCATGATGAGAGAATGTCTCATTATAATGGTCTAGAAAGGGACTTAATATACACGAAAAAATTGTTTCAAAATAGTCTTATCGTATAAAAAACAAATTAAAGGACCAAAACTTATGAGCGTGCGTGGTTACACAATACAATCAATTTAATTCATAGAAAACTAATATGAAGTTTGAAATGGATATGCATAACTTAATTAAAGTAATTATCTATAAATGATATTTTATGACAGAGAATGATGATAAATTGGCAAATTAGCAGACAACGGGAAGCAATATTCACTGGTTTTCAGAGATGCTGAGAATACACAGAAAGAGAGGAAGAGAGGGAGAAGCTAAAACATCATTTAATTTCCTGCTAAACAGTTAATTGATTTATTTTTCTTAATTATCCGTAATTTTCTTCCTTTTCTTTACTGCCCCCCTTCAACATGATAGAAGATGAATTAGAACCAACACATTTTTCTTCTATATAAATCATTTTTCATAAAATATATCCAATATCAAAGTCTGTGCAATGGAAATGACGTTAATTGAATTTAAGTGTCAAACATAACAAAACTTATATTGCTAACAATTTTTTACAAATGCTAATTTTTATGATCAATATCCCTTAATATAAAAATGTAATATTTTATAAAATTAATTAAGTTATATAGCTATTTATTGTGAACGGATAGACACATATATAGGCACCATAAGTGGAAAAGCATGATAGTGTGGAGAAGTATATGATTCCCCCTGTTGAGTTAGAAAGTATATCTCTTTTCCCGTTTGGCACAAAGAATGCATATATTTGAACGTGAATGTCTTTAATTATTTTGGTTGTTATATTATTATTTTACTCGTTAGTGGGGCGTCCTGGTCAGTAGTCTGCTGCAACATGTCATAAGTTTCAACTCCAGAAAGTTCAAAAGGCTTTTGGCTCTTTGTTCCAATTATGTGGTCTCCGAAACGTGAGGTCTCTTTCTCAATACCTGAGGATGTGTCTAATCGCTCGCTTATAGAATCCCTATCCTTATCTTTCGCATCAGACTCATCACTGTCCTTGTATATCAAGTTATATATTGATCTTATTTCGCACAAGAGGTCCAAAACTCTGGGTTATTGCATGCATGCTTGGTATAGAGACAGTGACTCGTACACAGAACAGTCCCTATCAGCTTTTAATATATGCTGCGGCCACAAAGCTTTTTGATAAATTTGAACATTCTTTGTATTGAACCCAGTTGTTGAAATTAGCCCCAATGCTCTAGCCATTGGATGCAATGATTTCATGTCGGTCTTCTTTAGAAACTATCGTACTATAAAATACATGCATGCACGAGGACGAAAGTGATCTTCAATATGAAGCCTTTTCTTCCATATACATCACAAAGTAATATGTAAATTAAATGATTGCTTTACAAAACAGGTTCGGATTAAAGATGTGTACTCTCCAATCAGGTGTCTGGTGTTTTGCTAATGACAAATTCTTATAAGAGAATTACACGCTTTAATTAATAAAAAAACATGACTGGTGATGAGTTACGTAATCATACATGCATGATATCAGATTAAATTGTACTGATCTTGTTTGTTAGAAAAATGCTTTCATTGTTTAATAAGTTTGTTTTTATGTCAGGTTTTTTATTTTGTGGGGTACAATCATGCTTCTCATGTGTAATGTTGTAGTTATACGACGAGTTCCTTACTTTGTTGTACATATGCATTATAAGCAATAATAAAAAATTGGGAAAAGAGTATTAAGCCCCCTTAAATTTTACTTCTTTTGCAAATAGACATCCTAAACTTTAATTTTGTCTCAATTAATCCTTAAACTTTGTCTCTTTTGCAAATAGATACCATGAACTTTAAATTTATTATGATTGATACTTTAATTTTAACTTTTTTGTAAATAGACACCTTAAACTTTAATTGCATTTTAACTTATCTTTAACATTTATCTTTTTTACAAATAGTTTTTTTCAAGTTATTTATCTTAAATGTTAATCATTTATTAATTTTTTTATTACAACTAATTTTTTAATATTTAAAATATAATAAAGAATATGAATTTAGAAGATATATAAAAAGGAGAAATAATAACATTAATCAAAAAAGTTTTTATTTGATTTTTAATTTTTAATTTTATTATGTTTTAATGTTTGGAAAAGTAATTAGAGAAAGGTCCGAGGCACACGTTTGCGGTTTGGTGAGGATTTAATAGCTATACAATGAGTATAGAAATTTAGGAGTGAAATTGTATTGTAATACATAAATGTTAGCTTCAGTTTACTGTATGTTTTTTATGCAGTAACTTGCTCTTGTAATTAGTCTTATTTTGGACACCTCTTGTGCTCATAACAAGCAATTTTATATTAATGAATTATTTAGCTTATAAAACAAATGTTTGGAAAAGTGATTTAAAAAAATAAAACTAATAAATAGTTAAGATTAAACAAATAATCAATTGAGATTTTTTATTAGTAATTTAACTCTAATTTAATATAAAAAATTATTTATGAAGTTATTAAATTTTAAGAATTAATTGAGATGAAATTGAAATTTAGGTGTCTATATGTAAAAGAGGTAAAGTTTAAGGATTGATTGAAATAAAATTAAAGTTTATGGTGTTTATTTGTAAAAGAAATAAAGTTTAAGGATCAATTTGGACAAAATTAAAGTTTAGGGTGTCTATTTGTAAAAGGAGTAAAGTTTAGGGGGGTTGAATGCTCTTTTCCCTAAAAAATTTAAGTATTATTCTCTTTGAGGTGTATATATACGGATGAGTACTCCTAATGTGTAATGTGTTATCTACTTCTTTGTTACTAATAAGTTTATTTGTTTATAAGAAAAATCTTAGTAGCTAGAGAATATATATCATTCTTAAAGATTTTAAAATTCCTCCAATTATAAGTAAAAACTTATAAAATAAAATTATATAGGAGATTTTAAATAAAATTATTTTTTAACCAAAAAAATACATTCATAAACTTCTCTTCTCGGTTCTAACAAAAATGTTATTCATTCATTGTTTTTCTTACATATGTATCCTTCCTTATTTAAAAAAGAAAGAAAAAGAGAAATTCTTCTTTTTTTTAATGATTGTTAATATATTCTAACTTAATTTTTGTTTAAAAAAAAACTATACTAGAGAGTCATAACTTTTTATTTGTTAACATATACGTATATAAAGATCAATAAATATATATATATATATATATATATATATATATATATATATATATATATATATATAAGGATTAAATTACATTGATATAAGTTACACCAACAATTACATTATAAATAAAATATGATTTTAATGTCAAATTTTGAAAAACATAAATAATAATAATAATAATAATAATAATAATAATAATAATAATAATAATAAATGATTGATGATTTTATATATTAAAGTATATATTACATTAATTTTGATGTATATTAATAAAATATTAAATAATTTTAAATTAATATAAAATTTTATAAAATGATTAAAATTTGTTTAAAATCACAATTTTGATAGATAACATTGATTATTTAACTAATGATTCTCTCTTCTAATTTAAAAGTGAGACCCATCAAAATTAGTTATTTTTAACAAACTTTATCCAATTACAGAGAAAGTATTAGCAAGAGAATGTTAGAGAAAATATGTTAGCATTCTTATAAAATAAATATTCATAACCCGTGAGAGTTAGCAGACACCTTGTTAGACATTAAATTCAATTGTTGGTAAGATGGTTGTGTACTAACATATAATTAATAAAATATGTGAGTATTATAAATTTGGATTAACTAAGTTTTTAGTCCCTAAATTTCTTTAAAATTCGATTTTTAGTCCCTAAACTTTAGTTTGACAGGTCAAGGTTCCTAAACTTTTTAAAAATTCAGTTTTTAGTCTCTAAATTTTTTAAAAATTTAATTTTTAGTCCTTGAAATCTCATTAATTCAGGAACTCAATTTTTGAAAAGTTTAAGGACTAAAAACCGAATTTTTAAGAAGTTTAAGGACTTTGACCTATCAAAATTTTGTTCAAGGACTAAAAACAAAATTTTTAAAAAGTTTAGGGACCTTGACCAGTCAAACTAAAGTTTAGAGACTAAAAACCAAATTTTGAAAAAGTTCAGGGACTAAAAACTTAATTAACCCTATAAATTTTTATTATATATCTAAATAATAAATAAATATGTTAGCTTGGAAGGTTAATTAATAGATACTTTTAAATATTAAGATTATAGCCTTCTTGATTTAATGGGATTTTCTAGAAGCCTAAGGGTTCTTTATTAAATAAAGCTAAGTCAAAATAGGTTAAACAACAATTAGGCAATAAGCTGTCGTTAACGTGTTGCATAATCTATTTCCAAACTTATCATGATAAGCAGTATTAGAAAGGTTAAATTAAAACAAAAATCAGCAAAAAATTATTGACAAGAGGTACTCTAGCTCGAATATAAGATTTTGATAAGGACATTTTGAAGGAAAAGATAGAGACAAATTATAAGATAAATACAATTAGAAAAGGAATATTGAGCACTACTATCTTGATCTTAAATCATACATACAATCTGACCTATAACAAGTCCATAACATCATTGAAGTTAAAAGAAACACCATGCAATACAATTTTGTTACACATAATTCTAAGTAGATCATACCACAACGTGTTAAAAAAAATGTCAAATAGAACATAATTTTTCCTTGTTAATTAAAAAATAATTAAATTGGATATAATGATCAATGATGTTATCAGGCACAATCCCAATATACGTAATTTATGCATAAATTACATATCAAATTCGATTTATCAATGGGTAAGATATATAGGAATTTGTATATAAATATCTTTCTTAAAGGAGAAACACAACACACAAGCTGGTTTCAATTTGTTACATCGGTTGTACGAAAAACATATCTAGAATGTATTTTCTAAATTGATTCTTTGTACAACTTATGTATAAAAGTTTTATTAAGAATTTCAAAAGTTACAAAATTCACGTTCTTCATCAGTTGTCTTGAACCGATCTACAAAGTACTTTAAAATGTCAATTTTAATATTACAATATATCATTGTCTTACTGTATCGATTTCCAAATAACTGATATAAAATGAAAAAAAAAAAAGTGTTTTTTTGTTTTAGTATTTAAAAAAAATGTTTAAGTTCAAATTTTGTTAAAGTTATATCCAATATAGTTTACAATTTATATAACTTTTGGTTGACGAAAACAAGGGACTACACGGATGTAGTTACAGAATAACGATGATGATGATGTAATATTATTCATTAACCTTCACTCAATTAATAACAGATTTTTCACAAAGTAAGAAATTGACATTCTCAAATAATTCAAATTAGGATTCTTCGGTACAAGTGTTAGATTTGTTTAGAAGTGATGGGAATCACTTTTATCTTGGTTTTTAAGTGCAAATTAAAGTCTGTTTCGATGCTTAAAAATATAAAACTTCTACGTCCTGTATATATTCCAAAAGAATAACCTTATTGGGTTTATGATTATATTCCCTATAATGGCCACTGTTTGATGGCAGCAAATCAATTTGAGTATGTTATTGATGTCTAGTGGAGCTCTTCAAAACATTATAAATGCGTGATTCGATTCTCATGATATGGCAAACAATTTTCAGAATTTTAAGACTCCAGACATAATCGTGGTACGAATTTGAATGCCTATCAGACTTTCAAAAATGTGAATATATTCCTGTTAATGGGAAGCGCGATTTTAACTTATGAAATAGAAACATAGATTCCAAAAGGGATGAATATGACTAAATGCATAAGCTTTCGTTTGGAATAATAACACAGACAGAATTTATAATTTATATTAGTGATACACAGATCATTCAACCAAAACCTTTAAATTGGTATATCATTATCAAAATAATATAGATAGAGCTTACAGCTTAACAGAAATAATCGAAGATCATATATATGCACAGATCGTTTCTCCAAGATGATTAATGTATGTCTTTAATTAGTTTTCTTGAATCCTCTTTAATTTTAGGATGATAGCAGAAATCCTTCTTAAGTGATAATATACTCAATTAATTCCTTTTTTTAATCATATATAAATTAACCTCTCTTAATTAATATATCAAGAGATATATATTTGTTACAAATCAGGAAAGTGTTTGCGTTAACATGATAGATACGCAATGTTATGATGTTATATATCAGGAAGTCTTAGTAAGGTTAAAAAAGAGAAAGAATATTAAGCATAATTGAACCTTAGTTTAAGGAGTATCAACTTAACTTTCTATACATATAATTGAAAGGAAAAAAATAATCCTACTGAATATATTCATTGAATCACCACAGGAGAGGACAATATAGAAATGTACTTCTTTTATAAAACAATATACAAAAGATTGCATTTTAACACATTCTAGTTAAAGGTCCACATATATGGAAATGAGAGGGCTCCACTGAACAGCAAATCATATGCAGATAATTGGTATTCACCAGAATGCTCCTCTATTGGTTATTTTTTCGGTCACCAAACAAATACTATATATTTATGTGGAAATAAAATAAAATGAAAATAAAATAATTCTGGTTATGGAATCCTAACAATTTACAACAAGGGAAAGAAAATTGAATACTCAATACCACTCTCGGGAAGAGTCCCACAATATGAAAATTCCTTTGCACGCCGGAGGATATATTTGTGTTGATGCTCTTTATTATTGTCTTGGGTGTCCATGATTACAGCACTAACCGATTGTTGTAGGTCTCAAATTGGTATCCACAAAGCAGATAAACAGGAACAAATTCATAGAATTTTGAACAAGAAACAAAGTACGACATAAACCATTGGGTATATACGTGGCCATTTATTTTATATATCCTGCTTCCACATGTGGTGTGTGATCATCTCCTGCGACTGCATAGAAACTGCGTAATCTTAATTGAAGGCGTTAAATCTACGCCGAATCGATATAGTAGTATTATTAGCAATTGATTTTGACATGAAATGACACCATACATCATGCAGATGATTTAGTTCTCATTGGAATTAGTTGGAAAGAGGATTATGATGATTGCGTAAATCAAGGTTTAAATTACTGTTATAACTATAAAGACTTCAAAAACTTCAATATTATAAGAAAATGCAGATGAATATGAGGGCATATTAAATTTCTTCACAAATATTGATAGAAAAAAAAAACTAATTTTAGCTTATAGAGTTTTTTAAAATTCTTTTTACTTTCTTCTTCTATAAGTACTTATAAATAAAATTATCTAAATATATCCATAACAGATGTTGGAGACATATGTAGTGAGAAAGTATTTTTTTTATAAAAGTGAGCAAAGAAAATTTTCTCCTAATATTATTATATAATTATATAAGAATGATTAAATTTAATATCATATCACTACGTAAGAAAATCACGTCTTTTTAAAAAAATTAATTTGACTTGATTGTTTTAATTTTAACTATTGATGATAAAATGTTATAGTCATCATTTTTTCCTTTTACTTTCAGTCTCTCACATAGAGGAGACTCTTTCACCAGATACATTGCCATTAGATGCAATCACAATTTACATATACAAATATGCAATGTAATTGTTGAGACATAAAAAAACGTTGATATATAGGGACTTCAAATATTACAGTTACTAGCTGTAATTTAAAATCACTATAAATTACATTTTAATAGATTAAACATTATTTGATGTTTAATAAGAATTTTAATCAATTTTAAAATTCAATTTGATATGTATGTTTAACATATATTGCCTAAATTACTACGTTACAAGGATCTGTCATACGAGTACCTATATTAAAACAATTATAACTACATATAAATGGTATGAAAATATTTAAAAGATTACGATATCTATACAAGGATAATAGTAATAACATAAAAATATAAACGAGAAAGCAAATTAAACTATATTAAATTAGAAATATAAATCCATTTTTTATACCGTTTGAACTCTAAATTTTAATTGAATTTTATAAAATATATTGAATAATAAGGACAAAGTGTATATATATGTAGTTTACAAGCTTGTTACATTGCTGGGTCATTTTCCAAGACTTGTTTGTATTCACTAGCAGTTCACATTTGGAAAGACATTCACCTGTTCAACAAACGAAGACTAAAGAATGGAATAAAATCCAGTTAAATCTTTAAAATTTCTCGAGTACCATGATAGTCCATTCATCCTAAAGCTTGGATGGGAATTGCAGGCTACTATAGCGATGTGAGTTCTAATCAAAATTGATATGAAATGACCCACCTATATATTCTTTCAAACTACTCAGTCCAAGTTATAATAATTAATAAATTATCCTTTCCACTTTCCACTAATCAAACAATATCGCTTTATTGAAATGACATCAGAAAAGAAGAAAGAAAGATTTATGGGAACTCAGGCGTGCTTTGCTTCGTGTTATTTTCCAACATTCCTTTTTAGTACTCTAAATTCTCTGCTAACTATTTAACCTCTCCCATGGCTCGCTTGTGAAAGTTAATTAAATTATCACTCCACAGTGTTATGAGACACAATCTGCCACTGCCATTATAGAAAGCAACATTGCATGTGAATCAAGACCGAAAGTTGATGAATCCAATTCCCGTCACTTGAAGCCCATGCCCTTTGTATTAGCTAGTAGACAATATAATATGAGAAATTTTATTCCTATTCATGTATTTTATAACTTTTTTCTATAATTAGGAGAGTGAAAAGAAAGGAAAATTGAAAAATGTGGGAGAAAATATATAATATAATGGAAAGAGATAGAGGAAAAAATGAATTATTAGAAAATGTTGTAAAAATAAAAGGGTAAAATATGTTTTTGTCCCTGTATTTTCAGAAAAAATTGGTTTTAGTCCATGTACTTTCGAATCAATCATTTTAGTCTTTGTACTTTCAAAAAAACTTGATTTTAGTCTCTCTCCTCTAATGGTGTTAATACTGTTAACGAAAATACAATTTTTGGTGGTTATAAACTATCACAAAATACACATTCCTCATGTATTTAAACTCAACATCATTGGCGACTAAAAATCGTCACAAATTATTAAAAAAATAGACACATAATGTGTCGTCGGTAATGGAAGAGACGGGTTTCTCGTTGAGTTTGAGTCTTTTTTTTTAATAATCTGTGGTAATTTTTAGCCGCCAATGATGTTGAGTTTAAATACATGAGGAATGTGTATTTTGTGACAGTTTATAGCCACTGGAAACTGTATTTCCATTAACAGTATTAACATCATTATAGGAGAGAGACTAAAACCAAGTTTTTCTGAAAGTACAGGGACTAAAATGGTTGATTCGAAAGTACAAGGACTAAAACCAAGTTTTTCTGAAAGTAGAGGGACTAAAAACATGTTTTCCCCAAAATAAAATAACTCACAAAAATTGAAAACATATCTCATTATTGTTTAGGGTTAATTATGTATCCACCGACTTTGTCGATAAGTAATCTCCGTCAGGGAACCTGATTGGCCACCTTTAGTGGGGTTCTCCCCTCCCAACCACGTTTTTTCCATCTACAAGACTCGAACCCGAGACCTTGTTTAAGGGGACCGAGCCCAACACCACTCGGACCAACGACTTGTTGGTATTGTTTATTATATATATTTATATTTCCTGTAGTAGAAAGACAGATCATTTTTTTGGTCGAAAAGAAAAGATAGCACATTGTTCAGTAATTAGTAAAGCATGTAGAAAAGCAACATTAATTACTTACATGCCATTGTCAGTGACTACTATGTAGTAGCAGGTAAACTCAAGAGGTTCTTTGTTTGCTTGTATGCTCAAGTTGTCATGGAGGACGTATAAAAGTCCACTCGCTCTAACAATGCATGAAACACACGTATAAAAACAGTCACCTCTCAGCCAATTGTTTCCGTGAAACATTCCCAATGTTTGGTTAAATGGATTATCTTTGTCTTCAAGAAAAAAAAAAATACACGATATATTTCCTTTTATTTAGTTAGAGAGAGAAGTTTATTTTTAGATATGAAAATTAAAATTAGATTTATTCTTTTCTTTTCTTTTAAAAATATGTTCTTATTTTCTTTCCTTTAAAACAAGCAAACGGTAAAAGCTTTGAAAAACAAAAAGGATTAAAAAATTATAGAATTAAAAAGGAAAGAAGACAAATGAAATAGTTGCGGGGATATTTTATTTTTGTTAAACTTTTTAGGTTGGGTTAGTATAATGGTCATAAAAGTTATACCATAAATTATACAAAATATTATTTTTATTATTGTGTACGATAATTAACCTCGTGATTAAGAAATGATCCCGTTACAAATTCATATTCAATGATATATACCGTAACTAGCTTGGTGGTTAGAATGAATCTGGTTCGTATGTAAAGTGAATAACTCTTATTAGAGAATAAAGTAAGTAATCATAGTTATTGAAAAGAAAATCAATATTGATGTTATATCATATACATAACAAATCATGTATATATGCATTGTTATATCAACCATACCTTAATTTTCTCATCTATGTCTGAAATTACATACTTTATCTTTATTCACTTTAGAAGAGTTATATCACACATACACACAATTTTTTTTTCTTTAAAAAATAACAAAGTTGACATCAATGCTATTATCAACTTCTAAATTAAAACAGTAAAAAAATATAACTCGACAATAACATTCTCAATTCCCATAAATTAATAAGTTGATAATGAAAAAATCGACCCCCTCTAAATTTGACAATCCAGTTATCAACTTACACAAATTCGGAAAATATGTTTTAAAGTTATAACATTTACTTTTAAATTTAGAATGCATCTACCCCAGCTGGGTTAAAAAGGCAGACAAGTAATTTAGATGATCATCATTTTAAGTAGAAAACATTTTCCGAAATCTCTGAATGCATGTCTTGTACTTGATCACGAGTTGAGACACGTTCATTGATCCCTTTATTAATTATAGTGCCAGTCCTGGCCGGTCATACTTTTTACTTCACACGTTCGGTAACCCCCTTCATTGGCATGCCTTTTGCTTTTTGGTCTTTAATTTCCCAAGTATGATAATGCTGTTGCCTTGCCTCTACCATAATTGAGAATAAAACATTACAAAAGAGTATTAAAAAGAGGTTAATAGAACATGATGCATCAATTACACATATATATAGTTACATATATTGTCTTAGATTCGTTTTGCTAAATTAACTTTTCAAATAGTGTATAGCGTGGATGGCAGTCATTCCCTCCCCCCCCCCTCCCTTTTTCTTTTTCCGTGTCACGGGTAGAAATATAATGATAGTTTTGTTAATGAGAATAAATAATAAATCTGAATCATTTTTCTAACACTAAAAGTGGTTTTAACTAGTTTTTTTCAGTAAATTTATACCTTGGTTAAATAGCTTATAAGCATGTTTATCTAAATCTAAAATAAAGACATTTGATCGTAAACAATTTTTTTCACTAAATTATACAGTAACATTTTTTTTTTGCTAACTTATTTCAGTAACTTATAACTATTTAATTATAGCAATTTTTAGAAGCTTTTTTTCTTATAAGTAAAACTTTATTAAAAAAAAAATTAAATGATACATGATGTAGCATTTAAATTTATAACTTATAACTTATTATATTATTTTTTTTGGTTTTTATCCAAGGTACTTTTATTAAATTCTTTATTTATGATCTTTTTTTTAATAATACAATATTTATATTATTTTTTTTAATTTTCAAAAAATATTTGGTCTTTAAACAAAGGATAATAAAAGTTTAAAATTAACTAATACCTTACACTATAATTGTCTGAAAAACATATTTTTTCCATAAAATAAAATACCTAAAATCATATAAATATATTCTTTAGATAGGTTCAAGTTTTAAAAATAGATCCAATGCATTTTTTAGGACAGGTTCAGACTATGTTTCGAGTCATTTCAATTTGATTTAGTGTTAATATTCTCTTAAAAATTACAAGTTTTTTGAACAATAGTGTATTAATAATAAAAAATAAAATATTTAATAGATAATATTTTGTATAAAATGAAATTATATATTTTAAAATATATATTACAAAATATACCTTAATTTAAGTTTTATATTTTTTTTATTCTATGATCTAATTATACATAATGTTAAGAATGGTATATTGCGTTAAAACTTAAAACATTAAGTTGACTCAATCTTAATCCATATATTTCGGGTTTTAATTAATTAGGTTGAGTTTGAGTTTAAATTAATAAATGGTCCGATCAAGATTTTGAATCAAGTAGGAACAAGGATCAAGATTTTGAATCAAGTAGGAACAAGGATAATATATATATATATATATATATATATATATATATATATATATATATATATATATATGTGTGTGTGTGTGTGTGTGTGTGTGTGTGTGTGTGTATTAAACTCTATTTAAGAAGACTTGCATGAAAAGAGATTTATTGGTTACATTCCTTCATTTGTTTTGGCTTAATTACCAAATTGGTCATCAAATTATTTAAAATACTTTAATTTGGTCCTCAAATTTTAAAACGCATCTATTTGGTCCCCAAATTTTTAAAAATACATCAATTTGGTCATTTCCGTCCAATCGCAGTTGACGCCGTTAATAATGCAATTCTAAAACGTGTCAATTTGAATCCCAAATTATTAACGGCATCAACTCTAATTGAACGAAAATGACCAAATTGATACATTTTTAAAAATTTGCGGACCAAATTGATGCGTTTTAAAATTTGGGGACCAAATTGAAGTATTTTAAATAATTTAGGGACCAATTTAGTAATTAAGTTTTTTTTTTATCAGTACATTCCCTCGTTCTGTAGTAACCTTAAATTTTCAGGTTGTATAATAGGTATAATTGACATACTTTTTAAAGATGTCTTGGAGGCATCACATACGATGTGATAAAATCAAATCGCGATCTGAGCATCAATACAAATATCGTATATACCTATATGGCTATATTAGTGTATAGCTATATATTCAAATGAAGACTTTTTCACCTAAATATGCCAAAAAAAAAAAATTACCCAACTAACCTACTCCATAAATTATTTACGTAACTAAACCCAAATTACTGTACACATTGAAAAATCGTTTTCCTAGTAACCCAAAAAACAACAAATGTCCCCCCCCCCCCCCCCCGCGTGTTTCTGCCTACACCCCCCCGGTTGTGGTCACACCCCCCCAAAAAAAATTTAATACAATTATTTTTATTTTGTTGACAATTTTTTTATTAAGATATGCTAATTAATCTGTTTTAAAGATAGTAAATTAAATATATTTATTTATTGTTAATATTTTTTAAAAGAAGTAATATTTAAAAAAAAATATTAAACTAAATAACAAATAATACAGTAAAAATTAATAAACAACACAACATTATGCCATTATGCTAATATTAACTTTAATTAAAATAAGTTACAAGCAATACAATGAAAATTACAGACAATATTTTTTGTTGTTGAAGTTAACGCTGTTAGCTTCAGCTTATGTTTCTGCTATGATTAGGACATCTGTTTTTTGAATGACCTGGAGTTCGACACATGGAACATCTTTTTGGCTGACCAGGTTCCCTCATATCCATTTCAGTGCGTATACGAGATGATCTTGGATGCCCTTTTTTGTTTCTTAGTTTTTCCGGGTCATAATGACACAAACTGGCGGGAGGAGCACGCACAGTGGATTGCAATTTGGAGGGAACGACGAAAATACGTGCTAGTTGGCCAACCAATTCAAGGACGTCTAGAGCAAACCCGTGAATACATGGAATGGTATTGTGCAAATTCAAAGATTTACCTCTCACTCCATCAACATATGCAAGAAACACGGGTTTCAAGTAACTCCTGTGTTGGCGAGACATCTCGTGCAACTCCACAAATGCCAACACAACAATGCTTAGGCCAGGCCAGTGTACCTCCCCCACAAAGCCCACCACTTCATGAAAACTTCCTGGATGAAGACCTGGAACCACCTCCCAATTCATTTGAATTCACTCCATTACAACAACAACAAAGTCAACCTCAACATCTTGGGTACAGTCCTCACACTTTTGGAGTTAGTGGATATGACTTCATGACCAACCTCATAGGTACTAACCTTAGAACGCCGGAATCAACTTATGCTTACATGCAAAGTATTTCCATTCCTTCATTTGCATCCTTTCACCAAGCTGTTGCTGGAAGATCTTCAACACCCATTGTTGACAATTTTATGAATTACCAACCAGTAGCTGGAACAAATTTAAATGAAAATCCAAACGAGGTAATGCAGGACGATCAACCTGTTGTTCATGAGGTGCAAGTTGAACCACAACAACATCCACGAATACGTCGAAATCCAAGACGAAACAGGCAACCTCCAAGGTGTGGAACTGGTGGGCACAAGGGCCACTAAATATTCCCAGTTTGTGTTTGTTTTTTGAACTATATGTGTAATTTTCTTTTTCTTATTGAACAATAAAATCTTTGATTGCTAAATCTAAAAGTTTACTAAGTGCAAAAAGTTATTTTTATAATTTCTAGACACGATTTTCAACCCTTTCTAAACCAATTTAAGTCGTAAAAGTTGTACCATTGCATTCATCAACATGAAAACAATGCGAATGAACTATTGTTTATACAAAATAACCTTATATTCATAACCACAATAATACAAAAAGTAACTCTTAAGAAACTGTTGAAGTACAAAAAGTGATTTTTTAAACTTTTTCGACACGATTTTCAACCCTTTCTAAATCAATTCAAGTTGTCAAAGTTGTATTGTTGCATTCATCAACATGAAAACAATGGAAATGAACTATTGTTTTTACAAAATAACCACATATTCATAAGTAAAAAAATGCAAAAACTTATTCTCAGGAAATTGTTAAAGTGCCAAAAGTTATTTTTTTTTAGTTTTTGGACATTATTTTCAAGATTTTTTTAATCTATTTAAGTTGTCAATTTTTATACTATTAGATTGATCAACATAAATACAATGATAATACACTGTTGTTCAAAAGAAAAAATTCCATATGCATAATAAAAAGATAACAAAAACTTATCATGATAAAAAGTTTTAAACACCTTAAAAATTATATTTTACTCTAACTTAATAATTATATTTTTTTAAACAACAAATTAATTATTATTCAATAATTAAAATATAAATTTTTTTTTAAAATTACCATTCAATAATTAAAAAATTAAAAAATACAAATTAAAAAAAAATGTAGAAAACGCGGCGCCGGGGGGGGGGGGGGGGGGGGTTTACGTTTTTTGTTTGGGGGAGGGGGGGGGGGGGGGGGGTTACGTGTTTTTGAGGAGAGGGGGCCTGTTGAGAAATCGGTGTACAGTGAACCGATTTCTCACAGCATAAAATGTGGAAGGGAGCGTATCACGCGGTGAGAAATTGGTTACGGGATAACCGATTTTTCAATGTGCACAGTAATTTGGATTAGTTGTGTAAATAATTTATGGGATAGGTTAGTTGGGTAAATTTTTTTTTTTTTTTTGTATATTTACGTTAAAAAGTCTTCAAATGAAAGCATATATATCCAAGTTATCTCCAGGGTTAATATTATATACCAACAAATAAAACTTATGTAGTACTTTTTCTTATCAACCATATAAAAATAAATAATTTTTTTTAGACTTGATCAAAGTTAAATCTTGGAAGTAATTTAAGACCGAGATGGATAGTGCTCATTGCTCCTTTTCATATTGGTGTATTGACTCTAACTTGCTTATCTTTATTCATATGATTTAGTCATATAAGACTCTTGACTATGGATTAAAATACCCTTGTACTCAGTTTCTTAATAATATTTTCTTATAAAATAAATGCATTACTTTTAATACAAGAGGTACTTTGAAATTACAAGATAACTTATATATAGAACTAGTTCCATATAAAGTATAAACTATATATAACATGCATGAGCTAAGGTGCTCGGTTTCTTTTTCTTTTTATCTCACACATAAGAGATAAAACGCGCTTTTAATTGAAAAAATTACATAAATCCATTAAACGAAGCAAGTAGACATAAACACAAGATCAAGTCAACTGATGTGCCAGAAAACGTGTAGATATTACGTTTTTTTTTTCTTTTTTTTTCTATTGGCACGTGTAGATATTACGTGTCAGTACTGTTGTCGTTAGAAGGACTGGGATAATATAACGTACAAAGATTCATGTTTCCTATAATAACCGAAGGAAAAAAAAAAACAAATAATTAATGTGAGTAGGCTTTACAATATTGCATTTCCAAATTAAAAATATAATTAAGGGCCGCCAAATTCATACACGCTCCAGCGATGGCTTATGTTGTGTCATTTTTTGCCACTCTTGCTGGCTGCTGCCTAATCTTTATATTAGCGTATCCATCATAGTGAGGTCATTGGTCAATTTCTTCTTTGCATTTTAATTTGTTATGATATTTTATTTTGGTTCTTGTTGTATGATCACTCTCAAATTCTATCGCCATAAGTTTCTTCTGGTTACCAAATAAGAATAATAAAACGAAAAAGCTAGCTTTAAGTGTGCTCATCCTGTATACAAGCATCGATCCCATGCAATGAACAATATTAAAGATGATGACATTTCCTTTTTCTATTTCATCTATAAGTGTCTTCTGGTTAACTAATTACCAAATAAGAATAATAAAACGAAAAAGCCAGCATAAGTATGCTCTTATTCATGCATCGATCTCATGCAATGAACGATATTAAGGATGATGACATTTCATTTTTCTAGCTATTTTTCATCGGATGATTACCAAACCACTCGTTACCAAATTCTTGTTTTTTGATGTAGTATCATCATATATAATATATTAACAAAGTCGATTAAACACAGTTTTGGTAAATTAAATAGATAAATCCTTTAAGTATATATGTTGTTTAGAATTTAATTCCTAATTGTGCGCCTATAGAATAAACTTTGTTAAGAAAAGCAAAATATATTTTAGTAATTTCTATACTTTAAAAGAAATTAGTTTCTGACTATTGGCTAAAAAATATCCTTAATACATGTCAATAAATAATAACTATAAATAATATTTTACATACCGTATAAGTTAATATCATCTATTCATCTATTCAGATAGAATATTTTATTAAACACTGTTAGTTAATATCAGCTATTCACACCTTATAAGTTATCACTCATTATTATTCGAGGAGTTTGAGTAAGATTTTTGGCTAGCATTGTTAAATTGACTAAAAAACTAACAAAATCTTATCTGCACGTATAATTTGATTTTGATATCTCTATTTGTGTGTTAAAAACTAGAGGCATTCATGGATGATAATCTTTTGAGGTAGAGATTGATATGCTAATGTCAGTAATGCGTGTAGATACTACTTCTTGGCAAAAGAAAAATACCAATACACTCCAATTAGTGGGAAGTTAAGTTATTTGATTAGTATGTGTAATATCAAATATTTTGCGTATGAAAAACGCACCTAGCTATACATGTCTACGTGATTAGATTTGTTTAAATAACATAATTATTACGCGATTCTTCGTCATAATTTTGTCGAGTTAAAGAATAATCAATTGAGACGAGAGGATAATTGATTTTGGTATCATGATGTCGATCTAAAGCTTAGATTCATGTCTGTCCTTTATAGGATGCATACAAATGAGAGGCTAGCTAGATCTTTTCGTCGTAGTTACATTAACGTGTCCATATGCTTCCTGATAAGAAAAAAGACAATAGGGTTGCAATAGGAGAAATGAAAAAAAAAAAAAAAAATTAGAATGAAAATGACATTGATGAGTTGCGCGCGTGTAAGAGGAAAGGTGGTGTAGCCACTTGTGGTTGTGGGGTTGGGTCCAAATTAATTCAGATGAAGAAACCAAGAGAGAGCAAACACGTACGCACCCAAGGGTACCATTCCCTACCAAAACCGAAGATGACACAAACTCTTAACGAAGAACATGGTCACATTAATTTCATGTGACAAAAGATGGTAGGGGTCCATCAATATGTGCACACATACATTCTCCACGAGTTTCTGCTCTGGCTTTTAAAACTTAATTGTATATTAAACTTCCCTTCCAATTATTTTTCTGCTCTCTTTCCTTTTCCCGATATTAATGTTTCCCACCCAACTTGGTTTGCTTCTATATTCTTCAAGTGGCACAACTCATATGGTGGAAGTATTCTCCTCTCTCTCTGAACAAGTCATTCTCCTCTCTTTAGTTCTAAAAACATTAGCAATTTCTTCAAAATTCAGATTAATTAATTCTTACCATTATAGTATGCACTAAAACTCATTATTTTTTAGAATGAATTTTCTCATGGAAATTTTGTGTCTATCACATTAAATGAGCAAGATCTTATTAAAATGTATGAAAAGATAGATAAATATAAATTTTTTACATGAAAGAGTTATAAGGACATTTAACGTGGAGAAATTATTAGGTGAACTTTGATCATATAGTCCTCATTAATTTTTATGTTATACGTAATTGAGTGTTATTAATTTTTTATTATAAATTGAAAATCTAAATATGTATCATATAAAAATTGAATAAGACTATAAATAAATAGAAATCTTGAACTGTCTAATAATTTCTTTACAACTTGAGAGATCATATCCTATTATTTTCAACTCAAAGTAGCATTAATGCTTCATTAACGAGAGAAAATAAATTTTATTTCTGTGGAAGTGAAAATGTGAACAACCTACACACTTAAAAAAAGTTAGTCATTTTAACTCAATATATATATTGGCTGCACACAGCATACCCATGTGTTAAATTGTTAAAACTTTGTTCACTTAATTATAAAAAAGAAAGGAACAGTTCATGTCAGTGTATGGAGCTAAAGTCCGTGATCAGCTTGTAAGATAGAGAAACATTAATTTAAGTGTAATTATATCAGTTCATATCATATTCAAATTTTAAAGAATTTTTTTTTATACAACATTTTTTATTGTCATTCAATTACAAATTTTTTAAGTATAATGTTTAAAATAAATCTTATAAAATTCAACAATATTATCATATATAATCATTTGTAATTAAATGATAGTGTAACTTTTACAGTGTCATTGTATTTAAATTAAATTCTTTTATATACTATTGTGAATTTGAGAGTATAAATTCATTTTAATTTTTTAAACATAAAAACCTCGTTAATTCATTTTTTACTGATTAATTTTATTGATTCAATATTCCTTGTATTTTAAATTTTTAATGTTTGAACCAAATTCAATGGAGAGATACAAAAAAATAGACTATATTCATAAAAAAATAATGAGAGTTTTAGAGCATATACTTTGTTTATTGTTCAACTATATTCTTAAAACTTTTTTTTATAAGAGTTATTCCTTACACTTCCTTTTAATTTGGTTTAGCTTATAAAAAAATACGTAGAAAATTAAAAGAAAATAAAATATTGTAGATAATAAGGCAACATGCGTCCAAACAACTTTTTCTCATTTCTTAATTAAATAAATTTCTTCCTTTCTTACCCGGTCCTTAAGTTGAGGCCTATAAATACATTAGATTGCACCTATGTTGAGGACAACACTCCTCACAGCATATACTCACAATCACAACATTAAAGTGAGAAGAGAAAAGAAAGAAGCAAAATGGCAAACTTTCCACTTGTTGACATGGGGAAGCTTAACACCGAAGAGAGAGGAGCAGCCATGGAGATCATAAAAGATGCCTGTGAGAACTGGGGTTTCTTTGAGGTACTAATTATGTCCCCCACCACTCAGAAAATTTTCTCTTGCATGTGTTTTTGTGAAAAAGGCTTTGTTTAATTTTGTGGGGTTCTAATTTTGTGTTTGTTTTTTCTAGTTGGTGAACCATGGGATATCCATTGAGCTGATGGACACCGTGGAGAGGCTCACAAAAGAGCACTACAAGAAGACTATGGAGCAAAGGTTCAAAGACATGGTGGCCAGCAAAGGTCTTGAGTCAGTTCAGTCAGAAATCAATGACTTGGACTGGGAAAGCACCTTTTTCCTGCGCCATCTTCCAGTCTCCAACGATTCACAGAACACAGATCTTGATGAAGATTACAAGTAACACTTAATTACATTAAATACATGTTTAGATTAAAATTTACAAACCTAATAGTCTGAATAAACTTCAGTTTTGTAAAGTGAGTTTGTAAAAATAATTCTCATTTTTCTTCTATTTCAAACTGAGTTTCAAGATAAAATTAAGGTGAAACTCAGTCAGACCTAACTAAAAATAAAATAAAATAAAAAGTTGTTTTTTATATAGTTTTAGAATGGTGAGTCTCCAAACTGTAAGCCTGTGTTTGGTTTATCATCTTGTTTCCTTCAATTATTTATATTTGTCCAATAAACTCGTTTGACAATATGTTTGTTTTCTCTCAAAAGTATGTTCACATACAGCATACTTATATTTGATTTGAAACAAAAAAGCAATATTAAATTAGTTTTGCAAACTTAGTTTCCAAAATCAAATATTTTCAAAATACATGTTTGTAAATTTTAATCCAATCCATACACTAATTTATTAAATCATATATATCTTTGTGCATTCAAGTTTAATTGTGGTACAAAAGCTATATATATATATATATGTCTCACAGAGACACATGTACTTTGGTGTTTTTATCTTCCAGGAATATAATGAAGAAATTTGCACTGGAACTGGAGAAACTTGCAGAGGAGATTCTTGACTTGCTGTGTGAGAATCTGGGGCTGGAGAAAGGGTACCTGAAGAAGGTGTTCTATGGATCCAAGGGTCCAAATTTTGGGTCGAAAGTGAGCAACTACCCTCCTTGCCCCACCCCTGATCTGATCAAGGGTCTGAGAGCTCACACTGATGCTGGTGGCCTTATCCTACTCTTCCAAGATGACAAGGTCAGTGGATTGCAGCTCCTCAAGGATGACCAGTGGATCGATGTCCCACCAATGCGTCACTCCATTGTCATCAACCTTGGTGACCAACTTGAGGTACCATACTATATCTTCATGCCGACATGCCCCACTACCCTTGTATAATGTTCCTCACTTGTCACTTTTCACGTTCCAATCAAAGATCATAGTGATATATTGTAGCATTGGCATTCAGTGCATTATTATTAACTTTTAATTCTTCTATCTTATATAATTTAATAGTGAGTTTTGTGCTTTTGTGGCCATGACATTAATTAACAGGTCATAACCAATGGCAAGTACAAGAGTGTCTTGCACCGAGTGATTGCTCAAACAGATGGCACCAGAATGTCCCTGGCTTCCTTCTATAACCCTGGTGATGATGCTGTCATTTCTCCTGCACCAGCTTTGGTGAAGGAAGATGAGACAAGCCAGGTGTACCCCAAATTTGTGTTCCACGATTACATGAAGCTCTATGCTGGCCTCAAGTTTCAGGCTAAAGAGCCAAGGTTTGAAGCTATGAAGGCCATTAATGCAAGCGTTGTTGATGTGGGGGCCATAGCCACAGTTTGATCGAGCCTCACTAGCATGTGGAAGCATGGGAACGGGTTATGTGTGTTTCTGTTAATAATAAAAAAAAGGCTACTCAGCTTACCGATTATAGTGTCATGGTGTCCTTGATAATTGGTATGGAAGCTTGAGCTTGTGCAGTATAATTAAAAACCTTATATAGTTCAAAATAAAGTATTAGGTTGATCTTAGTTTGTGTGTGTGATCAGTGATATGATGTCGCCTATGATATGATGGTTAAGTTAGTGTGATGTAGTGATACACTGTTTTAGAAAGTAACCTCATCTTGCCCATTTTACAAAGAACCGTCTCTCATAATTCCTCTTTGGCTTATGATTATGAACAATATAGAGTGATATTCTTACTACTTTTTTTTTTCCTATATTACTCCATCGTACCCTTTCTTCTATGATTAAAAAAAAAGGAAATAAACTCACATTTAAAATTTTCTTTCTTTTTGTTATTACAAGTGGAGTGTGAGGAATGCTGTAAAGAAATAGAATGTGAAAAAGATGTTTTTCTTGATTTATTTTGCTTGGTATATAATCATGCATTGAAATAATAATAAAAAAATAGAGGGATTTCAATTAAAATTAACCCAAAATAATTACACCAATTACTCACTGGAAAAGTGAAGACACAGCAGGCAGTTAAAGTTTGTGCAGTGGCCTAAGGGAATTGACGACTCCTAAGCACTAGTAATCTACTATTTCCCATCTTTTTCTAGGAAGTGGGGACACGTCCACAGAAGAAAATTGAAATAAATGGAAATAGCGAAAGGAAAAAGAAAAGGGATTTTCTCTTTATTTCTTTTTTTCTTCCATGAAATGGAACGGCTCACATGTAATCTTCACTAATTTGGACAATTTTGTTTGATGACGTTACAAACAATGCCTATTTAGATTTATTTTGGGCAGTTAATTAGTTAATTGAACTTTAATATCCACGTAAAATATTTACACTTGTAGCGACAGTAATCCAGCCCTATTGTCAGATCTTGTTCCAATCTCTGGATTGAGTACCATGTCCCGTGGTTTTGGTTTTGGTTTTGCATAGGTGATGATGTGATGTAAAGGCAAAAGTGCAAAACATTAATCGTTATTTAGTAACAACTCCCTTGTTAACTTCAATTACGCCAAACGTGCATTTCAGATGGCATTGGTCTTACTCATGATATATGTTAAAGATTTAATTATTCACTTGATCTCAACTACTCTCCCTTGCGTGCTTGTGCCTTTTTTTCTTTATTTTTTGAGAAAAATTAACTTCAATTGCATGTTGGGCTATTAATTAATGTCATTCCAACCTCTCAGCGGTTTACTTTTTCAAGGGGGGAATACAAGTCCTTCTGATTGGTAATTAATTAAGTTTCCATTTGAGGAACCGAAAGGTACAATAATGATATGTTATAAACTATTGGACAGCGACCAAACAAGAATTTTAATCATGTTAAACAATCTAAAGTTGGTAAGAAAGCAGCTTCCTTGGATTTGAAAACCAACACTGAATGGCTGCCCGTAGCATCTGGAAATTAATTAAAGAATTGGGGGGGAAAGTAGGTCAGTGTATAATTGATAAGAGAACTAAATGGATTCTTGTTTTATATTGTTCACTCTGATTTATATATAAAAACTCTATGGGGAATTTCTACAAGTCATAATGCTATATAGGGACCACAAGCACTGCTCCAAATCTACCTTCTTCCCGGCCGAAAAAAAATACTCGAAATCTAGTTAGATTTGTTAAATATAAAAAGAGAAATGCTATAACACAACTTCTATCACAAAAAAAAATTATTATATGGCTCAGATTCATTATGTTATATGGTTCAGAATCGTTATAGTTCCAACTAATCTAAATATGATAAATAATTGAGTACTATTATTTTTTTTTCTCATAAATTAAAAAGCATGAATATGTGTCACATAAAAATTAATCAAAATCATAGATACACAATAATTCGAGATTATCTAATAATTTTTTCTCTAATACATTATGCATTATTTGACTAAAATTTATTAAAAAATATAAAATTTTGTGAGTCTTACTCTGTACTAAATAATGTACCTCACTCATGATTTTGTATTTTCAATCAACTTTAACAAATGAAAAAAAGTGTGTTAGAAAAAATGTATTAAAGAATTTATTACTCATATAAAATAGCATGCAAGGAAAATCACGAACTTGTCATACTAATAATATAAAGGAAAGAATGAAGTAAGTGAATAGGATATGTGTTGCATTGAACTGATCGCTTAATTAATGTCTATCAACAACATGGATTTTCCCTATATTACTTTATTGCTGGTAAGCTGAAACAAGCTTGTGTTATCCCGTTGTATAAGATTAATAATAATAATTTAATGGATTCGCATTACATGCTCCACAGAAAATTGCGGTTGCGCAGTAAGTAAGATAATGCATTCCCGTTGAGAGCACCAGCAAATGTTGCTAACTTTTCCAGTCAAAAAAGGCACTCTAGCACGTAACGTTAACTGACAGTACATAATCTTTGACGAAAGTGACAGGGCAAGTTTTTTGGTTTTTTAAAAAAAGTCATAGGTGACTCGGTAAGGTAATTATATGCTCCTCAAACTTGAGGTTTTAATATAAGGATAAGGACTCTTTCCTTAGGCCCTCTACCATGCAAATAATGTCCAAAGAGGAAACAAACCTACAGGCACTGAAAATTAATTTGAAGCTTTATATAGTTTTTTAGTGTAAGTACGAGGAAAAATGATACTTGCATAGATTTCATAATTCACCCTTCAGATTCAGCCATTTAAAATGATTGGTCAAACTGGACAGGATTGTACAAATAATCTAAGCGCAACAATATAATACAGAATATTATAAAACACTTATGTGATAGAATAGTTTTTAAAGAACTAATGGATGGTTAGTTCAACTACTTGAACAGATTGGTTCAATTTGTTTTAATTGGTTTTGTTTTAAGTTTAGTTTTAAGATTAAACTATATATATAATTCTCTATATGTTCAGTTAATGATAAAGGATACGTGCTTAAACTTTTAGAAAAAACTGATTTAAAAATGTATAAAAAAATTTCTTTTAAAGATTTTAACAGAACGAAGTTATTTTTTTAGTTATAATTATAAAAAACACGTTTTTACTTTAAAAGATAATTATAATTAGAACTTTTTATAGCTTTTCAAAATAATAAGAAATTTGAATTTTTTTTATAGATTCTGGTTATTTTTAAAAGTTAAAAACAAACTAACTAAAAAAATTTAAATATAATTTTTTAAAAATAAATAATTTTTTCATAAAAATTAAAACAAACAAATTCTTTTTTCGTATAACTGGAGGCCACGAGGCCAAAAAATGAATTCTAGATTGGTTGAACTATTCAACTTGATCTATTTCTAACAAATTAAATTTATCTAGACAATTCGTTTGATATGCAAGAAACACAAAGGAAATAATGAGGGAGGCTTTTGTCGCTTTTTTTTCTTTGTTTAGCATAATGTTACGATAGGATGGAAAGAAGAATTTTCAAGCGAGTCTTGTCTACTGTAGTAATCCGTCCAGTTTAGGCGGAGAAGAGAAGAAAACTTTTTTTTTTTTTCTAATGACAAAAATATTTTTATTTCATATCTAAATTTTTATTTAGGATATTTATGTCTTTTACATACATTTATTTTCTTTTTTTTTTCTTCTTTCTTTTTTACTAAACAATCTAAACATTATATCACTTTCTACTTTTTTTTTCCTTCACTTTTCTTTCTTAAATCAAACACATCTTAGAAACTCGAATGTTAATTAGGATATCGCCAAATAAAGCTAATTGGGTAATGTATTTTAACTCTCCACCAATAATATTAAATAAATTATGTTTTCATTATCTTTTAATAATATTAAATTAGAGTAATGTTGTATGTTGTTACGGATTTTCTAATATTTTAACAAGAAAATATTAAATAAAAATAAACATATTTAATGTCCTGAGAATATAAAAAATATTTAATATTTACTACTTCTAGACTCAAATCTAAGAAGAAAAAAATTATATATAATGGTCCACAACACAAGCAAATTTTGGCTAATTTCATTCTATTTAATGATATCATCCCTAAATATCATTTATTTAATTAAGGTTTTATTTCAAATGGCCTTTTTTCATTTTTATATCAAATTTTAATAAAGACAGTTTAGAAAAAAAATTAAATGAGATTAGTAAAATTAAATGATGCTAATTAATTTTCTTAATTAACATGAATTAGATTTTTTTTATATGACCTCCCTTATACAGATACATGATGTAATATTTTTCAAACAATTAAAAGAGTTAATGTAATGTACAAAGAGTATTAGTGAAATGTTTTTCAAATAATTAAAGGGATTAGTATAAGTGAAAAAAATGAGGTATTGAAAGAAATTTAACGAAACCTTAGAGGTGTTTGTGTAATTTACTCAACAAATTAATAAAAATTGAAAAATGACTTGCACGCTATTAACAAAAAAAAAATGAATGGATTAATGAAATTATAAAATCTTAAAAAAAAAAAAACTTTGTTTACCTCACTCGAACGTCAAATAAAGCCTGAATAAAAAAATCAAATAAAGCATAGAAGACTCGTTAGCAGCATCCACGTTTTTCTTCCAATCACCCATTCCAGATTGAGAAGCAAAAGCCAGTTGCAGGAGAACCGTTATGATTCCCCCTCTTCAGGTAATGCCTAGTAGACACGTAATGAAATAAAGGATAAATAGCTATAAACTGAAACTTGAAGATATTTAATTATCTACTTATAAAAATCCATGTTACAGAACAATCATCAACCATGCACGGCAACAAACTTATCCTAAGCACTTTGCCACAACTAATCAGTTCATCACACTATGGTTTTCCCTTTCCCTGATAGAAACAATCCATCAGAACATTGGCGTGCAGTTCAGATGCATTCATGTATTTGTGTGTCCCTTTACCTATTTGCTTTTCTACTTTTGCTTTTACTTTTCGGAGCACCATCTCCT
This sequence comes from Pueraria montana var. lobata, assembly GCA_026413185.1. Lineage (NCBI taxonomy): Eukaryota > Viridiplantae > Streptophyta > Magnoliopsida > Fabales > Fabaceae > Pueraria > Pueraria montana. The sequence continues at coordinate 14,578,554 of CM048656.1, forward strand.
GAGATGGGAAACTGATTCAGCATTCAGCACTAACGAGAAGACCAGCACATCTTGCCTTACTCCCAAAGCATTATCAGCCTTATACAGTAGATTTCCTACAACAAACCATGTCTCCAAAAGTAATAAATTTAACGTATGCCCATATAAAATAAAACCTCATTATGTAAAATGGACAACGCTAGCAACATTTGGGAGAAGAAACAATCAAACAAATCTTTTCAAGAACTAGTATGCAGTCCTCAACATGTTGCAACAGCACACCCAATATAACATGGGAACAAGAACGACTGCTCTTTGGTGTGTAACATTGATTAGAAACTCATAATCGTGAAGCAAAAAATGAACAGAAATCATCTCTTTCAGATTGCCAAGAATTGCATCAAAAATTAAGAAAAACTACTGAAGAACTATCTAACTAAGGCACTCAATTTTTCAATTTCCAATTAAAAGGCATCAAGAATTCCCCTTCGAGGTCAGACACTTTGCCAGAGGCTTCATTGGAGATGCCACTGAGCACCAGACATGGACAACATTCCAAAGCCACACATCATTCATCTCAAATTGGAGTTGGACTAGCTTCATTGATCTGTATTTCACCAGCATAATTGAATTGTGTCCTCTTGATCCTTCCCTTGCATCTCCATTGGCGCAATGATTCTTTAGAACCATTGAAGTATCAACCTCAGAAGCTCCTGCAAGCTTAAAACACTCAATTATCAATAGCAGCATCCAGGTTTTTCTTCTAATCACCCATTCCTAATTTGCATTCAACTAGAGATTGTTGAAATAGCATATTAGCCCAGAAAAGGTGAATCTGCAATCTCATGATAGCTGCTTATTCTGCAGATACATCACCCTGACGCCCAACACCGGAGGACTCACCATCGTCAGTGCCACTTCCCTGCTGTTTTCTTCTTCTCATTTGCTCTCTGTCAGTTGCAGCCTTCATCTTCTCTGCACTGTTAAAATGCTGTGGCATGTCATTTTGAAGCAGCTTGATCAAACTATCCTGAGCCTCCTCACTAGTCACTGTTTCCTCAAGTGTCTCCCTAGTCAATATATGAGCATCTTGATCATGTGAATGGAAAAGCTGCGGAAATTCAAACAACCAATCGTCCATCTCCACTTGCTTGCATTCAATACCTTCTGTTGCACCAGGTTTTTCCTTTGGAGTATCTTTCTTTACCTTACCAATCCTCACCATTATGAGCTTCAGAAACACATTCACTTTGGGATTCATCGCCCTTGATCACTTCTCTTCTTCTAATAAAGGTCACGACTAACTTCAACAATGTGTAGTCTCAGCATCCCAATTGAATCACTTTTATCAGTTTTTTGTGTTTCATGTCCCTTTAGGAGATGCTATCTCAGCCAATCTAAGGAGGTTAAAGTCATCGAATCACCATCATTATCTTATACTTGATCAAAACTAACTTAGACGATGGAAATCTTTTGCTCACTCTAAAACTGCCATTCACCAGCATCTGTGCAAGCCTAACGTCATCATCATAAAGAAGCTTGAACCCCAACCGCAACTTCACAAAACTGTTCCTTCCAGTTTTCTTTTCTTTTTTTTTTTCTTTTTTTTTGAATTAGGAGATTTAATGCGTGTGGTACTGTGGTATGATCTATCTAAAAAATCTGATCAAAAGTGAAGTATGGGTAAAGTCTAGAACTGGATTTAACCTGGCCATTTTACAGGCAGAGCAGTGCTGGTGGATTGCTTATGAGCCTGTTAACAAATACTAAGCTCTACGGGAAGTGACAAAGATATTGCCACCCAAGAAAAGTTTTTGCAAGCATTTGACTGACATGCAAGACGAACAAGTGTAGGTGAAAGGGAAGTATAACTTGTCTACCTATTAGAATGTAGTGAAGAGAAATATCTGGAAATAAAAGATGAAGTGATCTTCATTATCATCAAATGGTACATATATACAATCAGGAAATGCTACATATCTCAGCTGCGATCGATATCACAGCTGTAGAAGCGAGAGGAATATCTCAAAATGCATACAGAAGCTGCCACAGTCAGGTTTGTGACACTTGTCACACCTGTAAAACAAAGCTGCCCCAGGTAGCAATGGAATTTTGCATGTTCATGAGGACATTAAAAAAAAAAGAAGAAGAAGAAAAGGTTTTAGCATACACATTTTCACACCTTATAAACACTCCAATTCATGTGAACCTTCCAATCCTACCAACCAGCCGCCATTGCTGCCATTTTTTGTCCTCTCCAACATTTTATTATTTTCCCATCATATTTCTTTTAATTTTATTTTTATTTTTGGTCTATTTTTCTCTAGTTGTCACAATCTAAGTATTTCAGTGATAGATGGTTTCTAAAAGGCCACAGACGGAACCCTCTAGCTCTAATGACAAAGTTCCAAATTCCAAAATCAAGGAAAAGAGCAGGAGCAAAATTATAGACAATCTTCACAATATTATTTTCTTTGATAATCCTCAGAGTGGAGTTATGAACATTTAACCTAACAGAAGATTGTCAACACAAGATATTTCATGATCTTGATCTTATAAAATTTAAGGGTGAATACACTTTTACTTTCTATAAAGACAATTACACCGGAGAGCAACCTTATCCAAATTTCAACTATTTACTACCTCCAATCATTATTCCCTGCCTCCTGTCTTATTAAATGAATGTACTATGTATTGTGCCGCTTATTTTACTTCACCTTAGCTGGATTAGAAGTAACAGATTTCTTTATACAGTCTACTATTCCTTCACAATCTCCTTCAAGAGCACAGGCTGAGATGTCATCATCCTCTGTATATGAATGAGGTGACCGGAGGTTCCCATGGGTTTGACAAGCCTTCATTGTCTTACAATGTTCAGCTTCGTCATCTCTGATATTTACAAATACGTCGTACAGATTCTCTAGAAAACAAATATATTGTTAATCATCAATGGGAGAAATTTTACTGCAATAAAAAGGTCCAACGCAAAGAAGTAATTGGTTTGTTCCTGAGACAAATAATTATACAAAATAAAGGGTGGGCTTTGGGGAATACCACAAGAATAAAATTTGAGTACAAATATTTCCACTTCAGGACAGGAGAGATTAACCACACAAATGATATACAATGTTCAAAAAGTGATATATCATTAGCCACTTAAAAACAGTAGTGATTAATTAATTATTCTGAAACTTGTTTTTAGCAAAATCCCCCCCCCCCCCCAAAAACCCCAGACAGAACAAATTCAGTATAGTAAATTAGTAATAAAGTAATGTTGGACCAGGTTTCAAGGCATACCTATCTTAGGTCTTCTTGAATTTGGAACTCTGGAAGTTTGAAATTCATCTGAGGAAAATGTACAGGAAGTGAGAAATTCCAGTTTTTTCCTCCAGCAGAAAACCCTAGGTCATAAAAATGAAAAGCTTACCAAACAAATACAAGTCATCTCCTGTATAATAATTCACGGCAACCTCAGGAGCCGGCATTTTTTTCAATTCATCTGCAAAATTTTTATCAAACCCTGTTAGAGTTATTGAAGCACCATCTACAAATAGACACAAGCATGCGAAGGAAAGAGGAACAATTTTTGGAACCTTCATCAAATAAAGTAATTAATATATTATTTATTAAATAATCAATGCAAGATCATTTATCTGCTTTCTTTTCTGTTATTTTTTGGTTTAGACACAAATTAAGGTAATTTGAAGAACAAGTTAATCCAAGGCAGAAGATGAAAACTGTAAGCATCAACATGAAGCTAGAATAACCTCAGCCAGTCATTATTCAACCATGCTACAGCCTAACAGCTCATCTTATCTTTAATTGATTTTCACATCAAATATATCATGACTCATGAGCATGTATAAAACCAATGGTTTTCCAAACCTCAATTACAAAAGCATAAAACCTAGAGTTAAACACAGAATAAAAATCTAATCTAAATAACACAAAAAAGAAAAGAGAGAAGAAATCTCCATAATACCTCCTTGGACCTTGATAAATTTGTCATAAGTTTCAAATGCATGACTCTCTACACATTCAGAAAAGTGATCTGCAATAGCAATAAACCATACACATAAAATCAATAATTGAAGAACCAAGCTTACAGGTACCAAATGGTAGAAAGTAATTCAGTCAGCAAATTGATTAACTGTGATAATTTAGCAAAAGCAACCTAGGTGAGTTTCTTCATTCTTGTTTGTTTGTGCTGAATTGCTGATCAGCTTTGTTATTTTAGTTGTTTTAAGTTCAGCAACATAGTTTAATGTCAGTTGTTTATCTCATTTTATTTTTATCAATTATGCTAGAAAAAAAAAGGCCATATGGGCATCTCAAATACTTTCTCATTTACTCTTCCAGTTTACTAGCGTCACTGTTATAACCAAACAAATAACTAGTAAAAATGTGTACATAGATGTGCAGGAAACTTCTATCTTTTCAATCAAACAAGTGAAAATTTTTCATTTGGTGTCTTCACAACTCCTCATATGTATACAACTTAACTAAATTTTCAGGATAGTACAACCAACGAACTGAAAGATGTAGCAGGAATTGCAGTTAAACAAAATTTAAGTATTTAATACTTACATGCCATTCTTGGGCTTATTGCATACATTAAAACTGTCATAATATAATAAAATATTGCAATATGTTGAGCGAGAAACCGGTCAAACCACCAAGCATTCCCCCCTAGTTCCTGCAATCAGAGGTCCAAGCTTATCACATGCAATAAAGTATGTGTATAATAGAGTCACAACTCATGCATGTGACTGCAAACTACAAAACTTGCAAAAAATCCCCCCAAAAATATATTTTTGCTCCCCATTTTCATTTATCAAGAATATCTTTCAGGAAAATATTTTCCAATGTTTAGAGCAGAAAAACATTTTACATTGCATGTGCAGAAAAAAGCATTTTCTAGAAAACTATACTCTATGTTGGTACTGTCATTCCCTGACAATTCAATAGAACAGAAGATTACAACCATTACAGGAGGAAAAAATTACTTCTCCTAAACTAATCAGACAACAGAATATATTTAGAACATGCACCATTTCTATGAATGAACCAATTGTATTAAGGAAAATAACTTTCTGATTTTCATTTTTTTTATTTTCTGGTATCTGCCTATCTGGTGTGAAAATATTTTCCTGAAAACATTTTCTGTTATTTGATGGCACAAAAAAAAAAAAATCAGAAAGCATTTTCCAATGTTTGGTGTAGTACTAGTAGTAGAAAAGAACATAGCTTCCTGGTCAATTCTTACAACCATTGAACAGGGGCTTGAACTAAATGTAAATCTTTTAACTGAATATGCTTGTCAGGAAGCTATTTTCTACTGATTTTTTTTACTATTTTCTTCTGAAAACATTTTTCACTGTCAGGTTATTATCTATAAACATGGATATGCACATGATAGGAGTACATTTATGTGACTAAAATCATTATCTTCAAAGTGGAACATACCACTGTATGACTAAGTTTCCCTCAATTTTCTCCTACTTTCAATCAGGTCTTCTGCTTCAACGGTTAAGTTTATTCGTAATACATTCAACTACTAATCCTCCAAAAGCAAAACAACTCATGGATGCCAATGGACAACTAACAAGATTTGTGGAATGATAACTTTTGAGAATTAACCAATAAGACATCAGTTACATAAAAAAAAAAAAAAAAGTCCGAGATCTTACTTCCATGATGAGCAAATGATGCATTTCATTCCAGCTCTCAGCAAAATGCACTTTCAGATAGTCCGCCCGCCTCCACCAGCCAAAACTCTCGTACATGTGGAGAACTGACATAAAGGCTGCCATAGATAACAATACACAGAAATTAATACCAAAAAGTCACAATGAAAATGCCCAGGTACTCCCTACATTTACAAGTAAATTAAGTACACAATTGACGATGATGCTTAATATCATATTAATTTTCACTACAGTACAGCTAAAGAATTGCAAGTTCCCTACATTATCGTGAACTTTAGAATAAAACCAAAAACTAACACACAGGTTCATTTAAAAAAAAAAAAGTATAATCAAGTGTAGCAGTAAGCATTTCAAGCACTTACCAAAGTAAGGAACCCTGGCAATAGTTTCAAGCACAAAAAACCTTGCATAGTGTCTATCATGGTACAGAGCATCAAGTATCTTTATCACGGAATCCTGAAATCATCAGCCAAGCTGAAAGTAAGTAATAAACAACAAATACTCGCACCCTTCCTCCTACCAATAACAATCCCCAAAAGCAGAACGAACGAGTCAAGAAAGTTTCAACTATATGTAAAATCCAGGTTCTAAAAAACAGTCGGCGACCGCAACCGCAACTGCAATTGTGACAGCATCGGCTGCATGTTTCAAAATGCTTGCTGAATGTTCATAGTCTTAGGAACTCAATTGAAATGTTTTGCTAAGAATATGAATAATAAATAAGGATGCGTAACAATACGACAGTAACGGTGATTGTGACGGCTTGTTTCAGCTGAGAGATTGAAGGAGGAGAATTAAATTACCGTGAGGAAGACATTAACGGATTGTTCGACCTTGATAATTCGTTTCTCAAAGGCAGAGGTGTTAATTGAGTCCGCTGCAGTTTTTGTATCAGCGGTGTGGAGAGGAGAGGTTTTGGAGGGGAATGAATCCTGCACGATCACTTTTTCCTCGTTATCCTGGAGGAGAGAAGCGCGAGCCCTAGAGAAGATGAAATCAGAGAATGGAACTGATAACAGAGGAAAGAATGAAATAAGGAAGCTGTGGATTACGATTACGAACAAACCTGAGAAGTGGTGAACGAGACGAAAGGTTGTGGATTCGGGAACATGATGGAGAAGGTGGTTTGGGAAGAGGCGAGGAAGCGAAGAGCGAAGAAGAGAAAATCGCCGCCATGTTTGGAGTGTGTGAAAGTGTGTGAGGGTGAGATATTAATGGAATTGAAGAGTGGAAAGGGAAAAGAGAAGGTGAATGGTCCACGGAGGCATTAGATTTGTCGATTCGCAGCGTTTTGTCATAAGCGACATTTACGGCAATTCCGGCGACTTCTCATACCAGCGTCCGCATCCGGATATTCCTTCTCTTCAGGACTTCGTTAACTTCTTTTTGGTTTTTTCTTTCGCAACAAAGTTCCGTTTTTCCTTGTCCTTTCACTTGATGAATTATTTTCACTTTTTCTTCTTTGTATAAATTAAAATAATTATATTGAATGAGAGCATTCTTAACAACTTTTTTTTTTTTTTAACTTTTTACCCTTTCAAATTTCAATCTGTATTTTTCATTTTTCATTTCTAAATTAAATTTTAATATTTTTAAAAAAAATCAATAATTAAAAATAATCTAGTGTTACAATATAAATTATTTATTATAAATCTAAAATATAATTTATATGTTTAAAAATATTTATTTATTATAAATTTACTTATATAACATAAGCATTTGTACCTTAGACTAAAATACTAATTAATCTAGAAATCGAAAAACTAAAATCACATGCAATTTAAATTAAAGAAGCCAAAAATACAATTTTTAAATCAATAGTACTATAATATTTATAAAGGTACTGTCTGTGATTCCATGAAACAAAAGGACGGAGAAATTGGCATTCAGCATTCACAAAGGGTTTCGTAAGCAACTGATCCACCACACCAGTGCTAAAAAATAGCAATGTTGTTTGTAAAAAAAAAAATAGGTTTAAATATTTTTTTAGTCGTTGAATTTAATATTTTTTTATTTTTTGTCTTTGTAAAATATTTTTTTTGTTTTGGTCCTTATAAATTATATTTGTTTTATTTTTTATCCTTAAAATGGTTTAGATAGCTTTTTTTTTTCAAGTGTTATCTAAATTATTTTAAAGACAAAAAATAAAATAAATATAATTTATAATGATTAAAAAAAATTATAAGAACAAAAAATAAAAAAATATTAAATTACAAGAACTAAAAACATATTTAAAAAAAAAAAAAAAATATTACCCACATGATTAGGAATGACTTGTATAAGAAAGCAAGTTGTGAAAAGGATTTGTTATTGCAGCGGTGGTGTAAATTAGTGTGCTAAGGTCCAAAGTATAACCGCCCAAGTTAACAGATGTGAGCTGTTGATAGCTCTGATTAAAGACCGAATCCGGAGGAGGCTCCAGTGGTTCACGGACCAGTCATTACATGCCACTTTTCACGCGTTTGGCCCATGCATGTCTTCTAGCCAAGTTCCTTGTACAAAACAACAATTGCTTTGTACTCCTTCCTTATGATCTTTTTTATAAGAAATAAAATAATATTTTTTTTAATTATAAAAAATATAGACCTATTTTAAAATATATTAATTGCTAGTTTTCTTTTTTATCCTTTATTTTGTTAAATCCATTAATGAGACACCTACTCATTTTTCATGCATTTATTGGTCTATTAACAATACAAGTTACATTTATTGGTGGAAGTGCAATGTCATTAATGTAATCACTACTTAAATCAATTAATTTAAGGGGTACTTTTGGAATAAAATTAAAATTTATGATATTATTAATTATAACTAACCAACTTTACTATTTTTATTGATGATTTAGTTATTTGTTTCTTATAAAAAAGACCGGAGGAAGTATTAATTAACCCAATGATTTTTGGAACTCTCTTCATAATTCATATTCATTATAAAAATTTTAAACAATACTAATTGATTATTTAGTTTAAAATGAGCAATTGAAATAACTTTAAACCAATATATATATATATATATATATATATATATATATATATATATATATATATATTCAGTCATAATTCATTGCTCTGTACTTTTAACTGAAGTTTCATTGCATTTCAGATAGATTTTGTTCCCAATTTTCAACTTCTTCCCTCTCTATTTTTGTTTTTGTTTATTTAATACTTCCTCCGTTCCAGATTATATAACGTTTTAGAGAAAAAAAAATTGTTTTAAAATATATGACGTTTTACAAATCCAATACTGTATTAAATATCTTTTTCCAATATTACCCTTAATAAATACTCAGTGGAAGTAGTATATAATGAGTAATTAATTAGATAGATAAATGGTATATTAGAAAGTTACCTAATATTTTTTAGAAAATTTAATAAATTAATTATATTTCTTAATACTTGTGCCAAAACTTTAAACGTCATATAAACTAGAACGGAGGAAGTAATGAACAGCTCTAAAGTCAAACATTTATGTTACAAGTAGTTGAATTGTGGGTTAGATACAAAGGCTGGGTAAAACTGATTTTGATATAATAATTACTTAGAATGTGTTTTTTTTTTTGTACAAACTTAGAATGTGTTTAAATTAATATGAACATCATATTTACTATGTTGGAATGTAAGCTTTTTACTGAAAAGTACAATAATTCACTTTTTTGTTATAAATCTGAGTTCTCACAAGAGTTTTTTTTTTTTTAAATTTATTCTTTTTTTTTCATTCCTACATTGAAAATTTAATTTGTTTATTATAATTTATTTCTTTAAAATACTATCACAGAAATTTAATTTCAATTTATATTTAATTTAAAAATTAAATTTTGATATAATAGATCAAATTGAAGATGTCGTTCTTTGGTAGATCAATTGAACTGTAAAATTACCTAAACATATGTTAATATTATTATTTAAGTCACATGACTTTCTAAATTTTAAACTAAAGTTATTAACAAATTCCCTTTTAAATGATTTTTTTGAATTTTTTTAAGAATTAATGTGATAGTGTTATACATTTTCAAACACCTGAATAACATTTTGCCCTAAAAAATAGTATAATATTCAGAAAATGAAAAAATATTAGATATTTTTAACAACTATGTGTTTATAATCCTAACTAATTTCTATGATTCAAGTTCAAAATTTTTATCTGTCAAAAAAAAAAAAGTTCAAAATTTTTAATTTAAAAAAAAACTAATAATACTCCATATAAATTTTAGTTGGCACGAACCCCTAATAATTTTTACTAGAAAACATACCAATTGATTATCTAAAACAACCGAAGCTCTTTTGACATGTCCTAGATTGCTTGTGAGTTGGCGAACCCATATGGAGTAGTCCATTTGGGTTGAATAGCATTTCTTATCCAGGAAGACGACGTGGTCATGGCAAACTGTGATTTGACATAAGAGATTTAATAAAACATATATAATGACAACCATAGTAATTAAACTAATGGGAATTGTTAAGTTGACGTGAGGCTGGCTAGTTGGCTAGGAAAAAGTGTTATCATGATCATAGATAGCAATCATACAGCTATAATTTTTTTCTGAAAGAGTCCATCCTAAACCTTTAAACTAATATGAAATATTTAAAGGAGGAAGGAACATTACATTATTGCAGTTTGAAAGACAAGCAAAGAGAACCGAGACGGCGACAGCATTCACAATTTCACATCCAAATTATAAACCCCTCCTCAAACTGACAGATTCTAATTGCTTATACAATCACAGTATCACACCCTCTTGGATCTTCTAGTTTTATGTGTTCCCCTCTGGTTCTGGCCCCTAGGAAAGTGCCTAAGTTTCCAAGGCTATGGAAGATGAAAGAGGGAGTCTCCTACTACCAAAGAACATGGAGGAGCACCCAGCACATGATGGAACAGCAGAATTGAGGAACTTCAGATCATACCTGAGATGGGTTTACGTGGATCACTCCAACGTGTGCAAAGCTGGTTTCTCTTGGTCCGTGTTCTTCACTTTGGCCTTTGTTGTGCCCATACTCTCACACTTCCTACTTGATTGTCCCACCTGTGACCGAGATCATAGTCGACCATACCATGTACCCGTGCAGATTTCTCTCTCCGTCCTCGCTGCCCTCTCTTTCATCAGTATTTCTTCATGGGATCGTAAGTATGGCTTCAGAAGGTTTCTCTTCCTTGATAAATTAGGTGATGAAAGCCTCAAGATTCAACGAGGGTACTCAGAACAGATGCAGGTTTGTGTTCTCTTTCCTTTTTTTCCTTTTCCCGTTTTATTTGGTATGATGAGTTCTATAAACAATTGTAAAGTATCTGCCATTTAATTTTTTGTTTGACTCACCCAACTGCAACGTTTGTGTCCAAAGTGATAAAAGTTAAGAACAGTAGCATGAAACATGTTTTTAGTTAGTACTATAGTAAGCATACTCGTCTCACATAGAATTAGTTCCACTGAAGATACCGTTGTCCATACAAAAAAACAAACAAACATGTTTTTAATTGCAAGTCCTGATTATTCTTTCTAGGTGATCTAATAACAAGTGAGCCGATAAGCCCAACAACAGTTGTAAAAATGGACTTTGATATCATCTAAAAATTTAAATATAGGTCTAATTCAACCTCAAATACTAGCTCATGAAGTGAGGATTGTTTTCCACTAATATATACTATTTTGATCATATTACTTGTTAATATAATACACTTTTTATATTTTTGGTACAACACAATGCTCTTTTGCTTGCATTAATCACCATATCCTCTGAGAAATTGACATGCAAATATCAATGTTAGAATCGTACGATCTGCAGTTAAAAAAGGGAACACGATCATGGTCTTTTGGCAATTACTTTTCTCCATCCTATTATTGTTCAGAATTGTGATAATTATTTGGTCAATATTCAATAATCTGTTTGTTAAAGAACATTCACTCTCGTCAACGAACATCGACTCATCGAGTGAGAAAATCACTTATTGGAGAATAAATTTAACATTACATTGCTAAAAAGCACCTGTTTAACAAAATAACTTAGTCTCTATTATGCAGGGAACCATGAAGTTCATCTTGCGTTGGGGGCTTCCCTGTTTCATAGCAGAAAGTGCCTACAAGATATGGTGGTACGTCTCGGGAGCATCACAAATACCATATTATGGTAATATATATGTGAGCAGCATCATTCTGTGCACATTGGAGCTATGCTCTTGGCTGTATAGAACCTCCATTTTCTTCCTGGTGTGTGTTCTATTTCGGCTTATCTGCTACTTGCAAATACTTAGACTAGATGAGTTTGCTCGAGTTTTTCAGCGAGAAACTGAGGTGGGGTCAATCTTGTTGGAGCACCTAAGAATGAGAAGGAATCTTCGGATCATAAGCCACCGTTTCCGAGGTTTCATTCTAGCTTCTCTGCTTTTGGTGACAGCAAGCCAACTCATTTTTCTGCTTATGGTTACAAAACCCCATGCTGATGTTGATATCCTCAAGGCTGGAGAGCTTGCGGTAAAGCTTCTTTACTCTATTTATAACACCTTTGGTAAACACATTAATTATGTACTTATTTATCAACATTATGTCATGAACACATAATTAATAAGCTTCCATACAAAGCTTATTAAAATAAGTTAAAAACATGGGTTTATAAACTATTTTTATAAATTTAGAATTTAACTAAAATGTACTAATAATGTAAGGTTTTTTACACTGTTATTGTCATATACGGTAAGCAATAACTGCTTTAATTGTCATGTCAAGGATGATTTCTTATTAATTAGTGTTAGATTCCATCTCAAAACCAATTGACATTAAGCAAAGTTGCCCAACATATATAAGTTGCACCCTAAGAATTGAGGTAGATGATGTAGGACTTCCCAATACCCCCTCCACCTATGCCTGCCAGAACAAGCAGGCCTACCAGAATAGGCGATTCACAAAGATGGGCCATAGACTCTCATACTATGTTAGATTTCATCTTAAAACCAATTGGCATTAAGTGAAATTGCCCAATAATTGATTGAGGCAGGCAATGTGAGACTTCCCAACACCCCCTTCCAAAGATGCCTACCAGAATAGGCGATTCACAAAGATTGGCTAGCAATATAAAAATCTCTTTACTGCCAGTACATAACACTTATAAACTTAATTAACCAAGCATTTTTAATTTTCTTCTTAAGGCTCCTTAATTGAGAATGTTTAACATGTTTCAAGCATTAGATACTGCAAATGGAATGTAATAGGTTGAGTTCAATGTTGCAGTTAGTCTCCATCACCCTGGTGAGTGGACTTTTCTTACTCTTGCGAGGCGCAACCAAGATCACACATAAAGCACACTCCATTACAGGCCTTGCTTCTAAGTGGCATATATGTGCTACCATAAACTCGTTTGACAACATTGAAGGAGAGACACCAACAACTGCACATGCAATTTCAGCCCAAGCTATCGCTGCCAATATTAGTTGGGGATCATCTGATGATGATGAGGTAGGAGATGAGGAGGATGAGTTGGATAACACCAAATTGCTGCTGCCAATTTACACCCAAACTATCTCATTCCATAAGAGGCAGGCTCTAGGTAAATGGGAATTTTTTTAGTGGTATTTTTCTTGTCAAATTATTAGTCCAATTGTGTTTTGTCCTGAGTTATCTAGCTTTTGATGCAGTGACATACCTGGAGAACAATAGAGCAGGAATCACAGTGTTCGGATTCATGCTTGACAGAACTTGGCTCCACTCCATTTTTGGCATTCAATTGGCTCTTTGCCTTTGGCTACTTAACAAGACAGTTGGTGTATAGAGACAGAAAGGAACTTCTGTGATCATCCTATCTTGTTTATTATATATTTTGAATGTTCACCGGTTCACTTGGATCTTAGAGCTAGTTCTGGCTATGATCTACCAATACCACTTTGGGATCTTTTTGCCTAATCAGTAGACAAAAGGCTTGAATTGTGTGTGGGTTCCCAAGCCCGCCACAATTTCAACTAATATGTCTTTTTTTTTTTTAATTTTGAATGGTGATTTGTCCACAGCTCATGGACTGAAAAAAATAAAATAAAGAAAAATAACTTCTCAGTTGACGTGTGATGTGTGAATGTGGAACCTTTCCAACAGTTCCTTTCTCAGTTTTCCTCTATCCTCTGTATTTTTCTCTAATTATTCTTTCTATTTCCTTCATTTATTTTTCCATTTTAATACTTTTGTTTTTATGCTGCAGAAGCAGCACGGTTGGATAGAATCCAATTAGGTGATATATCCGATAAAAAATAAATGGAAAAAAAAAATTGCTTCTGTAGTGCAAGATACTAGGATAGTATATTATAAGACTTGAGTAAATATCATGATCAAATAAAGGGGTTGAACAGTTTAAATACATATATATTTACAAAAAATATTTCCACATGGTGCTACTAGAAAGAATCTCTTCTGCGCGGAAATGAGAGTATGACAAGGAGAATACAGCCATGGAGAGCAGAACAAAACTTGAACCAAGCCAACTACGTATTCATTTCCTGCCTTTTAAAATGCTAAACTAGAAGAAAGCGACTCAAACTTTGGTCTGCAACATATTCAAAAGAAGCTTTGTAACTATCGATTTATTTTTTGGGAGGGTCAAGCTATTTCATTCTCCACATTGCTAAGTTATTAATTTTAATAATCGTTCCTCGTAGACTAGTTCTACCGTCTTAATTATAAAGGGCTTTGTTTTTGCAGAAACAAGCAAACCGTATAGTATTTAGTTCTACTGTGAAGCCAACATCCTATCTCAGAGGCTCACAGAGAGGTCAAAGATCCCTGTGCCCCGGATTCTGTACCATAAGAAACTCTTCAACTAATAATGGCTGTAAGTTTTCATACTATATTATCTAATAACCATTTCCTGTTTTTGTTGGTGGCTATCAATCATTTCCTAATTACTATATGTTGATTTTACTATCTTTAGCGATGCTCATAGTTAGTCCCGTATATATAGTAATATCATGAAGAATTTACTGTAAATAACTATAAGACTATAGGTTGGTTTTATTTTCCTACCTGATGGCAAACTAAAGTATCAATTCATCAAATCACCTAGACTTACACCCTCCAGCTTAATTTTACTGATTTTTCGTTATTAGACAGAATTGTCATATTGGACACATGTAGAATTTATTAGCATTTGGGGTGGCAAATCATTATTCTATTTATTTATGTTAAAAAAAATATTAAATCTCATACCTAAAGTTAAATATTATATTTATAGTTAAAAAAAAAAAAGTTTTCACATCTTCAAAAATCAATTCCATTGACCGCAACCTTATTTATTTCCGTACAAAAATTTCAAATGTTCTTGTTACTTGAGAAAACACTTCTTTTGCCAGAAACTTGCTTTCTTGGCAAAACAAACATGCGAATAAGCTCTGATCGTGAGCCTTCTCCATGTCGTTTGAAACCAAATTATCCATATCTTATAAATCTTTTGGCAATGGTTGATGACAGCAACATTCTCATCACGTTCCCAAGTTTGGCAACTGGGACAATGACAACGTTCCATACACTGCATATTTTGAGCATGCACGCAGAGAAAAGGGTGGGATGATGATGAATCCTAATGACCCAATGGAAAACCCAGAGGCCTTCAACACGTGCATGAGAGTTGGGGAAAATGTTGATGCTGATGAAGTGATGAATATGATGGCTTCTCACAACGGACATTCTTTGGAAAATGGAAGCCATGGGGTGTTGGGAAACCACACTCCACAACGCCATGTGCGTCACAGAAGCAGGGGAAGTAGCAGGGGAAGTAATGGTGGCCTCACAGCAGAGTTTGGCAGTGAACAAAGTCATTTTGATCACTCTGTTGTCACCCACAGAAATCCCCAATCAGATCACAAGAGGAACATGTCCAAAGGAGGCAGCAGCACTAAGAGCTTCTCTTCGTCAAGTCATAATACACACAACAAGAGTAGAAACTCTTCCTTTAACGACCACACGGTAATTTTCCTCAATCCTCTGTTTCATAGCTATGAAATAGATTGAAAATTTTAGAGGTGTTCATGATCCATCCTAGCTCACCACCTGGTCCAATTTGAAGAGACTTTCGAGGGATTTAGATTTAAGAAAATTAGATCAAGTGCATCTTTTAAGACATCGAGTCGTCCCAATTCAATCTAATAACACATATTCTCTTAAAAGATACAATTTTTTTAAACAATTATATATTAATAATACAAGTTATTGATTTCATAAATAATATTTTGTATAACATGATATTTAATTATATTGATGTCATTTATATTAATGTTTAGGGATAGAGGGAGTATATTGTAAAATATAATTGAATTGTAGTTGTATATTTCTTTAATTTTACTATTTAACTATGTAATGTTAAGATTAATATATTGCACCAACAAGTCTAGTTAACTCAGTCTTCTCCTAAATGTCGTCGGGTCAGGTCAGATCAGGTTTGAGTTCCTTAAATTGACCCTATCAAAATTTTGGGTATGGTAAAGACGTAAGTAAACCTATCCCATGAACCCTTTTAGGATATTGAGTGGAGAGAAAGAAAATAGAAAGATTAATAATAAAAAAAATAGACGTTGTTTGATATTGAAATAGAAATGAGAAAATTTTAAAGTAGGCGAGTCTCACATGTCAACATTGAGTTAAGGAGAAATGCATAGGAAATTTGTTAAGTGTTTTATTTCCTAAACTATCATTTCTTCTCTCATTAAGTGACATGTCGTTGTCTCTATTAATTGCTTTGATAATTAATTATAGGAAAACTATAACTGATTATCATCCTTATTAGCTAAAATGTTTTTTATTGGTAAAACATGTGCCCTTATTTGTTGCTTTGATAATCGATTATAGAAAAACTACAATCAATTGTCATTCTTGCTAGTTAAAACATAGTTATATGAGAGTGGTAAGAGTATAATAGTATTTTTAATTATAAACTTATTTCTCTCATTTCCTTTCATCCAAACCAAACAACCTCAATATTATTGTATTTTTTTTTTCAATTTTTCTTATATTTCTCTCAAAACAAACAACCCAAAAATTCCATCATATATCTTACCTATTTTCTCTTCTCTATTTCTCTTTTTCTTATTTCCATTCAATCTATTCTTTTCTTTGCTACCAAAGAGAGTGCAAATGATCTTGAAATATAAAATGTTTAGGTTAGTTTGTGTCTTGATCGTGTATTAACTTTTATTATTTGAATTCTTCGTATTCTCGTAAAATACATGTTTGGTTTAAGAAGGAAAAGTGGAGAAAAGAAAAGATCTCTCATTTCCTTTCATCCAAACCAAACAACCTCAATATTATTGTATTTTTTTTTTCAATTTTTCTTATATTTCTCTCAAAACAAACAACCCAAAAATTCCATCATATATCTTACCTATTTTCTCTTCTCTATTTCTCTTTTTCTTATTTCCATTCAATCTATTCTTTTCTTTGCTACCAAAGAGAGTGCAAATGATCTTGAAATATAAAATGTTTAGGTTAGTTTGTGTCTTGATCGTGTATTAACTTTTATTATTTGAATTCTTCGTATTCTCGTAAAATACATGTTTGGTTTAAGAAGGAAAAGTGGAGAAAAGAAAAGATCTCTCATTTCCTTTCATCCAAACCAAACAACCTCAATATTATTGTATTTTTTTTTTCAATTTTTCTTATATTTCTCTCAAAACAAACAACCCAAAAATTCCATCATATATCTTACCTATTTTCTCTTCTCTATTTCTCTTTTTCTTATTTCCATTCAATCTATTCTTTTCTTTGCTACCAAAGAGAGTGCAAATGATCTTGAAATATAAAATGTTTAGGTTAGTTTGTGTCTTGATCGTGTATTAACTTTTATTATTTGAATTCTTCGTATTCTCGTAAAATACATGTTTGGTTTAAGAAGGAAAAGTGGAGAAAAGAAAAGAAAATGAATAAAAAAGTGAGATAATTTTCTTAAAATGTTTGATAAGAAAGAAAATAAAAAAATAAAAGATAATCTTTCTCTTATTTAATTGTATAAAAGTAAAAGAAAAAAAAATATACACATATAAAATAACATAAATATCTCACATAAGTAAAGAAATGTAGAATAAATGAGAGTATTTTTGTCTTTATACCCAACGAACCTTTCATTGTTTTCTTCATCTTGGTCTTCTATGGTGATCAAATTTATGGACTACATGGGGCAGACCCATCG
This sequence comes from Pueraria montana var. lobata, assembly GCA_026413185.1. Classification (NCBI taxonomy): domain Eukaryota; kingdom Viridiplantae; phylum Streptophyta; class Magnoliopsida; order Fabales; family Fabaceae; genus Pueraria; species Pueraria montana. Next base: position 14,596,387 of record CM048656.1, read on the forward strand.
AGCAACTGCAATACCCAAATTTGGTACTTGGGATGTCACAAACCCCAAGTCAGGAGAGGGTTATACTGCTATATTCAGCAAAATAAAAGAAGAGAGGCAAATCAAGTCCAGCCACTTCTCCAGCATAAGCAATACTCCACCACTTAACAATTCAAATATTAAGAATCAATATGGTCGATCTTCCTCCTGGTTGTCTAAGGTGATGCCATATAATATTACTTTCATATTTTGTGTTCTCCAAACTTTTTAATTATCCTCATCATTCTTTGAAGTTATATTAAGAAATAAGATGTGGGGCGGAGAACAAAATAAAGTAAATGAAAATCAGTTGAATCGAAATGAGAGGCCTAGGGGAAAAAAAAGTATATATAGAATTTTGCTAACTTATACCCACTTTTTTTTTTTTGAAGGAATAAATAAGCAAATTATAACTACCGATTTCCTTAAAATACATTCAAGTGTAACTTGCTAACTTATCAAGAATTATTATAAAGTTAAAGTTTCAATGTAGTAAATGTTTGTTTAAGTTTTCTTTACTATATATAGATAGATAAGGATTTAATTTTTATTCATTGATAATGCAAAAATTTATGGTGCCACAACTATAATGATTTAATTTATTTCATCCATGTATGCAAGGTGTTGATTTCCTATTCCATTGCTAATCTCGTGAATATTTTCATAATTTCATGTAGTATTGTTGCTGTTGTTTCCAAGCCAAAGCAAACGAACGCGGAATCTAATGTGAAATTTGAACACAGAGTAGGTCTCATCTGTGTCATTGACTTTATTTGCCCCGCTTAAAAGTTTCAATTTATTCGGGATATTTATCTTTATTGTATATTCTATATAACTATTTTAGTTTGATTTATTTGAGCTTTTATTGTCATTCTAATGCACATTAATTGAGTGAAGGAAGTATAATAATTCTATAAAAGGTTGTTATCGTTGTGGCAACTAACAACAACTTTAATGGAGAAACTTTTATGATGTACTCATTATAATATTATATAATTTTTCATATTTCCAAATGCTTCAATGAGACTTAAGTTTACATTTTAGAGTCATGTTTTCAACACATCCAAACATTATGATCAATGAAAAAATCAAATTTGACCCATCCTAAATCCAACTTTAGTCATCCAAATACACATCCAAACATAGCCTGAAATGAATACCATGAGTTTTGTTGTTTGGCATTCATGGTTATATTATTTAACATTTGTGATATTTGTTGCAAAAAATGGGTATAAATAAGAAATAAGTCATAAATTCTACACAAAAACTATATAAGAATATATTATTATCATCCTCTCTATAGAATGAAAACCATATAAATGTGGAATTCCCCCTCTAAAAATAGTGCATATTTGAAACTAATTTGTTTTAATCTTTTAGCGAACATGCAAGCACTCATTATCATTGAATATAAAAACTTGAAAAAATGTTTTATAAATAATTCTATACTCTTTGTTATAATTTTACTATAAAAATAATTTTTTTTAAATCTAATAAAATAATTTTTCTTAAAATTGTTTTCTACCTAATACATTCAAATATAAAACTTATTATAACAACAACAACAATTAATTAATAAAGTAATATTTTTATAATAAATATTTGTTTACAAGTAATTACTTACTATATTAATGCAATCATGTATCATTTGGTTTGTTTAGAAAGATAGGTGCACTAGTGGGGTGGGACCCGTGTCATGCATGACAGTTTGATGTATTAATTGATATAAATTTATTATTAAATGTATAAATTATCATGCGTCTAGAACATTTTCAAAGATTTATTAAGAACAAATAAAGAATTGTTATTAATAGTAATATAATATACATTAGAATTGATCAAAAAAAATATAATATACATTAGAATAAAATTTAAGAAATGAAAGGAAAAACTTGTGACATAACATAAAATATAAAACTTTATTCAAATGCAAATTATATATTTAAGGCTTAATTAATTTATTGGTTCCACTATTTATTTCTTTTGTTCAATTTCGTCCTACTATTAATTTAGTGTTCAATTTGGTCCCATAATTTTTAAAATTGAGTCAATTTGGACACTTTTGTCCAAATTGACTTAATGTCGTTAGTATTTATAATTAGTGACAACGATGATAAAACGGTCGCTAAAAAATCATAGCTAATTAAATTGCACTTTAAATTTTAATTAATAAAACCCACCACTAAACATGACAGAGACGATGACGATAATCATGATGGTGGTGACCACTATGGTCATGGCGGTGGGGTGGCAGCAATTATGACAGTGGTGACGACAATGGTCTTGACAATGGTGATGACAACGATCATGTTGTGGTGGTCTCGATAGAGACGACATCTGTGGGCGGCAGTATTGGCAGCAACGATGGTGATGACCATTTAATCTCGTTCGTGAATTGTTTTTAATTGTAATCCAATGTTTTTCTCATTTCTCATTTTACTAATATCTAAATAGATAGATAGATTTCTAAAAGTTAACCTTTTTTTTTTTCATTTCCTTTACACTTTTTCTTTAACTAAATAAAAAAGAAAATATATTGTTATTTGTAGAGTTTAATGATGATGCACAAATGGTGTAAAAAAGTTTTACACGGTTATTCAATCACAAATAACTATTGGTATGACTTTTAAGATAATTTTGTAAAAGTCAACAAACTTATCATACATGGTGAGTTGTGATTGGATGACAGTATAGAACTAGTGCATAATTTATTTTCTCTTATTTGTATTTGTTTTCCTATCTAATTTCTTATCTTTCATTCAAAGTTCAACCATACCATTAAAAAAACATGCTTTTTGAAAAGAAAAAAGAAAAAAAGTAATGCCGCCCTTTTCTTTTTTGAATTTGAAATGCATATTGGATTTTTCCTTTTACTTATTCTTAATTCTTAATACTCCCAAAGTCCCAATTGCTTATATCATTTTGAAGTAGACACCAGTCAATATGGAATTATGGATATCATTAATCATTAATGCATGATACAATATGGTGACAAGAAACGATCGGTGAGTGTGTTACATGTGGACGGAAACGGGCACGTTGCAATGGCGCCCATATTCAAAAATTCGAAACGACAAAAATGAGAAAGGAGGTATTCAATGCGGACCCATCCACACAAACATCCGGTGGACAAACGATCTAACGGTCTCACATAAACCACCATCACTTCGACGGTACCACTCCAAAGCAAAATTAAATCATGACGATTATGATCACTGATCACCGCATCACGATCCACGCGTCAAAATCAGGCACGCGTGCCGATATTATTTGAAAACTGATAGGAGCCCTCTCTGGCATTTGAATTCCAACACCGAGTTGAATCGCGAGAAGTAGTTCCGAAGATGAAGACTTCGAAAGAGGAAACAAAGACGTATCAAGAATGGTTCAATTTGGCCGATTCAGGTTAGTTTAACAGTTTTGCTCACTTCACAGTTTGAGATTGAAACGATTCGTTTTGATTTGGAATTTGGAATTGAATGGTAGATGGAGATGGACGAATCTCTGGAAACGACGCTACCAAGTTCTTCGCTCTCTCCAACTTGTCCCGCTCTCAACTCAAGCAGCTCTGGGCTCTGGCTGATGTCAAACGACAAGGATTTTTGGGTTTCCCAGAGTTTGTTACTGCAATGCAGGTTTCACATTTTAATCGTGGTTTCATTTAATATCATGTTGTATCTGATTCCCGCTGGCTTTTGAATTCAATTTTCGTTTTTATAAACAGTTGGTTTCGCTAGCACAGGCAGGGCACGAACTTAATTCAGATATCCTCAAAACTCAAGGTAAGTGTACTTCATAATTATCCCTCCTCTGTTAGAAATTGCAAAGATGAGTTTAGAATATGGGTAATATATATATATATATATGAATGGGATACATGTAAGTTCATCGCTCTATTTCTATTGGTTGCAGTTGACAAGGAGAATATTAAACCTCCTGTATTGGAAGGACTTGATGCTTTAGTAGCAGTAAGTTGCTTCTCATCTCATCTTATGCTTTATTTATTGAGTAGACAGATTATGTTAATTAATTCTATTGATTGCTTTCCTGATTGCTCTTTTTTCCAGCAAAAGAGTTTAACAATTAGTGCCCCGCCGGAAGTAAATGGTTAGATACATAACTTATTCTTTTTATTAATTAATTATATTCTTGTATTCTTTTAATTAATATTTGATTAATTGATTGGATTGTTTTACTGATAATATATAGGGACTCCTCAGCCTCAAGTTTTTCCAACTAACCGGTGGTTCGGTTCAAAATCTTCAAAGAAAGTGAGTCCTGTTATTTATTCTCAGATCTAGAGTCTGTCTTGGTTTTCATGAAATTCAAATTTCCAAGCTATTCCATTTTGTTCATTTAGTTGTTGCCTTGTTGGCGCTGGATATTCATTATTTTGGAGATGAATTAATCATTTCTTTTTATCTGATCATCTCATTCTTGTGTGATTGAGAGTTGAGACTTATCTGCCAATAATGCTCACTTGAATGAGAGATTAAGAGTTTAAGCAAAACCATTGACATCAGGGGTTGTGGGGGTGCAAAGGTGCAATTATACTTCAATGTTCACACGATCGATTTTATGGTGCAAAGGTGCTTGGTGAATGTTGTCAATTCTGTCCACATTTTTATTGGGAATTGCAGTACTTTTCCTCACTTGTGTGGATTATTTGTAGTTCCTGTCCTCTCCCATTTCCATTCATTATTCTGATGAGTCAAATCATATTAGAAACAATTTAGAATGTATTTTTGTTTCCGTTTCTTCTCAAATTACTGCATGTAGTCTTGCTTAATTTTATTTTGTTGCTAGATATTTTCTAATCATAAATTGTTGCTTTTTCTTAGTTACCTCTCAATTCAGTTACATCAATCATTGATGGCTTGAAGAGATTGTATATCGAGAGGTTAAAGCCCTTGGAAGTCGCTTATCGATATAATGATTTTGTGTCTCCATTGTTGGTAAGTAGCGTTTGCACCCAATGCATAAAATTATAAATAAAAGATACTAAATTTTGTTAACTGTTTTTGTGAGAACATGTTACTGGCTCTACTTAGCATGTCTTATTCGCATAAATATGATGATATTAACTTCAAGAAAATCTTGGTTTCTCCCCTTTCAGACCAACACTGATTTTGATGCTAAACCAATGGTCATGCTTCTTGGTCAATATTCAACAGGAAAAACTACATTTATAAAACATTTGTTAAAATGTGATTATCCAGGTAGGTTAAGTTCTGGACAATCTACTGGTTAACATTGCAGTAATTCCTTCATTCATAAAATTGATGACTGATTGATTCATGATCCTAACTCTTTGTGCAGGAGCACACGTTGGACCAGAGCCTACCACTGATAGATTTGTTGTTGTCATGGTACAAGAAGTTTCCTTTTTGTTCTCGTATTGCCTTTGGAAGTCAATAAAGTCCAAATAGAAAAATATTTATGTGTGATAAAAAGTAGAAATCACGATGTTATTGTTACCATTTTTTTTCGTAAATTCTGTCAAGTTGTGTTTTGATCATGCTCATGGTGCTTGCTTCAAAACTCTTTTTATTTAGTCTGGACTTGATGAGAGAAGTATTCCTGGAAATACTATTGCTGTTGATGCTGACATGCCTTTTGGTGGGCTGACAACATTTGGAGGTTCATTTTTATCAAAGTTCCAATGCTCTCAGATGCCACACCCTGTGAGTTTTATTTATATTTCCAAGTCCAATGACTTTGTCATTATTTGTGCTTGAACTTGAAGCAATTTTTTCTTTCAGTTGTTAGATGAAGTAACATTTGTGGACACTCCTGGTGTCCTATCTGGAGAGAAACAAAGGACTCAAAGAAGCTATGATTTCACTGGTGTTGTATCTTGGTTTGCTGCAAAATGTGATCTTATTCTTCTCCTATTTGATCCTCATAAACTAGACATCAGTGATGAGTTTAAACGTGTAATCACATCTCTACGTGGTAATGATGACAAGATACGAGTGGTTTTGAACAAGGCAGACCAAGTTGATACTCAACAAGTAAGACAATATCAACATAGGTTACCTGGTTTGTTATATTTATTATCCAACTTTTTGTCTACTTACATGCCTAATTGTCATATTGTAGCTTATGAGAGTTTATGGAGCATTGATGTGGTCATTGGGTAAAGTTCTAAATACTCCCGAAGTTTCACGTGTATACATTGGGTAGGTTTATTGTTATCTTTCAAATATGTCTAACGTTCCACGGCTGTTTGCAAGTATTTAACCATTCTTTCAAATTTATACTGTCTTGTAGTGGTTTTTCAGATTTTGTTTAGTAAGAGTTTTAGTGAACATTTGATCTGACTGTTTCTTAGTCAAAAATTGCATTAAATGCATAGTATCTTTTGGTGATATTCACATTGTTTCACTTCATATATTAGATGGCTTCTCCAGTGAATTTGATATTCTTTAGTTGTAAGTATATGCTCCTTTGCTTGACTTCACAGCTCATTTAATGATAAGCCTATGGATGAAGACTTCGTCAGTCCATTAGGACAGGATCTCTTTGAGAAGGAACAGAATAATCTGCTTGCTGATTTGATGGATATTCCAAAGAAGGCATGCGATCGTCGGGTATGGTCGTTAATTTCATATTATTTGTGTGACCTGGTGGTGAAAATTGAATTAATTTTATGTAGATGGCAGATCACCGAATGACCTGTGTCTCGTGTCAGTTCCTATATATTAATTTCCTGTTTCAAAGATTTATTGTAATTGGAAATTTGGAATGGTGCAGATCAATGAATTTGTGAAACGTGCAAGATCTGCTAAAATTCATGCATATATAATTAGCCACCTTAAGAAGGAGATGCCTGCTATAATGGGCAAAGCCAAGGCTCAACAAAGACTTCTTGATAATCTTGAGGAAGAATTTGCAAAGGTCTTTACTCTTTCCCTTCCTCTTACTTCGGTTGCTTAATTTTTAGGTACTTACCATTCATGTTTTTGCAAACAGGTTCAAAGGGAGTTTCATCTACCGGCCGGTGATTTTCCCAATGTTGAACACTTCAAAGAAGTTCTAAGTGGTTATAGCATTGACAAATTTGAGAAACTAAAGCCTAAAATGATTCAAGCTGTAGATGACATGCTTGGGTATGAAATACCAGAGCTTTTGAAGAAATTCAGAAATCCTTACGATTAAAATAGAAAATGTTCGAAAATGTTATCATTTTTCATGTATGTTTACGAAGTTTGAGATCTTAATGTTTAAGTTCATTATTAATGGATTGTGGATGGTTTCATTTTCAGTGTCTAATGTCCATATTCGGTTCATTTTAATGGTAACCATTTGTAGAAAAAGGAAGAAAATACTCCTGCCCTTATTGTTTGCCCTACAATGAGGGGCAGGCACCATAGGAAAATGCTGTTATCCTGAAGGCACTAAGCACATCAAACATTTCTAATGCTCTCGTTAGTTAGTGGGGATTGTGGGACAACCCTGTTGGTAAATTGTGAATGTGGTGCTGACGAGTATTGGAGTTGAGTTTGGCCCTCCAGGTTCCTAATTCAGTGTTTCAAACGTGAAAAAGTATTTGAAATCCAATTAACTTTTATAAAAACAAGTGGTATCAAAGAAAACTCATTTTCATAATGATATATATGATATAAAGGATGATAACATCCTTCATATATACATATATATAATATCAAGGAAAAGTCATTTTCGAAGATACCATACGTCAAAACATGTATATTGCCGGTATAATATAGAAAAGTCAAGACTGTTTTTTTTTTTTTTTTGACTGATAGAAAAGGCAAGATTAGATAGTAGTTGCTGTCAACAAAAAAAAATAGTAGTTGCCTAATAATAGGAATTTCTTTTTTTACCCATTTTCCCTTAATGTTTATCTGTTGTTTAGTTGGGGTAATTGCCGGTAAGAAATTGAGTACTGCGGGTAGAGTTTGGGTATTGTGTTATTGGCATTTTATTATGCTTATTTGCACTCCTTTTTTTTTTATTATTTAACTTTTCACTCTTATCTTTATTTAAGTTTTTTTTAACAAAATTCAAATTCAATATGTTTATTCATATTATATTATATTTTTTGTTTTAAAAACTCTCCTTATTTAAATTTTTCAAATGAAAATCAAAATTATTTAAATTTACTTTCTTTTTATGTTGAATGAAATATCAAAAGTCATCCAATCATAAACTATAATGTATGACATGTTTATTAACTTTTACTATAATTATCTTAAAAGTCATACAAATAGTGATATTTGATTGAATGAAAGTGTGAAAATGTTTTATACTGACAATGTATAGTCATTAAACTCTAAAATAATAAATAAAAATATTTGTTTTTCAATTTCATAAAATAAATAAAATAATTTATAATTATGAGGAAATAATCTAAATGAAGCACTTTCAATAACATGTCCTTGATGATATCATAAAAGTTAATTTACATTAGATGTAAATCTGACAACAAAATAAAAAATAAAAAGTACAAACATATTTTAAAAAAAATCAATTTGTAGTTAAATAAATTCAAATTTAATGAAAGTGAAGTAAAAAGGCAAGAAGGAGAGATAAAATATCTTTATTTTTTTCTATATAAAGTTAAAAGAAAAGTTTAGAGTCTAGTTAATTTCTATTATGAAGTTGTAGGATAACAATGTTTTTAACATTCGTATTTACTTATTTACAATTTTTCTTAGTTAATTACAACTTTAATTAACTTTTCCAAAAAAATATTACAACTTTAATTAATTAAAATATTCTTTATTAACTTATTTTTATATTAATTCCAACTTTATATCAGTTCTATTCGACTATTTACTCAATTAAATTATATATATATATATATATATATATATAAAGTCCTAATTTATCATATTATTGTTATGTAAATTAAAAAAGAAATGAAATGAATGATCTTCCCCTTTTTACCTTTGGTTTGTCTATTTCTTCTTCTTCTTCTTCTTTTTTTTTTTTTAATTTATTCAATATTTTTATAAAGACTTAAATACATTTTTAGTCCTTGTAATGTAGCATTTTTTTGCATCTCGTCCTTGCAATTTTTTTTTGTTTTAGTCATTGCAAATTATGTTTGTTTTATTTTTCATCCTTAAAGCGGTTTATATAACACTTTGAACAGTGAAAAAAATGCTATCTAAACCGCTTTAAGAACAAAAAATAAAACAAAAATAATTTGCAATGACTAAAACCAATTTTTTTTTGCAACGACAAAAAAAAAATACTAAATTGTAAGAACTAAAAAGGTATTTAAACCTTTTATAAATAATTTTTTTCCAAGTGTAAGTTTTGTAATATAGTAATTAAATATAATACTTATTTACTAGAGATATTATTAAAAATTTTCATCACTCAAATTATGTTATCATAAATTATAGATATTTTTAAATGATAAAAAAAAAGTATAAATATTTTCTATTCATAGTTTCAAACCTTCGTCGTGTAGCAAATGGAACAGTAATGGCAACTGTACATTATGGCCGGTTATTGATGAGTGATGAAGAACAAAAAATGGTGGAGGAGCGGTGGATTGAATGGACATGACCTATTTCCCAGTGTCCTACAACTATAAAGTCATCACTGGACACTAAGGACAGCATAGTTCAACTTCCAATTCTCACTCACACAATTCACAAACTCTCAGTTCAGTTGTTTTGCTGACAAGTGACAACATTAGTCAAGTCAAGTGTTTCTGTATCTGTTTTGTTGCCTAGGAATGGAGAGAACCAAAGTTGGGAAGAGATTTCAAGGTAAGGTAGCCATTGTGACGGCTTCCACCCTTGGAATTGGCTTTAGCATAGCCCAGAGGCTTGGTTTGGAGGGTGCATCTGTTGTCATCTCTTCTCGCAAACAGGTTAATTAATGGGTACCTGCCCTTCAATTTTCTATTTTTCACCCCTTTCTTTTTCTTCAGAATATGTCATGCTTAAATCAAGTACAAAATATTGGATTGTTTGGTAGTTTGATTTTGTTTTCATGTCATGTTGGCACTTGGCCACCCCTATGAAAGTCCTCTATTTTATTGTAGTTTGATTAGAAGAGTTCAGTGTTTTTTTTTTTTTTAATTGATCCATATTGTTTTGGAAAAAAGGAGAGGAAAACTGTGATGATTAGATTTTTTTTCTTCTTTTTGTGCATAAATTACCCCAGCAAAATGTTGATGAGGCTGCTGGCAAACTGAGAGCTAAAGGAATCGAAGTATTGGCGATTGTTTGCCACGTATCAAATGCACAACAAAGGAAGAATTTGATAGACAAAACTCTACAGGTGAGATTTTAAACTTTCTACAGATACACTGAATTTTTTATTCGTTTAGAAATTATCTTGTCCAAGCTCAATAGAAGTCTCCTGTAGATTTCATCCTGCAAGCCTGAGAACTGAGAAGTTCAATCCTTGTTTTGTTCATTTATCAATCGGCTAAGCAAACACTTTTTTTTCCGCTGTCTGACCACTGATGAATCATATTTTCTAGTAGTCTAAGGTCCTTTTTGAATAAATAAGAAGGTATAATGAATTAAGTTTAGTTTGTTTAAATAAACTTTTCTGTAAATACTTTAAAGAAAAAAAAAATTAAGAAGGTGAAATGCATTTAACTTCTCTGTAACCTAAAATTAACTTATGCATCTTAATTTTTGAATAAGTTAAATGAAAAGAACTTTTATAAAAGTTAAGTGTATAAATTGATTTTAGATTAGGCGAGAAACTCAATTTTTTTTTCTTATTTCTTCTTAAATAAGTGTTTATGGATAAATTTATCCAAAAAAGATAATCTCATAAGTTAAAATCAGTTTTTTGGAGTAGTTAAATCAAACAACTTTTCTAAAAGTTGAAGTACATAAGGTTAATTTTAGGTCATAGAAAAATTTAATTTGTTTTACCTTCTTATTTTATTTTCCTTTCCTACAAGTAATCATTTCAAATACGGCCTAAATATAATTACTTCCATTTTGATTTGTCATTTTGGTCTGGTGGCTAGATTGAGAATTGAGCTGGGTTTTCTAGGGTCTAGTGCATCGGTTTGTGTGATTTTTTTTTATTAAAAGACACTCTTGCCAAATTCTTTAATACTGTTCTAGTGTTCTAAAGATGTGGTTAACATTCTGGTGTGCAGGTGTTATGTGAGATTTTCACAGGACCTTTGTAAAATATTTGTATCTATCACTTTTTCAGTAAACATTAAACAAGTGAGGCTTGTAAAATTCTATCAAGAAAGACAAAAAGCACAAATTGTTCTGAAGATAAGGTCATGCAAAATTCTAATATAGATTGACCAATTCCCTGGTTTTGCTACAGAAGTATGGAAAGATAAATGTTGTTGTGTCCAATGCTGCCGTACATCCTTCTGTAGATCCCATTTTGCAAACACAAGAATCGATCCTTGACAAGCTGTGGGAGATAAATGTCAAATCCACTATACTTCTTCTCAAGGTAACTAACATAATAAAATGGCCAAAGCCAAAAGAAGAAAAGAACAATTGAACAAATGCAATAAATTATATATGTATCTGCATATTGATATTCTCCTAATGTTACTCCATTTGATCTGCTGAAATTGGTGTATCCAATTCATGGTTTATACAGGATGCATCTCCTCACTTGAAGAAGGGTTCTTCTGTTGTTCTCATTTCCTCACTTGTTGCTTATGATCCACCACCTACTATGGCTATGTATGGAGTGACCAAAACAGCCGTTCTTGGACTCACCAAAGTAAGTACTTGGCTTGCATTTGTTCGTTCAAAAACACTATAAACTATATTATACTATATACTTTTTTATCTGCTTACATTTTTTTAATTCGTTGAGTTGTAGGCTCTGGCTAGTGAAATGGCCCCTAATACACGGGTGAACTGTGTTGTTCCTGGAATTGTGCCAACTCATTTTGTTGCACTTTATACCTCTAATGATGCTACAGTGAGTATCTTTTGTTCCAAATAGAGTTTTAGTTTTTAACTATATTTGTTGTGTTGCCTTAAGTCTGCTCTGGTTGTATCAACTATCAATAGTAATTTGAATGGATTTTCTTGGTGTTTTACTGCAGAGGGAGGAACTTGAAAGAAAGGCATTGCTTGGAAGGCTTGGTACAACTGAAGACATGGCTGCTGCAACAGCGTTTTTGGCGTCTGATGATGCTTCTTACATAACAGGAGAAAATCTAGTGGTTTCTGGGGGAATGCCTTCCAGGTTGTAGCTTCCAATTTCTTCTTCTAGTGGTGGACTGGTGGGCCTAGCCCAAAACGTTTTGTTTCCTGATTCATCTGATGCCATTGAATATATTGCAATTTGCACCATTGAGAAAATAAATATTCATCGACATAAAATATAGAAAATAAATATGCAGTATCTAGGTGGACTTTTTTTTAATCAACTAATTGTATTTGAGTCCACGAAACATTGGAGTTCCACTTTATTGATTGAAAGGAAAATGATATATATAAGAATCCATCCTTATCTTAATTTATTGGACACGGTTTTCATTCTCTTTCCTAGGAGAATGGTTATGTAATACTTTGATTGGCTAATTTTATATTTGTGTGAATTCGAATTGGTAGTTTTCGTACTAAATAACCCCCTCATTTATAAAGGAGTGGTGACTAATAGTATGCATATAGTGAAAATTTACAAAGATGACTCATAAAATATAACAAGTAATTAATTAGTGTTTCTCAAAAATATATTTTGAAATCATTCACCACTACTTAGAAATCCTTATAAAGAGAAGAGGTTCCTCAACTCAAATAGAAATCGTGTGAACAGAAAATATACGAGACAAAGAAATGTAAGAATGTCTCATATAAATTATTTTTAAATATGAAACTCAAGTTTGTAGTAAGATGCATTGTAGTTTTTATGTGATGGTGAATATTTTGTGTGAAGTCAGGTAACGTTTTATTCTTATCATCATGCTTGTTGTGTGGGATTTTTCTCACAAAAGCCATATATCCCTCAGCAAGCCGCAATGCTCGTTCAACCTGAACGTTTGATAAATAATAGCACACACAAAAGAAACAGTAATGTGGGACGTATTTTAACTTGATTTAGCCAACATTTATACAACAGTGTCGTGGGTAACATGGATGGTTTTCGATTTTTACAACTAGTAACATAGGCAGGACACAACATATCAACTTAAGAATACAAGTTAACCCAAACTTGACAAATAATATTTAGCTACAAAGCTACATTCCGGCTAGAATTAACTCATACATAAGAAAGCAACTACTTTGAACCCCTTCGGGTCCCTCTACCTATGTACATAATAAAATATGCAGAAAAAGGACAATGCAACTTCGTGGATGGATTACATTGATATGACTTTCTCAAAGTGCTTGTAGTTGGCCCTTGTGAATCCTTGCGTCATATTTAATCAAATCATATTCTGATTATCATGACAATCTTAGTAGTCTGCTTAGCATCTTCCAAGCCATTTTACACAAAAACCTGCAAGTGGAAAAATACTCTGATTCCATAGTGTAGGATTTCCCCATCAGTTTTGTCATTTCAGAAGCGTGACACACTGATTTCCAAGCTAAAGAAAACAACACTAAACAGGAATGACATCAGCATCTTGATTCTCATCGCATGTCAAGATTAGGCCTTCAACATAGGTTGGCAAAAGGCAGCGGATCCACTGGCAGCCTGTTGAGACAGGCTCCGCTGCAGGAACAATCATGAGCACGTTATCGTGTCGTTGGACAACTCCCATCACACTTACGGTGCTACCTTCTTTGATGTACCTATGAAGTTCCCAAATTAAGTTTTCTAAGTACCAAATCACAGTTAAGAAGGAATTTGTTATAAGAGACTACAACTGTTTAGGATGATGAATAGTAAACTGCAGAATAATGCAGTCCATACCCTTCCTTGAGGCGCATTATCCGATCATCACTGGAGAGTTTGCGGTCTGCAAGCCAGCCTAAGAAATTAGGAGATAACTCTCTGTTATCCTTTGTTACATCAACTACAGTAGTTGGTTCCACAAAAGGAGCAACCTTGGCACCATAGCCTGCTTTCACTAATGCTCTTAATCCAGACTGGAAGTCTGATACGTAGAAGTCTGCTACGTATTTCTGTCCATAGAAAATAATGAAAAGTGAAAACATTGCCATTATGTAGAGTTAGAGAGACATGCTCAATATTTGGTCATCAAGAAGCCAGACAAAACCGAAAATATGAACTATAATCCGTACACGGCAGTTTCTTGCATTAGAGAGGTCGCCGGTATTGAAGTCCATACAAGACACCGGATTACAAGATTCAATAAATTTACTGATGTTGATGATACATAAAACTATAAAGCATGGTAACGTTATTGACTCTAAAACCACCATTACAGTCAATCTGGTTAAATGGACATATTAATTCAGTCAGGAGTGTGAACCAAACATGAAAATGTATACGCCTTCACTAAATGAACAGTACTAAGATATTTGTGCAAGTAACTTTCTTATGCAGGCTAACAATAATTGTGTTATGGGTTTCTGGCTGTGATTTGTTTGGGCTTTACACATTTTAGGTGGATTGGTGTGGTTGGGCAGCACAAGCATAGGAGTAAAACTCGATCCATCAGAAGCATGGGATGGGAGGGCTCCTTAGGTTTTGTTTAAATAGGCTAGGTTGCTTTTTCAAGTGAGCATCCACTGCAGTGTTTTTCGCTAATTGCTATTCCCTATTCAATGGAATTACCATTTCCAGTTCCATTTAACTTTGGTATCTTAAATCCATATGACCATATAGAAATATCTTCTGTTTAAATCTTGGCAGTTGGCACAGGCAAAGTATAACACATGTTAGAGATACCAAGAAAGTGGAGACAGTTGAAGTGACAGAAAATATACTAGTCTTGTCATTCTAATAATATCATATTAACCCTAAAACATATTTATTATTGAACAAATCACATTGACCTGCAGTTATATTGTTAAACCAACAAATTATAAATAACTGGCACAGAGCCATAAGCTAAAGAATAAAAAACAATAAGCAACCTTGCCAGTAGTACTCCACCCCCAATTCTCAGTGAGCATCAAATACTGAACTGAGCTCTAAGGTTTCCTTAATTTTAAGCTGCTTAACAATTCCTTCCCCACAACTCAACTTGTTATTCCTCAAGCATCTAGTCATTGTGTATTTTAGGTACCGATCAATTCAATGTAGGTCTGTGTGCATGAGTGATTTCTCACTTTTATTAAATTATGCTTGATCCTGAATCAGTAGTAAACACAAAGCATCAATGAAGAGTTGAACAAACTAACCTCAGAGTATCTAGAACCCCAAGTGAAGCAACTGTGTTTAGGATTAGCTGATTTTCCACCCAATCCTTTATATTCATATAATTCAGTGGAGACGTATACACATCTAGGTACTCTTTGGTAGGATGACTCCAGAGGAATACTGCCACAGGTTACAACCTACAGGAAGAGACTGGATACATATAAAAATATATTATAGAAGTCATGCCAAATTATTTTCCTTCAGCCAAGGCTAGTAAAATCCATAATTTTCCACCTAAATTACTCCAGACTATATCGATAAAAGCAACTCTCTCACACGAGACTGTAAATTGTAAAAGCTTGAAGGCTTCAGTGAAGAACAAAATTTTATGAATACGAGTAAGCCTAATAGGGACACAAGCATCAAGTTCTGTATAGGACATTATCATCCATCCACAGAACAATCCTACTTTAGTGCATTGTGATGCTAATGTAAAGAAATGAACTAACAATTAGGAGTACGTGGTGAACCTGTTCAAGGATTATGATTAAAAGAAACTATGAATATAACAACCTGAAAACTAACAAGTATGATATATCCATAATATCTAGCAGAAGATTTTTTCCAAGCAGTTGGGAAGGGATATAAAGGGAAGTGAAGGTGAAGCAAAAATTACTACTTAAATGCCACACAATAATGCGGCAATAAGAACATCCAAGAAGTTAATATTCAGTTACTTCTGTCAAGAAATATGATTACATTGCAACCATTTCTGTAAAAAGGCAAATAATTCCGTTCCTTCTTCCTTACTCTACCAGAAAAAATGCACGTTAAAGTTAAACATCATTATCCCTGACCACCATCTCCGCCGAATTCACGCAGACATCTACTCTTACCTAAGTTTATGAACTAAGAAAATGATTTCAAAACACGCAACTCTCCTCTTTTGAGCCACGTTTTAGACCTTCCAGTTTGCACCGTAAAATCAACAAAGCATATCCATACATCTATATCAGAACAAAAACTACTAGCTTATAAATACACATACTCGAGACTCTAACGCCCCTGGCAGAAAAACTTTCATCATATAGGACAACTCGAAAAGAAGCAGTCGCAATCACCACGACCAAATTCGCTCGTTACATAAGTACCAAAACCCCATACCTAACAACACATTATTAAAACCAAAAGATAAAAAAATAAAACAACCCATCTAAGGGGAAGGAAGGATATATCATAAATAAATAATGTTAAATTAAATGTTAGCTGAACAAAACAAATAATTATCACGAGACTTCATTAAAGAGTGATTATTATTAATTAATTTATTATCATAGTTCAGAAAATTACCCCGGTAACCTTAACGTACTGTCCATCAATGGCGCCTCTAAGTTCAGCATCAGGGTACCTTTTCACAAACCCTAAAAGCCCTCGTCTCCCCCAAACGCAGTTCCACGCAATCAAAACGACGACAGGCACAATAACCCCTCCGAGAGCCACCAAGATCACCGCTTTCTTCACCGCCACCATGAGAAACACCCCAACGAGCAAGCTCATTGCCACCACCACCATGAAAACCCACACCACCGCCCTCGACACCCTGAACCCCACCTTCACCTGCTCGCTCAAACTCGTCACCGCCGACCCATACACCGTCTTCCCCCCCGCCGACGGCGCCGCCGCCGCCGCCGCAGTGGGCTGCTCCAGCTGCCCCGACCGCCGGCTCCCGACCGGGCCCGACGTTATCAGGCCCGTGGGCTGCAGCGCTATCGGGCCCGACCCGGACGACGATTTCCGCGACATGGGCCCCGACCCGCTCAGCCTCCCGCCCGCCGGGCCCGAGTTCGGCCCGGATCTCACCGACCCGGACGACGGCCGCGACGGCTTCTGCTCGACGCCGGGGATTTCCAACATTTTCGCGAGCTCGCCGGATTTCTTTGGGTCGCCGCCGGTGTACGGAACGGAGCGTGACGTCATTGTCGGCGGGCGCTCCTTCACCTGTTCGGGTCGACCCGACACGTAGAGGCCGCTGCTGAGCTGGTGCGAAGGGATTCGGGTCCCCATTTGAGAAAAGATAGCAACTTTGGCTTCACAGAGCAAAAGGGTTTGTTTCTTCTTAGTTCTATGTTCCTGTTTAGTGTGTTGGTGTTTGCTCAAGCACTTTGTGTGTGTGAGTAGGTGTTGGTGGTGCAAGTGGAAGGGGAACTAAGTTAGAAGTGGGGGAGGTTCAATGCAATTGCAGAAATGGGGTTGAGGTTTGTGATAATGACATTTGTGTCCCTGTCTGTGTCTTTGAAATGCCCCTGCTCAAAAATAGCTGTGCTAATAATGTTGGGGCTTGGGAGGGTATACAACTTTGTTGCTGGTTTATTTGCAGTTTTGTGTGTTTTTTGTGTCCCCACACTTGGTGAGAATTTACCCTATTACCCTTTTTCCCCTTTTCTCTGTTTGTTTTTCTCTTTTTACAACTTTTTTTCTTTTTTTCTTTCCCCTTTTTGTGCTGATTCCAGAGTAGGCAACCAACGGAGACAAAACTACGGCAGCCCTCAAATATGGTAGTTTTGTACTGATAGTGTGTTGATGGTGTTCTCCTGCTTCATCACATTGATTCAAGTCATGCCTTGTTTTTATGTCTTGACACCAGACAATCGAATAAATGGTTACGTGTATGTTCGTTTACAACTTAGATTATTCAAAATCATTTTAGAGCTTTGTGTAGATATGTATTTGAGGTTTTATTTGAATAAACTTTTATAAGTATTTATAAGAAATAAATTGAACCTTTTATAATTTAAAATTAATTTATATACTTTAATTTTTAGAAAAAGTAATGAAAAATTTTCTATAAAAGTTAAATTCAAAAGTTGATTTTAATTTATGAGAAAAGTTCAATTTATTTTTTCTTCTAATTTTATTTGCTCTTATATTAAAAAATTGATTTTGTGTTAAAGTAATATTAAGTGAGATTTAATTTTCTTCAAGTATGTGTATTTTTTATTAAAAATGTGAGATTTAATTTTTCAAGATATTACTCAAAATATTCTTGCAATTTTTAAAATTTTGGGTTAATTAAGTTTTTAGTTCTTAAACTTTTTAAAATTTGATTTTTAATCCCTAAATTTTAGTTTGACTGGTCAAGGTCCCTAAACTTTTTAAAAAATCAGTTTTTAGTTCTTGAACAAAATTTTGACCGGTCAAAGTCTTTAAACTTTTTAAAAATTCAGTTTTTAGTTCCTAAACTTTTTAAAAATTTTGTTTTTAGTCCTTGAATCAATAAGATTTCAAGGACTAAAAACCGAATTGTTAAAAAGTTTGGGGAGTAAAAATCAAATTTTTAAAAAGTTTAGGGACCTTTACTGGTTAGCTAAAGTTTAAGAACTAAAAACTAAATTTTTATTTTTAAAAATTTTAAGGATCTTGACCCGTCAAACTAAAGTTTAGGGACTAAAAATCGAATTTTGAAAAAATTTAGAAACTAAAAACTGAGTTAATACTAAAATTTTTACAAAGTATCTGAATTCAGAAATAGAAACAAAGGGCAACAGCTCGACTCTGGACTCTGGAGAGAAAAAAAGAGTGACTTTGGATCGAAAAGCAGGGAGAGCAAGAATGGTCATGGCAGAGAAAATGGAAAAAAAAGTACAGTCAGGAAGTTGAAAAATGGAAAGGCAAAAGAAGAGCAACGAGAAAAAAACAATTCAATCAACAGGAGCAATCTGAATGAAGTCAGAGTGAGAGAAAGCAGAACATTAGGAACCAAAACAACAAATGGAGATTTGATGTATCACTGAATCAAAAGGTCATAACAGACGAAGGAAACGAGAAAATTTATACTACAATTTAATTCCAATGTCTCATGCAGGTTGCAGCGGGAGACAGCAAGTAGTAATGTCCACATGGTGGATACACACGAGGCGTTAAAGATAAATAATTCTAAATCTTTCTACCGCATTCTCTTAAATACATTTTATATTTTTAAGGTATTAAATAATGAAAAAAATGATTATGTAATGACAATGTAAAATAATTTTACACCGTCATCCAATCACAACTCACCATGTATGATAAATTTGTTGACTTTGACAAAATTATCTTAAAAGTTATATCAACGTTGATTTGTAATTAGATGACCGTGTAAAACTTTTTTACACAGTTAGTACATAACCATTAAACTCTTAAATAATTATTAGACTTTGTTTTTCAAACAATTTTTTTAAGAGTGTAATTTTCAAATTTATTCTTGAAATCTCAATTGTCAACTTTGTGACAAATAAGAATCACATCTCTTAATCACTATACCTATCCACTAACGTTAATATTCCCACAAGTTGACTGTTCTGAAATCAGAATCCTTAGGTTTTTAATGTTATTATTAAGCACAACTCCATTTTTTTTTCTCAAAATTTCAATGTCATTTTCTCTCATATAAAGTAGTAGGGCATATGAAAAATGAGTTCTACCGGGGGAGACTGGCCTTGTGGATAAGGTCCCTACTACATGGATTCTCCGTGGGAAGAAGATTTTCTGGCCTTATATCATGGCCTTCATGCACAAATGATGGAAGATTGAACGGCATGATGTAACTTGCATTGGCCCATCACCGTCAAAAATAATATATATTCATTTGAAGGTGTGGGACCAATCACACTTACTCTCTGGCAATACTAGTAGATCTACGATCCCCATCAAAGTGCCCACAAGTGGAAGCTCCTTCTTCTTGTGTTATCTATCTACAACAGGGTTCCAATGCAGCATACCCCAACTCTAGTAATGGACCCCTCTTTCCAAACAAAATGGTCCCCCTTGTTCTATTAAAAAAAAAAAAAATCAGATGGATTATTGTGATCTAATAATAAATCTTTGGTGTAAATCTGAAGTGATCACTCTCCAAAATTTTGGGGAATAGTTTTTTGATTTTTAAGATTGTGATTCTCTTAGAATAATATTGTTAAGAATTGTATTACTCAAAATTTGTCGTATTCACGTTTGCTGTTTATATGTTTTAAGATTTTATTATTAAAAATATTTCATATTTTCATCATAAAGCAGAATATCTCTAAAAAGTAAACAAATTATTTTATCTGTTGTAATCACTCCTCACTCTCCACAATCATCCACTACTGTCTAAAAGACTTGAGTATCTTTATGGAAATGATTTATTCTAACCTTTATCCATAAATATAATTTGGAAGAAATAATGCTACAAAAATATGTTTGAGATTAATATATTTATCTTAACATTCTTACAAAACTAATCTCCGAAACAAATGTTTTTTCAAGATTTATAGTGAGAAGATTTATTATTGTGAGCCTCGTATTAATTTTATTTTTAATAATATTAACTAGAAGATTTATAAGATTGACTTGATGATTGAAGGGAGAAGGGGGAGAGAGAGGTCGTAGATTCAAATTTCTCTCACTAACAAAAATTAATAAATTAACAACTAATATTTACCGATAAAAAAAATGTTAACTAGAGTTTTACTTAATTATTACTTTGGCTTAGTATTTTGTGGATGAATTCGATTAAAATTCAAAACTAGTAAAATACATGCTTAATTATTATAAAAAATCACATCATAACCCTATTTCTTTGTTTTCATTTTCAATTTTTGGTATGAATTAATTAAATTGTTTTTAATCATATTAAATTGTATTATAATTGGCACAGGATCATTTTAATTCAACTAGTATTAAATATTCAAATAAAGATAGATGTGGTTTTACCAAAATTGTATTATAGTAGTATAAAGAGGGATTGCCGTATCTTCAAAAAAAAAAGAAAAAAAGAAAAAAAAAAGGGGATTGCCGCAAAATAAGAAGGATTATTAGTGACAGTTAGTAGTTGGATTCCCGCCACGCTAATGTGAATGTGGAGGTCAATATAGTAAATCCGCATCCTCATGGAAGTCGGTGTAGGGATAGATGCGGGACCAAGGTTTCGAAAGGACTAAAATACCCTTTTCTGTTGAAGGATGCTGATTCCTATGCTATTGCTGTTTTTATGAGTAAAAAAGATACTTTGAGAGTAAAAAAAAAAAGAAGATAAATTCTAATTGTATATTTTCTTACAATTATTTGTAAAAAATAAAATAAATAAATAAAAACATAAAATAAGATTATTGATATAGTAGAAAGAGATAAACAAAAATAATATCATAAAAAATATCGTATAAATAATGTAATTAAAAATTTGTGTCAGTTTACATCATAATTTTTTACGTCTAAATAAGTATTCAATTTTTTTTGCAAAAAATATTAAAAAATGAAACATTTTTTTTTATGATTTTAATTTTTTTTTTATAGAAATAAGTATTCTTCAAACTTAAGAATTAAGATATCGTGATTGTCTACGCACATTAAACGTAAATCGGCCTATTATATACTATCGTTTCTTTTTATGTATAATGACGTTAATAGAATTCAAACTTAAGATCTCGTGAAACTATCCAAATCCTAAAGAGTTGCTGTATAGTGTATATATACTATCATGTCTTTCACTTGCTGGTTGTCCACACTTTAAAAATACTGCTCTCACTTCATATAACTTGTGGTCACTGGTACAAGCTTTTATGTAAGGTAAAGAAATCAAGGCCCACTACCAAGTAAAAACAAGGTTCCCAATTTAATTCAAATAAAAGATTCGGGTTGAATTATGAATTAAGCATGTGCTTTTATTCATGATAGACACATAAATGATTTTGACTTCAATTCCAATTAATGCATTGGGTTAGCTAACAAGTTAGAACATTTGAATGCATTAATTTACGTTATTACATTTAATAGAATATAGCATGTGTCATGCTGAAAGATATTACTCATTTCGTTCCGTTATAGTCGTCTTAAGTTATTTTATACAATTACAAAAAATAATAAATAAATAAAAGAAAATAACAATTTTACAAAATTAACTTTATTATTATTAATTTATTTTTAATTTTTGTTGTCTATCATTAATATTATAAGAGATATAAATAAAATGATATTAATTTTAGACTTATTTTTCTTCTATACGATGATTATTATGGGACGGAAAAAGTAATATATTTTTCTTTATTAAAAATATTACTAATAAAGTTTTTTTTTTACCGTCATATAATCTTGGATTACTATATGATTAAAAATTATTATTATTATTATTATTATTTGACATATATTACAATAACAACAACAAGCAAACCACAAGGTTTTTTTTTCTACCAATACTGATATAGTTAAATTAATGAATCAACATGTTTCAAACAATTATTATTATTATTATTATTATTATTATTATTATTATTATTATTATTATCTAACAAAAAATGATTTTTTTTAATTTTTAATAAACTAATAAGTATTTTATATATCACACATCTATTGTTTTTAACTATAGCTAAAAAAATTTAAAATTATAAGATAAACATAAATAATTAATTCAAATAAATAAATAAAAAATAATTTTCACAATATCAATTCTTCAGATAATATTTTAGGTACAATTTTTAATGTATTTATTGTAAAAGAAAACAACAAAAATTACTATATAAAATAATGTTTGAGAGGGCATTCTAACTAAATTATTCTTTTTATATGTTCTACAACTCTATTTAATTTATTTAGATATTTTAATACTATTTAATACTATATTATTCTAGCTAACCCCTATTACTCAATTGTTTAATTATATTATACCTAGCAGAAACAAAATAATTTGAATTTATCCGTTGTGTCCAGCGCATGTGTCATTCGCAATACATTATCTAAAATTTGTCTTTTGTTATCTTTACTTATTGACCACTCTTATTATTTTTTTTCTTATTATTTTTTTGGTATAATCTTAAAAAATTTCTTTACATCTTTTAAATATAAGATTAAGTGCATGATTAAACTCGATTATTTCTAAAAAATATTTTTTTAAAAACTAATAAAAACAAGTGATTATTTTTAAAAATAAAATAAATTAAACACACACTATTTTTTACTTGAAGCCCAAGGCTCCCACTCTCCACAGATTCTTTTAGTTCGTTTATAGCATATATTAACCTCATGCTGCGTTTTTGTTACCCTATTTAAGTTTTTGCCTTTTTTTGTGTGTGTGTGGGATGCTGGATTCAAATAAGGAAACACCTTCCACTTAAGCTTGTCATTAGTCATTTGGACAGAAATAGAGTGTAAAGCTCCCATTTGAAATAGCTTTTGAATATTTTAATATCCAATCACTTTTCGATCTCCTGCACTATAAGGAAGGTAGGTGATCTTTTGCTTTCTTAAGCTAATCACACGTACCCCGAATCTTTGGCATCACGTATATATCTCAAATTTTCAATCCTATATTAAGTTTTATATAAAGTATTCAAAAGGATTTTGAGTATCATTATGAAATGTGCCTACGTAGCATATTAGTTCACGATATATTGTAGTATACGATGTATATTATAAATAATAAATATACAATATCAATTGTTTCTGCTATCTCTTTTTTTCTTTTTTTAATAAGCTGTATTACACAATATTCTATATGAAACAAAACTTCACCAAAAGAGCGTCGAGAAAAAAAAAATCTAAATGTTAAAGACGCTTAACAAGAGTAGAGAAGAGCGAATAATAAACCTAATTGACTAGCAAATTCTTGTGGAGACTACTTCATACATTTTTTTTGGCCATACTTGTAGATTCAAACTTCTTTTTCAAATGATTGAATTTTAAGTTACTTTATTTAAACATCAATAATATATGAACTAAGTTGACCCTGTATAGGTCCAGCCTCTGGGTGGCATTATCTTTACATTGGTTTACTCTGCCATGATAAGCTTTGATCACTGGCCAGTGAGGGTCCCTTATAATTTCCATTTTATAATTTCACTTTAATGACAAAGATCTTCTTGTTTGCCATGTGTCACTGCCAATCTTGACAAATTGACCGTTCCTTTTTATGCAAAACGTACGTAAAATGCCACAACTCAAAAATAATGATTTCATAAAAAAAAAATGTTGATAATAATAATTCAACCAACCTTTTTTTACTGGAATAATGCAACCAACCTAAAATATTATTATTTGTTAATGAGTTATAGGTAAATGGTGACTAATTCCCTGTATAATATTAATAAGAGCGTGTGACTTTGTTATGTTACTTGCAGTATTATTGAGAGCATTTTTTTTTTTATAAAGGTTAAGCGGATGAATAAAGGTTGTGGATATGAATAATCCTACGAATCAACAGAGAGAGAGAGAGAGAGAATTCAAAGGTTTAAGAAAAAAAAAGGCTGTCACACTACAATACGATGGCCTATAATTAACAAATTTGAACAAAAGCTTACATTCAAAAGTACATTTGAGCTATATAAAACGTTTGTTTCTCTAAATAGTTATACAGAATATATATATATATATATATATATATATATATATATATATATATATCATTTTTTTCTTTCTCAGTGCCGAGAAGAGAAATAAGAATGTTTTTTTTTTCCCGAAAAGAAATAAGAATTATTTATAGAAATAATAAAGATATGAATACGTAATGGAGGTTCATCTATAACGCTGGGAAGGCTTTTATTTTTTAAAAGCAAAGCTGATATGTATTCATTAATTAAAATGTGATCAGATTTGACACAAGACATGTCAAAAACTGATAAAGGGTGTTACAAGAACATTGGTCAGAGAAACAATCCAAAAAGACCCCCAGTACAACCCCACAATAACTCTGGGAGGCTTAATTAATTTTAACCAAAAAGTGGTGCTAGCAAATCTTAGGATAACTTATAATAAAAATAAAATAAAAAATCTTAGGATAAAACTTCCTGTACTCCAAAAAATTTCTACTAACACCTCATTTTATTTCAAAAAGAGTAATCCAAAATGCATTTTTACATTCTGAATTACCCTTTCTGTAATAAAAAGGGGTAATAGCAGATATTTTTTGGGATGTAAGAAGAAATACTCATAATTTTATTAGTATGTTTTATTGTTTAGGCTTCTGTTTGTTTGGGCTATTGTGTTTTGTCAATAAAAATTTAACTTTGGGCTTCTGTTGTATTATTAGGAATTTGGGCCATGACACAAAGTCCTGGTGTACACGAACGTTTTTTGTAAAATTAAAAACCAAAAGTCAATTAACCTAACTTAAGAAAATGAGAGATAGAATCTGTTAAATAAAAGTACACGGGGACTAAAGTAAAAAAGTGCTCAAATGTAAGGACTAAACATACTCAAGTCTCTCTCTAAAAAAAAAATATTTAAGACATTATTAAGCTTATTTATGATAATTTTAATTGTATATTTGGTAACATAGTTATTCCGCCACAATACTCAGCCTTCCGTATCTTGTAAAAAAAAAACTTTATACTTTCACTTTCTTGAGTATCGATTAATATTTGTCTTTAAATAAATTAGTCAAGATTGGCCAATCCATTTTTTTCACAAATCAAACCTAAACTTTAAATACTCTAATTCTTGCTCACTCTTTGGCTAGAGCATCTAGATTGTTTACTAGTCATCATGTTCATGATTTGATTACAAGCTATATTGAAACTATTATCTTGAATGAAATGATATAAATCTCTTCTTCTAAAAAAAAAAAACTCTAATTCAATTGGACTCATTACACCCTTCCCTTTTCATCTCTTTTGATTTGCTTAAAAGGAAATAATTATACAATTTGTTATTGTTAGTATTTGAATGTTAATCAAATTGTCATCTACATAGGAAACTTTACTCATTCCATTACGTGCGAAAATCCTGCTCATGAACAATATATAACCCAAAAAATATATATATATTAATGCCTACTGAATCTTTTGTCGGATAAACCAGCTGTTTGTGATCAAGATTCACGAGCCCATTATTTTCGACTGTGAATACTGGCCACGCTTCCACACGTGTAATTTGGTTGTTTGGGCCCATTTGATTCCTGGTATTTAGGCTCATGTTGCATTTCTTGCCACTAGCTTTGTAGTAAAATGCAACGCAGTCATTATAGAAACTGAAAGTACAAAACGTAAATACTACATTTTTCTTTAAGTGTTTTTAGTATTGCTTTTTCATTAGAAATAGAGCTTAATTCTAGTAATTTGTGTAATAAAAAAATATATTAAATATTAATATAGGTTATTATTTTGGATTGGGTTTTAAGATAGTCCAACTCAGACTATATTAGACATAATAATGGGGTGGATTGAACATGAGTTTGACTTTTTCTATCTTTGTCCTCCTAAAAAACGAGACAGATTTTGAATCTGATTTAAGAAATACAAAGATAAAAATTAAATTAACTTCATTCCTGTCAAGTTTTATTGAATTTAGGAAAATCTGAAGAAAAAAAACAACAACAACTCATATTACATTTTTATAAAGTTTAATTTACTTGTATCTTTTTAAATAAATCATATATTAATTTATTAATTATATTTTAATTCAAATAATATAAAAAAAATTAATAAATAACAAAACACTTAAAATAAAAATTTAAGAATTAAAATATATTTTTAGTTAACTATATAATTTTAATTTAATTATTTAATTATTATTATAATTCAAATTAATTAGCTATTAAAATAATTAGAGTTTACTTTTAATAATTATAAAATATGAAAATATAAAAAAAATTAAATAATCTAAATTAAATTATATTTTTAGTTAAAGGTATGATCTTAACTTTGTTATTTAATTATTTAACTATTAAATAATTAATGTATATTTTTAATGATCCAAAGGCTTCTTGACTCTCATGTCAGAGCCTAGTCTATGCCTAAGATATTGTTCAACTCGAATAGGTATATCTACCTTGAACTGGACAATTATTCAACTCATGCATATGTTTGGTAAGAAGGAAAAAATAGATAAGAAATAGAGTGAACAAAAATAGAAAAGGTGAATAAAATTTACTAAACGATAAAATGAAAATAAATATTGTTGGTTTAAGAAAAATACGAAAGAAATAAGAAAAAGATCAATAGATAAATAAAAATAAGAAATAAAGAAGAAATAACTAGTGAATCCTACACCTTTTTATTTTTCTTTTTTTTCATTTTTTCTCTACCAAACATATTCACCCTTTTCTCAGTTATCCCTTTCCTCTCCACCTCATGTCTTTCCTTTTAAGCCATGCACTTTGAATCTTTAATTACACGATTACCATCTCAAGTTTTTACTCACTTTTGAGCGTCTCAATTTATACGGATTTTTAAAAATCTCAATCTATATAAGTGTTAGTGTGTTACCACTTCAGCCGCTGGTACCCATTATCCCTGAGCAATTACTTCACCACTATACTCCATAATCACTTGATGATTCATCTAGAACCTTACACAAGTTGGAGATGAACTGTCCAACCTTGGACCCACCATGCACTCTGTATTTTAATTAAAGCCTTACAACTTTAATCGGAAAACAATACATACCAAAAAACACTTAAAAAAAAAAATAGTATATATCAACTTTTGTCCTCATATAAAGCCCTCTTTCAAACTGTACAATGCACCTTGCATATCATAGGAAATTCATTTCAAACTATTCAACATACAATAACTGAGGTGTCTCCTTTTCTGGTTACATGGAAAAGAAAAGAAACGAAATTAAGAGGGGTAAACACCCCCTAAGGGAGGAACACGGTACCTGAGCAGCAGGTGATGAAGACCCAACAGGGGCATCCAGAGATGCAAAGTCTCATCACACTAGTGGCTGTGGTTCTCAATTTGGCCAAGAAAGACAGTGAAGAAAGGTGGCTTCTCTTAGAACATGAGAAGTATTGGTGGACAGTGCCTTCGAGATGTCTGCAATAACAGCACGTAAGTGGAAGTTTGGACACGTTCTGTTGTGGACAACTCTAAAAACTAAAAGCCACGTGACCATCCAGCCAGAGTAAGAGCCTCTCTCTAGTAGCTACCATGACGCATGCTTGAAAACTACTATTGATTATCTATGTTTTCACGATTATTTATTTTTCTTGAAAACAAGTACCGGGGTCTATTAGAACATGAATTTTAATTGGTATCTAGTCGACAAGTCAGATGGTAAATTTTATTTTTTGTGAAATAACTTTGTAAGTGACTTTTTTTGGTTTCTTGTGACTTGTACATTGGAAGAAAAATCGATCCGTTTGTTTGCCGTGGCACCCTTTGAGGAAAAAAAAAAAAACGTAATTCTCAATTATTAAAGAGTTTAATGGTGATGCACTGTCATCCAATCACAAATCACCGTTTGCATGACTTTTAAGATAATTTTGTAAAAGTTAACAAACTTATCATAAATGATTTTTGAGATTAAAGAGTATATGGAGTAAAACATATACACGACTCTCGTCCCACTTTTAACACTTGCAGTCCTGCACCTTCCTACAACGCATAAAATAGTGCATTACCAGGCATTTATGACAAAATAACTCGAGAACATTTTGAGCATGCAGTTGTTGGGGTAACAGCAAAATTCTGAGGTGATCATGAAAAAATTCTTGTGTATTTAAATTATATTAATTAGAGGTAATAAAAATTATTTTTATGGAAGAAGAGTTTCGTTGAAGAGGAAAGAGAGACGAAAAACATCATTGAAGAATAGGAAAGAAAAAATAACAATGAGAAGAAGTAAAAGGAAGAGAGAAATAATAATATTTCAACAGTTGTGAGAAAGAGATATACTTCCTCCGATCCTTTATATAAGAAATAAATAATTAAATCATCAAGACCAATAAAAATAGTTAAGTTAGTTAGTTATCATTAATAATGTCATAAATTTTAATTTTATTCCAAAAGTACCTCTTAAATTGATTGGTTTAAGTAGTGGTTACATTAATGACACTACAACTCCACCAATAAGTGTAACTTGTATTGTTAATAGACCAATAAATGCATTTAAAATGAGTATGTGTCTCATTAATGGATTTCACAAGATGAAGGATAAAAAAGAAAACTAACAATTAATACATCTTAAAGTGGGTCTATGTTTCTTATAATTAAGACAAAAAAAGAACACTCTTTTGTTTCTTATAAAAAGGACCGGAGGGAGTATTTACTAAGAGTTGTGTTATTTGTATAATAACTCCTATAACAATTTATACAACATTTTGTGTTTATTTTTCTTCATCATAACATTTATTACATTTTATACTTTTCTTTCATCTTTTTCTAAATTGTAAAATTTGTTATATGAATTATTGTAGAAATAATATTTCTCATTTTTTTTGTTACAATAATATTTCTCATTTACAAATAAGGGAGAGTACGTGTAATAATTGCCAAAAAAAAAAATGATAATATACATGCGTGGAAAATGAAAAATTTTCGTTGTACTTGCTACGGAATGTCTATATATATATTTTTTGGCCCGTAGAATTAAAGGACGAATTCCCCCTACATGTTCCATGTGATAAGCCCACACCACAAAGAACCACAGCATTTCAAAGTATACGGACACCTAACAGTTTTGCGGGCCATGTTGTGTGACCTGGAAGGAAATATTGAATGGTTTAGATTGTTTGGGACGAGACTATTATGTCTCCCTCACCTTCTTTCAACTTCTTTTTTTCCACATTTTCAATTTCTCCCTCAAAGCGTTTGTTTGTTTAGAAAAAAAAATATTTTGATCTTATTTTCTATTTTTATAAACATTTATAATAGAAGAACATGATTTCTTTTTCGTAATATCTTCAATTAATCATCTTAATTTCTTCCATGGAATGTAACCTTTCATCACATCTTCAGGAAAGGTAATTAATGCTAGGATTTATTGGTTAAGAGTGGTGTTCAAATGCAATGCACTCAGTGAATCTTAGACTTGCTGCCTCAAGGGCTCTCATCATTAGTGAGCCAACTTGGCTCACCTTAGATTGGTTAAAAAGTGAGTCAATCTAATTCGATTTATTTTTTAGTGAGTTAAAAAATGGTCAATCCAACTTAACTCACTACAAGTTAGTGATTTTTTTTTTGTTTAGACTACAGATGTTTTTCACTAGAGATAATTTTGTTTGAGTTGGGTAAGACCGCTATAGTTAGTGGGTTATCTGAATTGACTTACCTAAAATAAAATATAAAATATATAAGTAAAATAAAATACTAAAAAAATAAAATTGAGGCACTAAATGAAAACTAGAGCATCAATAAGTTTATTAAATTGTATCCAATGATTTATATATATTAATGATTTGGAAAGTTATATTCACATTTCAATTCTACATTTATATATAAAAAAAATAAGCTAGTGTAGTGTTATCCTTTATTACGATTAGAATAGAATCAAATAATTGTGTTTGCATGTTACTTTAATTACTTAGTGAGTTAGTGTAATATTATATTTTTTTTATAAAAAAAAAACTTAACCCGTGAGCCAATTTAGTTCATCACAAGTTCAACCTGGATGACCTACAAGCTAAGTGAGTTGGATTAAATATGACCCATAGTCTAGGTGAGCTAGTTTTACCATCTCAACTTGACTTGGACTCATGGTGGGTCAGATTGACTCACAAGCCATAGCTCATATTGACAATTCTACAACAACGCAACTCGCATTCAATTTTGACCTCGTGTTCTATGTTGTATTTCCTTTAATTGCTTTGTGTCTATTTTTGTTTATTTTTCTTCACCTACCAAAAAAATTAATCATCTTAATGCTTCACAAAGTATTAAAAATAAATAAAAACATTTAATATTTTAAAAATATTAAATATTTTTTTATTGCAAAGTAGGAGAATTAATAAAAATTAATATTTTTAAAATTGTACTGACTATTAAAGCAGTGAAAACACTAATTCATTAGTTTAATTATGGTTACATCAGGGTCAAATTGGTAATCATAAAATATATACACATTTTATATTATATAATATATTAAGTAATAAATTAATATAAAATTATATAAAAAATTAAATTGTTTTTACAGAATAAAAAAATTAAGTTAGATAAAACTTTAAATTATTATAAAAGGATCATATCCCATGTCTTATTAGATAAAAAAAGATTTATAATAAATAGTTGAATAATAACAATCTATGTATATATTATATATGAACCTTTATTTATTTGAAACATTTAAAAAATAATAAATAAAGTAAAAAACAAAATGTCTCTCCCCTTTAAAATTAGAAAACATTAAATAATAAAGTATCATTTTTACAATTATTTATAAAAATAATATAAAAATAAAAACATTTGTCAAACTAAACAAACCTTCCTAATTAGTAATTCCTATACCTTGAATAGTTCAATGAGATTCCACAACTTTACTTTTTTTATTTCTTTTAAAGAGCTGATTCCGCGCTTGGAATCACTGCTTTGCAAAATTGGTGACCAATGCTTCATGTGCAAGCCTTCAACAATCCAAATTCCGAAATTGAAATGCTTAAAAGAAAATCTTTTTTTTCCTCTGTCAACTTATAAAACCAGTTATGTTTCGATTCGACATATATAGTGCACTATTGGAATGAGTTACTGCATGGTACCTCAGGAAAGAGCCGTTTCATTTTTCACAGCAGAAGGAAAAACAGTAATTCATAGAAATGACTTGTTTCGTATCAAATGAGAGGTCCATCTCTTGGCAGTTGGCACTTGTCTACTGTTTTTTCTTTTGTTACGTTGCATGATGCCACTTGTACTCTAGGACTTTTTCCGGCCCCAACAAGGATAGGGATATATCCAAAGTCTGAGAAGACTGCAAAAGCAACAATAGTTGGATGTGCTAATCGCCAAGCTCAAGTCACCTCGCTTTGCATTCTCACCACTTAGCAACATTGCATTCATGATAATGCCATAACCAAGGAACCTCAATTATAAATTCACCAAAAAAGTCTCTCTCTCGCTCGCTATAACTAGTTCACTTTTTAAACCAAGTACTCACGAGACACCCTTGAAACTTTTCTGCCTTTGAATTCTTCTTTATGCTGCTAATTATAAACAACCTAATCTTACTAGGAAAAACCGTGAAAATTGCTTCTTCTTCTTCTTCTTCTTTCTCTCACTAGCACAATTTTTCATTACACCCCTTAGCATTTCTCTGTTTCTGCTTGAGTCTTAAATGCTGTGAGAATTTTTATTTTTATCCATCACAATTCACAACTTTGATACACCAAGTTAATTACCATAGTTTGACATGAAATAAACTGCTGCCTAGTTTCGTAAGAATGACTTTCAAAGGGTCTGATTGGAATACACATACTCATCAAGATAGCTTAATGAAAATCCATAAAAATTCTTCAATCTTCTTTGGAGCTCATGTTTCAAAATCAACTCTCATGAGGAAAGTTTCTTATGACTGTATGTTTTGACAAGCATCACATCATAGCAAACTGCAAAGGTTTCACAATCACACACTTGTTTTCTAGGTTCAATGGCAGGGTCATGTTTCCACGGTCTTAGGCTAATGATGTCTAAGAGTAAATCTTTACCGGACCCTTCATCTTCTTCCAAGACCCAGTTGGAGAGTGACGCGGAGAACGTGGAAAGGAAGAGGTTTGATAGCATGGAATCGTGGTCCATGATATTGGACTCAATGGACACATGGGAAACTTCAAAGGAGGAGGGGGAGCAAGAGGCATGGACTGCAGACCTGTCACAGCTTTTTATAGGTAACAAGTTTGCTTCTGGGGCTCACAGTCGAATTTACCGTGGAATCTACAAGCAGAGAGCCGTTGCTGTGAAAATGGTGAAGATTCCATCCCAGGATGAGGAGAAAAAGGCCTTACTAGAGGAGCAATTTAACTTTGAAGTGGCTTTGCTTTCACGTCTCATTCATCATAACATAGTGCAGGTACGTTGTTTAGTAAACAAATATCTCTTCAGCCTTCTTGTGACATTTAATCTTATTGTCCTCATGGTAGTTTGTTTGTTTATCATTTATGGGGTTTTGTCTGTGTGGATCTGAAACTTGGAGGGTGGTAAGCAAGAAATGAGCTAAGTTTGTTAGTTAACTTATATATATATAGTTTTGATCTTTCCCATAAAGAGACACTGCCACTTGCCACTTTAGGGAAAGAAAATGATAATTAGATTGGCTCAATAATATTAACAATACACCTAATTGCTGCCAAATATTGAGTTTTCTATCTTTCTTTTTTTTTGGCCATTTTTAGATGAGCACTAAGATTTATCTTTGTCCCTTGGGGTTTTGGAAAGACCATGAGTTATCCTAACTTTTGGGTGTTAGACTAATTTGATTTGGCCTTGGCCAAAGAGTACTTCCTAAATAATATTGTGGCTATATTGGCTACGAATACGGTAAAAATAGTATATATTAGCGGGGGATAATCCTTACCTCGTGAGCTAATTTTTAATGTTAAGTTAGACCTAAATCTAAATTTTAAGATGGTATCAAAATTTATCTTAATAGTTTTATTGGGCCTATCAGACCATCCGTCATCAAACTATTATTTGACAACATCATGACATTATCAGACTACCTACAGATTGAGGTTAAGTCCAAACTCAAATTCTAAGAAAAGTCTAACTTTCATTCATGTGTGGTAATTGATATTGTAACCTTTAGCTGTGGTAACATGAGCAGCAGAAGTGTTTGTAATGCCTTCTATAATGGATGCATAAGCTCTGATCTTTAAATCACTCTTAATTTACAGTTTATTGCAGCATGTAAAAAACCGCCTGTGTTCTGTATCATAACAGAATACATGTCACAAGGGACACTGAGGATGTATCTGAACAAGAAAGAGCCGTACTCACTCTCAATAGAAACAATACTAAGGTTAGCTCTAGATATATCAAGGGGCATGGAATACCTTCATTCACAAGGTGTGATTCACAGAGACCTCAAGTCAAGTAATTTGCTTCTCGATGATGACATGAGGGTTAAGGTGGCGGATTTTGGCACATCTTGTCTTGAAACACGATGCCGGAAAAGCAAAGGGAATTCAGGAACATATCGTTGGATGGCACCAGAGATGGTTAAGGAAAAACCTTATACTCGTAAAGTTGATGTGTACAGTTTTGGTATTGTGCTTTGGGAGCTCACAACTGCATTAGTTCCCTTCCAAGGAATGACACCAGTGCAAGCTGCTTTTGCTGTGGCTGAGAAGGTAACATGGCTATGTCTAAACTCTAAATGATGCCTTCTTTATTGTGTTAATTGCTTTAAGATAAACGATTGCATCACTTCTCTGCTTGGCAATTCTGATAGTTTTATTGATTGAATGTTTTTCTTTAATCCCTTTTTGACTTATTCTTGTCTGCTTTACAAAATTCCTTCCAGGTACACTAACGCCTTGGTCGTGCCTAATGGTTAACTAACTGTTTTTTTTTTTTGTCTAATTTGACACCTGGCATAGTTTTGGACTTAGGGATGTGCATGGTTGGGTTTGACAAAACCAAATCAGATTCTATTTAAAACCAAATATATAATTGGATTTTAAAATCATACTATTTTTCTTTTTTTAAATCTAGTTAAGTTTTTTACCAAAGCGGTTTCAAATTGGTTTTTAAATTGGCTGATTAACAAAACTGGATTTGACTGGTTTTAAAAATTTTAATTTAAAATTGGTTTTAAAACTGGTTTTTGAACCAAAATTTAATTTAAAATTGGTTTTAAAATGAGTTTTATATAGAAAAAAAGGTATTCAAATTGAAATCAGTTGTGGCATTGTCTAAGATGATTGGCTAGACAAGTTCTTTGTAGTAAGAATTATACTCAATGATTGATCGGACAAGTTCTCTGTAATCAGAATTATACTCAATAATATGGGAATTTCGGCCTTGAAACAGTTGCTAAATAAGGATGAAGGAAGTTGTCCTTTGCACATTATTTGTTCCCCCTAATGAGACTATGGAGAAATGTGATATCTACGACATTTAATTTTTATATGCATCTGGTGTGACTAGATGCAGAAAGGTTCAAAGCATACTGCTAGCTATGGGCTTTTGCTCCTTTAAGTATAAACTCTAGTAACTAAAACATCTATCGTAATGATGCAACTAATTCTCACATCCAAGTGGGAAGCTTGGTTTGGATCTCTCCCAATATCCAATCTTTTAAAACCTTATACCACATGCTACAACAACAAAAACAACAACAATAATTTCCAAAACTTTTATCAACCCTCTAATTATACTTCGTAAAGAAAATCGTCTCTAAGCCAGAGTTACTTGGAGAATCCTTATCGTGTAGCTGCTGAGCCCTCAGTTCATGGATGTCATGGCCAATTTGATAAGGGAATCCAAATGCCAATATCTACCGATAAGTGCATCCACTATTCTTATGGCTTACATGACTTACGAGTATCTTTTAGTATTTTACCCAGTCACTTACATTTTAGTAGTATATGTTACTGAATGGCGATGTGTTTCCTTCCTTCAATCGGATGGATCAAATTTCAATATACTCTCATTTCTCACCATAGTTTCAGTGCCACAAATACCTTTATGCAGAGTTCCAGGGAGTTCTGCTTTGCAGAGAATTCTAATCCTCTTCTCTTTCTCTTCTCTTATCCTGTCTGACAAGATGCTAAGTGTTACTCAAAACATAAGGAAGAGGTGAGGACAAAAATATAATACATATACTATCATGGTTTACTTGGTCATAGCACTTTCGTATATAATACAATCTTTCTTCAGAAAAAGCAAACTACATACCATACCACAGGCTACATAGAGCAAAAATGTGTGTCCACTAATCTTTATCTTTAGTTCCATACAAACTACACAACTAATAAATGACTCTACTTGTGTTCATGTTGCATCTCACCTGATGCTTCTATAGTCAGGCCTCAGGGGGTTTAAAACCTGACAGCATGGCAGCAATCCCCGAATTCCAGTCATGAAAATCTTGAATTGAATTACTTGAACTATGCGAGGTAGGTATTGGGTTGCATGTGCAGAAGCAGAACCTAACATGAGAAATGATCATGGATTATTTTAATCAAGAGTCCTTTGACAGAGTGAACTCTTCTGTTGAAAGTGTAATAATAGTCGGTGCATGTGTCTTCTAGTCCTAATAATGGGAAGCACCGATGCATGGGCCTTGGATGTTTTCCCTCCCTAGTCCCAACAAGCATCCCTTAATATCGCTCAACCAGATAAAAAAATGTGCAAGACTAACATAGTAACACTTGTTACATTTTGGTGCATATATTTGTCAAAAGTAATCCTTGGACTATGCATAAAAGACTAGCCGCAGTGGTGTTATCTCGATTAGTGCTTTCCCATGAGGCACACACATCCCCTTGACCCCATAAAAAGAAGGAATAAACAGTATTTGTATCTGTTATTTTGATTCCTGAGCATATTAATTTACACGTGTTGGACTAATGTAAGTAATAAATTACAGTTTTGGAGACTTACAGAATTTTCTTTAATTGAGAGACTAGTGTGATATCATCTACTAACTTTAGGGACAAAAGTAACTGTTATTAACTCAAAAGAAACCCTTGGATTTGCTGAATTCCTTACACTACTTAGAAATCTGTGTCTTAAGTAAGTAATTTAATTTAATTTAAAAACTGATTGAATGAATTGGTGTTGATCAGAATGAAAGGCCTCCTCTGCCAGCTAGTTGTCAACCAGCACTAGCACATCTGATAAAGCGTTGCTGGTCAGCAAACCCCTCAAAACGGCCAGATTTCAGTGATATTGTGTCTATTTTGGAGAAGTACGATGAGTGTGTGAGGGAGGGCCTACCACTGAGTCATCATCATTCAGGGCTAGTCAGCAGAAATGTAATTATTGAACGCCTAAAAGGCTGTGTATCAATGAGCTCTTCCATACCTGTACATGCTTGATTCCCTCCTACAAGGTATTTATTATTGTCGTTATCTACCATATGATGCTTCTATTACTTAATATAGAGTCCATCATAGTTTATAGTTATACACGCTTCATGTTTTTTCAACTGTATTGTGTAATTGTGCTCCAGGAAAATTTCGAGTTTGGCTCTTTTCTTTCTATATGGCCCCTTCTTTTATGTGGCTGTAAGATGAGCTATTAGGTTGACAAGAAAATCAAGAGTTGTATTACTGATGAACGTGCCATACAACACAATAATTTGGCAAGTTTCGGCTCAGTCTAGTAATAGTATGTTCGAAAATGTAGTGGATCACGTTAAGAAATAATGATAGCCTTAAAGCTATTTTCTTCTGTGGTTGAAATTTTCACATTGTCATATCATATTAAAATTTTGTATCAATTTCTCTCTTTTAAATGTATAATAATTTTAATTTAATTTCCATGTGGAGAGATAAACACAATTTTCACATGACAAGATCACTTGATAATTTAACATTAGAAAATCTGTTCTTCACTCTAATACCCTCTCTTATTAATTAAATTCATGTGAGTCCCATTCTCCATTTGATGATCCCTTTTCCAAAATAATATTACGCACATGAATTTTAACCGGTAAGAAAAAAAATGTGTTGTAATATGGTTAATACTCTTAATATATTGTGGTCCTATGCAAAAGTTGAGTCAAGGACCATGTAATTAGAAGGATAATTAAGGTAATTTTGTTTTAAGTCCTTAAAGAGTAATATTATTATATCTTCTTACAAATCTTTCTAAAACTTTATAAAAAAATATTAAATAAAAATATAAATGCATTTAATATTTTAGAAATATAAAAGACATTCAATAGTTACCTTATAAAGCAAATAAGTAAGAAAATTAGTAAAAATCTATTATTAGAAGATTTAGAATTATTCATCCTTAAATTCTTCTCACTCATTATTATTGCAACATGCCAAACATTAGATGTTCCACTTACTTCTTCTAATGTTTTTCATAAAGCCCGTTGTGCAATAAAGCACGATTCACAATATTTAAAAGATGGCAAAAAATCACATCGTGAGAAGTAAACAAAGACTTTTAAGAAATAAATAAAAGTTAACATTATTAATTAGTAAGACATAATTGTGAAGGAACCATTAGATCCTAACAGTAAAGGGAGGAATGATTTCATTCTTATTAATTACTTCCTCCAAACTCAAATATCATAAAAATATAATTAATTTAACTTAATTAAGATAATGTTAATTAACTTCATTTAATTTTTAATCTCATTTTAAAAATGAATTTCATTTCCTATAATATCCTTTACACTAATTGACGGAAGACTTTATTTCTACCCGAACATGTTTCAAATGCTATACTCTCTTTATTCTCAAAGTCATGTGATTGGTATTACAAGAATCAAATAAAATCTGAATTATATAAAAAGTATTTTAGAAATAATTTCATTAAATATGATGTAATTAATTAAAAATTATTTATATTTTGAATCACCGTACCTGAGTTTAGATTTAGTTATATCGGAGTCTATATAAAGTACTCCCTCCGTTCATAAATCCTTGATATTTTAAGGTTAATGCACATAGTTTAAGAAACATTTAATACAACTTACAAACTATAAATTTAGTCTAAAATATCCTCATTTAATATCTATGATAAAAGAAGTTGTGAAAATCTAGGTCATGTTAAATAAAGATATATATGGAAGAAAATAATTAATGAGTCTTGAAATATATAAAACATCAAGAATTTAAGAACAAAAATAAAAAACTAAAACATCAAGAATTTAGGACAGATTGAGTAACATTTATCATCTCTAAAGTTAGATGACTATTTATTTCACAAAAATCCAATATCAATACTTTTAGTCTTCTTATCCTTTTCTGTGTTATCCTTATTATTTTCACACACTCAAACTCAATCTTTCTAATAATTTTGGGTATGGGCGATGCCGCATAACTAACAGCAAACAGTAATATGAAGTAGCTGACCAACTACCAACAACAGGCTAAGCGACCTCAGCAACAGCATCCATCCACCAAACAACCTGAGGGCAAAGTATCATCAGCAACTACTACTATATTCCACCTACCACCAACGCTGACATTACTCTTAAAACTTCACTTTGTTGGAACACCCTGCTAGCTAGCCTAAGTGTAAGCAATTTGCATTATTAACTGCAAGTTTCTTAGGCTATGTTTGGATACCCGTTGGGTTGACTCCAACATACTTTTGTCTCACTAAACTTAGTTTGTCATTATGTTTGGTTGCCTCTAAAAGTACTTTTTCTATTTACGTTTGACACTAAATGGAGTTTCACTTGGAAGCAACATATGGGTTGATTTTGAAAACTCATTTTTCGTTGGAAGTATCTATCCAATAGCAACATCAAGTAAAAGTACTTTTAGTTAATATTATCCAAACAAATTTTATTTTATCAACATATTTTTGAACAAAAAATATCCAAACATAAATCACATTATAGTAAACTCATTTTTTATCAAACTTGAGTTACCAACATACTTTTGATTCAAACTTATGTTTGCAAACTTTAATCCAAACGTAGTGACTCAAATTCCATTTGCGGCAGTTACACTGGTCAAGGAATAAACGAAAGAATTCTAGATCAATAAATGCATATATAGAAAATGTATATTTAGCATTAGAGAGGGATAGGATAAAGTTTTTCACATCAAACAAAGTTGTAAAACTGGAATTTGATTATATTATTCTATAACTTCATGAGATGAGAGTGAAAACCTTCTATCGGGCATTGAATAAATAAATTAACTCATCACAAGTCATTCAAAAGAGAAGTCCAATTTCAATTACATTAACTAGTCATTTTTATGATTAAATAATAATTTTCATAATTGAAATATTTTATAATTAATATCTATATTTAATAAACTAGACTTGAAAGAAAAAAAAGTATTAATGTAACATTTAATGTTATTAATGTAATATTTATATAAATATATAAATACATATACTTTTTTGTATATAATATTATTTAAGTCATATTATTTTACATAAAATAAATAAAACTATAGGACTGAAATTTAAAAAAAATGCACACATTATCTTAAAAATATTATTTACAACAAATCATTGATAATAAACTATAAATTAATGAAAAAACTTTATTTCTTCACATATTTGTTGCATATTGAAATTATATTTTTTTTATATTGAAATTATATTCTTTTCATATTTAAATAAATCCATACAACAAGTGAATATTACATCTTATTTAAAAATTAAATTCTCCATTCGGGATAGGGATAGAAAGGATTGAGTAATCGGATTCGGAGAAACTATTCTAGTAGTTGGGCAATATTTTATTTGTCTCTTTTGATAAATCAAAATAGTAGAAAGGAGATATAACACTTGGAATCCTATGGTATAGAGTGTTAATGACGTGTTGTTACCAACAAAGATCCAATCCAGATGTATATATAAGTAATTTTATCTAATAATATAACTATTAGCTAGTCCTTTAGCATAAGGTATCTCTTTTTCAGAAGGATGCCTACGCAGACTACACTAAACCAGATTTTGGATATATAACTTGAAAAAAAATTCAAACCTGTGTTCATAAAGAAAGAGATTTGTTCTCTGTATGGATGAGGGCTTGTACCACCCCACATTGGTTTCAATTTGCGTAACGCAATGAAGGAGAACGCATCAAAATATGACCATTTATTTTTTTATATATATAATAAATGTTAAATTAATAAATAAAAAATTATTCAAAGAAAAATTCAACAAATAAAATAAGAAAAAAGTATTTATTACATTTTTGTACATCAGATGCTTTATGAAATATAATTTTCAGCCAAATAGAATCACATTTTTCTTCTTGATGCTTTATGAATTACTTACGATACACATAATCATGGATGAGAAGACAGAAAATCAGCAAAAGATTAATGTAGAGCAAAACATACACGTACCTAACTCCGCTGCTTGTGTCGTCCTTTTCTTGTTATCATCTTACCCTTACTTAGCAATTATGCCCACAAATTCCTCCAATCAAATATGCCCACAAATATGCTAATTATCAAACTCGCGGCTTGCAATCATTACAAATTGGAAAGAACCTAATCTAATTTTAATTCATTTAATTGAAAATTATATTTTTAGAATTTATTATAAAAAATAAAACAAGTTTAGTTTATGTTAAAAATACATTAAATGAGTTCAGTTGATTTTATATTAGTTTATTTTATTATTCTTATTTAAAATAAGTTCAATAATTTAAAAGTCAACTCTAATGTATTTTAAATAGGTTCTTTTTTTTTTTTTTTACTGCAATAGATTCTTTATTTGTTCACAATCAAACTAAATATTTGATTCCAAATATACTCTAAAACTTCAGTCTATTTTAACACTCTTGATCGTTGTTATGTAAGTTAAGCTTTGCTTTTTGAGGTAATTAAGAGTAAATTAGATGAATTAAAGTAGATATCATATCATAATAAGAAAAAAAAATCCAAAGAAAAAAATAGGAAAATGAGAGAAAATAATCCATCTTTATGCTCCTCCTAGTTGATTCTTTCTATACCAGTACTGCTTTACTGTCTTCACTTTCTTTGTATTGAATCGGTAAAAGAATACTATATTTTAAAATATCATGAATCATGACTGGGTTCGAATTAAGATAAGAAAGCTGCTGACGGGAGTGTTAAGTACGTAACGAACTTAATTAGTCGAGGGCTAGATTGAGAAGAAATTTGACCAATGAAGACATGATGAACACGGATGGCCTTTTAAGACCAAGTAAGGGGCTTTGAGAAAATAAAATACATAAAATGATAAAACTAAGTCAAAGACGTCTGGTTTGGATTAGAAATAGCTGATTTTAGAGTCGTTATCACACGCATTCGGTGAGAGCTTAGATTGACTTAATGTTATTGAAAGGAAAAAACCAAGTAGGTGAGAATTATCATTACAAAAGCCCAAGTATTATTTCTAAACGACAAAGAATGTTAATAAAATAATGCATTTTTTTTAAAACAATTTTATCATTCAATTACATTTCAGATTTATTTTAAAGATTTGTTTAATTATTGAATAAAAGAGAAACAATGGTTAAATTATAAGAAAAATATATTAAAATTGTGTCAATAACTATTTTTGGGTGGACGAAACAATGAGTTTTTGTCTTCTTCAATGAGTCATTGATGCAAGAGTGCAAAATCTTGACTTTAGACTAAGTCCTACCATCAATGTGTTTTTTCTAGAGTAAATTACATGGATCCCTCTGAGTTTTACATATATTACACCGATATTTCCTACTTTTTTGAACCATACAAAAAACTCCTATTTGTTGGTTCTAAATTACACGGACCCCCTCCTGAGTTTAACTTATATTACACCGACACCCCTGCTTTTTTGAACTACAGGGGGTCAAAAGTAATGTTTAAAAAGGCAGGGGGTGTTGGTGTAATATATGTAAAACTCAAGGAGAATCCGTGTAATTTACTCTTTTTTCTATTGGCTTTCACTCAGAATTGTTGAACACAGTCAATTCAAGCTTAACTACAGTAAGCACAACAAAGATATGCACCACACTCCATTACAATGGTTTCCTTCATTTTTTTTTTAATCAGCAAAACGACAAGCTTAATGTCATTAAAAGAAAAAGGTACCAGTGGTACCGAAATTACAATGTATTATATCAAAATGAAAGCTATAGCCCAAGAAAGGTT
This sequence comes from Pueraria montana var. lobata, assembly GCA_026413185.1. Classification (NCBI taxonomy): domain Eukaryota; kingdom Viridiplantae; phylum Streptophyta; class Magnoliopsida; order Fabales; family Fabaceae; genus Pueraria; species Pueraria montana. Next base: position 14,639,024 of record CM048656.1, read on the forward strand.
ACATTATATTTACAGCAGTACCGCTATAAATACTAGATAACCAAAGGCTATTTAATGGGAACCAACTAAGCCACCCATTAAGCCAAACACTAGCAGTATGTTTTCAATATTGATAGTCCCCACCCATCATTACGAAACTTGCAATAAAAACTACCCACCAACCAAACCCCCACATCAATAGGCATGTCAAGTTACAGACAAGAACAAGAATATGCATGCATAACCACCACAGACCATTACATAAAGTTTCAAATCATCATCGTTAGTAACTAGTGTGTCCCCAATATCATTCAACCAGACAGGCATGCCTCTGTGTTATAGCTCCACTGTACGAAGGTGAAAGGGAAATCACGTTGCTTACCACGTAGCCATGACCACGAAAGAAACTTGATCTCGTCCACCAGGCATAGGCAATCCATTGTTTCTTGATTGAAGATACAACCGTTTCTCTTTCTCCAAATGCAAAAAATAACAGCACACCAAATAACCTGCCATCTTATGCTTACAATTCTGTTCCTACCAAGCTGCAAATTCTGTGTAAAGTGCCCTTCCAGAGTAAAAGGCAATACCGTTGCAAAATTTGGTGAGAACCACTTATAGCCGGCGTGCCACACCCTTCTAACCACATTGCAAGACAGAAATAGGTGTTGCACAGACTCGTTGTGTTCTTAGCATAGAGGGCACTGTAATAATTGACTAAGGTTGTTAATGACATTCCTTCGGAGTAGATTATCTTTGGTTGGCATCTTATTCTTCAAGGATCTCCAAATAAGAAAGGAGACTTTATTTGGTACCAGCAAACCCCACACTAGGTATGGCAACGGGGCGGGTCGGGGCGGGTTTAACCTCCCCACTCCCCACTCCCCGCCCCCGACATCCCAAATCATCCCCGCCCCCGTCGGGGGTCTGGTTTCCCCGCCCAGCCCCGTCCCCGACCTATTACTCTTCTACTAAAAGAAAATATGCTTGATTTCTTGTACTAGATTTTTTCTACTTTTCTTATATATGACATTATACATTTGATTTTTTTTTCATGCTAAAAAATAATGGGGGCAGGTGCGGGGGTGGGTATGGGGGTGGGTGCGGGTCAGGGATCACAATACCCAGCCCCGCCCTCGCCCCCGACTTTCTTAATCGGGGAAAACCCGAACCCAAACCCGAACCTGAACCCGGTCAACTCGGTTTTTCCCCGTCAAAGTCGGGGCGGGTTCGGGTGGGTCCCCACGGGCGTGAGTATATTTCCCATGCCTACCCCACACCTTTGAGAAAGTGTTGTCAACAGGTTCTACCACTTCACTCTTCATGCGCACATTGTAAGCTGAATGAGTTGAGAATTCACCCGAAACAGACCCCTTCCAAATCCAAGTGTCCAGACTTGTTCGCTGTACCTGCACATTATCCAGTATACAAAACAATTGATTAATTAGATCATCCTCCCATTAGAAGGTTTATCTCCTCCACTTAAGCTCCCAACTCCACCTTTCCTCCCTCCATGATCCCATACACCCAATAACCTCCTCCTTTTGTAAAGATATAAGGAATAATCTTGGGAATAAATTTGCCAAGCATTGCCCTTCCACCCACTCATCCAACCAAAATCTCACTTTGTTACCAACACCAATTTTTCACGTAATCCCCTTATCAAACCATTTCTCTCTGTTCTCACCTCCACAAACACTCTTTAAATCCCTTCACCAAATAGACTCCAAGTGGCAGTATCCTTCTTTCAAAAGACCATGCCATCCATCATACTTAGAATTTAACACATCACACCACAAGGCACTTTGAGAATTAAAAAGATTCCACCTCCACTTCCCCATCAAGACCTCATTGAACAACATAATATCTTTAACACCAAGTCCTCCCAACCTTTTACTCAAGCAAATATCCCCCCACTTTACCCATGCAATTTTACTATTCTCCTCATCACCCCCCCCCCCCCCCCCAAAAAAAAACTTTTTTGGATTCCTTGGAGTATCACACTAACCGCCTTTGGCACTTTGAAAAAGGACAAGAAGAATAAAGGCAAGGCCGACAATACCGAATTAATCAAGCACACCCTTCTGGCAAAGGACACATGTTTATGCTTCCAAATGGCAAGTCTCTTCTTAAATTTATGAATGATCGGTTGCCACATTTCTACCTTCCAATGATTAGCCCCAATAGGTAGACCAAGGTAAACAAAAGGTAACTTGAGAACTTTACAATTCATCATGTTAGCATACCTTTCTACCACACCACCATCCACCCCAATAGTCCCAAGACTACTTTTGTAGAAGTTTACCTTTAATCCGGAAGCTAATTCAAACATTCTTAAGATAGCTTTGATAATTAGCACATTCCTCACAGTGACTTCACCAACAAAGAGTGTGTCATCGGCATACTGTAGGAAGGACACATCACAATTATTGGTACCTACCAAGTAGCCATGAAACAAATTCTTCTCTTTGGCTTGTCTCATGAGACCACTCAAACCTTCCGCCACAACCAAGAAGAGGAATGTGGCTAGCGGATCTCCTTGTCGAAGTCCCTTATGGCACTTAAACTCATTGGTTGGGCTTCTATTAAGCAACACTGAAGACCAAGAACACTCAAGACACCCCTTTATCCACTTAACCCAAGTTTCATGAAATCCCAATCTACATAGCATGTAGAAAAGAAAAATCCAAGAGACCGAGTCGTATGCTTTTTCAAAATCAACCTTAAACAAGAGACACCCCTTTTTCCTCTTCTTTGCATCACCCACAACTTCATTTGCCACCAACACACTATGTAAAAGTTGCCTCCCACTTAGGAAGGCACTTTGCCTATGGTCAATGACTCCTTCCAATACCCTTCTCAACCTTCTAGCTAACAATTTAGCCAAAATTTTATATATACACCCCACCAGAGAAATGGGTCTATAATCCCCAAGATTTTGTGGATTGTCACACTTAGCAATCAAGGATATGAAAGAAGAGTTTGTGCCTCTTGGTAAGGTACCAAATTTATGAAATTCTTTCACAAAACGGATAATATCCTCCCTCAACACCTCCCAAAAATTCTTAAATGAAAAAAAATTAAAACCATCGGGTCCTGGACATTTTGAGCTTTCACACTCCCAAACAGCCTCTTTAATTTCATCCTCTTGAAAGTCCGCAATGAGCAAATTATTGTCTTCTCTAGAGATTTGATTGAACTTTACACCATATAATTTCGGTCTATGCCAATTGTCTTCCACAAATCTCCCTTCAAAATACTTCTTACCTCATCTTTGATGTTACTTGGATCTTCCTCCCAAGTCCCATTCACAAGAAGACCCTTCACCAAATTTTGTCTTCTTCTCCAATTGATTATTGAATGAAAAAATTTGGAATTACAATCTCCTTGCTTGATCCACTTGGCCCGTGACTTTTGGTGAAGCAAAGATTCATTGTACTTGGCCACCCTCCAAAGATCTTCTTGAAGTTGCAATCTCTTATTAAAATCTTCTTCACAAAGCACTCCAAGTTCCTCACGGATATCCAAGGCATTAAGCTCATCCTCTATCAGTTGTTGCTTCTTCTTCAAGAACCCAAATTCTTCCACATTCTATTTTTTCAAAGCCACTTTAACTCCCTTGAGTTTTTCTTTTAGAACAAAAGCTCCCCACCCATCCACCTTATGATTCTCCCACACCCCCTTCACCACCCCCATGGAACCTTGTATCTTGGAACCAACAATTGAGGACCCTAAAAGGTTTGGGTCCCTAATCAACAAGATTATTTCGAATCACAATTGGACAATGATCCGAAAGATTCCTATTTAGGATGTATTGTGCACATCCTTGCCAACAACTCAACCAATCCCTTGTGACCAACACTCTATCTATTCTACTCTTGGCTTTACCATTTGGTCTATACCAAGTGTAGTTTCTCCCCACTAATGGAATATCAATGAGCTCCATATCCTTAATAAATTGATTAAACTCCTCCATCTCTCTACCACCTTGTGAAAAGGAGCTTTCACCAACTCTTTCTTCTCTCTTCCTTATGGAATTAAAGTCACCCATAACACACTAAGAAGGCGTGTTAGAGATAGCTTTAAGGTTTTTCAATTCATTCCATAGCCGTCTTTTACCACCTAAATCACACGGGGAATATTGTTAACAACTGTGACTTCTTGATTCCCTTCCCTCCAAACCCCTTCCAAACCTAAGAATCCATGGCCCCTAAATGAGTTCCGTAACTGGAAAGCATCTTTGTTCCACATACAAATCCAACCCCCGGCAGTGTTAACCGATGGAGTCATCTCCCACCTAACCTTATGATCACCCCACAAAGACATACATAATTCCTTAGTAGCTTCTTCCTTCTTTGTCTCTTGCAAAAATAAAATTTATGCCTCCTCCTTTATGACAAGTTCTCTCACAGACTTACACTTCAGCCTCCCCCCAAGCCCACGTACATTATAAGTGATCATCTTCATAAGCACTTTTCATGTTCGCCCTCCATCATATGGCCATTGGTTACATCTTTTTGTTTGGCATCTCGCTGTTCCATTTCAACCAATCTCTGTACCATAACATCGTCAATTTCCTCATAAGAAATTCCCAAGGTTTTCCCCAAGTCCCACAACCTTCTAGCTTCTTCAACATCATTCTTCAGCCAAAAAATCTTATTACAATTTCTAATGTTACCATCAGGGACAGAGTTACTGAGGGAAAGAGTGTCTTGTCTAATTACCCATCGCCTCCTTTTGATGTTGCATGTTTGCTCTCGCGACCCATTCAAGTTGTGCGACGAGGAACCAGGCAAAGTATTTGAAACAGCACATGTGATGGGCCCCTTGTGATGCCTTTCTCCACGCACCCAGATAGGGGTCGTTCATCTAATAGTTTGTCATCCATATTCATCTTTTGGTCCACGTCACCACAAGTATCTTCTGCCACTTTCTTTTAGCCCGAAGTACCACCACGTTCAAAGCTTCTGTACTTATATCATGGGCCCTGTCTAGCCAACATAGCAAACCTATTATCACCCAAGTTCCTATCAACACCTAAAACTGACGGATTCACGGATTGGGCCACCATATCACATGGCCCAGATCGTAGGACATCAACGTGTTGAATACATTTGCCCTTATTAAATCCTTTAGCAACTTGGGCCATAGGGTAAGCAGGCCCATTGAATTCAAACTTTTGAATTTGCTCCGGAACGGTCAAGAAAGTCTTCCCCATCCCTTCTTCACCAAATCTTCCCGAGTTATCCTCCTCGAGCCTTGTGTTTTGTACTTCATCCCCATCTGAAATATCCAAAGGAGGTTCATGTGTCTTGTTTTGTAGGACCAACTTTTCGATGTTTCTATTCTTATGACAGGATTGCATCCCCTCAAGCTGCTTGGTCTCTTCCACCTTTTCTGCTATCTTTTCGCAGTAGTTGGCAATTTCAGAGCCACTAGGTGACATCTGGCACTTGTCACCACACAACTAGGTACTACCCACCGATTTTTGGATAGTCGTCTCCTCTGTTGGGACATACCGGTGGTCACCTTAGTCTACATCCCTCCACCCTCCCTCCGCCAGATCATCCATCGAACATTCAGACATCACAGAGCCATCTCACTCCCATAAGAAGACTCATCTCCCACATAATTATCCACCTTATTACACCTACAATGGTTCACTAAGGATGTAGTTTCCTCCACCAATCTCACCGTACACATGACCCCATTAATCTTCACAGCAACATCCATATTTACAGCTTTGGGGGAAGATAGTAAAACCAGAATACGAGCTGCGTCCACCTTTGTCAAGGACCTTGTTTCCTCCGCCACATCCACAAAGATACCAACTCTATTAACTAACTGAGAAAAACAGGTGTTCCCCCATACGCTAAGAGGCACTCCAGTGCATTTCACCCATGCTAATCTATTTGTCGTAACTATGTCTTCCTTCCATTTTTGAACAGATTTGAAAATAGAAAGGAAGTTCTCACCCTCCTGATTGACCAGTGCATTAGCTCTTTCATCATTTAGTCCCATTATGAAGACCAGGTCCCCACCCATATGCCTCATTTTGACCTCCTCCCACCCATCCAAGAAATAAGCATCGTCGAGTCTATCAAACATCTTCAAGTCAGATAAGGTTCCAACCCAACACTGTGATAGCCATTCTCTTCCCTCTACCTCGACACTAATCACCATTCCTTTCCAATCATCTTCCCCAGTTATTACTGTATCCACCCTGTTCTTCACTTTCCGCACACGGTTAGTACCAGGGTTACCCCTAGTCATTCGTTGAGGTATCAACTTCTGCTGTGTCTTATGATGCGCCTTTGTTTTTCACTATGTTGGGTTCTGTGGCTCTGAACATTCTTCCACTCATGAGGGCCAGCATCTGCCTTGTCACTACACCGAGCATGCCTTAGTGTACCCCTTTGGTATTTGGGTAGATTGACATAGATTTTTTGATGTCCAATATATATACCATCCAACTGTGTCTCTAATACATTTGGGTTCTTCACACCGGTAAACCTTATAAATCCAAATCTCCTACCCCAACGATTTCTGTTAGCCGCAATAAACACTTGCTTCACAACACCATATCTCCCAAAGATCCTCCAGAATTCCTCTTGTCCAAAGTTATCTAGTATATTCGTGAAGAAGAAAGAGGTAATACCTCTGTTGACATTCCTCCTTTTTCCAACCACTTGCCATCCTTCATTATCTTGTCCAACTTGTTCTTGTTGATCCTCCGTTTTCCGGACTTCACCTCATTGGTCTCCATCTCGGGCATAAGCATTACAAGGTTTCCCCCTTCCACTAGTTTCGCCTTGATACTTCTCACCGAGTGCCTCCCTCGCCTTAATGTGTTTGTCCCTCACCTCACTGTGTTTCTCCCTCACACTCATCCCTCACCCTTTGTTTTCTGACTTATTTTTCATAAGCTAGTATATAAAATAAATTTAATCAAAATAACTTATAAGCTAGTCGAAAAATCTTTTAAACTCCCTAAAACCTTACCAAACACGTTGTGTATGTTTTGTCTAATTACCATTTCTTTGCTTATTTTAGTCTCAGAAAAGTTCTATTGCTTAATCTTAAGTCAAAACAAAAAGTTGACTCTACCCTGCATTCACATCTCAGGGTTGTTTGTTATTTCCAAATTTTTTGTGAGTTGAATTAGAAGAAATCATTAATAAGTTTTATTGAAAAAGTAATATTGAGAAACAAAAAAAAAATCGTTGGATGAGTTTTTACTCTTTAACTAGTTCAAAGTGGAAAGGTGAACTCGATTTTTGGTCACTAAAATCTTTTAATTTGACCCTATCAACAAAGCAGTAGTGGAGACTTGTGAATGATGAAAACTCTCTCTTAGAAAGGATGTTGAAAGTTAAATATCTTCCTAAGATCACCAACATGAAAAAGCAAAGAAGGGTTATAACTCAAGCCATAGTTGCACAAGTAATTACTATTTAAAATGGATTATAAAGGAGGGAACTTATTGGCAAATTAAATGGTAGATGGAAGGACAATTCATATGTGGCAAACTCTATTTATTTGCAAACAACATCACACAATCAACTTTTGCCCTCACCTCCACCCCACATTAGAAAGTGATGCTAAAAATACATAGTTGCCATTACATGATGAGTTTACAAAGTCAATTTTGATACATCTTTACATGAATAAGAGGGCACCGGCATGATAATAAGGAATACCAATGGAAATTTGATGGCATTAATTAGCAACAAACAAATACTACACCCGTTCAGTATGTAAGATTCTTTTTTAAAATTTATTTATTCTTTTTTATGAGGTTTTTTTTATAAAAAAAATTGTATTAATTATTTTTTCACCCAAAATATTCTTAATTATTTTATAATAAATGTTTTAGCAATATAGTTTGGAAAAATAAATGTTATAATAGGGGTTATAAATATTTTAGCAAGAGAAAAATAAACATAGACACGTAAATGTCATTTAACACCTAGTGAGAGAGAGAAGATGAAAAAAATAATATGATAAGTGATATGATATGATAAAAAAAAAAAAAAAAAAAAAAAAAATGAAAAATATTGATGAAATATTTAAAATAATAAAATGTTCAAATATAATTGTTCTTTAGTAAAAAAATTAATGTTTTCAGTTGGCCTATAATTCTAATTCCTATAATCTTTATCATGTTAAAAGATCAGTCAATAAAGTTATTGATCTTTTGTCAAAATTAGCTTCTTTTTTTTTTTCTTCTCTTTTATTCGTAATATTTGAGTCGAGGAGGGTCTTTCAAGAACTTCCACTCTATTACATGATGATATATTAACCTTAAGTGCCTCTTTTTTTAGTTGAATAAATTGTATCTTCTTTTTATTAAAAAAAAAATAACTACCTAAAGTTTTGATTCAGTCAAACCCATCAACTTAACTAAGTTGAAACTCATACTTAATTCTAATTTTTCTTAAGTGTTATTTATAAAGTTTTCAAAACTAAGTTATCATTGAGTGCGTAGATCAATTGATATAAAATTATTTTAATTTAACTAGTTGAATTGAGACTTAAAAATGTAGTTGCGTTCAATATTTAGAAAATGAATTTTGTCACTTATAATTATTTTACTTGGTTTGAACAAAATTGTTTCTAATAATTATTTGTAATCACTAAAAGAAACTATAAACTAAGATAATGTTATTGAACATTTTTGTCACATTCTCGTATTTTTTTAATTATATATAACAACCCATAGTTATTTTATTAAAAAAAATTAAATAAAAGTTTAAACAAACAAGTCCAATAAAACTGATGAAATACGTCCGGAAGCCTTGGATGACACGAGTGCAGTGATGAGGGGATTCATGCATGTGCCTAGAAAATTACAATATATTACTAATTAGAAATGTATAAAAGTGGAAAATAAATTTTCTCATGATATTATTTCGTAAAAATCTTAAATAAAATACATTTGCTTGTAAAGGGAGAACATGGAATTTGTGTTAAGGGATCAGACTGGACAGGAGATTGTCTCCTCTTTGGTGTATTAATTTTTTTTTATTTGTAGGAATCGAAGACAGTACTAAAAATTTATAATATTCATACATTCTGCTCAATCAAGTTAAACTTAGACCCCTTCATTTTAATGTATTAATTTATTTTCCTGACACAAACAGGAAATGCGCAATCTTTGTCTTTTCACGACGAATAAAGGTGCAGGGAGGAGAGAAATGACTTATGTTATTTTTAAACATCAAATTTTGAATATCATGTTTCATATTTTAAATAATTTTTTTTATTTTTCACTTAATTTTTATAAACGATGTATTAAATGAAAATGATATTTTTATACGACAGTATGACAAATAAATTTTAATCAAATTTTACTATAAATAATTGAGATTAAAGCATAAAAATTATGTAACTTTAAAAAGATACTATATAACTTTTATAAGTAATAGTAGTATATTTTAAATGGTATTTAGTTTTGATTATTTATTGTTCAGGACCAGTGTTGGGTTTAGTAATGATTCAGTGATCTAGTTTAATTTATAAGGGGGTATTTCAAAATTCTATCGTCCAGTATTTTGGTCAATCGAGATATGTCTTGGAAGACATAAGTTGGATTACCTAACCTATATGTTAGACGATAAACACTCTCCGTCAAGAATGAATTTCATGCTGCAAGTTTCAAGATGATTTTTTGACACAAATATAGGTATCTCCTTTGTGTCTAAGAATTAGCAACATAGAGGCTACTAGCAAATGATTTTTTGACACAAACAAGATGATTTTTTGACATAAACATAGGTATCTCCTTTGACACAAACATAGGTATCTCCTTTGTGTCCAAGATAATGGACTAACAGAACGTCACGTTACTCTTCCACTCACTCCATTTCGTCTTTCTCTTATAAATATGCAATGCAAACACTTCCTCCATGTATGTTTTTTAAACTCCAAAATGATACTTAAAATTAGAGTACTTACTGATGACCACCACTTTTGATGGTCTAAACTACTAATGTTTGTGTGGTGATCAGATCGAGATCACCCTAATGTGCTTGTGAAATGGACGTTTCCAATTCATCTGAAACATTTATATATAGTTATGTGATTAAGATTTATTTTTTCACTTTTATATAAGAAGATACTCCTTACATACATCCATCTCATATATATGCGTGTGTCCTTCAATGATTTTAATGTTTATAATTAATTTAAATATTAAAATAATAATTTTGTAGTACTGAATTTGAGTATTAGTTCAAATATGCTTTTTAACACATTAATATTGTACATATCTTAAACGCTACCATGTATGTGAAACTTCTTATAATAAGAAAAGGGTTAACTAAGTTTTTAATTCTTAAACTTTTTCAAAATTCGGTTTTTAGTTCCTAAACTTTAATTTGACTGGTCAAGGTTCCTAAACTTTTTAAAAATTCAGTTTTTAGTCCCTAAACAAAATTTTGACTGGTCAAAGTCCCTAAACTTTTTAAAAATTTGGTTTTTAGTCCCTAAACTTTTTAAAAATTCAGTTTTTAATCCCTGAATTAATGAGATTTCAGGGACTAAAAACCAAATTTTTAAAAAATTTAGGGACTAAAAACCAAATATTTAAAAAGTTTAGGAACTTTGACCAGTCAAACTAAAGTTTAGGGACTAAAAACTAAAAACTTAGTTAACCCATTAGAAAATAAATTTTTTTTAATAACAGTCATTAAATCAAGATTAAAAATAATTGACCATTAAAATTAAAACTTAATTAGAAATTCCTTTTATAAGACTACTATTGTCGCTACTTATACTTCCACCATCATCATTGTCGTTGTTGTCACTATTACCATTGTCATTTTTACCATGTGACAACAACGATAATAACGATAGCGATGATAATGGAGACAATGGTGGTGCTAGACGTGATTGATTTTAAGGATTTTTTAACCTCTGTTTATAAAGTTTTTTAATTGTGATTCAATTATTATAATTAAAAGTTTGGCCGAAGATTGTAAGAATATTTATAAATGTTTTAATCTAGTCAATGACATGGTCAAATTTTTTTTCTTTTAAATATGAAAATTATAATTTGAACAAAAATTTGAAAGGGTAAACTTTTAGACATAATTTTTTTTTAGTTTCTCGCCAGTATTCTCCTTCGAAAATAATTTTGTTCTATATACAATTAAATATTAATATATACATCTTTCTCAATAAATATTCAAATTTTTCTTCCTCACATTATGGGAGTTTCACTTTTTTTTTAAGGGAAACTTCTTTTACTTTACCCAATCCTCATTCATAACTTTTACACATACTATGTGGCATGGAACTTTTTGCATAAAAAAAATAAGCCTTAAATATGTTTTTAATCCCTATAAAATGAGCATGTTTTAATTTTGGTTTCTATAATTTTTTCTTTATTTTTCATCCCTCTAAAATTTAAAATTATTATTTTTAATCCTTATAAAATATGCAAATTTTGGTTTTGTTCCTTGTAAAATATTTTTCTTTAATTTTTATCCCTCCAAAATCTAAATCACTATTTTTAGTCCATAAAGTTTATATTAAGATAGATAAATAACATTTATTTTAAGGATTTAAATTTTTTTTTAGAGGTATCACATGTTGAAATTGTATCATAGACATTACCGAGTATTACTTGGTATGGTCACTTAACCTTTAATTAAATACATAAGCAGTTAAAGATGAGTGTCACATAATAGTATAGGAATCAAAAACAAAATTTCATCTTTTTAAGAGATGAAAATTAAAGAATTTTTTTTATAAGAACTAAAATCAAAACTCGCTAATTTGCATGAATTAAAAACATATTTAAGAAGAAAAAGATAAATATGATGTACGTGAATAGCTAATACATCATATAAGGCGTGCAAATAAAGTTACTTAAAAGAAAGTTTTAGATGACTTGAGTTTATAAAGTAAATCCTATTCTTATTTTTGACAAGCCCGTGACACTTCCTTTTTAGTTAATTAGTAACTCAACTGTCTAAAATCACCCTGCAAAAAAGAATTAACATTTGTTTTCAGGGGTTGATATCCTTGAAAAGAAAATCCGACTCTATTGAAACATCTTTGTACATATTGGAATGCCACAGAAAAATCAAACTAATTTATTATTAGTTGATCTACATTTGTTTAACAAAATTAGATATTTCGTTAAAGAATTTTTCTTTTATGTTTCTTGGGATCTTTATGTAATTATTTTTTTTTGGATCTTTATATAATGTATCCTTATTATATATGTCATTAACAAATATAATTAAGTTCTTCGAGTTTACTTCAACTTGAAGTCTCACAGAAATTAAGTTGCTAATTAATGCATGAGTCGTCCTTTCATAGTAGTTAAGAGGTGTTTGATTTATGGGCATACATCTAATTTTAGCATTTAAAATGTTTAAATAGTTTGGATAGGATGTATAAATAAGATATTTACATTTAATATATGAATGCGATCGAGATAATAAAAAAATCATAAATGTTCATTATCTGATATAGACATTTTTATTTTTTTATTACATATAGACATTTTTATTGTTTGTGGTCATTGGTACATTTTAAAATTTACGAGTTTTCACATGAAAGTTAATGTATTTTTTGTAGGAATTGCTTTTCAAAAAAATATTTCAAATAAAAAATTATCTAAAAAATTGAAAGTGTTATTTTCTAGAATAAAATGATTTAAATAAGCATTAGTTATTTTATAAATTATTAATATTAATCTTCATTGATTTGTTTTCTATATCAATGAATATTATCAAGCTTGTGAATTTTATGTACTATCCATTTTTAGGAGGAATTTTATATTATCATTAATTTATAAATCATTAAAAAATTAAATATAAAAATAAACATTATCGATAAAGCATTTTTTTATTTTGCTAATGTTATTCAACTATCAACAATACTTACTCGTATTATTAGTTATTAATTATTTTCATAAATTAGCTAGAAACTACATTAATTTGATCACTTATTTATTGCATATCCACAATAATAAAGGAATGTTATTTTTAAAACTTTAAATTTCTATATCAAGCATTGTTAACTAAATAAAAGTACCACGCACGTCATTGAGAACGTCAGATCATACACGAAAATATTACATACATAAATATCTTTGTACTTAGATAACATTTATAAATATTTAAGATATTTATATATCTAATATTATTGTGATTATTGGTAGGGCGTGAGAGTTAAAATATTTTGAATACTAAACAACTAATCCATTCACTAGAACGATACAAAACATATGGAGCCAAAGGCAAGACTATGTGCGCCTACAAATACCAGTAATGTAATACAAAATGTTCACTATCATTAAAGTAATGAATCTGGTTTACTCATTACGACTTAATGTGTGTTTATTTTATAATTACATGTCTTAATGTAAAACAAGCTCTAGAAAAACAAAATAAAGGAAGAATTTTGCTAAAATTAATTAATTGGGAATATTGGTAGATGCGGTGGAAGTGAGGTGGATCATTTAATTTTAAAAAGAGTGTCATGGAATGAATAAATGAAAATGGCACTACACCTAGGAGACCAACGTTTGGAGTCAAGTGTCTATTTCTTTTGTTCTGCCTCCTTCGCTTGAATCGAAGCCCTTACTTTTGACGACCTCGTTTTTCGCCACACATAGTCACCTACCCTCCTCTTATCCCTATCGTTCCACTTTATTTAGATAGAAATAATACTAATAATACATTATTTTTAACACACTTTTTTACGTAGTTTTCACTTTATATTAATGAATTTTACTCATTTGATTTTTAATAAATTTTAATAAATAAAACTGTGTCAAAAATAATATGTCAAAAAATATTTTATTAAAGATGTAAATAAGTCAAACTAAATACTAAAAATTTAAGTTTAACTTGTTAAAAAAAAAAACTCAAATTTAGTTCATTTATTTAAATGGGACTAACCAAAAGCTTGAGCGTGAGTTATTTCAAAAATCAAAAGATTGAACTTAAATTGTTTAACTTATTTATAATTTAATTATTTTTTATTTTGTTAAATTTTTCTTAAATTATTTTTTAACTTTATCGATATAGTATTTAATAAAATATTTTAATACTAAATAATAATATACGAATAGAAATATGTGTTAAACATGTGATATAATACTGTGAAATTTATGTAATTTTAATCTCTCTATATATAATATTTTAAAATTAAAATATTTAATTCTTGCATTAAATAAATAAGAAGTTTTGTAAAAAAAAATTATCATAAAAATATTTAAAATTATACTATATAGAGCGAAGCTATTGCTCTTCAAAATGTCTATTTGCATTTTCATAATTATATTTTTATTCAACCTCCTAGTTTTATCCTTTTTTTATATTTATACTTTGAAAGATGGTCAAAATCAATAAATAGATTAACGTTTCTCACTTTCTGCTTTTATTTTATCTTTTAAATTTATTCATATTGAAGTTTTTAACTAAAAATTAAAATAATTTAAACTATATCCTTCATATATGTCATATGAAATACTGAAAAACGGTAAGAAATAAATAAAAATAAATATATTTTATTTTTATATGTACAAAACAAAAACATGTATAATTTTAATGGGACAATTCGAATAAATGAAATTTTTTAATAGCATATCCAATAAGTTAACATTATATTTAATGAATTTATTTATTTTTTAAATTGAGAAAATATGTTTTATTTATAAAATATTTAAAATAATTTCCTTAAAAAGTAAAAAAAAAATGAAAACATATCAAAAACTTTTTTTCCACTTAAATAAATTAAAATTAAAAAAGGTCATAGACTAAGAAAGGTAAGGACGAAGTTAAAAGATATCTTATGCTTTTTTTATGTTTGTATTGTAAAAAAGTAACTATTTTTATTTTTCTTCTTTTATTTAATTTGTTCAATTTCGTCTCTAACAATTTATGTTTTTCTAGAAAATATTTAATTTGACAAGTTCTTCACAATAACAAAAGAAAAAGAAAATCCAAAATAATTATCATTTATAACCTTTATTTTGTTTTGAATATTTAGAATAGATATCGCTAACAATTTTAAGTTTTGTAATAACAAAACGGAAAGAGATTTAAAATGATTATTACTAACAACCTTTAAATTTTATAAAATATTTAATTTGACAAAACTTTGATAATAACCAAATACAAAAGAGATTCAAAATGATTATCACTAAGAACATTTCGTAATAACCAAATAAGAATAAGATTCAGAACAGTTATAAGAAATAACATTTTTTTTTGTACATCTGTAAGTGTTCTTTAAGTTCGGAGTCATTTCCTCTCCCTAAATTTTTGTTATCCAAAGAAAAAAAAACCTTTATTTTTTTAGGGAGTTAACACAGAGATGAAGGAATGTAATTGATTCCTCATTTGTATTAATTGTTTTAACTTCTTAATGTGATCTTCGCTTTTTTTTTTTGTGTATTAATGTGATCTTCACTTTTTTTTGGGTGTATTAATGTGATCTTCGCTGTTATTTCTCTTTGGTTTATAATAAATATGCTAAGTATTTAAATTTCAATTAAGATAAAGACATAATTAAAAATAGTAATTAATATTATCACATTTTTAAATCGTCAAATAAAAAAAAAAGAACTTGTAGAAGTGGATGGATAGAAAGATAAAAAATAATATATATTAGTATATTACTAACATTTCTCTTGCTCAAACACTATTTAAATGTTTTATTTTAGAAATTCATTATTGATTAATCCAATAATAATAATAATAATAATAATAATAATAAATACAAAGACATCTTATTACTCAATTTAAATTTTAAAGATAAATAACTCAAATAAAATTATAACTACTACTTATTTTTAATTATAAATATTTCCTTTTTAAAATGATCTAATATTATGTAGTAGTTAAATAAAAGTAAAACATGACCTTGAGCAAATCCCCTTATCCAGAAAACTACATCAATAAATTAAATATGTGCCAAAAACACATCTTAATTTGTCACTATATTATTTATAGATTATTACATTTTAGATTTTTATACAATTTAAGAAATTTAATTAAAATAAACTAATATATAAAACTTTTTTATACTATTATTCAATTATAGATTACAATATAATTAAAATTTTGAAAATTTACAAATTTTTTTAAAAAATACATCTAAAATAATTTTTATTAATTAAAATATAAAAATACTTACACTAACATATATAAAAATTAAACTCAAATTAAAAACTTAAGTTTACCAACACAGAATACATATACAAAGTAATAATAATAAATTATTCCAAATCACTACTTAAAGCATCATATGTTTGGAATACAAGAATAAAAGCCCACTATAAAGAAATGAAAATTTCCTAAAAACAAATAAATAAATGAAAATAATCTATTGACATCTAATACTAAATGAATGCTAGAAAAAGAAAAGGAAAAAAATATAAATACGATAAATAATATAATAAAAAATATTGAGAGAAATATTAGATATTAATAAAGTATATAATATATAATTTATATATGATTAAAAAAACAAGACAACAACAATAAAAAATTATAAATATTTAAATATAAAATGTTATGAAAATTGTCAATTAATTGCATGAACCCTTGATTTTCACGGAGGTACACAGGCCAAAAAGTCATTCTGACTAAATAAAATATGAATGAAAATGACTAACTTTTGTGGAAGAAAGGATAAAACTCGGACTTTAATTTTACTCCCGTGTAATTTTTTATCGCCTGATTATATATTATAAAAAGTTAAACCACTGTTTTTATAATTAAATTTATTTAATGAAATCATAATATGTAGATGGTAAAACATTAGAAATACAGACAAAGTCTTTTCTCTCTCACACCTAAACCAAAATACTACATGCTGCCCCAAGCTACTACTGCTCCCATTTCAGGTTTTGTAGGAGGGGCAAATTAATTTTTAAAAGTCTTACCAAATTTATTACTACAAAAAAATTCTATTTATAAGAAAAATAAATTTTGATTTATTTTCAGTATAAAATGTTTTTATTAGTTTCAGAAATCAAACTAGCCTATCATTATTTTGGCCAGAATATATACATGTATACATACATGTAAGAAATATTTACGAAAAAGTTTAACAAATGAAAATCTTTTACTTTAAAAAAAAAATTTAATATACACTTACCAGTCAATGCATCTGTTGTTTACACACTTGACAAGACTTGATTTTCCATGACATTCTCGTGTATTCACTTGTAAGTTTCCTCACGGAAAGAGGGATAATGATAAAAACCACCAAAAAGTAGAAAACTTCCTCGAAAACATGGAATGGTCAAATTCAAATTCTACACATTAATTAAGAGAGAAAAAAATATACTACGAAATTAGCCATTCTTGACTTACAAATGTACTAATTAGCACCCCGTACAAACAACGCTTCAGTGAGATTCAATTCAACACCCAAATTGAACAACAAATATACTAGAATGAGGAAAAAAAACAGTTCTTCCTCCTATGTTCACTCTTCAACTCAACTAAACCAAGTTCAGTACCTAAATTCGAGGAGTAAACAATTTTTTTTATTTCACAACAATTAAAAAATCGTGTTCATAAAACCTATGAGCCACCACTGACCATTTCGCCAGAAATTGAAAAACGAATAAAGACATACAGAAATTGAAAAAATGAAACAAGAGGATTGATAATTTGATATATATGACTTGATTGAGAGATTATATATAACAAAAAAAAAACCCTGGATCACAAAACGAAACAGCCATTTCTTTTGAAACATTGCAGGGTAGTAGTGATTAATGTACAAAAAAACAAAAATAAAAAGGAAAATAAAAAGTGAGAGAGGTGGTGTAAATCCTAAAATCTAAACCTACCTTTCCTCTTCTTTTCTCTTCCTTTCTTCATTATCTAATTAATGTTCTTCTTCATTATTTTTCTCTTCGAAATTCATTAACTCACTGCCCCCACGCGCCCCAAATCCTTTCACCAACGAAACTCATAAACCTTCTCACCGACCCTTTCTCTTCAACCGCAACCACTTCACAAGCTTCACCGCCACCGCCACCGCCGCCGCCGCCGTTGCTAGTATTAGTACTCTCCACCACCGATTCCGACTCGGCCGAGTTGCGACTCGGCGAACTCGCTAACTCGGAGCGCTTCAACTCACTCGAATGCGAGTGCTTACTGCCACTACTACTACACCCTTTCTTCTTGTTGTTCCTCTTCTCTTTCTTTCCCTTGCCGTTCTTCTTAGCCTTGTTGCCGTTTTGTGCCAACGAATCCTCGTACGCGTCGATGATCTCGTGTATGAGCTGGCGATTCGGCGACTCGTCCCACCTGACCCAGTAACTCGTGTAGCAGCAGAAGCAGCTGCAGCTGAACGCCGGAGAATGGTCGGTTTCCGCGGCGGTTTTCCGCCGTGGGTTGCCGGAGAAACAGGATGCGGCGGCGGAGGAGCAGGAGATGAGGTAGGAGAGGACTTCTCTGTCCTCCGGCGAGAGCGCGGCCGCGAGGGTGAGGATGGCGGCGGGGAGGAAGGAGAGTTGGTCGGAGATGAGCGGTGGCGACGGGTGAACCGTCCCTTTATGGTAAAGCTTCTTCATGAGGAGGGAGAAAATGGTGATAGATAGATAGAGAGAGAAAGTGTTGTGGTGTGTTGCGTTGGTTACTCTTGTTTTTTTTTTTTTTTCTTATCTAACGCTGAACAGAAAGAGAGAGAAAATGGGAGAGAGGCTTGGACTTTGAAGGGTTAATCAGGGTTTCCTTTTTTTCTTTCTTTTTCTTTTTTCTTTTTAAAAAAATATACAGAGAGAGAGAGCTAGGTATTGGAGGGGTTGGTGACGTAGAATTCAATTTGGGTTAGGGAAATGTTCCAGTGCGACGCAGGAGTGCTTTTATCGTATCAGTCACATTGTGTAGGCTTTGTTATTAGGGCACTCTTGTAATGGGACCATGTCGCTTATTTGTCCCTGTCCTCTCATATGCTTCTGGTTTTGAACCTCTTTGCTTGTAGGGATTTGATAATCTTATTACAGTACTATTGCTTTCTCACTTTGTGTAGGGAAAGAAAAATAACAATCATCCATACAGAGTATGGGTCTTTTTAATTACGCGGTATTTGACTTAATCACATGATTTATGTGAATGATTTTTTTCAATAAATATTTTTATTCTTTTATAATTTTTTTGAAAAATACTGTGCGTTTTATTAAAAGTGTTCATAAAATAATTAAAAATTTAAAACTAAATAAATTGAAAATCAAAGAAACCAAAAATAAAATAATTATAACTAACTTATATATATGTATATATTTTATTTTTATATAAATTTATAACATTACTTATTATTATATTTTATTTCTTATATATTTATAAAATTAACATGTTTTATTTATTAAAAACATATATTTAATTAAAAATATTTTTAATAACTATTTGAGTAAAAGTATATTAAATTATAAATATATTTACCAAGTTCTGTAAAATTATTTTTAATAATATATAGTTGAAGAATTATACTATTGTTACAATGACTTATAGATTATATATTTGATATTTTAAATTTTTTATTATGTTTATTATATATTTTATTATTTATTAAATACTTATTTCAAACAAAATAAAAATAAAATTAAAGCTAAAAATTGATTCAATCCAAACTACTTTATATTGTACTATATTTAAATTTTAAAGTAAATCAATTGAATAATAAATTAAAAAAATTAAATTATTTTTCTTTTCAAAACTGATTTAACTCGATCCACGAATACTCAATTTTTCAGTTGAGAGATGTGTCTAGATGTAGTGTTTGTATGTGTCTTAAACAATACTCTTATTATATTTAAAGGAGATACTTGTGAGAAAAAAATATACAAATAATATTAATTTGTAATTTATAATTATTTTTTATATTTTTTTCTTGTTATATAATGAAGAAACATTAAAAAAATCAAATCTTAAATGAATTCTTCACTCTCTTCTCCTTCTAATTTTTATTTTTTTTTGGTAATTTCTCTTTCTAAGTTGAGCTATCATAACATCGCCAGCAACTGCCGCAAGTACGTCATATGATCAATTAGGGTTTTGTTTGGTGGGATTGGTTTGGCCTATATATAAAATCTATGACGGCCATTTTACTCCCTCACATGAAGTTGTCACCTCCATTATTATTATTATTATTATTATTATTATATGGATTCTATATCGTTATCAGCATAATGCTTTATCGTGAGCAGAGTTTATTTATCTTGTCCATATTTTGTTTTTATAAAAGCAAAATTTATATTTCTTTGATTTCAGCACAATTTAGTAGGAAGTAGTATAATTTTACCGTAAGTTTTATTAATTTGGATTGTGAATTTTTAACCTTGCGTGGAGGGGAATCTTGTTTTAGTTCAAACTTTCATTTCAAATGAAATCGCTTTTTCAATTTTCTTCTCGTGATTAACATTTTTTGTATTAAATTAAAAGATTATTGAAGTTTTCATGCCAAGCCGATCCAAAATCCACATACAGTGTTGGCAACGTTGGGCTTGAAACTTGATTTGTTTTTAATTAAAGGAGAAAAAGTTGCGAGAAAGGTGTGACTTAGTTTATAGTGATTTGAAATTATTCAAATGAATGTTGTTTTCACGTATTTTAAAAGTATAGGTTACATTAATTTTGTTATACATAAATAAAGTTTCAAATCATTTTAGATTAATATAGAATTTTATAAATAAATCTATATCGTAAATTTTTTAAAATTTTAATTATCATGTATTGTTTAGTGTAAAAATTAATTCAAAATCATTTTTATAATAACTTTTAACAAAATTGTTATAAAAAAAACTTCATTAATCCATAAAATATGCTAAACCGCTCAATTTAATTATTTTTTCTGGGTCAGAGATCACGGGTGTCCCCCAATCCATTGGGTCAGAGACTAATCCCGTTCGCGGTGTGTGACTGCCGCTGATCCAAGAAAATTTTGCATATGGAGGGAATCGAACACAGGTTCTCCCGTTAGTTCTCCTCATGTGAATGCAGCGGAGCCCTCAGTTTAATTTGAAAATACTAATTAATTCTTTTATTTAAAATTAGAGACTAATCCAGAAAATATGCTAAACCGCTCAGTTAAGGGGATGCGGAATCAAGAAAAAGAGTTTTTTTTTTAATGATAATATTTTGAAAATGGAACTAATAATTAAAACAAAAAGATTGATTCACAATTTATTAATTTAATTATGATAAAATTATGGTTTTAATTGTTAATAATTAAATTTATTTTAATATTTTATAGTTTATTAAACTATAAATTGGCATAAAATTGTAAAATTCATATTAAAGTAAATATTAAGTTAATATAAAAATATATTGTACATCCTATTAACAATTAATATTAATATGTAGAATTTTTTATAAGCCTTTTTCTGAAAAAAATTTTAAATAAAAGAATTAATTAGTTTTTCAAATTAAACTGAGCGGTTAGCATATTTTCTGGATTAATGAAGTTTTTTTTTAAGAAACAACATGTACATTTCACAAGAGTAATCATGCTCAAGTTGAATAAGATCACTAACGCTCTATTTGATTGTGATGAGAAAAATAGGGTGGATGAAAATAGAAGAAAGATAATTTAAAAAGAGAGAAATAAAATAGAAATAAAATAGAATAGAAATATAATAGAATGTTAAGTTGTTTGGTTTAAGAGAAATAGAGTAATTTTAGAGTTGTTTAATATGAATGAAATGACAAAATTATCCTCTAAAATGGTTAGTGTCACGGGAAAGAAGATGTTTAGAATGGTACATTAGACTTTTTACCCTTTGATGATGACTGTAAGTAGCTATGTGGGGTCCACTGCACACAAACTTATTTCTTAGATGAATTACCTGTACCAAACCTGTATCTTTTATTTCTGTCTTTCGTCATTTATTTATGTCGAACGTAACAAACAGACGCTAAGAGAGGTTAAACTTTTCTTTGAATATTTAATGAGGCTATATATATAAGTTTGAACTCGAAACTATTAATTAAACTACAACAATCTAATGTCATTTGATTTACGTGTTTAATGATAATTAATTATATTTTTGGTTCATGTAAAATTGACATTTTTTTTATCCTTAAATTTTAAAACTCTACTTTTTATCCTTACATTTTATAAATACTTAAACTTTCAAGTTTCAATCTATATTTTGAATGTAGTTACGAGAAGTGGGCCTTTTAAAAGTCAAAAACAAAAAATAATTATCAATTTTATAGAGACAAAAATATAAGTATTAACTTTTTGTTTTTCATCCATGACAATTTTTTCCCATTTACCTAACTTGATGTTAAGTTATATCTCCACACAGATACAATTTTTTTTTTCTATGACGACTGTAATTAGAATTTTTAATTCTTTAATAAAACCTTGAGATATTTATATAAATTTTGATCCTGTACGCTTCTTGATTCTTAAGATATCTAACTATATTACCTCTTATCAAAAAAAAAAGAAAAAGAATATATCTAACTATATTTAGTCATTCAGATATCTAACTATAGGATTAATTCTTGGGTCCAATATTTAGTTACAATTAAAAAATTTCACCCCTTTCCAATAATGTATTATGTACGAGAATCAAAGTTAAATTCTCCCTAAACTCTATTGCCAAATGAATCACGTGCCTTACGTAACATATTTTAATGCAATACAACTTGTGTATAAAGATAACTTTATGTTATGACAAGCCTTGAATTTTTCTTGTTGACCGTGAAGGTTTATGGGCATAATCGAATTTATAATTTTTGTTTTTTCCTTTGAATTTAAATACACAACTCAATCTTCGATATAAACCCGAAACATATGGTGCTTCAAATAAAAAATCTAGCACGGTTCAATGGTAGTATTTTTAATTGTCATTCTTCATCGAGTGATCTTATGAATTTTTTCTTCAACAAGAGCATTGTAGAAAATTTTCTTTATCTCTTAATCATTGCAATCTATCATTGTTAATATTTTTAGTTCTAAATCGCATTTTAATATTTTTTTAAAAATTATAAATAATTAAAAATAATATTACATCACAAATAAATTTAAAAATAATATGTTCAAAAATATTTATTTACTATAAATTTTAATCATAATATAATTCATATATTCAGAAGTATTTATATATTATAAATTTTATTATATAAAATAAATATTTATGTTGTGTAAAACACATATTAAAATACTAGTTGTGTCAAAAAAAAAAAAAAAAACTGTGTACAACAAAGGGAAATGAATGAGCTAGGTTTCAATTCTTCCTTATAGTCAAATACTTAATAACTAAGAAAGCATAACCAAAAATATCTTATAAACTTTGACCACGCTAGATCTTATTTAATGCAAGACAATATCCATACTACAAAAAAGACAACATCCCAGCAAGAAAAAGTACATACTTTTTGAAAGAGGAAATAAAAAAATTAAGACATTTGGTTTGTTTTCATATTTTTAATTTATTCACTGTATTTTTATTTTCAAAATTGCACAAAGAAAATTATACAAAGCAAGACAGTGTTTTTTTATTTATAATTATGCAACTTTATTAATAAAGTAGTATCATGATAAATATTTATTTTATATAATTAAAATTTATAATAAATATATTTTAATATATATATATAATATAATTAAAACTGCAATAAATAAATGTTTTTAAATATATAAATTATACTTTGGATTTATAATAAACAATTAAATTGTGATATCCGATTAGTTTTAACTATTGATAATTTTTTTAAAGAAAATTATTGAATTTCAATTTAGAGATAAAAATAAAAGATGAAATAATTGAATGGGAGGGGGAACCCCACTAAACTTGGCCAACCAAGTTCTCCGGAGATTAGTTATCAACAAAACTAATAGATACCTCATACCAATGTTATGATGACTAAAAAAGACGATTGTGTTTGGTTTTGAGTATGCATTTTGCAAAACTAATTGTCTTTTTCAAACTATGGTTTTGGAATCCAAACCTTGTTATAAATAATTAAAAAGCGATTTTACAAAATATGTAAGTGAAACTAAGGCGACATTAGATGTGTGAAAAAAACATATTTTTCCTTCTCTTTATTTCCTCCTTTTTGGTAAAACCAAAATATAACACATTTTTAAACTATATTTCATTATGTCTTATGTTGGAGTACAAATATGAAGGTGAAGTCTCACATTTGGTAGGAATGAGAAAGTTGAGTAACATATAAGTGAGGAAAACCCACTAACCTAATGTCTTAAGGTTTTGGGTTGAAGATGGTGTCAGATCCGCTTATGTGGTGTGCTCGTTGTCCATTGGTGTAGATCTCTCTGGTGTTTCATCCCCCTCAAAAGCACAACATTTTACTTTTAAAACACATCAAACACAAAATAAAATTTAGGCTTAATTACATTATTTTGTCTCCAAAGTTTTACAATGTTGCAAAATTTGTCCTATTCCCTCTTATTTTTTAAAAAAAATTTGCCACCCAATTTACAAAACAATACAAATTATGTGCTTACGTAAAAAAAATTGCTACAATTAAGACATTTTGTTGCAATTTTTCCTTTGAATAGTTATAATTAAGACAATTTTGTGACAATTTTTTCATTAATTATAACAATTTTTTTACATGGGGACAAAATTCATGATATTTTGAAAACTGGGGACAAAATTTTTGGAAAGCAAAATTTGTAACATTGTAAAACTTTAAAAAGAAAAAATGCAATTAAACTTAAAATTTATATATTTTGTTCCATCTCATTCTAAGATGTCAAACGTTGCTAGAATTTGTATCCAAGTTTTGAGCTGCAGAGCCAGAGCGCAATCTGTACACCAAACATGAATTTAATAGCGTTACCATTTATCTTGTAAAGCTCTGAAGTATTTTTGTATGGTGATGATTCAACTAGCACTTTAAGACAGAGGGGAGTTGTAAATTACTACATCGTGCAACGTGCATGTTTACTAGAATAAAACACTTAACCAACTAGTTTATGAACTAAAGTGATTTTACAAATCATATACAGATGAAGTGAAACCAAGTTTGCAACCCTCAAATCGTGGTTTGGAGGGTTCAAGATGGAAAGGAAACACGAGTTTAACAGTTGTTACAATTTATACGGCAAAGCTTTGAATCTTTGAATAGTATGATTCAAGTAGCACTTTTAGAATAAGAATAATAGGAGAGGGGTGGGGAACATTGTTGATTAGTACAACGTGCTCGTTCACTAGAACTAAACTCTTAACCAACATTACACCAAAAAAAAAACTCTTAACCAACAAGTTTTATCAATGAGATAGTGACTAAAAAGGCTTTGTATGCTTAAAACATGATAGCCATAAGATGCATTTCATCTGTCTTCGTTAAAGATTTCAGATGTTTGCTATTTGTTAGGATTTAGGAACTTCATCTTCATTATCCCAAAAGAACGATCCCTATTTATTGACTTAATATTTTGGCGTTTAGCCAAAAGAAAAAAAAAATAGCAAGTAAAAGGATTAGGAAGGTAGCGAAAAGCCACTAGCAAGAGAGAAAGGAAAATTGGGTTCATAATGTTGAACTCTCCACTGATCAATATTGTAAAATTGGACACATATGTTATGGGTAATTGGTTTTAGATAATATTACTTTACACAGTGCAAATCATGGCTTAAGATTTTCAATAAAGTCTGATATAGATAGAGCTCAAATGGCAATAGCTTTTAGTAAAAAAAGATTCTGTTAACTCGTTGTCTCAAACCCTAGATAGTTTGGATTACCCCATAAGTAATATCCAGCTATGAATTGGTCCCCCCCTAAAAAGAAGCAAAAAATGTTGTATAGCTACAGTTATAGCAACTTGCAAATAAATGAAAAAAAGAGGGAAAATCAATTGGCCACTGTATGTTGTGAGACCATTATATGCTTTTTCTATATGTAGCTGTTACTTGAGCTCAGAAAGTAAATAGGGGTCAGAAAATAGCATTACTGACGATTTTGTTATTTACCACTTGGCATAACAATTTCTGATTAAGTGCATTATTCACCTATTCATTCATCGTCAGATATCAGAAACAGAAAGTTCCAGGCTTTTCAGTTGCCTACATTTTCAGCTCAAAGATTATTGATCCCCTTAATTATGTTCCACGATCATCATTGCCTTAAATTAAAATCATATATCTTTAGTTTAAAGCAAATTATTCCATTCACCAGAGCGAGAAAGAGCAGAAGTATACAGTTTTTGTGAGAAAAATAGGAAAAAGAAAAAACTAATGGTAACATGTATGAAATTGAAATGTTTAGCTGAGGTCAAAGAAATTTGTTAAATATTGACAAGAATCGAATACAAAGACCAACCAGAAGGTTTCCCCATTAGATCTACCATAAATATGCAAATACTTATCACTTGTCACTCTCTCCTTACTTTCAGCCATTGAGTTAGAATGACTGTCTCACAGACCAATTCAAATTTTACATTCTATAAAAGAAAAACATTGCAAGATCAGAAGCGTGCCTTGATTTATGATATCGAAGCTCCTAATTGCTTATAGAGTGGCCAAGATCAGGATAAGGCTGCAATTAAAATACATGTTATTCCCAGTTTATATGACGTTTAAGGTTTTGACACATGTATTAAAGAATGTAATTTATATGTTGAATTTCTTAGAAAATATTAGGTAACTTCCTATTATATTGATTAAGGATAGTCTTGGAAAAAAAATATTTAACGTAGCATGATTTTATAAAACGATATCTATTTTGGAACAAATTTTTTTCTTTAGGTCGTATAATCTGAAAAGGAGAGAGTAGTATCATGATGAAATCAAGGGGATCAAGGAATGAATTATTGAATTGTTGAAAACTTAAAATAACACCTTAAACTCATAGTGAACAAGCCTATTCTATCGACCATCTCATGGGACCACAATATAGGTGCCTTGCCGTCTGTGGACATTTATTTACACTAGGTCTATGAATTAAGGCGAAGTATTTGGAGACACGCTATACAAATTGTAAAGCCTTAATTAAAAACCACGTATACCGCATTGACTGATATAAAATCACATATACCCCATTCACTGATATAAACGAGTTTTAAGAAAACATTCTGTTTTCATTCTTTGTTTTCACAAATAATTATAAAAATGTCACATGAATTTTGTTGTTTTCACCATTTTTTATACAAATCTTTGAAAATAAAAAATAAAGTGAAAACAAGATGAAAATTATTTATGAAAATAAGAAATAAAAATATCTTTTTTAAAATAAAAAAAAAACTAAACAAGCTCTAAGTTATTCTAGTATCAAGCTCATTTTTCTTATAAAAAATAAAACTTAAGACTGTTGAGTGCCGTTGTTTCAAGGAAAATTTTATATTACCTCAACACAGGTCCGATTGAAGACAACCACAGGAGTGCCTTATTTGCTCTGATGTGGATGAAGTTGCATATTAAAAGCCATAGATGTGATTTTCTCTGATGGATTGCTGTGCTTTGTCAATACAAGTGTAGCAAATATCTTCTTCCAAAGATTAAGTGCGTGTTTGAATATCAATTCCGTCCACTTAAACTTGTGATATCTTTGTTCAATATCAGTCAAGGTGTAATTTGTTGCACAATAGACGATTAAATGAAACCCAGCCACTAAAGACTACACCTCCACCTAAAGTTTATGGGTACAACAGAACACTAACCAAGGTTAGGGAACTTGCAAAACAATGAGACCATTCTCAAGATGTTTATTTTTTTTCTATAGGTAGATGTTTAAATTGTTTATAGTTTATACATTTTATTGGTGGGATTGAAGAGAGATGCACACATACATAAACATCATCAGTATATTGTTAAGGTTTGTGCCAGCCGGCAACAACTATTTCCTTGTTTATTGTGGCATGCACATTGAGAACAACTTTAACATTAGGTGAATAGGTTAGTTACAGTTGCAAGTGAGTGGAGTGAAAGGCTTAGAGGGGAAGGAACATTTGGTGTTTGTGAACAAAGCTTCGAGCCATCTACTCTCCAATTGATGATGTCCCCTCTCACTCTTCGTTCTTAAGTCTTAACCCAGCCCATCTAAACCCAACAACCCAATTTTTAAATCACACCACCGGGCCCAAAACAAGAAACAAACAAAAATATAATATTTGTATAATTTTCAATAAAAATATGTCAGTTAAAAAAAAAAACTAAACCAGTCTTATAATTTACAATTTTTACAATTTTAATAAAAAAATATTTAAAAATGTTAGTTTACATTAATGTAATATAATTAAATATTTTTTTACTTTTTTTTAAATTATATTATCTTTTAGTTTGATTCTTATAAGTTTAAATGAGAAATATTTGAATAATATTGATTTCATTTATTTTTTTGCATGCTTAAATCATAACATCTTTATATAAATATTTATTATTTTATAATTTTGGTCTACATTTGTAAAACAAATTGCAAATGAAATTACATTAAATAAATCAATAAAATACATTTTATTAAATGTATGGATCATAAATAAAATAAGTAATCATGATTTTAAATTATTCGTGGATATTGTTATCTTTTAATCATTATTTGTTTCTAAACTTTTAAAATGAATAGCAATTAAAGGAATATTAATTTTTAATAAATAAAAGGTATATGTTTTAATAGTTTTATTATTCATATTGATAATAATTAGAAAAAAATAAACATTTCTTAATATAATATGAGTAATTACTATTTTAGCTTATTTATACATTTTTCTTTTTCTTAATCTCATTATTATAAGTTTTAATAAAAAATATTTAAACAATATTAAATTAATTTAATTTGTAAATGATTAGCTATAATGTATTTCAATAAATATTTATTTAATACTTTTAACTTTAAAAAAAAACTATAATTATTTTTTTTCTAAATTTGTATAACAAATCGCAACTAAAGTGTACTAGTTATTAATATATCATAAAAAAAAATTATCATATATATTGATCACAAATAAAGAGAAATATTAATATACATTAATATAATATAAGTATATATTAATATAATATAAGTATATATTATTTTAAATTATTTATAATTTTTTAAACTTTTAATCTTATCCATAACTATGAAAAATACTTTTTTTTTTTTTTATCATAGTACTATGACTATGAAAAATACTTTTTTTTTTAACGCGACTATGAAAAATACTTAGAAAATATTTAGTACTACTAGTATTTATTTTAAAATTTTCCAGCACGTGATTCTACCAGTTTTCCTCCCCAAACCAAAATAGGTCAACGTGAGAAAGGTGTTGACCGAGTTCAAGCCACGCGTCGCAATTTGATTTGCCTACGGTTGCGGAGTGGATCTCCTACATCGTAGATGATTACGGTATATTATAATATTACTGTTTATAATTCTCTCCTTGTCGCAGTGGTAGAAGCTGAACCCGTTTCGCTTTCAATCGAAGGGAAGAACAAAGATTCAATTCATGGCGGCTGCAAAGCTTCAAGCTTTATGGAATCACCCAGCTGGGCCCAAAACCAGTGAGTTGATTTTGCCGAATCCCTTCGTGTTTTTGTTCAGTATTTGTTGTTTTCTCGCGCTTCCGATTTTCACTGCTCTGTGGTTGATTTTTTTTATTTTATCTGATTTTGTTGTATATATGAATCAGCGACAGGGTTTGGCTTAGATTACGAGTTTTGATTTAGTGATTTGATAAAAGGTCATGTGCTCTGCTTGATTTATAACCTAAGATTTTTTTATTTTTTCTTAATTAACCTAATTTGACTTCGGATTGCATCTTGAGAAAAGGGGATTTCGGGTGTGAAGGGTTGCGAAACTGTGGGTTAGACATTTGGGAATGTTGGAAAATTGGGCTTCGTCTATTAATTTAATTTCTGAACATAAGGAGAGGGTTGGGTAGATGAAAATGAGATGAATGACATACAAAAAAAAAAATGAATGCTCATATTTTGTCATCTGGGTGAAGTGGAAGACACCAGCAAACAAACCTGTGCATGCAAATGATATGATCATTTTCAAATATCACATTTTTTTGAAGTATAATGTTGCTGGATTTTGTATGAAAAAACTGGAAATGCACTTCATGTTTTCAGTGAATTGGAAGTATGATGTTATTATTGTATTATTGTTGTATTATGACATGATTTAAAGAATGCAGTGGAACTTGAATTTGTCTTTCTGTAAAGGAAAAATGAAGGTCATTTATATACATAGATTTGCTTGTGTTGTACTTTGTAAACATCACTTGCTCAAAGTACCAATACCAATTAGATTATATTTTACAAGTGTACAGCGTTACTTTCCCACTGATTCTAATTGTTTTCTCTTTTTATGTTTCTAGTAATCAATGTTATTATTAAGTGCTAACATTTTCATTGTCGACCTAGATAAATGCATAGATTAATCAGTTATTTTATGCAGTTCACTTCTGGGCACCTACCTTTAAGTGGGGCATCAGCATTGCCAACATTGCTGATTTCTCAAAACCACCCGAGAAACTTTCCTATCCTCAGCAAATAGGTATGCATGTACATAAACAATTGCATTACTGTTATCTATCGTAGACCACTCTGTGTTCCTCCTCCCTCCCTCTCTCTCTCTCTCTCTCTGTCTCTGTCTCTCACGCACACACTTGCATGTGCTTTTGCTTATATTTGATCCTTATCTGCATGCATATCTGGGTTCCCCAAAAGGTATAGACAATGCTTAGTATTCAAGTTGCAGGCAGTTTTAGTATATATAATTGTGTATTGGGTTTTATTTACATCCATACATTACTGATTACTTTATTGGTTTTTATGCAGCGGTCACAGCTACTGGAATTATCTGGTCTCGTTACAGCACTGTAATCACCCCAGTAAGTTTGATTTCTATAAAGACAGATTTCTTTGAACTAGTTCAGCAAATAATGGTGTGTATTTTTAGACACGGTTATTTATGGACCTCCAAAGCGAGCAAAATTTCATAAATTTTGCTCTATTACCTTCATCACAGTACATGATATGTACATAATTCGGGTTTGTAATTGCATAATTCTCATTTCTTGTATTGCAAAAGTATGACCTTATCACAATTATTTTCCATGTTGCAGAAAAATTGGAACCTGTTTAGTGTAAACATTGCAATGGCAGGGACAGGCTTATACCAACTCTCACGCAAATTGCGGTAAGGGATATTATTTTTTTTAGGTTTGGATGATTTCTATTTTCTACTTCATGACCTTGTGTTCTTGGGTTCTAGTCACAAACAGATTCTTCCTCATGTGAGAATAAGGTTGCATACATCTTACCCATCTTAGGCCCCAAAATAGTGGGAACCTCATACGCCACACCATTTTTTTATCAATAATAATAAAATTTACTTTCTTAAGTGTATTGGTCTGATTTATCAGAAAATCAAATTTAGATATTTTTGCACAAAGTTTAAAGAAGGCAATAGGGAGCCGGGAGGGAAGAAACACAATTGCAATGTCAATTGAAACTCTGCTTTGTGATAACCTTATTGTTGTTGGCTCAAGAACCTATTCTCCATGATAACATATATTAACATGTGCTACTTTCCAGGCATGATTATTCCTCTGAGGCGGCTGTCACAAAAGAATGATGATAAATATTTGAAAATATCAAGTTATTGCGTACTTGGAGGCAGATGCCCAGGCTGTAATTTCTGTTGTTCGACATATAATTGTATTCTTACTTTTGGACGTGTAGTTCATTTGTACTTTTTCAAGTCTCAAACTGTTGAAGCATTATTCTCTCACTTGTGTGTGTTTCTTACTGTATTTGATTGTGGTAAAATAAGGGAATCAAGATAAGCGGGCAACGGAATACAACTGGCCCCCAATGGGCTTCTTGGATATTTGTTACTATCATTATAAATGATATCATAGGTCTTAATGCAATTACACTTGCACTCTTGCAATCAATCTGCGGCATGAACCGGTTAGCATTTTTATGCACCACGGTATGTGCATTTGTAGACGGCTCAAATATTGCCTAGATTTCAAATCGGAAGGTGAAAATTCAGCTCCGGTTAAACTTGTAATTTTCTACTTTTTAATTTTTGTTTTTTTTAATGTTTTTAAACATAAGTGTTATATTGATTATTTTTGCTTTGTCACACTAAAGCTCTGTTTGGTTTAGAAAAATGAAATAGAAAGAATGAAAATAAAAGAAATATATTTGAATTAAAGTAGAGTGTAAGAGATGTAAGTTCCACACAAAAAAGGTGAATTTCTTTTCTCCCTCCCCTTCATTTCTTTCATACCAAACAGGGTAAGTGCTAATGTGATTAATGATGAAATTATTGTGTCAAATCATCAAATGATATTAAATGTCAGTAAAAATGTTACATTTTATTTTTCAAAATAGAATATTATAGAGACTAAAAATAAAAATTTACAGTAAAAATAAAAAGAAATAATTTACAAGGATAGAAAAAGTGGATGGAAAAATATTTAAGTTTTAAATTTAAAATTAATATAAAATAAGCAAACTTGACTTATTAATTTTTTTAGCAAATTACAACATCTCCTGAAGTTTCGTGTAATTATACAAGCATATAATTTAGAGGAATAGGTTATTTTTTAACGATTACTTTTGCTTCATTTGTAGAAATGTTAGTGTAACGTTTGAGTGGGTGTTAATGTAATTTTTTCAAACATATAAGGGGATGTTAGTGTAATGTATTCAAACTTAAGGAAGTTAGTGTAAGAAAATAAAAAAAAAGGTGGGATTATGTGTAATTTGATAAAAGCTCAGGAAATTTTGCTGTAATTTACTCTAAATTTTTTTAATATGAAATAAAATTTTAAGTAGGTAACGACCAAGCTAGTCTTTTAAAGAGTTCAGGTCAAGCTTAAAATAGTATTTATGACAAATTTAATAGGCTATGTTTAAACAAGTTTGATAGTAAAGTTTAATAGGCTATGTTTAAGTAAAGTCATGTTTGACTCAAGCTATTTTCAGGGTAATTTCTCTTTGTCACTACCAATGTCAACATGTAAGAGTCATACACCATTTGCATCCTCATCACCTTCAAAGTTGGATGTTAGTGGCTTTTGATGAGTGTGACTTGGCATTATGGTTGTATAAAGTGTGTCTTGATGAGTCAAGTTTGGATCTCACTTATGGTTGCCATGGGTGATGGGGTCATGGTGTTGATTGTTGTGGTGTGGACATGAATGGTGATCTCTAGTATCAAAGTACAACAATATTAATTGCAGTCTGGTCTTGATATTATGATTTTTGGGTGCTAGTTATAAGTGATGATATGATGGTAGTTTAAGGATAACACCATGGGTCGGTTCTATGGTGCAAATTTGCATAAACTTGATGTCATGGTTTGTATGATAGTTAAAATGAAACAAAGTAGGTGCATCTGGAGATAAAAATAGACTTATATTCAATCCTAATATTTGTTTTTTTTTTAGTAGATTAAAATATATTTAATCCTAATAAATAATAATAACTTGAGTGGACATGAAGTGGCTCCACTCACTATAACAAAAAAAAAGAAGTCAGTGGAAGATGAAAATTGAAAGTGACAACTATCAAAAGGCACACTAAAGTGAGAATATTTGAGCATAGACATTAATGAAGTGAAACACAACATACAAAATGTGCTACATAACTGTTCTCTATTTACAGATTCGAAGTGGCCAACAACACAATTAAGAGTATATTAGAAAAATCCCTTTAAAACCTTGTATAAATGGAAGTGTCCACTTTCCAATGCAGCAAATGTTGTGCATGCTTGGATGTCAGATGAGAACTCAAAACAACAAATTATTCCTTCTTCATCTTGTGCCTTAAAATTCAGGAACATGCATTAAAATTCTTAAAAGTATATTCTCAACTTTTATCCAAATACAGCCATGGAAAGAATGCAACTAATAGATTGACATTCAGTTGAACTCAATTAAATTTCAAAATGCTTTTAAGTGTGGTGGGTCTGAGATAATCTTCTACTCTATATTCACAACACCAAAAGATGATATAATCTACCAAAATAAAAGATGAAATAAACTCAGACCTTACACGAGGGAACCTTAGTAGTAATTATAATTCAACAGGCGAAATCATTCAGTTCTAGTCAGTAGGAAAGTATCAGAAGCACATTTTCATCAGGAATGTTATTTATTTATTTTTTTTAAAAACCCAATTTAGCTCCACACGATTGTGGTTTCAAAGTTCAGAATATCCTATTTCAAATATCTGGAAAAAATCTGTCCAATAATTGGGAAAAAGGTACACTATCCGTTCCTCCAATACATATTATGTTCAGCCCAGCAAGGACACTCAATAAAAAAATCCATATTATAGGCATATCCCGTTACAATAATCCAACCTAAAATAACCAGTGGTTGAACATAAAGCCAGGGGAAAATTCCCTTCCATCAGACAAATGTATAGACTGAACCATTTATGTTCTCACTATCCGGAGAATCACGAGACCCCTGTTCATGTTTCAGTAACACTTGAGTTAACTTGCATTACTGGCCATCTCTTGTTTGATTAGTTTTTGAATCAGAATCATGTTGTTCATCATCGTGTGATGTCAAGCCCAAACTTAAATCCAATGTGCTTTCATTCAGATCTTGGCGCACCACCTGATTTTTGTACTGAGACTGAAATATAAGATCAAAGTCACTATTTACACATTATTAAAAAGAAATGGGATCAAGTCCTTTACTAGTCACTGCTGGGGACTTTAAATTTAGCAACAGACACGACAAATTTGAGAGATGTAGATCGCTGAGTTACATGATGGTAATGCCTAATCCATAAATTTTCAAATTGCCTAATGCTTATTTGAAGCATAAGATTTGTCCAAAGTTAAAAAATGAAAGTTGAGAACCATCATTGTCTAATTTTAACCTCAGAAATAGTTCCCTTTCATCAAGTTATGCGGGTGTAGAATAGATTGTGGGCTGCAATTATTGCTTTCTAGACTATACTTTCGAAAAATGAAAAATAATGTGGAGAAACATGAAGTAAACAAGAGACATGCAAACGTTTACCTGACTTTCTTCCATTGGGACATCATTTATGTCAGGTTTTTCATCCAAAGTTTCATTCTTGCGAGTTGGTTCTGCTGCTCCGGAATCAGCATCAATTGGTTTAGATTCCTCGTCAACCTTCTCAGCACCCTCATTTTCTGCAGCCTCATTTCTCTGCTCCTCTAGTAGAGCAACCTGCATCAACAGACAACCCAGATTACCACACCTTCCGAAACCTCATTACCATTAGACAGAATAAACCAGTATCAATTTATTATCATCACTAAAAGCATGAACACTGAATTGATTCATAAATGGTGTAAGTGTGCACAGATGACTTCAAGTACACCATGGATCAAAAGCTCTAGCTAGTCCAGCATAGTTATTACTGTTGAATATCATCAGTTCTGTGACAATTTTTAACGACAACTCACAAATACAATACTGTGTATTTGAAAGCAAAATCACTGGTAATTCTTGTTCTGAGAATGCGTTCATAGGGAACATGAAAAACACCAATGAATGTTGCACATACCATTTCCAACATTAGTGTAAAGCATCCAATGCAAAACTATAAGTCTAAAGCGATACAACACAGAATCATGTCCCACAACCATTAATGAGAGGAAACAGCTAACTCTTCAGCCAAACTGTAGCTAACTACCAATACTGCCAATCTGAAATCTAACCAGTGATGCATGGCAAACACATACTTTAGATCTAACAAACTACAGATGTATCCGGATAATTAAAAGAAGAATGAACCCCCGTTTTAACCCTCGAATGATTTTTGGAACATCAATTTGGACCTTGAGAGACTATTACATCAATTTGGTTTGATATCAAAATTAGTCCAGAAGTGACTGTTTACTTGGACTAACAACTTGATGTCATTTGAGGACCAAATTGATTTTGCTAATCTTTTGAGGAATAAATTGGGGGTTTGCGGTTATAGGTTAATAATATTATAATGCTGCTTGTCTTGCCACTATAATGTAATATTAGAACAGACAAAAAAGCTTATCCAGAATCTTCCATCAATAATCCTACAAATATTTATCAGGAAATGAAATGATATTATCAGTTGTTCAGCAAATGAGATCAACTATCCATCCCATAGATGTATGCATGTTCGGTTCAGTTTATTTCTAAAAAATAATCACTTATTTTTGTCAGCTTTCCAAGAGAGTTTTTGAAAAGAAAAAAATATTTCTCAGAAAAAAGTTGTTCCCAAACACATGCGTGTTCAGCTAAAAACCATCTACCAACAAGGAAAGTTGAATTAGCCCCTGCCCCAAAAAAGAAATACAGAAGTTGAGGAGAGAGATCAGGATCTATGCATGTAACAAAATAACAAATTATTGAAAACCAATTTGGCTGTGTGTGAATAGTCCTCACAAATGAATCCCCTTTTTGCATTACACTCTATTTAGGGCCACAACTCACTATGAAAATATATCGCTCATTTCCATCTCCACCAAAACAATCCTGGCCTCCAACACTTTGGTTCTCATTCTATTTTTCTTTTTCATAGAACTTTAGTTCAGATATTTGAGTGATTGAGTCATGTCACTTTCTGCACTAGAGTTGTTCTTTTCATCCATCATATAAACTGCAGACTTACAATTATCATAAGTTGTCTCTAAATCCCAGCCTTGGACAAAACTAACCCCACTTTTTGATACGTTTTCTCTTTGATCACCTTTATTTTATCATCACTCATCACCTCTAGGCTCTAGCTCAAGAGTGAATTTCCATCTTTAATTACCAATACCATACTTCCACACCATCTTGGTGCATTCAAACTAGAGTGAATTTCATTTCTTAAACAAAGAACTTGGACACTTTGTAAAATACCCTGAACTATCTTGATGAGCTGATTGTAAATTCCAATCAAAATTATACCTTGGAAATTCAAATACTCGCACACACATGCAAAGGAAGCAACCAACAAACGGCTCAAGCTTAATTTGAATTAAATCTCTATCAATTAGTTTCAGTCTCCCAATATCCCACTACGCAAAGCTTAACCAGAAAAAGCAGGAAGCTACGGTTAACAATCAGTTATTTGTAATCCCGTTATTCCTATATTTACTCATTATTATCTTTTATAAATAAAAATAATTAAAAAATGGACCGATATAACTTTCAAGTAAAACCGAAAAAGACACAAATTATCAGGACATTGTAGTCACACTACAAGCAATCCATTTTGCGTTAGCACGTATATTACACGAGTCTACACTAGTGAAATTTCCTTTCCATATTTTCAATAAAACCCTAAACTAAACTCGTTAATAAAAGGAGCAGAGCAGTGTAATTTGAATACCGGAACGTATTTGAATTTTCTTCGGGGCGGTTCTTCAGGTGGCTCCGGCGTCGCGTCCTTGGCGTTACCGTTAGCATTGGCGTTGTTGTTGTTGATGGTGGTGGTGGTGGTGTTGTTGCTTTGGGTGATAGGGGTCCACTTGTAGAGGAGAAGATGAGAGGCATTGGAAGCGTGGTTGTGGTTGTGGTTGTTATTGTGATTGGCGTTGGAATTAGAGGAAGCAGAAGAGGGCGACACGTGGATCCATTTCTTCTTCCACTTCCGCACCGGTCCAGTGAACACCGTGGCCGGTCCGTACCGGGTCGAGGACCGCCCCAGCCGGGCCCCAACTCCCTCCATCTATCACAGATCTGCCAACCTCCCGAACCTCTTCTGCCTCCGCCAACACCAACACTCGGGTTTTTTTTTTTATTTTGCGATGATATTTTGGATTTTGGGTTTGGAATTCTCTCCCTCTACAATACAAAACCCTTTCCTTTCCTACATTCTCTCAAGACAAACAGACTCTTTCTTTTTATCCCTGGGCTTCCGTGTCTCCGTGAAAGATCCAGTGCGTCACTCTTGTGTTGTGGCCAATCAGGACCGTTCATAGTGTCTAACTGTGTATGATGGTAATGAAGCGGGTCGGATCCGAATTTTACTATCCATATTCCCATTTCAATTAAAATTTTGTCTTTGTCGGACTCCCAAAAATATGCGGGAAATTTGTTTACCCTTTACCTTATTTTAAATTGAAATTTTATTTATATTTAATTTTAAATAAATCTTACATTATTATAATTAAAATTATTGATTGAAGGGAGAAGGGGGAGGAAGAGGGGTTCAAATCTCTCTCACTAACAGAAAAAAAAACTAACAACAACTAATAACTAACATTTGTGGATAAAAAAAATATATTTAATTATTATAAGAAACTAGAGTATGAGAATATATAACAAGACTTTCATCCATATACAACTTAGATATATAAAATAAAACATATTGTGTTTTCAATCTAAACTTTTGAAAAGTCAAAAAAAAAACTTAGAGATTGAAATTGTGCCTTAATCATAAGATAAGAAAGCGAAAAGCTCAGGATAAGTTACTCAATGGAGTTTTTTTTTTTTTTATTGAAAAAGTTTAAATCATTTCATTCATAATCAAGGCAGATTCTAGCGTGGAGACGTGCACGAAATGGTCCATATGGAGAAGTGTTAAAAGTAGTTACTATAGATTAAAAAATTAATTTCCTATTTTAATTATTAATAATTTAAAAAGATCAATTTACTATTATGCCCCTAATAAAAATATATGCATAGTAGTTGTCGATTAGGTTATTGTTGAAGTGAATTTGCCCTTTCCGACCTTGCCGTTGTTGAAGGGGTTTATTGCTATCAACGAAGTTGTCCGCTACCGACGAAGTACAGGTCGCTTTTGGGTGAACACTTTGGTGGTGTGTGGCGTACTAGACGTGCATAGATGCTAGGTGGACTACACATATGCTGTAGTGTAAGTTGAAATGTCTGGATTGTTGTTAAGACTTGCTTTGTGTTTTTAGTGATACACTGTAATGTTGAGTAATTTTTGTAGTTGGTCTTTGATTATTTCAGAAGAAAGTGTTGTTGTGTGAAGGTGGTTGAAGTTATCGTTCATAATGTCGATGGGTAACACTCTGTCATATTGAATAGTCAAATAAAATCCAAGTGAAGAAGAACCATTCCAAGTAAAATAAAATCCAATCGGAACTCCAGAACCCAAGTGAAGAAGAATCATAGTCATATTAAACAGTAAAATAAAATCATGTATCTGATGGGTAACACCACTCTGATCATCATAACGACGGCTCCAATTAAATTTCTTTGCCATTTTGGGACTCTAGATGCCACCATAACAACATTCCACAATGAAACCCCAAAGCCAACAAACATGCATTCCAATAAAAAAAGGAAATTTTTTAGTAAAAGAAAAATAATTTCACCGCCACGCTCCGTCAACATAGCCCTCCACCACTCTTTTTTTTTTTTTTTCTTTTCTTCTTCCTTTCTTTTTTTCTTATTTTCTCTTTCCCTCCCTTATATGTGCGTCGTTGTCGGAAACCCCTCTCCCCCCTTCTGGTTTCTTTTTCTTCTTTTGGGAAGGAGGAGGGGTTGGGAAGGGTGAGAGGGCGAGGAGGGTGGCGTTGTCGAGATGTATCGGGATGGAGTTGAGGAGGAGCGATCGTGGTCGTTGTCACCGGAGAAGAAATCGTCGTCAAGGGTTCCGACGCGGGGTGGTGAAAGACGGGGTGGTGATGGCAGCGAATGGTGTGGTTAGTAGCCGCAGAGGGGAGGTCGTGGTAGTGGTGGGTCACCTGAGGTGGGAGAGGAGAGGGAGGAGGAAAGAGTAGTGGCGAGCGGATCATGAAGGAGAGAGGGAGAAATCAACGTCAATTCTTAGGGTCAATAACGTCAATTCCTTCATTTTATTATTTTATAATATCATATAACACATTATAGTAAGCATCTAACCAGTACTAGATCTATTACCGTTAACTTTTAAAAAATATATATCCAACGGCTATTAAACAAAATGCCCATCCATGGACCACATTCTTCACACTTCAAAATACCATTTGTATGCTAGTTCACGGGTGAACCATTTATGCGTTGGTTCACCCTAGAATTTGTCCATAATCAAGTGATAAATACAAGTAAGAACTGATAATAACTAGTGGAACTAACATAAAGAAGTAGTTGCCTTGCAAGAAGTTTAGGAAGATGGAGAGGATCTCCCTACAATCGTTAAGTATGGAAAAGTTCACAAATATCATGTTGAGAGTTGTTGAGCTTGTACACAACAACCTTACAATCCATCTCAAAAATGATGTGTCATGCCCATATTGGCAACGCACTGCATTGCCTGAAGCAACCCCAATGCCTCATCACCTTCAGCCACATGATTACATGGTTCCATCCAAGCTGATGCAAAAGCCCCCCTCTCATCACCAACACACATTCCCCAACTGGTAAAGCAATTCGAATCTGGTTCCAAAATGCAGCATCCAGATTGCATTTAAGGAAACCAATATGAGGTGTTTATCCACCCTTCCTGCATGATATGATCGAGGAGAAGATCCACGACTGCTACGCTCCATTCGTTCAGGAAATTTTTTTGCTTTCATAACAGTTTGTTGAGCTATCAAAGGTTTATTTTCCAAAGTTTATCATTCCTACTCTTCCAGGGACGAGGCTAACGTGAAGTTTAAAATGGGTGAGGCACTGGTGAGAAAGTATTATTTACCTGCTGTAGCAGGTTAGCCAATGTGTTTTTACCTGTTGTAGCAGGTAAACACCGGAAAAAAAAATTTATTTAAAAAATAAAATTATACAAAATTATTATAATAAAAATTTTCTCTTTTTTTGAAAAAGTAAGAACCACCGGTGGTGCTTGAAGAAATTATCTATTATAATAGGTTGGTTAACCGAGAGAAAAAAAAATCATTTTTTTATTAAATGAAATTATATAAAAAATTTTGAGTAAAATTATTTCTCTTATGCTCCTACCTGGAGAAAAAAATATTTTTTAATAATTTTTATATGATTTCATTTAATAAAAAATGATTTTTTTCTCCTAGTTAACTAATCTATTATAGTAGGTAATTTGTTCAAGTACCACCTATGGTTGAAAATTTTCTTTTTTTTTTAAAAAGTAGGAACCACTTCTCCCGATTAACCAACCTATTATTATAGTAGGTAATTTGTTCAAGCACCACTGGTGGTTCCCACTTTTAAAAAAAAAAAGAAAATTTTTATTCTAATTTTTATTATAATAATTTTATATAATTTTATTTTTTAAATATTTTTATTTTTATTTTTTTTCTCCCGGTGTTTACCTGCTACAGCACGTAAAAAACACATTGACTAATCCTACTGTAACAGGTAAACAACAATTTCCACCGGTGCCTCAATAATTTTAACTTCACTTTAGCCTGACCCCTCTTCCAGATGCTCCAAATTATCATCCCGAATAACTCCTGTTTATTAGCCTCTAACTTATGCAGCAATTCAAAACAAACCTCACTAAAAAGTTTGACAGTGCTTCTTTCTCAGTTTCTCTATTCTACTACTGCTCATTTTCTTTCTTTCTTTCTTTCTTTCTTTATTTTCTGTTACAAGTCAAAACCATGAATTGAGTAACCGGAGTTCGAAAATCCGTTTCCTTGAACATGTTGCGCTTGATTCCTGCCGAGCATCCATAGAACCTGGTAACATAAGTTGTGTCACCTACCTTGACTGTCCTTTTGTCTAAGTTGAATATAGTATCTAGAGCTTGGAACCTAGCCCTGGTTAATAAATGAGAATATACTATCTTTATATAAAGGTATCGTCTGATATTAAGGTATGTTAGGGCCTATTTTTAGCACTATTCTCTGTTTTTCTTTCCGATATGTATGTTAAAACCTTTTTCTTTTTAAGCACTCTTTTTCCATTTCAGGCATTTACTTGGTCACATTTTGGAAGCTCATCATTACTTGTCTTTGCAGGTTACTGAACAAGTATAGGGTGGATGGTAACACTGTGGTCCTTCCACGTGTTGTCATGCATTCTCGACATCATTATGCAGTAATTGCTAGGGAATATTCTCTATAATATCAATGTCATTTTTGCTGTTTTTATATTCAGCAAAAATGACATTGAAATTATAGAAAATATTCCCTAATGATTGATGAGTGATTTATTGGCAGGCATTCTCGGGAAATTTTACTGGCTTCATCAGGTTTTTAACTTCATCCTTTTTTTTTTGTCTTAATATAAATGTCGTCCTCTTCCTTTTGTTTATGTTCTTTTCCACTGGAATTCTATTACGTTGGTAATCTGTTTTTGCAATTGTCACAGAAAAAAAAAACTGTTTTTGCAATTCCAGAAGCAGGAAAAGCTTGAATTTCATTTAGAATATTTTATTTGTTTATTTAAATTTCCAATCATCCTCCCTCTTCACATTTTTGTTTGTAAGAATAATATTATCCCAGGGCTCAAGTCCAATCAATATTAGTAGTAAGACTAGCGAATCCTGAATGTTGCAGTATTATGTTTATAAAAATATGCTCAAGTGATGAAATATTGAAATGTTTTCGCCCTCTTGGTAAGTTATAAACAAAGCATTAGCTTTCAATTCTGTTGCTTTATAATTTTGCTCAAAAGACACTAGAAATAATCAAACAATTCTTCATGTATATAAAAATTTGAAAGTAATTTAAATGGAAGGGGTGGACTGCTAGTTTCAAACATATAACAACATTATGTATCAAATCACAGACTAAGTATGTCCAAACAAAAGAGAACCCTATACAACCAGCATTGTCAGTGACAGGGCAATTTCAATTCAATCCTGAGCAGAGAACATTATGCCAGAGCCTCAGAAAACCACGAAATCTTACTTGTGCATGAAAATGATGCATCTAGACAACTATGCAATAACAACATTATAAAGCAGCTAGCAGCAATAAGGAATTGTTGTTGGAAACTCGCTATAGTAGTACCCCTCGATTGGTATCTCCCACTCTCTCATCCTTCTTTCCCTCTTGACTATTGTCTTGATGTTCCACATCATAAGTTGCATGGACAGCTACAAAGAAATAGTACACAAACATGACAGCAGTGCAAATTAAGAACCTCCAGAAAGCCTCAGAACCCAAGGACCCCATGAGAAAGAGGTTCGTGGCAACGGACAAGGAAGGCAGCCACGGAACCAAGGGAACCCCCCACACCTTGGGAGCCCTCTGCTTGGGAAGCAAACTCATTCCCAACGTGCCAAAGAACCAAACACAAGCAGCAACCGTGTAACCGATCCAACCCAGCTTCCCGAAGTGCCAAAGCGCAGTGCCAACAGCAGAAGAGCCAATAATTACCATCAAGCACACAAGAACTTTTGCCAAGTCACTCTTGGCCGTACTCTCCCTCACATAATACCTCCTCACAAGCAGCGCAACGGCCATGAGCATGAAAATGAAAAGGGTGCTGATAGAGAAAACACTAGACAAAACATCCAAGCTGGAGAAAAGAGCGACCACGGAGCTACAAATAGTGGTCAAGAGAGTGGCATTGACAGGGGTTCCGGTTTTGGGGTGAACCAGCGCGAAAAAGGGTGGGATCATGTGCGACCTCGCAATCTGAGTGGTGTACCTAGCTTGCCCCATTGACCCAACAAGCAAGCTAGTGGTCATTCCCTTCAACGCACAAATGCTCACAAGGTACTTAGCCCAACTCATCCCAATCTGAACAAAAGCTACAGAATAAGCTGCGTCCACGTCAATTTGGGTGTAATTAACCATTGTTACAAGGGATAAAGCCATCAAGCAGTAAATAACAGTAATCATTGACATTGACCCAACTAGACCGATAGGGATATCCCTCGAAGGGTTCTTGGTCTCTTCCGCCATCGTGGCCACCATGTCGAATCCGGTGTACGACCAATACACTACGGCCGCGGCGTTGAAAACGCCATCAACGCCGTAAGGGAGAAACGGCGTCAAGTTGGAGGCTTTTCCGTGAACGAAGCCGACTACGACGATGAATGCGATGACCAACGTGGTGACGATGGAACTGAGCCAGGTTAAGAGGGACGTTTTGCGGGTGCCGCTAACGGCAATGCCGTTGGCGATGAGGAGGACGGCGACGGCGAGAGGATCGAGCATGTCGAAGCCGGGTTTGAAGGAGGGGACATGGATCCGGAAGAAATCGGGGTCGGATTTGACCATGCTGGCGAAGTAGGAGGACCAGGAGCGGCCGAGGCCGGCCGCGCCGACGAGGGCCTCCAGGAGGATGTTGCCGGCGGCCACGAAGGCGAGGAAGTCGCCGAGCTCGATGCGGAGGAAGGAGAACGAGCCGCCCGCGACGGGGACGTCGACGGCGAACTCGGTGTAGCAGAGGGCGGAGAGGAGGGCGGAGAAGCCGGAGGCGGCGTAGGAGAGGACGATGGCGGGGCCGGCGCGGAGGCGGGCCTCCTGGCCGGTGACGACGAAGATGCCGGAGCCGACGACGGAGCCGAAGGCGAGCCACATGAGGTCCCACCAGGTGAGGCAGCGGTTCATGCGGTGCTCGCTGGCGCGTGGGAGCACGAGGAGCTCGTGCGCGTCGCTCGAGCGGTTCAGGAGGCGGTCCCTGAGGCGCGGACACGTGTCAGCCAGGGCCGCGCGGTACGATTTCACGTTCTCGAATGACTTCTCCGGGAAGAAGTCTCGCTTGCTCCACCGCCAGTAGCTTCGGTGCTCCGATGAGGACGACGGCGATGCTGGTTCCATCGTCACCGTCACAAAGGAGCGAAATTTGAACAGTGGCTGACTTTCACGAGACTTCGATCTCTATTCTTATTGAGTAGGTGAACGCAGATATTTTTCCATTTTTATAAGGGATTTTGTCTATATTTTTTTTTTTTTAAACTACGAGCTTTAACTCCCCGACACGTGATGATAGAAAAGTATTAGAAAATAACTAATGTTTCCATGTTCTAAACTGTAGATGAAATTAACAGAACTCATTCTATAATAAATAATAAACATCATGTATTTTGAAATTGAAAATAGTTAGTCGGGTGTATTAATTGATTTTAAAGAAGGAGTTTAATTTATTTACTTATCAATATAGTATATATTATCTTTAAAATTCAAATGCACTCATAATATATATATATATATATATATATATATATATATACTTTAGCTTTAAAATTCTAAAACGCTCATAAAATGTATTTGATAAATTCTTCTATTCTTTTAAT
This sequence comes from Pueraria montana var. lobata, assembly GCA_026413185.1. Lineage (NCBI taxonomy): Eukaryota > Viridiplantae > Streptophyta > Magnoliopsida > Fabales > Fabaceae > Pueraria > Pueraria montana. The sequence goes on from CM048656.1 coordinate 14,683,980, forward strand.
ATCAACTAAAGGATTTAGCTTACTTTTTTTACTTTTTTAAATCTATTATTTTTATTATTTTTAATTTTAACTTAAATATCAATATTTAAGAAAAATATTAATAAAAAATAATATATTATAATATAAATTATTTATCATAATCCTAAAGTATAATTTATATGTTTAAAAAATTTATTCATTGTAGAATTTAATTATAATATTATATAAATTTAGAAGTATTTATTTATTATAAATTTAGCTGTATAAAATAAATATTTATTTTGTGCAATGTACAAACTAAAATACTAGTATATAAATTAAATTCTTAAAAGTATTTGTGGTTTGTAACAATTAATCCATTTATTAATTTAAGATTTTATTTAGTAACTGATTAATTTTTCATTCTATTATTTCCATTATAATCTTTACTAAATAACATAAGGTAATAAATTAATAAAATTTTAAAAATACATAAAACTATTTATCATTTATACTGGCATTTTTTCTAGTGATAACCACATTTATAGGAAGTATACAACACAATATAAATGGATGTACCTTTTTTTTTTATTGATAAATGGATGTTCATTCTAAAACGAATTTGGACTCAATTCTATGTTAAATACATTTAGACCTGATCACCTGACACTAGCGCTCATACATTTCGTAATCATTTTTTCAGGCCAACATTAAGATTTAAAAACAATTGCTAATTTTTATTCTAATAATAGAATTCAACTATAATCCTTAACTTATTTTTAATGAGTCTTATTTTATCTCTCAACTTACAAAAATTCTCGTTCAAACTTAGAAATATTTTTTAGTTCTTCACCTTGGAGTCTTTTTTTTTTATCATGAATCTTGGTGATTATTGCTTATATAAACAACTTCATGAAACTTTAGTTACTTCAATATACCTGATCTCATTATATCGAGGGGGTTTAGTTCAATTGGTTGAGTATGGTACGTGAATTATTGTAAACCTCTCAATATATGTCTTTGATTACTACAGATAAAAAAATATATACGTAATCTCATTATAAATGCTCTTATACTCCTCATAAGTTTCAATTATAATTAACTAAATTTAATACTCATGTATTGTATGAATTTATTTATATTATATTTTTTTATGTTTGTAATTAATTTTTTAAGTGTGTTCATAAATAAAATTATGATTTTGGATTTTTTTTAGTTAGATTTAAATTATGATTTTTTAATTAGATTAAAATTGAGGAAGTTGTATATAAATAAATATATATATATATATATATATATATATATATATATATATATCATAATTTATCTATTAATTTTTATTTTTAGTTATTTTTAGTTTAAAATAAATATCTATAAAATCCTTATTTTTAATTTTTATTATTCATAAAATTTATTATAAAGTCACATGTTATTCGTATCAATTGATATATTATCACCTACTATTTAATCCAAAATCTTATCCAAATACCTTGTTTCTAACTTATTTTTCTTTCTAGTTTCTTTGTCATTTCCAAAACTATTTAACAGATGTTCTCTCGCGTTCCCAACTCTTCCTCTTTCTCGCTTCTTTCCCCCAAATCTCACTTTCCACCTATTTGTGTCTTTACCTTGGATCTCACTATTTGCCTATTACTGTCAATTCGAGATTCAATCTCATTGCATTTCTTTCTTTTATCTCTCGTTACTTATAGCAAATGAAACAAAAAGAAAAAAAATTTAAGTTATTAGAAATGACTTTTCTTCAATTCATTACCCATGTGAATGGGGCATATTGAATACAAATAAACATCAAATGGTGGACATTGTAATGACTCATCTTCGTCACAGATATGTTATATTAAACGCTCTATTAATTATCATGTGAAAGAACGTATAAATTTTTCACATTTAAATTACATACATATGTACCTACATAAAACGTTCATCACCACATCGTCCAAGTATAATATACCGATTTACCAATTAAAATACGAAGATACATATAATATCAGAAGAAAGATCCCCTTGTAGAGGACATTCACACCAATCTTAATATTTATACAAAAATCTTAAACTGGTCCCCATAATATGTACGTATATACTAGAACAAAATCAATAAAACAGGAGGATCGTCCAATCTTAGGATCGTCCAATCAACATAACAGGGGGATCGTCCAATCTGAGGATCGTCCAATCTTCAATCGTGACTAGCATGAGAGCCAGCACCATCACTGCTACCTGCTCTCGTGTTGACCACACGATCATTGCAGTAAAACAATACAAACACAAATTGCAAGGGTAAGCTTACTTATAAAAAGAATGATAGAATATACACAAAGTACAATCAACATCAGTCACACTAAACATTCAGTTCACTTCATATGTCACTTCATACATCAATATCATCATGCAATATCATCATGCAATATTATGCTGATTCGACTCCATTCATCATTATCATCATGCAACATTATGCTGACTCGACTCCATGGAGATTTCAACAACTTTTGGGCGGTTCCCATAGGCCACATCCCCTACCATTAGTCTCACCTTAGACCATTCAGGGAGTCCTTTGAGCCACCATGTGGAGGAAGTGTGAATTTAATCGAATATAGACAAGTGTTGGTATTGGCTTACCTCTGTCAGGTTTGCAAAACCTTCCATCTTTAGGAATTCGTCCACTTGTCTATTTTATATGCCCACCATTGGCCATCATGAAATCCTCCAGCACTAGGTTGAGAGCCTACCTAGCACCTCCAACTTACGTGCCTACCCTTATGCAATATCATGCACAACACAATAACTCTGATTGCCACACGTTCTCTCTATGTTATAAATTCACCATTTTTCTCAAATCAAGCTTATGAACCCATCCAGCAGTTCAATAAGCACAAGTAAGTCATTCTCAACACTTAAATCCTTACTCACAACTCAACATCAACGTTAACCAAAAATGTGAATTTCCTAACATAGTTCTAGAACCAAAATAGTGGCATATCCAACATCCTCATTCGTAACAAGACTAGGTTCTGATTCCCTGCTAAACACACCCTCATAATTTCACCACCACCATTACTGGACGTCAGACTTTACTGAACATAAGGTACCGTTGGATGTGGGTCATTAGACATTGGATCATTGGACGCTGGTCACTAGACATTGGGTCATTGGACGCTAGTCTTATACAATGAAGTCATTGGACGATGGTTTTTTACTACACTCTAGTATTCACTGGACTTTTTTTTTTTTAGTTGTAGTATAGGTAGATGGACGATGGTTTTCTTTGGACGAGTGGTTTTCTGCAGAATCCAGAACCTTTCAAAACCCATTACGAACACCTGTTTTAAAGATTTTGAAACTATTTCCATCACTTACAATATCATTTCAAAGCACAACAACATATTGTCACAACAAACTCAGCTCAAATCATCAAAACATCAAGAGAGCAAAATCATCACATCATCTTAACAAATCTTTAAAGCATACAAACAGAATTCCAAACATATCACCACCAGATCATTTCAAACAGTTATGAAGCTTCCCTTACCTACAGCTCTTGACTCAAATCGTGAAGAAAAAGCTAAAGAGGAAAACTTTGAGGTTCTCGAGTGATCTGTCCTCAAGTTTTGTTACAGAATCAACTATGAGACACCTAAATCAACATCAAAGTAAACTCAAAATCAAGATTTCTCTCATCTCTTAAAATCTAACCAAGACCTATTTCTCATGTTCTTGGGAAGAGATGAGAAAGTTACTTAGAAATCAAGAATAAAAAGGAACTGGACTTACCAACTTAAAATCAGCTAAGAAATCTCTAGGAAAGAAGAAATCAAGGTTCAAGCTAAGGTAGAAATAAATCTCTCACTCACGGTAAAGAAACTTATAGAAAAAGACAGATAAGGATGAAGGAGAATGGAAGAAACATGAAGCTTTGCACGTTTAATGAGGAGATTTGCATGGAATTTTGCTATTTGTCTCCACCCTTTCTCTAAAGACACTCCATTCTCTTATTATTTTCTTCTACAACTTACGGAACTCACGTAAAAATCCCGAAAATCTCTCAACACACACTCTAAGCCCAACACTTCTTTAAAATCCAAGAGTAATACCACAGCACAACGTATAACTTAAGTTAATTATTATATTATTTCAACATAATTTAATTTTAATTTTTCTCTTGCATTATTAGTCAAATACTTAATCATACAATTAGGAAAACTACAACATCACAGACATGTTGCATATGTGGATTTTCGGTTTATTTTTCATTTAACCAAATTTAGGTTTACTTGTTTAAGTTGCTCTTTTTTTTTAGATTTTTAATTTTCAATCTAGGGTTAAACATCAACTTTGTTATTTTTTCTCTTAATTTATTTTGGGCCTGAGTTCATACTTGTACCCATTATCAATATGGTTCAATTAAGGGGAAAATGGTGATTAAAAAGCCCAGCTTAATAACCTTTAGCTTTATAAATGATAATTTGGTCAATTAGGTTTACACTCTCCAAATACCTCATTCCCAATTATTCTTCTTTCTCGTCTCTCTGCCGACTCCATGACCACCTGAGAAATGCTTTACTCTCGTTCCCAATTCCCACACTTTTTCATTTCTCTCCTTTAGATCCCATTATCCATCCATTAATGTTATTACCCTATGTTTCACTTTATGCTTGTCATGACCAACTCAGGATTCAATCTCGTATCTCACCCATTTCTCCTTTATCTTCTTACTTGGAGCAGGCGAAACAAAAAAGGTTAAGTTATTAGAGATGACTCCTCTTCGATCCATTACTAAGGTGAGTGGGAGATCATGGAATACAGATGGATACCAAATGGTGAATCTCTTGTATGTGTGAGTGTTTTCAAATTTAACCATGTTTAGGTTTGTTTTTATTTTGATTTGTGATTTATGATTTAGGTTTTCTATTCTCTCTTGATTTTGATCATTTTGGCTAAGGGTGTTTAGATCCAATCCGATCTCGAGAAAAAAATTGATCCAAAAAATTGAAAATTGAAACCATTTTTTTTGGATTTGTTTGGATGATTTTTTGGTCTAACCATCGGTTTGGTTCGATTTTCAGGTGATGTCTCTAAAACCAATCCAAATCAAACCGAATCTATAACAATAAAAATTGTGGTTACAGACAAAAACATTTGGTTCTCAAATTGTTTGCACAAAGATTTTCTCGAGATATGTGTGTTTGGGTCTTTGCTTGGATTTCTCTGTTTTATTCTATTTGATTTGTTTTGCTTTCCTATCTAATTATTTGATTGTTAGCTTATTTTTTTATTTTTTTAAAATAGGTGTTTGAATTCACATGACTATGACACGTGTTATGGCATGTAATGGTGACATTAGCTATTAATTTAGTTTTACACTAAGCACACTTAATTGCTTTTTATTTGTGATGGATTTTTACCTACCCCTTATTTTCTTGTTGATCCCTTTCTTGTTTTGTTATATATTTTTAATATTTTGTTTTGTCTTGTGCCTTTTTAGGTTAATTTTTGGTAATTGTCAAGTATGTTGTAATAATCTTTTAATAAATTTGGGGATTGTTGGTTGCTATGTTGTATTTGGCTATTTGCTACAACTGAATTGATTAAACCACGGGGGTTTATTTGATGTATTGCTCTTTTGATCTCTAGTTTGGATGGTCTTTTGGTTCAAATTTGATCCGCAAACACCCCTAATTGTGGCCAACAACAAAAAATGTTATAAAATATTTTTTATTTTAAATAACCATTTCTTGTGTAGGCATAATTTTTACATGTAAATGCCATATATATCTACTTCAAAGGTCAAACTTGATAAGAATAATTCTTAACTATAAGAATTCAACAACTTGATACTACGATTTTTCTATAGGTTTAACTAGCAATACGACTCTAGCCATTTTCACACCTAATAGTTTATCGTTAACTTCATACTTACAAGTAATAAATAATATTCATCAGTGGAAACCTCTTCATAAATATTTGTCAAACATCTTATGATCCTATTGTCCCTATTTGTACCAATTACGCCAATACACGAATACAAGTTAAGCCATTAATAGTGATGAGTTCTATTTTAGATATTAATGACATTCGCAAGGTTCTCCAAGTGCTTTATGAATCCATGCTGCATAGACCAATATACCACGATATTTGCATAATAGTGCTATAATATTGGAGTGTTCCAAAAAGTTTCTTGTTTCATTCTATTTCAACTAGAGCAAATGTGAACTTAGCAAATATAAAGGAAGAGGCAAAGCCCTATACTTTATTACTTATTCCTTTGGGTGAAGGCAACCATAAAACTATTAGTTTGGTGAAGGAAGAGTATCATTTAACCAATGTGAGTACAATTTACAGTGATAATATGGTGCCATTTATTTATGCTTCATTAGCTACCCCTCTAAGTCTTACTCCTCAGTGCAATGGCAATGATAACAGTAATGAGTGTCCTACTTTGACTATGAAGCTTCCCAAGGAATGAGGAAAGTTCACCAAAGAAAGATTTGTGGAGTAGAATACTCCACCTTTATTCTGAAGAACTTTCCCTATTCCTTCGGAAGCTTCGTAGTCATAGCAGGGCACTCATTACTACTACCATTGCCATTGCATTGAGGAGTAGAACTTAGAGGGGTAACTAATGAAGCGTCAATAAATGGCATTGTATTATCATTGTAAATTGTACTCGCTTTGGTAAAAGGATATTCTTCATTCACTAAACTAACAGGTTTATGATTGCCTTCACCCAAAGGAAGAAGTAATAAGATAAAGGGCTTTGTCTCTTCTTTTATATTTGCTGAGTTCACATTTGCTCTAGTTGAAATAGAATAAAACAAGAAACTTTTTGGAACACTCTAATATTGTAGCACTGTCATGCAAATATCATGGTATATTAGTCCATGTTGCATGGATTCATAAAGCACTTGGAGAACATTGGGAATGTCATTAATATTTAAGACAAAATTCATCATTACTATTGGCTTAACTTGTATTGGTGTATTGGCGTAATTCGTACAAATAGGGATAATAGAATCAGAAGATGTTTGACAATTTTTTATGAAGAGGTTTTTACTGATGAATATTATTTATTGCTCGTAAGTATGAAGTTAACGATAAACTATTAGGTGTGAAAATGGCTAGAGTCGTCTTGCTAGTTAAACCTATAGTAAAATCGTAGTGTCAAGTTATTGAATTCTTATAGTTAAGAATTGTTCTTATCAAGATTGACCTTTGAATTAGGTATATATGACATTTACATGTAAAAATTATGCGTAGATTGAATAAACATATGTATGAGACCATAATTATTATTATCTAATCTCATATGCGGCCATAAACAACCATGGATTACTTGTCAAAAAGGCAAAGACGATAGGGTTTCTTAGGGTTTCAAGATCACATTATTTGTTTTTATTATTTTTATTTTTTAGCTAAAATACTAAAAACCATTAGATTAATTCAATTTAATAGATGAGCTTTGGTGTGTGTGTGTGTATATATACATGGAATTTGCTAACATACAACAACTACACACTAGCAAGCTACACCATTGATGTATTTTAAGATAATATCTAGTTATAAGTTGCTAACGTATTTCAACTAAAAAATAAGTGTGTGTACATTAGTAAACTCCACAAGCATTTGCTAAGGTACACACTTGTTTTTTAGTTGAAGTAAGTTATAACTACACATGATCTTCAAACAAGTGAGTATACGTTAGTAAATCTCATATATATATATATATATATATATATATATATATATATATATATATATATATATATATAGTGACAGAGCTTATCTTATATGATAGTGAGAGGAATAAATATTGACCACTAGATCTTATTTGACTACTAGGTCTTATTTTGATTAGTTAAAATTAAAACAAACTAAGTCATGTGAGTTTTTTTTAAAAGTCACATGACTTTTTAAATAATCACATAACATTAAATCTTGACATTTTATATATGGCTATATGGTCAAATTTTTACGGGTACGTTTATGTTTGGCGTTCGGATTCTCTGCCGCAACAAATTCTCTACAGCTCCCTGCTGCAACAACTACATCCGTAGATATCATATCCAACGGTTTATAATTATACAAGGCAAAACAAGTACTATTGTTTGACTTGCTTGCTCCAGTGCATATGCACGGCGCAAAAGAAAGCTAGCATTTAAGTTTGGGTAAAATATGTTTTTGGTCCCTCATTTTATATATATTTCTGTTTTTAGTCCCTCATAAATTTTTTCTATGTTTTTAGTCCCTCAAAATTTGTTTTTTAGTCCCTGACATTAATTTTCACTGTTAAGTGATGTTGTGACGAGCATAATTTCTGCTTGAAAATTTTCTGTTTAAGTTTCTAGCGGTTTTTAACTGCTACAAATTTTCTGGCAAACTAAAACTATCAGAAATGTTAAAAAAAAATAATCAAAACCTCGAACACCGGATTTTCTGAAATCACAAGAAATGTTACAAAAGTAAACATTTCTGACCGCCAAAAAATTTGTAGCAGTTAAAAGTCACTAGAAACTTAATTAGAAAATTTTCATACACACAGTTTATGTCAACCATGTCATTACTTAACAGTTGAAATTAACGTCAGTGACTAAAAACAGAGCAGAACAATTTATGAGGGACTAAAAAAAGTAAAAAAAATTATGAGGGACTAAAAACATAAATCAAGATAAAATGAGGAACCAAAAACATATTTCACCCTTTAAGTTTATTAAATTTAATAACTATATTTTTTGTTTTTAATAACTATATATTATATTTAATAAATATAGTAATTGATACTATAGAAAAATATTAATTTATTTATATAAATACTACATTAATAACATTAATAAAATACTAACTTTTTTTTGAAGAAATTTAAACATTAACTTTTTTTTACTGATAAATACTAACTTAATATTTGTGTTTATTTCTATTTACTTACATAAATGTTATTTTATTTTAAATTTGATTAAATAATAATTAAAATAAATATTTTTAGTTATATACACTCTTCTATCCTAAAAGATGTGATTATTACACTTCATCCCCTCTTATGTTATTATTTTTACTTCCCTCCCATAAAGAATGTATGGCACTTTTTTTTTTAATTTTTTAATTTTTCTTTAAAATTTTGTTAACTTTCTGTTAAAAAAATTATTACTAAAATATCTTTATACTATTACACTGTTCTCCTTTAATATTTTAAAATGCATACTCTCCTCCTCTAATAAATACAAATGTACTATGTATTATTATCTTTAACTCTATGATATATTTATGTACTGATAGTGTAAAATAATTTTACACTATTATACAAACACAATTTACATATCATTGAGTATGGTAAATGTAAAACTGTTTTATTTTTTAAAAAGACTAGTTCAGAAAATTTATTTTAAATAAATATAATTGATTTATTTATTAAATATAATATATAATTATTTTCATAATATTATCAAATATTATATTTATTAAATATAATATAGTTATTAAATTTAATAAACTTAAATACAAGCTTTCTTTTCCACCTCGCATACGCACTGCAGTAAACAAATCAAACAATATTACAATTTGTTTTGCCTTATATGAACCGTTGGATATGATATCTACGGATGTAATTGCTGCAATAGGGAGATGCAGAGAATAGCTGCGGCAGAGAATCCAAACGCTTACGTTTGAGGGTAAAATATTTTAATTTGATTAATATTTATTTGTTTATTCTTCTCCTTTCGTACCCATCAGATTGGGCGAAGACGAACGGCCATGATCTTTCCTCAGCGAAGAGCAGCACTGTGACACTGACAATAAATACGGAGTCATCAGTCCCCTGTGTTAGCCTTCGCCTCCAATGTTTTCTAGGGTTAGGGTTAAGGCTTCGAGCTTGCAAACAAATTTTTTTACTTGGGTATTCTTCTAAAGTCTCTATCACCAACACTTATATCTATTTTTTGTTATCTGATATCGTTGGTTATTGAGTTTATTTGATTTTGATGTTGTTGTAGCGAGGCTACAATAGGCATGTACAAAGGGAAGGGTGGGAACGAAAATCCAGTACCCTTGATCTTGAATGTGCCATAGTGGCTGTAGCTAAATCAAAGGTCATTACTTGGTGATCACTTTGCCTTTGTGTTATTCTGAAATCAAAATGTAGCCGATGATGATATCATTTACCAAGTACCATCTTTCGGGACTGAATGGCTTCTTTTGCCTTGCTGTTATTCTGCAATTCTGAGGCTGCTTATTATTATTGTTATTATTTCATTTATTTGGTTAAGATACAAGTATTTGGTGTTGTGAAAATGGCTTTTGAATTTGTGATTTTTGAAGTCCTGGTTGGGGGCAAACTCTTGTTTGTGTTTTCATAATCCCGATTGAAATTGTTGGTTATTTGATTTGATTTGGGTGGTGTTGTGGTGAGGCTACATGTACCAAGGGAAGGGTGGGAGCAAAAAAGCTGTGCCCTTGATCTTGAATGTGCCATAGTGGCTGTAGCTAAATTAAATCCATTAGAGAAGCTAACTGGCCGGTTGTTGTGATATCTGTCAACAAATCTGCTTACCGAGCTTCTCACATTCACTCTCTTCCTCTTAAAGTTCGATTCTTTTTTATTCTTTTGTTTGACCCTTTTGGGTTTGTGGTGAGAAGGTGAGAAGAGGAAAATAAGCCCAGGATTTCGCTTTTTTCGAAGACCCTTCTCTTGCATTGAACACTTGCAAGGGTCACTTTCCAGGCAATCTGCTCTGATTTTCCAGCAGCTTGCGTCTATAGGTGCCTACAGACACATATTGTTACCTTTTCTTTTCCTCAAATAAAATTGAAATTTCCTGTGAACCTTTATCTCGTTAAAGTTGCAACGTTGAAAAAAATAAATGCACCTGTTTAGTTGCAAATTTCTTGTCTGAAACAGAGGCATCTCACTATAATACTCTTAACAGTATTTAATCTCATTAAGTACGACGATTGTTATACGCTTAACTTTCTTGATTGCTTTTTTCCATTTCTAAATTGTAGTATAGCCACCTGCCGATGATGATATCTGTTACCAAAACCATCTTTCGGGACTGAATGGCTTTGTTATGCCTTGCTGATATTCTGCAATTCTGAGGCCATGGCTATACAAGTTTAATTTTATCTTCGTTCTCCATCGTGTGATTTTATTAATTTTAATTAATTGTTTTTGTTTTCACTCTCTAAAGATGCTACAATTGGACTTGGTAAATAATCTTCAGGGCTTGCAGATTTCTCGTGACTTGCTATCATTTTTATTTTTGTTTTACTTAATATTATGTTTATAGATAGTTTGGCATGAAAGTGCTGCCGGATCATATATTAAACCACTTTAAGTATGTTTAAATCAAGAGAATTATATAATATTTCTAAAATAAACAAGAAAGTTATATTAAATTTATGTTAATCTGCTATTGTAATTTTTTCTTTTAAAATCTATCAAACTAAAAAATATTTATTAAAAAAAAATCCTATTTTTTCCTCTTAAGTGTTGCTAAACAATAGGTCTTTTGAGATCCGAAATAGCCTGACAGAAGACACTGAATGGACTAGTGACTGATCTATCTAAAATGTAATTTTGTTTTTTCAACGCGAATTTTTTAGTGCTTAAAAAATTGCATGCAAAATCGAGTTTTTGCTTGTTACGATAACTTACTCTGTTGTACACTCAATGCAGCCAAGCCTAGAGTTCCCTGACTCTAAGGGTGTGTTTGTTTTGAAAGATAGAAATAATTTGTGAAGATGGAAATGAGTGAATGTTGTTTGATATGAATGATATAGGTGAGAAATAAGTTTAAAATTGGTGGGACCCACTTGTACTATTTCTCATCTATTTTTACTATTTTCTCTATCTCTCTCTTCATATCTTCTCTATTTCACTTCAATCAAACACATCTACTTTTAACTTTATTTTTCACCTATTTCCACTCTCCATTTTTATTTCTATCTACTCTATTTCTCTCCTCTCTACCAAACACAGCATAAGGGAGAAAAACAAACTACCACTGAGAGAGAAAAATACCCTCAACATCAATATCCTTGTCAATTTCAAGGCAAATTCTACGTGAACCTATGCATTAGGTGCTTCACCGGTGGACAAATGAAAATAGTAGTTACTGCAGCTTGAATTTAATAATATACTTAAATATATAACCGTTACATATAATTTAAATTGAATGAACGGTAGAGATTATACTAGATGATGTCATATGCTATTGATTATATTATTAAATAAAAATTGTATAATATGAAGTAATTGTCGATTTTAACCCTAGGCTGCTAAGCCGGCGTGGAACCCCAAAGGCGTTAGTTCCATAACCTTATGAATCTGCATCTACCTCTGGTGGTTCTTCGGTGAAATCTCCAGAGCCTATGACGGTTAAGCCATACTCCAAGATTTCGAAGACCCATTTGTCCAAGCGGTGCTTGCAGACACCCCATAAGAACGGGTGCAGTCGTCGTCGAGCAGGGTGGCAGACTTCTTGCCAAAAGGACTTTTTTTGACCTAGGCTTATTTGTGTGTCTTCCCAGAAGATTATTCAGATTAATGATATGTTACCGACTTACTGGTTATAAGCTAATTAATTTACATTAAGTGCCAATAATTATTTTTAAACTATAATTTAGGGCCGATAATCATGGATTGACATTGACAAAGCCATCAACCTTGGAAGAGACATGGAGTGTGCCGCCGTGTGTGCCCTTGTGTTTTGTCACCGAAGTGCTCCACCTTTCCTTTTATTCTCTTTTCTTTTTCCATATTTGTTTCTTCCTCTCTATTCATTGCTTTGGTTGTTCAATTTGGGATCACTGACGGCGACCACGACGGTCATGCGAAGCCACCCCGGTGGCGGTACAATGATGTCGATGTTGTTTGCTGTGACAAAGGTGCGAGCGAGGAGGGCGAAGAACCATTCCCGCTTTCCCCTTTGTTCACTAATAACAAAAAAAACAGAAACGTTGGGGGATTAGGGTTTGTGGCGAGGGCGCGGATGGCGGTGGTGTTGAGGATTGGCGATTTGGGAGAGTGGATTGGGTTGTAGAATTCTTGTATATTGTCTCTTTGAACTTTATTTTTTTGGGTATTAAATCGGAATAAATCTGTCTCTTTGAACTTTGATTTCAAGAACACCAACGCAGACCTTAGGATTTCTTTGGCAAAGAAGATTGGAGTGGCGGTGGTGGTTTAATAACTAGGTGGTTAATTTCATTAATGCCGGCAAAATGTGGATTAGGAACTTGGCAGTGGTTGTTCTACGATGTCGTCGTCGGAGCAGAACAAAAAGTACGGATACTAATTTTTAGATATTTTTAAATGGGACAAATTTGTCATTTTACATTCCAATAAAATAAAGTTTAAGTACTGTAGCAACAAATTTTCTTGTCCATGGGTGAACCATTTGATAAGGTTCTCCACCGTAGAATTCGCCCAATTTCAATAGGGCTAACTACATTGGTCCAAGATACGTTCAACGTAACAGCCGTTCAAAAAAAAGTTACTTTCACATTACTTTTGCTTTTATATCTTAAAACGTGTGTTTTTCCGTTGAACGTAAGTTCAAACTGTTAACTAAACACACACTAAAACTCTCCAATTAAAAACTGAAGAAAAGTTTGATCATTCGAAATTCTTTAGTTCCTCATTACAATAAGTTTATTTCTTTACAATATCAAAATATCTTAACAAAATTCTCTCATATTACTAGAATCCAAGCTTCTTCATCACTTTGTGACCAAACATATCAAATAGAACTTAAGCTTATTCTAATAATGATAATCTGTGGGAAAAAAATGAATAACAAGAGACAGTGCAAAAATTTCTTCCACTTTAATTTCATTATATTTCATAAGAATCCTACAAACCTAGGAATTTTTACAAGTTTAGTACACACAAATTTAATAGAAATCTATCATTAAAGAAGGTCAAGGAATACTATTTTTAAAATAAAATATAACAAAATCTAAAAGTCCTTTTAGTTTAAGATTGGATTTAAGACCTTTATCAACCTAAGACATTTTCAAGACAAATTTTCCTTAGAAATTATACTTATTATGATTATATAGACGTATGATATAATGATTTCTGCTTTTGTCCTTATCAATATTTATGGTTTTTCTAGTTTAAAATAGGGATTTCTCTAAAATATCTCAAATGATTTATGAGGTGGTTTTATGATTTTGGGCTTATTACTACATCACTACTGCAAGAAGTAAAAGATAATTATCAATATTTAAAAAAAAAACTTTTATTCAAGGATAATAATTCATATCGTTTGTTGCTAATTACATATAATATGGATTGTCTTGGAACTATGATTCCGTGAGACTTACCAATGGAATAAACCTTCATTATTTGGCTAAATCAATACATGTTAAATGGTGGGCAAAATTTGATGTCTCTTTGATAAAAAAAAATTGATAAATCAAATAATTATTTGGATTGTCTTGGGACTATGATTCCGTGAGACTTACCAATGAAATAAACCTTCATTATTTGGCTAAATCAATACATGTTAAATGGTGGGCAAAATTTGATGTCTCTTTGATAAAAAAAAAATGATAAATCAAATACTCCCTCTGTTTCAAAATGAGTGTCATCCTAGATTTTTTTATACAGACCAAGAAAAGTTATTAAATAGAATAAAGAGAGAAATAATTTTACAAAACTAACCTTATTATTAACATTGCATTGAAAAACTAAAGTGACATAATTAGGGGTATTAGTGAAAAAAAGTAATTAATATTGCATTGAAAAGCCAAATGCGACACTCATTTTGGAACAATTTTTTTTTCCAAATACGACACTCATTTTGGAACGGAGGGAATAATAAAATGGATTGTCTTGGGACTATGATTCCGTGAGACTTACCAATTGAATAAACTTCATTATTTGACTAAATCAATACATGTTAAATGGTGGGCAAAATTTGATGTCTCTTTGATAAAAAAAAAATTGATAAATGGGTAAAATTCCTCCAACAAAAATCAAGAGATGAAAGCCAAAATAATAAAGAATCATTACTCTTAGAAAAAAAAAATAATGGCGGTCTTAGCCTCTACCACTTTAAAAGAAGAATAACAAAAAAGATTGAAAGTTGACACTTCAATTTAGTCTCAAGAAATTGAAGAGGAAATTTAATTAACTCCCAACAATTATCTACAAGACAATGGAGATGATTGTTATAGTATATTACTTGATTGATTAAAACCAACCGGAACTAAAGTTAATATTTCTAGTAAAATATTACATCACATGAAGAAATCTCATGTTTCGATTCAACCAAAACTCATTATCATATCACATGACCATAAATGAGACAAACCTTTTAATTCAACAAAGGTCCATAAAATATATCATATGAAAGAATCTCATGACCTAGACAATCATTTTAAAGCTTTGAATATAATATTACCTAAACATCTTCCATGTATCAATGTAATATTTTATAACTGTGTAATATTTTATTCAATAAGTATCGTAACTGTGATGCCTTTCTTTTAATATAAATATGTAGATCTTCAATTGTCTCAAGCAGAATTTTAAATATTCAATGATGTAGTTTCTTTCTTGTATCAAATTGTTCAGAATTACCAACAGGTCGTTGGTTTGAGTGGTGCTGGACTCGATCCCTTTAAACAAGATATCGAGTTCGAGTATTGTAAATGAAAAAAATATGATTGGGAGGAAAAAACCTCACTAAAGGTGGTCAGTCAGGTTCCCCGATAGAGATTAGTCATTGACAAAGTCGATAGATACTTCGTACCAATAACATAGTAAAAATAAATAAAAATTGTTCAGAATTGTCTCAGCTTTCTTACATCTTTTACAAGTTTTCAGAATTTATATTGTGTAATTTTATTTTCCAATATCTTTATTTTAAATTAATATTCTCAAATATACTTTATTAAATTAATACATATATTATAATCTTGTCAAATTTATTTTCTTAAATTCAATATAATATAACTATTTTAATTTAAGCTCTAAGTATATCCCTGTAATACTTTCTTTTAAATCGGTCCATCTGCTCTAGCTATCTCTCTTAAGGAAAAATTTATCCATTCCTTCTCAATTATCATTATTTTAATTAACTTGGGATTTTCTTGATATATTTGACCAGTGAGTGATGAAAAAGCCTAGGTTTTAATGATATTAAAGGGTAAAGTTATTGTAATGAGGAACTAAGGCATTTTGAATGATCATAGACTTTTCTTTTGTTTTAATAAAATTATATCATATTACACTTTTTATAAAACAACAAGGTTTTAATAAATAATTACATAATAGTAATTTGTATGTAGATTTCATACATGAGCTATTATATGTTTTAAAAAAGCTTTAGAATTTAAATTTTTATCACTTTTAAATATTTTTTTTTTCAAAAGCTATTCAAATTAGTTTTTTTTTTTTTTTACATTGAGTTGTTGTTAAGTTTTAATTTGTTTGGGTTGATTTGTTACGGGATTAATTGGTTCTTGACGATTTTTTGTTGTTCAAATTTTAAATTGTCTAGACTCTAGATTAATAACCTAACTAGTTTCTAGTTCAATTGACTTGTCCATTTCAATTTTTAAAACAATGTTCACTAGCATTTTAGAGGTGAACGATCTCATTGATAATTGATGTATGCATCTAGAGACTAGAATAGTGAAGTGGCGCACTCACTATATATGGTCCACTCACTATATACAGTTATTTCAAGTGAGACTATCTCGATCGTTTTCTAGAAGTGGTAGAGAGTTGAGTAATTTATATTGTAATTTAGCTTTTGGTGAATATTTTATCCACATATATATGCTATATTTTATTCCTGATGATGTGGCACTGCATGGCGCAATACAATTCATTTTGGGTGACCACTAGCCATAGGAAGTTGGAGGCACACCAATAAATGTCTTTGCAATTATCTTTCAGCTGCTCTGCCAATGCCATTCGGACTAAAGTGCTGAAAATTGAATTTGAAGGGTATATAGAATATGGATCCTTTGTCATCTGCCAAGAAACCATTCTTTATCTTTACTGTACAATGTTTTTTCTTTAACATTATCTTCCCAAATAAATAAAAGAAATGCTAGCTAGCTAGCAATGAACTTGCTTACTACATCTATGATCTACCTATAAGACAAAAATATGCCAGAGCCGTGCATCAGAGAAATTGTTCTCAAGCACTATTTGGGGCTAAGGCACTTCACACCACCACTCATGAACTCCAATTCCAACCACCAAGAAAAGCACTTCTATACAAATAGAATGAATATATGACTTCAATTACGCACCAAGGTTATCAGAATTAAACACAGCTGTCAAATGGCCAATTCTGAAGCCAATATTAGTGGCATAAACTTCCCTGCAATTGTGTGCTTCCACAGGTCGCACTTCAAATCCAATGGACCTTTTAGGAAACAAAGACTCAGAAGACAAAGGTAATGATGCGCTTTTAGTTGAAACTGCATTGGTTGTTCGCTTGTAAGCACTGAACCACTTGGCTTGCATGTACACATTTCTTCTCCATGGTGGTGTGTGCAGGTTCATTCTTTTCATGGAGCCCTTAATAGCAGTGCACATCAGCCTCACCACCTGCTTCAGCTCTTCCACTTTTCCCACAAATATCAATGGGAAAACATCTAGCAAGGAAGAATATTGATCTGTGGGACGAGCTATTTCGAACTCGCCAGCTAGGGAAATTTCAACTATGTAGCGTTTTCCCTTAAAATTGACATCAATGTACTCATAATTACCAGCTGTTAATCTTCCATTTTTCTCCCACTTGGATTTGCAAAGCCCTGCAGCACAGAGAGGGTATAATTCATTAAACCAAGTCCCATAACTTAGTGATCATTTCAATTATATTATTTTGCTACAATATAACCAATTGGCATATATATGCGGCTCATCGATTGGCAACTTCATATATATGTATGCTATTTTGAAAATAATTGAACATAAAAAATTAAAAAATGTACTATGCATCCTGATTGGGACACATGGGTATGAAGAATAACACTTGCCCCTCTCGAACGATCTAGATGTAGACATTAGATAATAGATTATTCTATTTAATCAAAAGATTCAAGGGAATAAACTAAAGGAATGGGAATCAAATGTGCCAAATTAAAGTGGTGAGTTGAATCAAAATTAAGCCCATTTAGCTTGGAGCAAAACAAGAAATAAGAGCTAAACGTCAATAAGATGGGACAAAAGGTGATATTGTTTTCTAATCAGAATTTAATTTTTATTATGCAAATTATAAAGATGAAATTTCAATTCTAATAAGAGAACATTCAACATTACAAAAATACACAAACAAGTGCGTGCAAATTTTGTGTGAATGCTGCTGCTATAACAAATCAATTATAAAGACCATAATATTAATTAGTTGCATGAAATTTTTATACTAACCAGCATCAAAACCTTTCTCCCTCAGCAGAGACATCAACTGGCGTTTGGAATTGTTCCCAACAACTCCAAATGCAACTTCAACCTCTCTCCTAATTTTTTCTTTGGCGTCCCTTTCATCCTCATCCCCATAAAACAAACTCTGCAACATTTCCCTCTTCTCCGAATCAGAGCACTCAGTTTTTTCAAGCTCTTCTTCATCGCGATCATCCTCATGACAGTGATGAACACCACCCACTTCTTCTTTTTCTCCGGTGGTTGTCTCGTTCTTCTCCATGAAAGACTTGACAAGATCAGACAAATCGGTTAAACTCTCCGGCGAGTGCTCGCTCCCGCTGCTCTCGCAGAGCCTCACTCGTGCCACGTCAGCGTCAAACGCCGCTGCCACTCTCTGAAACCTCCCTGGAATCCTTGCCATATCTAAAAGGAATATTATGCAATATGCACCTCTTTCTCTAATTTAATTTCTTAAGGAGCATATAAATAGAGGCAAACTGGTAAAGTAAAGTAATGGTGGGTGGCACTGTATTATTACATGTGACGTTGAAATGTTGATATGGTGTCTACATGAAAGGACGAGTGAGAGAGAGAGAGAGTGAGAGGAATTGAGAAATGGCGTCATTATTTATACATGAATGTTGAACACAGTGTAATATGATTGACCTGTTGACCAGGGAACGGTGGAGGATTTTTTTAAAATTTTTAGTTCTAAATTAGAATTTATGAATGAGGCCAATTATTGGACTTGTTGGGTGAACCTAGCCTCGAAAAGCGTCCGGGTTCGGTGTTAAATGTTGTTCCAAGGAATCGAGTCATGAATATTGGCATTCTACTAGTACTTCGTATTTCGTATTACACAAGATTTAGCGCAGTCAAAACTTATCAAGTTACTACTAATTTATATAAAAAGGGAAAAAAAAACAAACAAACTTAGAAGTTGAATATCTCACTTCCTACACACACCTCATCGTCATCGTTACTGGAATAGAAAGTTTCCTCGCTTTTGGTTCTCTGACCTTTCTTTATTTTATAATAGTAAAATTCTAAGTTGTATTTGCTTAAAATATGTTTTTAATTCTTTATTTTATCTTGATTTATATTTATATTTTTTATTAATTTTTTTTACTGTTTTTAGTTCTTTATAAATTATTTTGTTATGTTTTTAGTTTCTCATAAATTGTTTTGTTCTATTTTTAGTCTCTGACGTTAATTTAAACTGTTAAGTGATGACATGACAGACATAAACTGTATGTGTGAAAATTTCCTAATTAAGTTTCTAGTGACTTTTAACCGCTACATATTTTTTTGCAGTAAAAAATGTTTACTTTTGTAACATTTCTTATGATTTTAGAAAATCTGGTGTTCGAGGTTTTGATTTTTTTATTATTATTTTTTAACATTTTTTATAGTTTTAGTTTGCCATAAAATTTTCAGTAATTAAAAACCGCTAGAAACTTAAACATAAAATTTTCAAGCACAAATTATGCTCGTCACAACATCACTTAACAGTTAAAATTAATGTCAGGGACTAAAAGCAAAAGAAAACAATTTTTGAGGGACTAAAAATAGAAATTTAGATAAAATGAGGGACCGAAAACATATTTTACCCTAGTAATAATTTCCGTTACTTATAACTTATTTACCATAAAACGTATATAACTAGATTTTGTCTCGTGCAATGCACGTGTTCAAACTTGTTTGTGTTTAGAAATATATTAGTAATATGATTATGAGAAAATAATATTTCTTTATTGATAAATACATAAGTAATGGTTAATTTGTTTAAACTTAAAATAATATTTTTTAAAAAAGTAATTTTTAAAAAAATGAATTTTTAAGAATCAGATAGGATTTATTTTCTTAAAAAAACAATTTTTTGCTTTTTCTTTTTTTAGAAAAAATTAGATAAACACATAAAAAAGTAAAAAATATATATTTATTTTATTAAAAAATGCTTTTTAAAAAATAAGTTTAAACAAACGGATCCAATATATAATTTATTTCTTTTAAATATGAGAAACTCAATCATGTAATACTAAGCATATTTTAAAACTAAAGATGTTTTTTACCCCTTGTATAAATATCACAAATTTTAATATGATATAAAAATAAAATAAATTTTAAAATCATAGTATAAAAATATATAAAATAATATAATATAATATAAAACTATCTTAGTTTCAAATATGAGTAATAATATTTTAGATTTAAGTCAATAAGATTTTATGGAGTAAGTTTTCTTTTTCAGATTTTTTAAATTTAATTTAAAGTATTTAAAATTATATCTACAAATTAAAATCTTAAAATCAATATAAAAAAACTAAAAATTTGAAAAAAAAAATCAATAGGGTTAAATAAAATCAAGTAAAAATTTAGTGGTTAAGGCCTATATTAATTTCAACATATCTTCTTTTGTAAAACCTCTTCTTTAAATCTTTTTGTATTATACCAATGGTTGAAAATTAAGAAATTATGAAATAATGTAAAAAAAATATTATATTTCAAATAGAAAAATTCTAAGTTGTATTTGCTTAAAATAAAGCTAACTTCACTTGAAGAATTTATAGCTATTGATCAAATTTTTAACTTCACAATAGTCATTGATTTGATTTGTTAAAATTTAACATTAATAAATGATTAAATGGCTCATATTAAGGCTCTTTATTATACAATTTATGCACATATCTAAATTATTTTTATGATAATATTTTAAATATATTTATGTTTTTACCATTTTTGTGATATAATTTAGATGTTATAATTTAGTATACTTTGTTTTATAATTTAATTAAAATCTTAAATACTATTATAGATATTTAAAATTTAGATTTTACAATTTAGTATACGTTGATTTTTAGTTTAATTTTATTCAAATCTTAAATACTTTTATAGATATGAACATATTATCATATATTTAATATTTATTTTTATATTATAAAAATATATTATATTTTATTTATAATATTCATTATAAGAAATAAATTAAAAAAAATATTTCAAATGCTTTGGAGGAGTTAGCACGTGATTTTCTTCTATTTTTTTAATTTGCTGTGTTTTTTTTTTCTTTTTTTTCTTACTTACCCAAAAAAATCATTTTATATGTTTGAGTATAACTAATAACACAGTTCTCATAAAAACAATAACAAAATAAAATGTGAACGTATTATCATCTATTTAATATTTATTTTTAGGTTTAAATATGATTTGAATCCATAATAAATGATCAAATTTTGTTTTAAATTTCTAATATATTTTTTTTTACGTTGGATCCCTAATATATTCAAAATTTTATTTTGGATTCATGCTGTAAATTAAAATTTTAAAAATGAGATTTCTCGTGGCTCAAAAATTGCCAATATTCATTTATAACTCTAAATTAAATTTTGTAGAAGTATTAAAACTTTTGGCTCAATTGTCAAAAAAAAAAATGTTTGGCTCAAAAATCACATTTTAAAATTTTAACTGACACGTCATCACTTGACTAATGACAGGGACCAAAAACAAAAAATAATCATTTATCAGCAATCTCTATAATGAAACTCAAATGTTTATTAAAGAATTCAATTATAATTTTAAATTACAATTTCTAACAGTTTTAAAACTGCCGAAATTAATTAAAGTAAAAAAAAAAAGTGTTTGATGACATGCTTATGAGAGATATGGTCTCTTGGAATGGTTTAATATCTGGTATGTGAAGGCTGGGTTGTTTCATGATGTCATTTCCTTTTTTTTTAATTAATTGATTCTAGCAATTTTTAGCTGGCAAAAATTGTAATTTATAATTATAAATGAATACTAATGATTTTTTAGGCCCTAGAAATATATATTTGAACACTTTTAACTGACACGTCATCACTTAAATGATGGCAGATAGTCAAAACAAAATTTTTAATATATCAGAAATCCAACGCAAAAATAAAATATTAGAGACCCAAGACAAAATTCAGTCATTTATCAACAATCTCTACAATGATCAACAAATATTTATTAAAGTATTCATTTATAATTTTAAATTATAATTTTTGGCAGTTTTAAACCCCAAAAATTAATTAAAGTTAAAAAAATGGTGTTTGATGACATTTTCATGAGATGTGGTCTCCCTTACTGGTTTGATATCCAGTATGTAAAGGCTTGGTTGTTTCATGATGTCATTTCAAGGTTTGATATCTTGATTCGTTATTTTTTTTTTAATTTAATTGATTCTTGCAGTTTTTAAACTACCAAAAAATGTAATTTAAAATTATAAATGAATATTGGTGATCTTTGAGGCACCAAAAATCGCATTCTAAAACTTTTAATTGACACGTTATCACTTAACTGACTTTTTTAATGTAATTGATTCTAGCAGTTGTTAGCTTGCAAAAAATGCAATTTAAAATTCTAAATGAATACTGACATTTTTTAGGCCCCATAAATATTTATATTAAAACTTTTAACTGACATATCATGACTTAACTGACGACAGAGACCAAAAACAAAATATATATATCATGGATCCAACACAATATATATATTAAGGACTGAAAACAAAAATCGATTATTTATTATGGACTCAAAACATATTTAAACCTTATTTTTACATTACAAAAATATATCATCTATTATTTTTAATATTCATTATAAGAAATAAATTAAAAAAGCACTTCAAATGCTTTGGAGGACTTACCACGTGATTCTCCTCTTATTCTTTTAGTTTGCTGTGTTTTTTTCTTACTGAACCCAAAAAAATCATTTTATGCTTTTGAGTTTTTTAATTTTAATTTTTTATATTAAATTGAATATATATATATATATATGTATATGTATATATGTATATAATATACTATTATTGATATTTATACCAACATATTCTTCAACCCAAAAAGTAACATTATTTTTATAGAAATAAAAAGATAATATAAAATGTAAAAAATTTACACCCAAAAACATTTGTCACCGTACCTACTTTCTTTAAATATTAGCTTTATCAATAAAGATCTCTACTGCTTCAGATTTTTTTTCTCACTTACCCTCCAAAGATCTCTATATAATTATAATAATATATATTTAAAAAATATTGGATATCCTTGTTAAAAATACGTCCGGGATCGTGAATGATTTGCCTCATATTTTTAAAATTTATCTTTTAAATTTATATTTAAAAATTATCTTTTAAAATATATTATTATCTTTATCTTTTAAATTTATCATTTAAAAATTATCTTTTAAATTATAATTATATTTTAAAATATATTATTATCTTTTAAAATATTATATAATTATACGCTCAGCCCAGCTTTGCCAATTAATTGGTGCTGCAATTTCTTCTTGACACAATTTCTTCTTGCAATTTCTTCTTCACCCAATTGTGCCATATCCTGCTAATTATTATTGTAATTTCTTCACGCACCCTTACTTTGCCAATTGCCGCACCCCTTGCATGCTAACGCTCTTAGCCTTGTGCTCATTGTTTTGCTGCGATTTTTTCATGTAAGTTATAATTTACAAAGTTTAAGATTTTTTATTTTATTTTCAGATTTCATAATATACTTACTATTTTTTTTTCCTTTCATTCTTAGATTTTGACTAAATTTGTCCGATATCCACCATTGTGAGCGTCTATCTCTAATCTTTGTTTTAAAGAAGAATAAGGTAAGAGTAATTTTTTTCCTAATTCCCGAACCCACTATTTATTTTCATTAAGATCATAAAAAAATAGATTTAAGATAAATATATTAATTAATGAATCTCTTTAGTTTAGTTTAGACATTATTTTACATTTGTTAATTTTATATTTAGAATTCATGATTTGTTGTTGTTGAATGGTCTTGTAGATGAATTTGTTTAGTGTTTAGAAATTAGAACATATTATTTTTTACATGCTTTTAGAATGTATATGGTGTTTAGTTTAGACTTGTTTTAAGCATTTTTTTTAAATTGATTTTTTTGTGATTTATTGTAGAGAGCACTATGGGAAAATCTACTGTTCATGCATATTTTAAGAGACAAGCTAATGAAGCTGAAGCTCCTCAATCTCAGGCTCCTGAACAACAATTTAAAGTTCCTAGGATAGAAGAAGTTGATATTTCTTTGTTAGAGAAAGATCCAGGAAAACGTTGTTCTATTTGGCAATATCCTATTGATCAACGTGACAAGATTCGTAGAGCTTACATAAAAGCTGGACCATATCAACCTACAAATATAAAGTTTCCAGCTTCTACTTTTGGAAATATTCATCGACACTTTCAACCTTCTTGGTTTAAAAAGTTCCCTAGTTGGTTAGAATATTCACCTCACAAGGATGCTGCATTTTGTTTACCTTGCTACTTATTCAATAACAATCACGGTGATCGAAATGATGGAAGGAATGCTTTTGCTGAAGTGGGATTTAAAAATTGGAAAAAAGTCAATGATGGAAAGAATTGTGCATTTCTATGTCGTGAAGGAGTTGGCCCTAATTCATTGCATAAAAGATGTCTGAAATTTTGTGATGATTTAATTGATCAATCTCAACATATTGAGAAAATATTTGATAGTCAAAGTGCTGAAATTATTGCCAACAACCACTTAAGGTTAAAGACTTCCATTGATGTGATAAGATGGCTCACATTTCAAGCATGTGCTTTTAGAGATAATGATGAAAGTCTTCACTCATTGAATAGAGGGAATTTTATTGAGCTAATAAAGCTTTTGTCTTCTTACAACTCTAATGTTGTTCTTGAAAATGCTCCTAGAAATGCTCAATATATCTCACCTAATATTCATAAAGAAATATTGTATATTTTTGCTAGAAGGGTACGTGCAGCAATACGTGAAGAAATTGGTGACTCTAAGTTTTGTCTTATGATTGATGAAGCACGAGATGAATAAAAAAGAGAACAAATGGCTATAGTTTTGAGATTTGTGGATAGAGATGGGTATGTTCAAGAGAGATTTTTTTATCTTATTCATGTTGCTAACACTTCTTCTTTAACTTTAAAGAAAGAAATTTCAAGTGTTCTTTCTCGTCATTGTCTTGATATTCAAAATCTTCGTGGTCAAGGGTATGATGGAGCTAGCAACATGCGTGGTGAATGGAATGGGTTACAGGATTTGTTTTTGAAAGATTGTTGCATATTATATTCATTGTCTTGCTCATCGGCTACAACTTGCTTTAGTTGCTGCTGCTAGAGAAGTTAGTCATGTTCATCAATTTTTTTCAAATTTAACATTAATTGTGAATGTTGTGACTGCTTCTCCTAAGAGACATGACCAATTACAGGCTGCTCAAGCGAATATCATTACAAATTTGATTGCTAGTGATGATATTGAAACAGGTAGCGGATTCAATCAAATCGACACCTTACAAAGAGCTACAGATACTCGATGGGGATCTCACTTAAATTCAGTTCGAAGCCTATTATGCATGTTTGATGCTACTTGTGAAGTTCTTCAAAAGGCTACAAAAGAAGGTAGTTATTCCCTCCGTGGTGATGCTAATAGTGCTTATGATATTCTCACATATTTTGAGTTTATTTTTCTATTGCATCTTATGAGAGATATCTTAGCAACTACCCATGAGCTTTGTCATGCTTTGCAATGTAAGAATCAAGATATATTGAATGCAATGTCTTTGGTTTCCACTACTAAAAGTTTGATTCAAAGAATGAGGGAATCAGGTTGGGAAAGTTTTATCAAGGAAGTCATATCATTTTGCGAGAAGCATGAAATTAATGTTCTTGATATGACTACCTTGTATGTTTCTAGAAGAGGTCGAGCTCGCAAAAATGTTGATGATATTACAGTTGAGCATTATTATCGTATTAATTTGTTCATTGCTACACTTGATACTCAATTACATGAGCTTAATAGTAGATTTTGTGACAACATGGTGGAATTGCTTACTTTGAGCTCAGCTTTAGATCCAAAAGATCTTTACAAATCACTCAATGTGGAGAAAATTTGTGAATTGGCAACAAAGTTTTATCCTGATGATTTTACTGAACAAGAGAAGTTGCATCTTAAAATACAAGCTCAACATTATGAACTTGATGTTCCTTTTCATTCTGAATTGAGAAATCTATCAACAATTTCTGAGTTATGTCAAGGATCGGTGAAAACAAGAAAACATTTGACTTATCCTTTGATTGATCGTCTACTTCGTTTGGTATTGACTCTTCCTGTGTCAATTGCTACAAATGAGAGATCATTTTCAGCTATGAAGATTGTAAAAAATAGGCTCAGAAATAAGATGGAAGATGAATTTTTAGCTGATTGTTTGATTACATACATTGAAAGAAGGATTGCTGAAAAATTTGATACATATTCTATTATTGATGAGTTTTATGATATGAAGGAACGACGTGCACGACTTAAATAAAAGGTACAATACATTTAAACTGTTAGTTTATTATAATTTAATTTTTATTTAATATTTATTATTAATTTTTTTTCAGCCCCCACCTTTGATTGAGTTCTGGATCCGTCCCTGACTGCTCCAGATTTTTTTTCTCACTTACCCTCCAAAGATCTCTATTGCTCCATATTTTTTTTCTCACTTACCCTCCACACAATCGGGTATCCTCTTACACAATCTCTACAATTTTTCACCTACCCTCCGCACAATAAGATATAATCTCATTCGATCCCTACAATGATCAGTAAAATAACATTCACTATTGTATTATTTATTGATAGTGACATATAATTCGAAATGGAACACATCTTCTAGACTTCTTATGTCTATTTTATTCTTGGTGGACTTCATAGATAAAAACCTTTCAGTAATACTCCTTTTGTTTCTTTTTAAGTGTCGCATTTTCAAAAAAAAATTGTTTCTATTTATATATCGTTTACAAAGTTCAAGATCACATTAATTTCACTTTTATCAATTATACCCTTATTTATTTCCTAATATTTAATTAATTTACACATACATTTATTGTGGAATGGAAAAGAAGAGGGGTAAAATAGGAAACTCAACAACTATTTGATTAGAACTAAGAAAATTTATTTCATTTATTGGTTTCTACGTAACAACCTTATACGACACTTAAAAAGGAACGGATAGAGTATTTATTATGAGAAAAATAAAGACAAATGAAAATTTAAATTAATATGACATTTTAACTTAAAATTTGATGTAGAAAAATCTATTTTTGAATTAATAGTACAAGGCGCACTAAATATTGATACAATGGATTCTGCAATCGTTGCCGATGTATGATTATATGTGTAGAGATATCATTAATTAGTTTATTTTATCTATGTACTGATACTTCTCATAAAAAATAATATTCGTAATTTATATGTAATGAAAAATTAATGAACGTAATATGAATGAAAATAATATTTGATTGCAAAACAGTTCAAATAATTAAATATTTTCTCAGAATAAAAAGAGAATCGATATATTTTGCGTGTAAAAAAAAACTCTTTGTTCATTTTCATTTCTTTTGAATTGGGAGAATTTATTGTTTTAATGACAAAAATAAGTTACATATTGATGGACAATTAGTATATTTAATTATATATTTCATAAGTTTTGCTGCTATTTATTTATATTATGAGCTCTTCGATAATTGCAAAATGTCTAAAAGTTAGTTTTTGAAAAATAGCTTATTGTTCTTTTCAAAAAAAAAAAAAATAGCTTATTGTTAACTTGGTAGTAAAAGCTTGAGACAGTAGCGGGAGTGGCGGGTTCCCATCTTTGTCAATGTTCTCCATTCTAATTTCTCTTTTTCTATAGAGGGCCATTTAGGGGTCCCATCTCGACCCTACAAGGTGGGAAAAAAAAATATAACATCTTATTCAAAGACGAAAAAAGAGAGAGAATGAATTAATAATTGTATTCATATGTTATACAAATTATTTTATATTGACTTAATTGCACTTTTGATCCTTTAACTATCATAATTATGTAATTTTAGTTCCCAAATTTTAATTATGTCAATTAGATCCCTTAGGTTTACAAATGTGTGATTTTAGTCTTCCAAGGTATCACAATTTTGCAATCTTTATCCTCAAAAAATTAGTTCCAATTGCACAATTATAAAATTTAAAGAATTAAAATCACACAATTGTAATAATTGAAGGATCAATATTCGTAAAGAGTACCAATTTTTGTCACTTAAGTAAATAAACGATGGTTGTGTTTAGAATTGTTTTATTTTTTTATGATTTAGAATGGTTATATTACATATAAATAGAGGAAGAAAATAAATGGAGAACAAATTTAAAATGTATTATTAAAATAGAAAAGTAATGAAATGGAGAAGATAAGCACTTAATAAAGTAAGGAGGATGTGTTAAATGAAAAGAAGTAAGAATGCATTGAAAAAAGCAAACGACAAACAATAATAATATTCATACACATACATATAATATCTCTATTTTTTTTTTTTTACCTTCTTTTGTTCTTTCTTTATTGTTTTGTTACATCACATTATTTATTTTCTATCCTTTCCTTCCAATTTTTACATTTCAAAAATAGGTGTATAAATATCATTTATCATGGAGAAAATATATATTGACTTAAAAAAATGAAAAAATATCATTAATGTATATAAAAAACACAAATAAATAAAACCGATCCACATGAACCTGACCCTTAGTGGTTCGAATGGACGGCCAGTTTAAGTCTAGCCCACCAAGTGATATAAAATGTGGGCCCGTTATCGTTACTATCAGCAACATATTTTTGCCATTGTCATAAATAAATAAAAAATGCCATTGTCACATTTTTCTATTACATATATATAATCTTTGGTCTTATGTTGCGACGTGGAAATTGGGCGCTGTTGTGCATGCAGATGCTTGTGAGTGAGTTCCCTTTGTTTTCTTTTATTTTATTTTGAGGCAATGCAAGTGAGAGTGATTTCTTTAGATCATAGCCAGCCGCTGGGGGAAGGTGAGGAATGTTCTCTGTTGTTTTGTTGTGTTTAGATGAGAGACCAGGTTCAATGAACCTCAAATAAGTGTCCATATTCATTGAATCAAATTCAGATTTTACCACGTGCAGAAGTCTGGGATGATTATTAGACATGATAAAGATAACTATATTATGGTTTTATAAGGTTTGTTGCAAGTAATGTGCTGTATAAGTGAGGGTGTCGAAAGTTTGGGTAAATGAAATGGTTGCTTAAGACTTTCGATCGCATGAGCAGGGATGCAGCCAGGATTGAATGGCAGGGGATCAATTAATTATAAAAAATAAAATTCATCCAGTAAATATGTATGTATCAATTTTTATATATATCAGAAATTAATTAAAGTAATTAAATTTATATATAAAAATAATTAAATTAATTACGCTTTTTCGGACACACACAACATTGAAGAAAAATATATAATTAAATTAATTGATCCAGTATAACATATTTGGTATTTCATATTTTGGTAATCAGCTTGATTGTTCTGATACTACATCATTGAAATTCAACTATAGAAAGAAGAAAAAATAAAATAAAAAACAAAACAATCAATATATAAAGTTATAAATATTTATATTTTACAAAAATTAACATTAATTGGGTCAAGAAATATTAACAATACAAGTTAATACTAATATTGAACCGTGACAGCTAGCCATTTAATCCAACTCATTATTAATAAAAGATTATCAACAGAAATTGAGTTTGTGACTTTCTAGTCCTTACTTTTTTATTGTACCAATTAAGCCAAGCTTTTGCTAGCAAGCTTAAGTTTAACTTAAAAAGTTATTGCAAGTCAAATAGATTTTTTTTTTCATGTCAAATTATGTTTCTGATTCTTCAAAATAATAATATTTTCTCATTTGATTTATCGTTTTAAAAAGGCTGTAATTTTTTTTTTCCATATAGTTTCACTGTTAGCCTTCTGTTAATTTCGTCCATTGAATGTTATTTTTTTTTGTTTGTTTATTTTCTAGTTCCTTTAAATATTAAGACTTTTCCCTGTGATCTTTTTAAACAACATAATTTTTTCATTTGATCTCGTTAAGTATTAGGAGTTTCTTATTCAATCTCTCTCTCTCTCTCTATCTCTTAACAAACAAAACATATGAAAGTAAACGGATTATATGGGGAGGGGATTTTTGAAGGGACAAAATAAAATAAAAATAAAATGGGAGACTGAATAAAAAATCATGATATTTTAAAGGACTAAAATATAATTTAACTTATTTTTTTGTCAAAGGGAATAAAATTTAAATAAATGCATTTATATAGAAATTAGTTAGTTTTTTTTTTAAACTGTGCGACCTAGCTCTTATGTTTTTGTTGGGCCAAATGGGCCATTTCATGAAGTCAGGCTATTTTCACAGTAGTCCATATATCATGTGCAAGGCCATTACTTCCTGCACCTCCTTTTTGCTTCCTGCACTCCTAAACCCCCAAACAGACCAAACTACCATTCTCTCTAACCAAGCCCCACCTCCACCCAACCACCCAATACCACCACCAAACATCACCGCTGGAGCCACCCAAGACCACCGCCACAACCACCAAACACCACACGCAACCGGCCGAAGAAGGAAATTGAAGAAACAGACTTTTCGAAATCAGATTACGTCATTCCGGAATACCTTTTCCATAATTAATTTTTTTTTTTGGAAAGGCCTTTCCAGAAAAAAAAAATTCCGGAAAAGGCTTTCCAGAATTACATAAAATAATTCCAGAAAGACCTTTCCAAGAAAAAAAACATTTTTTTGTATTCCAGAAACAAGTTTCCGGAATACAAAAAAAATTGTACATCATTCCAGAAACTTGTTTCTGGAATACAAAAAAAATTGTTTTTTTTTTTTTTTTCTGGAAAGGCCTTTCCAGAATTATTTTATGTAATTCTGGAAAAGGTGCTCTGGAATTGCGTAATCTGATTTTGGAAAGTCTTTTTCTTCAATTTTCGTTGTTTGACCGTTGCGTGTGGTGTTTGGTGGTTGTGGCGGTGGTCTTGGGTGGCTCTAGCGGTGATTTTGGCAGTGGTATTGGGTGGTTGGGTGGAGGTGGGGCTTGGTTAGAGGGAATGATAGTTTGGTCTGTTTGGGGTTTTAGGAGGTGTAGGAAGCAAAAAGGGGGTGCAGGAAGTAATGGCCCATGTGCAATGTCATTATTGGCAGCTTCTCTGTAAACACTTATCAATTTTCGTGCTTCATTATCCTAAAAGGCTCTACTTTCCTTTTTTTTTTTTTCAGGTGAGGGCAATTTTTTTTAATGAAAATTTCTCACTATAAACTTCTAGGAAAACTAATATAAGCAGCATCCTCATGAAACGCGTTACAAATACATTCTAGAGCTACATAAAATGATGAAGAGAACTAATTAACTGTAAACTATATTTTACTAATAAACCAGTCACATAGTTAGCCTTTCTAAGAACATGAACCTAGGAAATAGTCCCACTTTGTTGATAGAGTTCATGTATCCTTTCCACCAAGTTGAAACATAGGTGCAAGTGACAATAGCCTCATGACAGAAGCTTTACGACTATTAAAAAATCAAAGTAAACACGAATTTTATGAAAATCTTTTCCTCACACCAATTTAAGGCCATGATAAATACCCTATAATTTCATATTATATAAGATCGTTCAAAATTTATTAAACTTTCACTAAAATTTTTAAAAAAATTCATATTCAAAATTCATCATAAACTCCAATTATTTCATATTTTAAATTAATATCATAAAATTAAGATAATATTTTCTTAAATCAAACCGCTGTAAAGGTATTTTTTTTTATAAGTTTGAGCCATTTAAGCTGTTCAAGTGTTCATAAAATAATTTTCTTGAAGAAAAAAAGCTGTTCGTAAAACAATAAAGTCATTTGGTTACGTGTTCTCTTTAGGATAATTATTTTATACGATTGCCTCTAAAAAAAATATTTTATACGATTGATATTCATGTTTATATCCCAAATTGCCAATTCCCGGAACCCCTCACGTAGAGGACACAAATGAACCCCATAACATAACTGCTATTCTATTCCCTTTTTTCCATTTCAATTTTTGGGATGGTTGTTGGTTGCACAATATTTCATTTTATCATGGACTTTTCTTGTACAGAAAGGTTTTCAGTGGGGTTGGGGGGAAAAACCTTTTAAATCAATTTTTGAGTTTGTATGAGTTGGACATTTTAATCCTTAACATTTCAATTTTAACTTTATAAAGAGTTATTTATTTTAATATTTTTTTACTTTTTTTTTGGTAGATGAATATTCTTTTACTTTATTTTTCACTGACATTTTACACCAAAGAAAGCTAAAATAAGTAATATTTTATAAATTAAAATTTGCCAGAGAAATTTTAAAACATTCAAAACTAATATACCCGAATTAATTAGTGTTTGGAGAAGTGTTAATTACACATTATTTAACATATTCCTCTTAACACATATTCTTTTATTAGTTAAAATTTATAAAAAAAATCATAAAATTATGACTAATACTCATTAAATAAAAAGTACAGGTTAATTACACATTATCTAACATATTCTTCTCAATACATATTCTTTTATTAGTTAACATTTATTAAAAATCATAAAATTATGACTAGTGTTCATTAAATAAAGAATACAGCTTACGTAATTTTATAACTTTTAACAAACTTAAGTCATTAATAAAAAAAAATATTAATAAGAATGTACTATTAATTACTAATATCTTTCTTACAGAAAAAGAAAGAATGCCATGAACGGTGAAAATCATCGAAACCATTCACTTTATTGTGCTGAAGGGCATAAAAAGAAGAAACAGCTATTTTAGATACCTTCCATAAACACACACACACACTATGACACTACGCAATTGACAATTGGTTGTAGTGAATGTGGGACGAGAGTCACAACTACCAGTCCTTGCATTGCATCGTGTGAGTTTGGGAGAGGAAGGAAGCTACTCGGAAAGCGATTCCTTACTCAGCAAAACAAACCCTTTATAACCATAATAAAGCGCCCTCTTTTTTCTTCACCACCAATCCATTACTCTCTTCACACTCCACTGCCTTGTGTTAGAGTTTGAGGAATTTAAGAAAAATGAAAATGGGTAAAGGTGTTATTTTTATTGTTGCTCTGGTGGTCATTTGCCTGGGTGGGAAATGGGTGGAAGCACAGGTGCACCATGTGGTCGGAGCAGACCGTGGTTGGGATCCAACCTCGGACCTCGTTTCCTGGTCTGCAGGCAGGTTCTTCAGGGTTGGAGACCACATTTGTAAGTCTCAAATTCTTTCTCTCTTTTTATTTACCACACAAATAGCCAAATGCCCAATATTTTGTTCTGTTTTCCCACTCTATCTACCCTTTATTCATTCTGAGTTTGAGTACATTATTGATTGTGATGAAAATTAGAATGATGAAATGTGCTTTTTTTTTAGATTTTTTTATTACATGATTTGTGGCTTGCCGTTGGTTATGTTATTTCTGTTCTTCTTGAAAAATAAAGCATAATCACACCAAAAAAAAAAAAATTAACAATAAAAAAAGGAGAATATAACACGACAGTTTTCATAGATTGGTTTTCCCCGTCTGTTCTATGCTTCCATTTAACCGGCGGAGCCCAGGGACTGCGGTTGTTAGATTGCGTATCTTCTAGGTTTGCTTTTCTGTATGTACTATTTTTTCTTTTTACAATGGTGATACTGAGATTAAAGTTATTACCTCATCCAAATTACTCAAATTTCCCAATCGATCTTAGTGGTTTCATATGTGTACTATTAATTAATCAGTGGAAGCATAGACTTGGCTCCTTTTTCGAATCGTTTTTTAGGATTTTTTTTCAAAGTTTTTTTTCCCTTTTTTGTCAACAAATAAAACCTATTATTTTTTAAAGATAAATTAATTCAAACACACTTAAATAAAGAAAATAAAACGAGTATGATATTCTTCTTCTTATTATTATTATTATTTAAATGCAGTGTTATTAGTAGGTAGCATTTATTTTAATTTGACGCAATACTTTGCTGTATTATAAATTTATATTTATTACTGAACAAAAACATGCAAGGATGAAATGATGAATCAAACAGTGACTTCAAAGATAAAAATGTATTATAAAAAGCATTATATTATCCATATAATGTCTTTCTATAACTCTTTGTAATTTATTTTTCTGTCCTTTTCTTTTCATCTTCTTATTTACTTTTTCCTCTTATCGTTTTATCTCTATTTATAAGAATTTGTATAAAAATGATGTACTATAAATATAACTTCCCTTATAAAAACAAGTTTTTTAGGTATCAAATATCATGAGACATTTAATTTCTTGTCTTAATGACGTGTTTCTCTGTTTAAATATTAATAAATAATAACCCAAGGATTTTGTGGGCTTGTGCACGTGGCAAAACGAGCAGGGCTCACCTACTCTGTGTCTCAGGGAGTAGTCGCTGAGCTGAAAAGCAGAGAGGAATATGAGGCATGTGATGTGAGCAACCCCATCAAGATGTACACAGAGGGTTTGCATACTATCCCCCTTGAGAGTGAAGGAATGAGGTATTTTGTGAGCAGCGAGCCAGAGAATTGCAAAAATGGTCTCAAGCTACACATTGAGGTTCTGCCCAAGGGCAACGCTGAACGCATCACAGAGTCTTCTACCTTAAGCTACACATTTGAGGCTGCGGCGCCCACTACTCCTTCTGGTTCGGCTCGTTATGGTCACAACACTATCTTAATGCTCACCACTATATTCTGCGTCATCATAGCCCTTGCTTATTGACATCTGTCACAAGCCTACATGTAAGGACAATTGGCTCTATATATGTATTTAAGACACTATTTTGGGATTTGGGACCCTGCTATATGCCAATTTTTTTTTTTTTTTTATTGTGAGTATATGTCTAGCTCAAGAAAGATATTTGTTTTTTTTTTTTTTTAATCTTGTTTTATGAATTTATCTGTTATCTGGAGTCTTGGACAAATGCGATGTTTTTAAGAGTAAGATTTTAATTCCTGAAATTACAGTGACTTCCTATTGCGCTGTCAATAACTGATCATGAAATTGCTCAAGCTACATTTTACAGTTCACAAAATTTATGAAGAGCCGTGTCGTATTAATGTGATTATATGTGTTGCCAGCCATTTCACATAACACGAAAAATAACGTACATAAGTATTATTACTACTATTGTACAATTTGCATCTACCATGTCATTAATTGGTACATGCTGTTTATTCGGTGCATTGGTGTAATACATCATCTCCATACCATATTATCCACTCGCATTTGTGACCCGATGAAACCAGATATTCAACGAGTTTTAAAAACAGAAGTCGTACACTTAATGGGCATTAACTTACTAAATATAAATCTCGAAGATGGTGCCCAAAATGTGAAAAATATACATGGTATATTAACTTATTTTCTTTTTAATGCTGCATTTTCCGTCAGAACCAATCATTGGGGTCTACATTGTTACTTATCTCTCAGGATAACATAACTGGCTCCATTTGCAGTCTTCTGTATCTTAGAAATTCTCTTAAGGATCTCTGCAAATGCTTGCTTATCCTGCATGTACCAAAGAAGCACAGATGCTGTTTAGCCATCAACCCAAATGGATCGCACGAAAATTGCAAATAAAATATACAAAAAAGTACAAGTTAGAGAAGACTATTACACCTTCACCAAAAGGGGAAAAAAACTTTTCAAAATTTCATTAAAAGAATATGAAATGGCCGGCAAACTGGGCAGTGGGAAAAATTCCCATCTTGGCGCAAGGGAGAGGAGGTGTTTTTTCCTCCCTTATCTTTAATGCTGCCACCTATTCATTTTTGCTTTTGAGCAAGCCATGTTGGGTTTTTACTTAGTACAGAAGCTAACAGTTAGTTCTAGTAATATCATCTATCCAAAAGAACAAGGCAATAATTCACTATAAGATTATTAGTTGTCAGATTGCATCATTTTAATCCGACATTGACATAGAGTCACGAATTCATTCTGAAGAGTATTAAAATGCTAGCCCTATAAAAATTAGATGTATAACATAATTTCCAAAAACTGGAGCCAATTTATACTCTTCAGCAATTCTAGTAGACTAAATGTCGATTAAGAATTAGACTGGGGCCCAGGGGAGTATGGAGCAGTGAAAAACAGACTTGGATTATAAAGACACTGAAACATATTGTGACCAACGCATACACAAATTGGTTATAAGAATAATTAAGCAAACACATCAAGTTTAATTTAGTATGAAGAGAAGTAACACTTACATCTGAAGTTCTTAGTCTTGCCTTAAATTTAGCTACAAGATCTTGAGTGGTCACTGGAGTCTTCTGCCTTAAAACAGCCCTAATTTCTTCCTCACTCACAGGTCCAGAAGCTGTTGTCGAAGACCCGGCCTTTGATGATGATGGAGGTGTACCTTTTGGAGGTGCACTACTTTTAGATGCAGACCCATTTCCATCTTTGGCAGACGATTTTGGTTCCTGATTTAATAAGATAACAAAGAATTTCAATGGTAGTTATAGGAAAACCTGTTGGATTAGCATCCAAACTTAAGTTCTTTTTGTAACAGGAAAAAGTTAGTCTTTTAGAAATCTCTACTATAAACAAAACTACAAAAGCCATATGGTGTGTGAATCCATCAATGGAAAAATTGCTTCCAAGTTAAATTAAGAGCACTTTTTGTCCAAATCTTGTCAAAAAAGGTTTCCCAATTAAGCAGTATCGGCTTTTGCAATAAAACAGCTTTCTAAAATAAGCTAAAAACCAAGGTAATTGCTCAGTGCTGAATTTATCGAAGCAGCCAACATTTTTATAAAAAAGGTAAAGTAAAGCAGTAATTGTAATAATCAAGCAATCTCGCTCAGAGACTTACATTTTCCTGCTTCACCTTCTTTGGTGTTGCAGTATTAGATGGCTTTGCTTCTTCATTTGATTTTCTCTTCCCCTTTGAGGACTTTGAAGAAGGTGTTCCACGAGCAGACCCTGTTGCTGTTGGCTTTGAAGGGCTGTTGTCAACAGGTTCTTCCTTAGGGGCATCCTTCTGCTTTGTAGCAATCACAGGAGGAACACCAACCTCATCATCCATCTAGGCAAACAAAAATGACTCATTAATCCATGAAAAGATGCTCAAGTCTAGTTTAAACCATATACAAGGTTTTCCAGAATTCAATGAAATCAAAACAAATTAACCACTTCCCCTTTTAGAGAAGTCACAAATACAATAGCTATCTGTAGCTGACCACAAAAGGGATTGCCATTTGCACTAAGCTATGTTTATCTTTTTCATCTTATCAGTGGCACAAGGAACAATTAACAATTATAGTACATCTATAAAAAGTAAAAGAAAATGACAAAGTGAAAAGAGAAAAGGAAAAAAAACCATACATCATCGTCATCGTCATCATCATCCTCTGCATCAGATTCATTCAGACCACTAGCTTTTCCAAGCAGCTTCTTCAGCTCTTTCCCAGATTTACTCAGACCTCCCCCCTCTTCATTATCTTCATCCTCCTCCTCCTCATCCTGCAATTGCAATTATAGGAATGATTTATGAGGGAATCTGTCCACTCCAATTTAAATCATACGTAGAACATAATATAATACATCAAGGATGCCTGTAACCAAAATGACAATATCAGAACATGGCTGAAAGGATATAGCATAGCATACTTCCATGTAAAAAGGAAACCAAGGTACTCATGCAAATGAGCAATGAGCAAAGTAAATCCCTTAATAAAATGTAGCTTAATCAAGTACTGAAGTTCTAATGCTGGAATCAATAAACAGGCCTCTGTTAAGGTTATTTCAGAAAGAAAATTCTCTTTAAATTTATCTTTTATGTTTTCCAACCAAGAAAAAAGGGGGTGCACACAATGCTGTAGCTATTGTATCACAATAATTTTGACATCCATAAATAAATCCATACCAAATATATCATCAATTATAGAAGCTAAGACACGGAAGTGGCAATATAATGACTAAACAGAGCACCATTAGATATCCAACATTCCAACTTCTAGGTCACAACTCTCAAATATTTGTGGAGTCGAAACTAACCTGCTTGATTTCAGGAGGAGCAGGAACTTCAGGAGCCAAATCCTCCCTTTCCTCAGGATCATTGCCAACAGCTTCATCATCATCAGTGAAAATCTCTTCATGCTCCCAATCATCACCTGTAACAGATGTATGAGTCAGAACATTATATAATTCATGGCTTCATGTTCATGGTTTACCTTTGCCACCATTTTCATCAGAAACATAATGAACAAAGAAGGTAAGATACTCACCCTTCTCAACATCGTCATCATCTAGATCATGGTCCCCTCCCCTTGGACCTTCTTCATCATCATCACCAGCTCTTTTATTAAGTCCAAGTCTACTCTTCCTTTCTGATTCCTCACCTTCATCCTCCTCTCCCTTATCAGAGACATGACCTTCATCATCCTCACCAGTTTTTTTACGGCTTCTCCCTCCACCTGAGTTGCTTTCCTTGTCATCAAATTTCCCATGTTCACCAAATGCAGCTGGGCCATTATTTGCTGCTTTCATCATCCATCTTTGATATCCATCTGCAGTTTTCTTTCTATTCTTCATCTTCTCTTCTGCTTCCTCCAATGTCAATTGCTTATATTGAGCAACCTTGTTAAAGTTGTACCTAAAAAGACAAACATGCCATACAACAAATCTGCCTACTGTCTTTCAACCGGTAATAAAAATAGGACATTACGTGGGAAAAGAAAAACAAGCAAATTTCATAGGAGCATTCTTCTCACAGTCAAACACAATCCTAAACACAACAAGCATACCAAGAACCAGCAGGAATGGCAACAAACTCCTTCCTTTCCTTCATTAGCAGGTAATATGTAGCCGATTGTGAACCTTCTAGATGACCCTGGAACTGGGACTGACCTGTTTCGTCCTCCAAGAGCCAAGGCTTGTTCTTGTACTTCTCCTATGTAATACAACAAGAAATTATGCATTAAGAAAAAACATGATCTATACAATTACCTAGAAACTATTCACTTCCTTTTTTACTAATATAGATCCGTCTCCCCAATAACCATCTACTTGGCAATTCAAGCTCTGGACTTTGACATTATCATGACATGATGCATCGTGTATTAATTAGCATAATATAATACTTGGTATGTTGTTATATCAAGTATTACAATTTACAAGTTTCCAATTTTTCAGTGAGCATTTCTTTTGAGAAATACGGTGCTTTAAAGCACTCCTTCTAACAATAATAGCACAAGGATCGATTTCAATACCCGCAAAGTATCAGTAATTTGGCGTCCGTGCAGTCCATCCTTCTGCAGAGACCACTTGTTCTCAGCACTTTTCTTCTTCGAAAAATCAGGCAAACCGTTTATGAACCTTCCAATGAAGTAATTCTTATCATAGGTAGAACTTGCACGAACATTATATTCCTATCACAAACAACCAGATGAAGAAACCGAATATATCATGTTCAATTAGCTTGCCAGCGCCGAATAGAATACGCAAAATCGATAACAGCAAAAGTGAGAGGGGGAGAAATCGAACTCGAATCAAGCGACTGAGGGTGGCGCCACAATCGACGCATTTGGCGCGTTTCTCCGCCATGGTTTTGCCGCAGCTCAAGCACAGAGTCATGTGCTTGCAATTGCTTCCGTAGAGATCCGTCGTTGATCCGCATCCGCTACAACTCGACTTCAATTGCAGGTCCGTCGACATTTCTCTGCCTCTCAACACCACAAACCAGAGAAAACGTTCACCGATTCCGATAAACACACAAATTCTAGGGTTCCATGTTTCAGATTTCTGTTCAATTTTTTTGTGCTCAGCTTCTGATGGCAAAATTCCAACGCAACGCACACGCACACGCACGCAGCATAAAACGAATGTTCAGTTTCGTTTCTTTTCTTTTTCTTTTTTCCATTTTCAGTGGTTACTCGGTTTAACGGTATTTAAGTTAGAGATTAATTAGTTTATGGTCAGATTATTTTAGATGAGTTAAAATTTACTAATTGAAATAACTAGTTCATCTGGTTTATGTTTAATTAATAGAAAATTAAATATTTTTGTGGAAAAATTAAATATTTTTACATTTTATAAACATCTTTTTTTATAATTTCAATGTTGCAATTAAATTCATGTGTTTAATTTAGTTTATTTTAAAAAATAATTGTTTAATTTTATCAATTTTTACGAGATTCTTAAAAAATTAAACAATTATTTCTAAACGTTTGTTTTTAAGTGTTGAGGAGGAGTGTGTGCTCTTATTGACACATTTTTAAACATGTTTCAAAAATGATATTATTTTTGTGTGAATAAAATAATCTAAACCTTGTGATGCTGTGACATGCTATCTAAATCAGATGCCTGCAAAATAAAAACAAACAAAAGTACTAAAAGAAAATTAATATTTGAGCACTAGAGTGATTAGATCTTTTTTTTTTTTTTTTTGAAACAGAGTGATTAGATCTTTATACATCAACATGTGAGAAATAATCAACATGGTGTGATATAGTTAATAAATAATTGTGTTCCTTAAATATGTGATCAATGATTCAATCTTTAACTGGTATGTATGAATCTTAATTCCTTATAAATTTCAGTACCTCAAAACACTATCTTAAAACAAATAAAAATCCAATAAACAAGCCTAACACACCCAAGGTATTAACTGTTTAACATTTACACGCTTCATCTCCTATAAATATTTATTTAAGCGTCGAAATCCCTGTAAATACATTACTAGAATTTGGCTCATGTAGACTTTCGAATATTCCACCCCAAATATTTGATCTCGTGACGTGAACTAGTATTGAACAATAATAAATCTAATTATCCACAAAATATAATAATAAATGCTAAAATTGCTATTCACATGGGTATTAGTTTAGGGACACACATATTTTTAGGACATGAGATTTTGGTGAGCTCCTGTATGCCTTAATAAAAAATAAAAAACTTCCCCTTATAACATATATAAGGTCTTACCAACAAGTATTTTATGAAGGGGTTTAGTATTCAAAATCAATTTTCAATTTTAAGAATCGTAATTTTTTTTTGTAAATTACAATTTCAGAAAATGTTATAAATACACTTTATATGCTTAAAATGATTTCGAGAATAATAGACAATATTTTATGAATATAGCTAAAACTTTGTCATCTTCATAAAATAGTTAGTCCCGTCCTCTTTTGTGAGATCGTTTTGTTGAGAAACATAATTAGAAAAATATTTATAACAAATGTTACTTTTTCAAAATATTGTTTAGAAAATTTATACCAAATATGAAAACTTAAAATTCCTAGAATTTTTTTTAAAAAAAAATCCTATCAAATGCTCCTCAAAGATACTCATTAAATAACTAATAAATAAATAAATATTAAAAATCTACTATCTTCTATTTAAGAATCTATTTAAGAATGTTTTAGGCTAGGAAAAAGACAACAATGACCCTTCTTCATTTTGCGACACAAGTCAATTTCTTTGATTTTTTTTATCTTTTACTTCATTTTTTTTGTCTTTTATTTACTTTCTCTCTATTCCTTTTTGCCTTTTCAGTTTTTTTTTTTGTTTTTTTTTTATTTTTCTATTCTATTTTATATTTATTCTATATAGGAAAATAAATTCTTTTATTATTTATCCTACTAATTTTTTCTTTCTTCAAACATATATTTCTTTTTTTTTTATTTTTATGTTTTTTTCTTTCTTTTTTTATTTTACGTTTTTCTTTCCTTTTACTTTTAATTTCTTTTTTTCTTTTTACATTATTTTTTTTCTTCTTTTCAGTTTTTTCTTTTTATGCTTCTTTCTTTTCTTTCTTTTTATATTAAATGATGTAATAAATATTATTTGTTTATAATGCATATATTTCTTTTTTTTTCTTTTTATGTTTTTTCTTTCCTTTTTTCCTTTTCCTTTTAATTTCTTTTTTCTTTTTACATTATTTTTTTCTTCTTTTTAGTTTTTTCTTTTTATGCTTCTTTCTTTTCTTTCTTTCTATATTAAATGATGTAATAAATATTTATTTGTTTATAATGCATATATTTCTTTTTTTTTCTTTTTATGTTTTTTCTTTCCTTTTAATTTCTTTTTTCTTTTTAAATTATTTTTTTCTTCTTTTTAGTTTTTTCTTTTTATGCTTCTTTCTTTTCTTTTTTTTTATATTAAATGATACATAAATTTATTTGTTTATAATACATTTATTTCTTCTTTTTTTCTTTCCTTTTTTCCTTTTACTTTTCATTTCTTTTTTCTTTTTACATTATTTTTTCTTCTTTGTAGTTTTTTCTTTTTATGCTTCTTTCTTTTCTTTATTTTTATATTAAATGATACATAAATTTATTTATTTATAATATTATAAATATAAATCATTTATCGGAGACACTTTTACCCGAATCCGGTAGAACCATTATGGATGACGAATATATTTCTTCAAGAATTTAACACAACTTCATAACTAAGTCTCAACGTTTTTTTTTTACTTTTAAATCCTATAAAATCCTTTTTATTTAGTAATTATATAATATTTTTTCAATAATATTTATTTTATTAGGTTGAGATTTTTGTAATAAAACCAATTAAATCTAATAAGTTAATATGTTTATTACAAAATAATATTTTGACTCTGTTTAAAACTTCATATACGGAAACTTTGTTGATTCATATCTACATAATAATTTTAAATTTATATATATATATATATACATATATATATATATCATATCTACATAATAATTTTAAATTTATATATATATATATATTAAATATATCTGTATTACAAAAAATTGTTTTGAATTACTTCATCAATAATATCATAAATTAAATATTTTTTTTATATTTTTACGTTAGAGTCCAAATTTATCATTCACAGGAGACAATCATGCTTGAATAAGGTAAGACCATTATGGGTGAAAAATTTATTTCCTTAGGTATTTAACACAATTGCATACTCCAGGCTCAACAATTTTTTTTTTTACTCTTCAATCCTATAAAATCATTTTTACTTAGAAAACTTATAAAATAATTTCATAAATAAATATTTTGTTGAATAATATTTATTTTATGAGGTTAAACTGTTTATGCTAACAAATAATCTAAATCTAATTAGTTAATATATTTTATTACAACATAATGTTTTGACTATATGTTTAATAACTTCAAATACATGTTAAATTTATTTACATAAATATATTATAATAAATTTATTAAATATATTTTAATTACAAGTTAGTTTTAAATTACTTCATTAATAATATCATAAATTAAATTAGTTTTAATTTTCTAATGATAGAGATCACATGTATTATTCACGAGAAACAATCTTAGGTATAATTCACGAGAGACAACTCTACTCGAGTTAGGTGGAACAATTATAGGTGGCAAATCAATTTCTCCGACTATTTAACACAACTTCATACATAAGACTCAACAATATATATATTTTTACTTTTAAATCTTATAAAATCATTTATACTTAGAAATCATATAAAATACTTTTAAATATTTTTATAAATAAATATCTTTTTGAATAATATTTGTTTCATGAGGTCGAAAATTTTATACTAAAAATTAATTTAAATATAATTAGTTAATGTATTTATTACAAAATAATTTTAAATTACTTCATAAAAAATTATCATAAATTGAATTAGTTTTAATTTTTTAATGATAGATATTACAAGTATTATTTACGGGAGACAATCTTGCTCGATCGGGTAAAACCATTATGGACGACAAATCTATTTATTCGAGTATTTAACACAAATTTATTTATTTATTTATTTATATATATAATAAATATATTAAAATTAAATTATTAAATATGTTTTCATTACAAAATAGTTTTAAATTACTTCATTAATAATATCATAAATTGAATTAGTTTTAATTTTTTAATGGTAGAGATTACAAGTATAATTCATAAGAGACAATCTTGCCCGAGTCAGGTAGAACCTTTATAGACGACAAATCTATTTCTTAAAGTATTTAACACAACTTTGTACCTAAGATTCAACATTTTTTTTTTTACTTTTAAATCCTATAAAATCATTTTTATTTGTAATTGTATAATATAATTTTAAATAATTTCATAAATAAATATTTTGTTGAATAATATTTATTTTATTAGGGTGAAATTTTTGTCTTAAAAAATAATTAAATCGACTTAGTTAATATATTTAGTACAAAATAATATTTTGACTTTACGCTTAGTAACTTCATATACGAAAATTTTGTAGATTCATATCTATATAATAATGTTAAATTATATATATATATATATATATATATATATATGTATATATATATATATATTGAATATATTTTTATTATAAAAAATTGTTTTAAATTACTTCACCAATAATATCATAAAATAAATATTTTTTATTTTTTTATATTAGAGTCTACATGTACCATTCATGGAAAACAATCTTGCTTGAGTCAAGGAAGACCATTATAGGCGACAAATGCATTTCTCTGGGTATTTAACACAATTGTATACTCAAAACTCGACAATTTCCTTTTTACTCTTAAATCATATAAAATCATTTTTACTTTAAAATTGTATAAAATAATTTTAAATAATTTCATAAATAAATATTTTGTTGAATAATAGTTATTTTATAAGATTAAACTGTTTATATTAAATATTAATTTAGATTTAATTAGTTAATATATTTATTACAAAATATTATTTTAACTCTATGTTTAATAACTTCAATTACGAAATTC
The DNA here is from genome assembly GCA_026413185.1 of Pueraria montana var. lobata. Classification (NCBI taxonomy): domain Eukaryota; kingdom Viridiplantae; phylum Streptophyta; class Magnoliopsida; order Fabales; family Fabaceae; genus Pueraria; species Pueraria montana. Next base: position 14,728,925 of record CM048656.1, read on the forward strand.
TTCTTGATTAATATTTTTATAATAATGTTGACTTTTTTTACATAAATATATAATAAATATATTATAATGAATTTATTAAATATATTTTTAACATGCTTACGAGTTACGACATATAATATCGTTATAAATCTTTCATGAAAAGTTGATTGAAATATTTAGACAAAAATATTATTCTTTTTTTAACTTAGTACATTTTCTTATATGGATCAAAGATAATACTAAAAATTTATAACAACTCATCTTACACAAGTACTTACTAATATAATTTGTCTATTAGAGAATAAAATAATAATTTATTAGTATCCATGGACTTTAGCAAGATCTCTTTTAATCACAAGTCCCGAACCTAAAACTTTGCTTAAGAGATCTAATATTAATTTCACTTGAATCAATGTCATGTTGGTAAGTAATATTTGATTTCAAAAGTTTGCATTTAATTTAATTAATTCTTAGACTTTAAATTATTTGAAGTATTGTTTATAAACTATAAGTATTATAAAATTAATAATTTTTTTCTCAATATAGTTGTAAAATAATGGATTATTTTATCATTTCACATTTCAAAATTACAAAAATATTTTAATTAAACATAATTTAAATCCTTTCTAAATTTTTAAACGTAATTTTTTCATACAATTTTATAAAATTTTTAAATAAAATAAGAAATATCTATGAGATTATAACTAAATATATTTTATCTGCTTGAATACTCTAACTCTTTTTACATCTTTGGAGAACTTAAACAACTAATTACATTTGTCTCAATATAAAAAATTAATTTTATAAACATGTGTATTTCAAACATGTATGAAAATGAATGATCCTTGCAAATGCATGAAATCTTGTGCTATCTTTGTTGGTGTTTTTTCTCATTAATAATTTCAGAGACATTTGTTATTGTGAGACTAATTTTTTTTAATATGTTTCAAGTTACTATTTTAATACAATTTGTACAACATTAATTAACTCAACTATTCTTACTTTATCATTCTTATTAAACATTCGTATTTTGATTGCTTATTAGTGTTTAGCAACAAATGTATATCTAATATTTAATTTTAAGTAATATAAAAAATATTTATTTTTAAGCAAATTATGATATACATAAATCATCCGTACGAATGCACGTGTAACTAACCGGTATAACAGAGATCAAGAATTGGGTGCTTCGACTGGGAGGTAGTTGTGGCTATCCACGTATCTAACCCTTTGATTCCTTCTCAACAACCATCCCATAATTCGAAATTATGATTCAATAAACAAGTAAATAAAGGAAGAAAATCTATAAAATATTCCACAACTTGTTACTGTTTTTAAAAAATTAAATTAAATTAAATTAAATAGTGATTGTTTGTAAGACGGAAGTAGGTATTCCCCGTAATTTAATAATTTTTCTAACACCTATAAAATACAACACACTCTTGTTCTGATACGCACTGCTCTCTCTTCTCGGTTCAGTGTCTCTTTCAAGGTGCTGCCAACATTGACCTCAGCTTGAGCAGAAGTAGCATCATCACCACTACCGTACCAGATGGCTGTGCTGCAATCTTTCGTTTCGGTTCAGCCAGATTCTCACTTCCCCATACAGAACCTCCCCTACGGAGTCTTCAAGCCCCAATCCGCTTCGCCTCCTCGCCCCGGCGTCGCCATCGGCGACTACGTCCTCGATCTCTCCGAAATCGCTTCCGCCGGCCTCTTCGACGGCCCTCTCCTCAAAAACTCCGATTGCTTCCACCAGGTAACTTACTTCCTCAACTTCAATCTGCCTTCCACTTGTTATGTTTGGACGTGTGTTTTTGGGAATTTCAATGCACATTTCTGAATTCCAAAGACACAAAATGAAGAAAGAAGGAAGAATTTGTCGCTTTGTGAGTTTAAGTGCTTTTTGAGTTCTTCGCTATCCAAACATACACTGACCAATCTGGGTAACTTCAAAGTTTTTTTTTCTTTTCCAAAAAAAGAAAGAAGGAAGAGTGTACCTAAATTTTAGCATAGGCCCTAGGATGTCGTAATTTATGGAATGGACTTATCACAATCTTTTCATTTTCCGGTGAAACTGGAATGAAGGGAAGAATGTACATGTACCTTAATATTAGGATGACCACTTTTACTCTCTCTCTCTCTCTCTCTTACATCTTTTTGTGTAACATGCAAATTGTACTTGGTTTTTAATTTTTAATATAAGGTTTTACGATATTGCGTCGTAGGTATGGGAAATGGGAACCTTTGGTCTAATTGTATTATCTCTGTGACAGCCTAATCTGAACAAGTTTGTATCCCTTGGAAGGCCAGCCTGGAAGGAAGCTCGCGCCACTCTTCAAAAGCTTTTATCAGGTACATGTAACCTTACTTTGTTTCTGTGTAATTGTTTTAGGGCTTGTTTGATTCACTTTTTGCTTTTTTGTTTTAAAAGCTGTTTTTTTTAAAATGATTATACATCCCTCACAATTATTTTTTCATCCAATTCTATTAAGTTTTGAAAATTGTTTCCAAAACAAGTGTTTTAAATTTAAAAACTAAAAAACAGAAATGAGAGATGTTTTCTCATTATCTGGACAAACAAATTTTAGAAAATAGAAAACTATTCTTGAAAACAGTAAACAAACAAGGCCTAATTGTTCACTTTTTTACACTACACTGCTTATTAGGGTGTACATGCATGTTAAAGTTTGTATGAGCTGCAATGACTGGTTCTTATGTCACTTGGGTTGTTTTTCAATGCAGCAACTGAGCCAACCTTGAGGGACAACGCTGTTTTGAGGCAGAAAGCACTTGTGCCTGTGGTATTGTACATTGGCATTCCTGATTTATTATTTTAAAATGGTTGTGTTGTGTTTGTCACTTGTTTAATGATTTTGGTGTTTGGATTTTCAGAGTGGTGTGGAGTTGCTTCTCCCTGTTGTTGTTGGGGACTATACCGATTTCTTTACGTCTCTGCATCACACTAAAAATTGTGGACTCATATTTCGTGGGCCGCAGACTCCTGTTCTAGATAATTGGTGTGTTGATTTAAAAGGCTTTACAAATAAACTTGGGTAATTTTTTGTCTGTAACTAAAAGGTTAAACTTGTTTCACAGGTATCGCCTGCCTATTGCCTACCATGGACGGGCATCTTCTGTTGTTATTTCCGGAACAGATATTGTTCGGCCAAGGTGATAAGTTTTGACACTAACTGTAAATTTTTCTGGTTGAGTTTGTGTGCTTGCTTAAGCAGCTTTTTGAATCTTCTGTTTTTTTTATCTTATGGTTATGAACATAAAAAGATATATTACATCAATGTTTGGTTGCTTAACATAGGATGCTTTGTAATGCATGCCTATGGCTCTAGCATATTCAGTCAACTGTGGAAGGGATGTGGCTTTTAGTGTCAATCTTCATGTGTTGTATATTTCATGAAAATAGAAACATTTTAGGACAGCACTAGGCTCTGGCTCCTTTTATAGACATTATGCATTTAATTGCTCTGCATTCTATCTTCACGTGTTGTATATTTCATGAAAATAGAAACATTTTATGACAGCACCAGGCTCCGGCTCCTTTTATAGACATTATGCATTTAATTGCTCTGCATTCTATCTCACTTTGAAATGCCACTTTGTGCTTTCCAGAGGTCAAGCTCATCCAGTTGGCAGCTCTACACCCTACTTTGGCCCTTCATTAAAGCTAGACTTTGAGTTGGAAATGGTTAGCTTGTTGTTTACACATATATTCTCTGGCCATTTTACTCACTAAAATGCATATGTAAAGTTTTATTTTAAAAATATAAAACTCAATATTAAACATTGTTTCATTTTCTTCTTTGTATATAGGTGTTCTAAATGAGTTATCATGGTACTGCATTATTTTTCATTTGTTTCATTTTAGATTAAAATCTTACTTTATTTGCAGGCTACTATTGTTGGACCTGGAAATGAATTGGGAAAACCTGTGGATATTAACAATGCTGAAGATCACATCTTTGGACTTGTTCTGATGAATGACTGGAGTGGTAGCTTTCCAATTCAATATCTTTTTTTTTGTTACGGTGCCCAACAATTAATGCTTTATTGAATTGTATTCGGCAGCTCGAGATATTCAGGCATGGGAATATATTCCTCTTGGTCCTTTTCTTGGCAAGAGTTTTGGTAAGATGTTTCAAATAATTACTTAATATCTTTTAAGTCCTATTGAAAAAAGCTGGGCATTTGGAATTGTGCAGTATATCCAATGTAGATGATTGCATGTATGATGTACCATTTGCTCTAGATATAAACTATCACCTTATAGTTGTTATTTTAGAGTTAACCTTCCTTTAGGGTGCTAACTAGAATTATACAGGCACAACAATATCACCTTGGATTGTGACCTTGGAAGCATTAGAACCTTTTGCTAGTGAAGCCCCAAAACAGGTAACTGGTTTCTTTCTTTCAAGATTGACATTCTAGGAACTTTATAATTTGGTTGTTCATGTCTGCAGTTCAAATTAACCATGGCATGTTATTTAATCTATCCATAAAATGCAGGATCCTCCTCCACTTCCATACTTGACTGAAAAAGAATCCAAAATCTATGATATTTCCCTGGAGGTATTTCAGAGCACCTTTATATGCATGTACTTAGTATTACTTCCTCTTGTATCTCAGATTAATGGTATTTCTTCATGGTCCTTATGTACTACTGTATTTGAAGTAGGCTTTTTTTTTTTTTTGTCTTTATGATTCTTTTTCCTGGACGATGTATGATAAGAACTTTGGGAGAACCACACGATAGAAGCTAGCAGTTGTAGTTGGAGAGCCCAAAACCTTATAAACCCTACTCTAGAATCCCATATCTTGCAATAGGATCCTAACAATATACAATTAATTTTTTTTGGATTATTACGTTATTCATAAAATTGTTTTTTGCTGCAAGGCTCACATAAAACCTGCTGGGCATGAAGATTCGGGTGTAGTGACACAGACTAATCTAAAGCACTTGTAAGCTTCAGCTAATATTGATAACTCGGTTTATTTAATTATTTCTCTCTTTCTCTGTGTTTGTGTGTGTGTTTATATTATAGCTTGGAAGGCAATTGTGATGACATTGTTGATTTAAAAGAAGTGAATGGCATGGAACTTGTTAGTATTATTTTGTGCATAGTTTGACTTGTGTTTGGTGATATATTCTCCTTGGTACACAGTGCGCAAGTAGGCTCTGTTACATCTTCCATTCCATCTGATAATTGCTTGCCCTTGTCTATTAGAAAATGTTATACTTTGAAACAGTTATACATAATACAAAAATCCCACTTATTCTAGCTCTTTGTAGATATTGGACGTTGACCCAACAACTTGCTCATCATACAATCAACGGTTGCAACCTTAGGCCAGGCGATCTCCTCGGAACTGGGACAGTTAGTGGTCCTGTAAGATTCCATATTTTACTTAGTCTAAATTTGTGATTCCTGTTTTTTCTCTCTCTTTGAGGGAATTCTTCCTTTTCAACTGGTCCACTAATTTCAGTTAAAATGTGTGCTTTTCACTGTAGGAGCCAGAGTCCCGTGGATGCTTGCTAGAATTAACATGGAATGGACAAAACGCAGTGTCAGTGAATGGGTTAAATCGGAAATTTCTTGAAGATGGAGATGAAGTCGTCTTAACTGGATTTTGCAAGGTTACAATCAATTAAGATCTTCAATGCCTCTGTTTTGCGAAAGTGCTGTTATGTTTTCAATTTTCCATGAGCAATTTTTTAGTTTTCAATTCCCAGTATCCAGTTTTTAACTATTCAAATTAAATGAATTTCAAACCTAGGACTATGTTGGTTTTGTTAATTTCTGTTAGTTGTTAATATTAGCTAGTGAGAGAATGAGTGAGTTAGTTGTTGATATCTGTTAGTTTGCTGGGCTGAGATTGAGAAGAATTAAGGGAAAGCAAAATGGAAAACACAGCAGTTAGATTGTTCCCATGATCTATTGAGAGTTGGGCCAGGCTCCACAGATTGAAAAGAGGGACTTTGGGCTAGTACTGTTGAACCAGGCAGCAGAACTAGATGATGCTATGCAGTTGGTAGTGTGGGCAAAATTTTTTGGGTATGAAGAGCTCTGCACTAGCTTCCAGAAGTATGACTCTGTTTTAGTTACTAAGGTGGACTGTGGTGGGTTTAAAAATGCACAAAAGTTTTCAACTATATCAGTAGATAAATTGGAAGATTTTGATAATTTTCAGCTGCAACGGGTTAGTACAATTACAGAGACACCTAGCCTCTGTTTCATAGCAAAACATGCCATAGAAAACAGGGCATTAGAGAAAAATTGAGGCATTCACCTGTTTGTGTTTGACCCAGGAGGGGTTGGGGCCATTTTGGGACTGCAGTAGTTGAGTTGGCTTGATTGTTATGCTGCAAGCAGCTGGAACCTTGGTGAGACTTGTTCAGCTGATATAAGCTGAAACTTTAGGGGAGGAGTATTGTTAGGTCTGTTAATATCTGTTGGATGTTAATATTTGTTAGTGTTTATATTAGCTAGTGAGATAGTTAGTTGTTTATACCTGTTAGTTTTTTGGGCTGAGATGGAGAAGAATTAAGGCAGATTGCCTATAAATTTGAGTGGAGGTTGCGAGAGAGGAGATGTTGTCATTTGTGAGAGGATTAGGGCCTTTGGGCATTTGGAGGGGCAGATCCAAAATGTTCTGCAGTGCTGTAGTTGGGGAAGAATACCCCACTCTTTGTAAAAAGACAGCGGGTTAATATCAGACTAGCATATGGGACCAATAAGGAAAACTTACAACAAAATCACTGCTAATTTACTTTCTCAAATATCTGATTACTTGTGCTGCTAGACCTGAATTGCTGCAGCAGTCCTGTGAATTTAATTACTTGTTCGCATATTTCCTAGGGAATATTATCATTTCCCCAATTTCTCCATTTTCCATATTGGTATATATTGTTCTTACTTATGCCAATTATAAGCATTTTATTACTCCAATATTAATCATCATGGTTGTTAAGAATGTTATTTTGACATGAAGTTTTTGAACAGATGTATTTTTTTTAACAGTTTTATTATTGAATAGTCAATGGGTGAGCATTTGCAAAATTGATTATGAATGGTCTTGATTTTGCTGGTTAAGATTGAGCTTGGAATAAAATGATGTACACTTGGAAACTTTTATGTCAAGCAAGTTTTTAGTGAAACTTGGTACAATATTCTCCAGCAAAAGTCTTCTGACAGCAGCATACTTCTAAATTGGACTGCTGAGATTGTTTTAAAATGTTGTGCCGTACTTATTTTGTTTATAGTGAGGCATGTTAGTCACTTTTTCTTGATTATCACATTGAAAGTTTTATATTCATGAAGCAGTTCTTGATCGTTTTTTATTTTAAGCCTTTATAGTAAGATGGCATATTTAGTAGCTGTAAAACTTGAGTATTCATGAGAAGATCTAAAATTCTTGCTTTGCAGGGAAATAATTACACTATTGGGTTTGGTACCTGCTCGGGCAAGATTGTTCCCGCAGCTCCCTGAGGCCAGTCTCATTCCATAGTCTTTTCCAGTCGTGTTATTTTCTTTTGTGTGTGTAATTTACTCGGTGCTTGATGAAGTATCCTTCACTTTAATAAAGCTGGCTTTTATGAGGATCATATTTTAATTTGCATGATAAATAATTACGTTAAATGTCACATGAGATTGACAGAAAAGCAGTACGAAAAATACTCAAAACAAATTAGATCCAAATTTTATTTTTTGCGAACTGGTTCAACAATAGTACAAATTGACCAGTTTGGCCTCAACTGCGAACAACAGCACAAATAGATCAGTTTGTCGTCACTGCTAACAGCGGTGGTGTCGTAGTGAAGGACCTTAGCCGGCCATTAAATGATTTTTAAAGAACTTTGTTATTTGTACAATTATATATTTATGTTTTTTTAAATTGAAAAAATAAAATCAAGGGGAGATTATATTGATTTTTTTTTATTTACGGTTTAAGAAGAAAATGTAGTGTAAGAAATATTTTAATAGGTATATTGTTTGTGTAGAAGTTTATATTATCAGTCAATTAAAAATCATCATTACTATGATTTTTAAAATGATTTTATAAAAATTAATAAATATATTATACATTTTAATTTAATCTGTTTGTAATTGAATAATAATATAAAATTTTTATACTGTAGATACATATATTATTTAGACGACGTCTACGGTGGGGAAGAATTTCAAATGGTTTACCGTGGACCATGAATAATAGTCATTGGATTAATCTCTTCCTCACGTTATTACACTGCACCCTCTGCATTGGATTTTTTCTCCTTCCATCGTCATCCTTCCCTCTCTCATCGGCACTGTAAGCCGGGTCAGAAATCCGCTACTCTGGCTACGTCGATTCAAAGCTTCACCTCGCCGAAGAGAACCGACCCTCTCCGTCGCACGTGCCTCCAATCCCGACCTTGCTCTTAAGCCAATCTATCTTCATCTTCACTGTCATATCCATCTGAATCTCAATGTGGAACCCTTTTTTCATCTTCCGACCCTATCTCAGGTTAGTGAACAAGACCATGTCCAGATCTTGCGACCCCGACAACACCGCAAGAGGCTCGTCTGGTTGTTCTTGTCGGAGTTAAACGCTGTAATGAAACCGTTTCTGACAGGGGCGGAGTTCGAGAACACCAGATCTTAGGCTAGTGAATGAGTATGCGTCCAGATCTTGTGATTTCGACGGCACTGTCGGAGGCTCGTCTAGTTGTTCTTATATGAGGCACCATAACAGAACTATTTCCGACAGCAAGTCTCCGACGGTTGTACCGAGGTGCTTTTGCCGAGAAGGTAAATTTCCATGACAGTGGCGCTGGAGCAAAAGATTTTCAGCCCGACGTACGGTGGCGACGCGAAGAGAGGAGGATGACAATGGAAGGAGAAAAAATCCAATGCAGAGGGTGCAATGTAATGACGTGAGGATGAGATCAATCCAAATGCTATTATTCATGGTCCACGATAGATCATTTGAAACCCTTCCCCAGTGTAGACATCGTCATATTATTTATTCATATTCATGTTTTAAAGAAAATGACATGTAAATAATATTTATGAAATTCTACAAAATCATCCTGCTGCGCCTGCACGTATAGTCGCATGTGAGGCGATCTTCGTGCCACAGCAGTCGTACGCTGTAAGCGTGACAGTGGACTTATCATCTGGATTTGCAATTTGACAAACCCACCGCCCAATGCTAATGTATTGTCCATTGTAGACACAATTACTGGACATACGCGTGACATTAGCAAAGATTTCAGAGTTATGAAAAAAGCCACAACTTAATTGTAATTTCTCTTTAAATTGAGTTAAAATTTCACTTTGATATTTTGAGTAATAAAAATTTACGTGAAAAGGGGTAAAATTCTAATTCTAATATAGTAGAAAATAACAGAAAAAGAAAGTACATATTTTGTCCTATATATTCAAAAGTGTTTCAGCAAGATAATTACTAGTATTAAGAAATAAACCCCCACTTAATTATTAAATTCAATTCAGTTACTAGCATCTCAAAATATCCATCCATCCACGTAAAGTTATGAGAGGATTTGAATTTAAACCTGAATCAGACTAAAGAGTTGTGGGAGCAGAGGAAGGTTGGAGAAAAGCAAGTGGGGTCCGCATCAACCAAAAGGTTATCATCTATCACAACACGTACGCGCCAACATCATTCAACTTCATTTCCTCATTTTCATTCATTCATTCTTTTCTCACTCACTGTGTGCAATGTGTGAATATCAAATCCCTCTTTTCCCATGAAACCCTCTTCCACCACCGTCACCTACACCCACCACAATGACCACACTCCACAACAACCCACCAATTCCCCTTCCACCGCCGCCGTCGCCATCCAATCCGCCTACCGCGCCCACCGCATCCGCGCCCTCTACCGCAAAATCTCCGCCGTCGATGCCGAAGCCGATCGGCTGCAGCGCCTGATCCAGCGGCAGGACACGGTGGACGCCGTGCGCACCAACCACCTCGAGAAGCTGAGGATGAACGAGGCGCTCATGGCCCTGCTGCTGAAGCTGGACTCCGTGCCCGGTATTGATCCGACGGTCAGGGACGCCCGGAGGAAAGTCACCCGTCGGATCGTGGGCCTCCAGGAAATACTGGACTCTGTTTCCGAGGCCCAGATTGACGAGTCCAGTTGGTGGCCCATGAAGAATTGGGACGAAGTCATAGCCGACATGGAAGAAAGTATTTGTCGGGAGAGCGGTGGCGATGAAATGGAAAGGTTTTGCGCTCAGAATCTCGGCTTTCGCTGCCTACAAAGGTTTCTTCGTGAACCCTGATTTCACCGCATACACGCTCTGCTCTCTTATGTCTTGTAATTGTATGTATAATACAATATAATCTCTATAGTTTACTTACATTCAAAACTTTGTGCTTCAGGTTGCTTAGTAGCTATAGACTTCAGTACATACATACAAGGCAGTGAAATAAATATGGTCTAAAGGAATTAAGATAAAGTCAAGAAAGTTGGTTGGTTTACTTGGTAAGAATATGTCTCATAATTCCACTTTGGATCTAAGAACCTCGTTGACTCAATTTACTTAAACTTGTTTTGAATAAAAAAAAATAAAAAAAAAAGGAGCTAAGATAATTAAAGCAATTGAATTTCAACTTACTAGAATGAACTGATTTTTCAAGTTCGAATTCCACTATTTATGTAAGAACTTAGTTGTTATATAATCTGTAGGTACTTCTGCAAGCTTTCTTTGAAGTCTGTGCTGGTTTTAGTGAATTCCCGTAGAGCCCAAACTCAATTTACTTAAACTTCTTTTAATAAAAAAAAAGGAACTAAGATAATTTATAAAGAGCTGGGATGTCAATTTCCTATAGTGATGCTTCTGCATGCATGTCATAGCTTCATAAAAAAAAATTTATATAGTAGTTGAATTTCGACTTACTAGAATGAACAGATGATGAGAAATTCAGAACAAGTGGAAGATACATGGATTATTGGACTAGATTATATATAGTTACACATAGTGGTGGAGGCAAAACGAGTAATTAAGATAATAGATAGTGTGATAATTTGGTGGGGGAGGTGTTTAGTTGACGCAGCTGCACTTGCACTTGGACATGCATCTCTTGCAGTCAGAGAGTGTTGGGTAGTTGGTGTTGCAGTCACATTTCTTGATGCAATTGGGCCTTGAGCTGCCATCCCACAAGCACCGAGCCATGCAGTGTAGGATCGGGGTGCAGGAAGGACAAGCGTTTTTCATCTGGTTTACAATGCAGTCTTTGCAATCCCTTCCATCTGTGGGTGGACAACTCATGATAGGTGAAGCCACCATCATCATAATCAGCAACAGTGCTTGGAATTGGAATCCTACTATGCGCTTCTTCTTCGTCTCCATGTGAACCAGAATACTTTTGCCTGCACAGGTGCTGTGCTCTTCACAAGTTGTGGAAAAGAGTAGTGTATGCTGACAGATACTATATGGTAGCTATGCATGCCACTTCCACATGTATATAAAATTTGGACAGACGTTCGTGTGAAATACAGAATTGTAAGACCACACAAGAAGGCATCGGTAGTGTGGAAGCATTTAATTTCTTGGCCGACCTTGCAATTAAACACCACATTTACTTTTATATGACTCTGGCAGCTCATGGCTCTCTCGATTTGCACAATCATCCATCTCATCCCTCATCGCCATCCTTTAATCAAACTAGCGGAATCAACGGAGAATAAATATTTTTGTATTGAATTTTTTATAATTTTATTTGTAAAAATTTTATATTTAATCTTTTTATAAGCATTAAATAGGTTACTTTATTAATATTTGTGAACATTTATATACAGATAGGTAACTTCAAATTTTTTATGTGACAATGTCATGCAAAAATTTAATAGAAAAATGTTTGGTGTACACCAACAATGCTATGGAACACCTAGTGAGAGAGAGGAAAAAAAAGAAAAAAAATAGGTATGATAAGGTTTATGATGTAATAAGAAGAAAGAGATAGAAAGAAATGAGAGGTGTTGTTGGAGTGTTTAAAATAGTGGAGTGTATGTGTATCATTATCATTACTCAATTTAATATAAGATGATGCATTCCTGTCAGATTCTTTTTTTTTTTTGGATTTTGGTACTCTTATGTTATTGATATGATGATGTCAAGATACTAGAGACAATGAAATGAAAGCAAAATTGATCAAGCCTATGCAATAATGACGAATCCTGTTTAGTATTGAGAATGTGAACAATTTTGATATGATTTGTATTAGTTCTGTTAAACCCATAATTAGATGGATTGGTTTGTATAAGTTTGTATTTCTCTTTTTATTTCTCCACATTCACACTGAGGGATTCATAAATTTTATGTTGTGCAATGAATCCGAGAGTAAATCAGTGTTGTGTAAAAGAACTCACTTAAAGGCAACAAATCTAAGTAAATCAGTACTGTTTAAAGAAATTCTAGTAGTTTGAATACAGTTGCAAAAGATGACTCTAACAAATTCATTTGAAAAAGAGAAATAGACAAATTGAAAAGGTGAAGGGGTTGAACGTGATGGGTGGATAAAGAAGAGAGAAATGTGGAGGACCTGGAGGTGGTGGCTAGAGGAAAAATAAGTGTGGTAGTGGTGAAGAAAGAAATAAAAAAAAAAGGAAGTGAAAGAAAAAAACACTCACTGAGGAAAAAGAAAAAAACTCATCTATAAAGGAAAGAAAACCCTCCCATAGAGGTGAAGGAATCCCCCTCCATGATGGGGGTGGCCCCGGTGGGGTGCCACTTATGTTTTACTCTCGCTGGTGGCTGTGTGTGGCCCTTCCCTCAATAATTTGTAATTATATGTGCTATATTAATAAAAATTAAGAAGTGTGGGGGAAATTGCCCAAAACATGTGAACCTCATCACCTTGATCTGTTTTCGACTTCTTGTTTGCGCAAAACCTAATTTATGACTTTATCCATATGGTGCGGTAAACCATTGCAACAATCTGAAAATTAAAATGTCCCGTAAAATTAAACCATTGCAACAACCTGATATTCTTTATATATTACCTCTTATATCATTGCAACAATCTGAAAATTAAAATGTCCCGTAAAATTAAACCATTGCAACAACCTGATATTCTTTATATATTACCTCTTATATAAAAGAAGTTGTAAATGTTAAATAAAATAAGAATAATTTATACAATGGAAATCTCAAATGTAAATGTAATTTACTCTATACTAAATTAGACGAGGAAGAAGGCTCCCTCTAGATCTTTCTTTGGCATTTCAGTTACCTCAATTTTTAATAACAGGAGAGATAACGAGAGAGAGAAATGGAATTGGAATTGAAATCTATGTTTCAATTACAAATTTGAAACAAATGAAAAAGAAAGGAATAAAATCAAACCAACAAAATCGACGCAGCCTAACATTTTCTAATTTTAGACAGTCAAACTTGGAAAATGAAGTGCAGGCATGAAACATGGGGAGCAAAATATTCCAATCTTGAAATTGATAGTAGTGATAAACAATGTTTATTTATTTATTTATTTGCTCTTTTCCTATTCCTATAATAATTGCAGTCATGTGGTGGACACATTAGCAAATCGGACAAGCCTGGAAACACCGTAAACATCCCTGACAAATTCGGTCAAAGCGGTCAATTCTCTGGTTGCCTTCTCATAAACGCGACACCGCTCTAGCGCAGGCAGAAACAACCCTATCGCTGTGTAGACCACAAACACCAACGTGAGCAGCCACGACAGCACCCTCGGCACCTGCCACTGTTTCCCTCTCACTCTCAGACTCTTCTTGATTGCAACCTCCACGGCCACACACACCCCATGAATGAGGAAGAAACACGTGGCGTCCCACGAGGGCTCCCATGCCTCCCACGTGCGCTTCTCCCGTTTGATGTAGTAAAACACGAGCTCGTGCATCAACCCGGACACGGCAAAAGAAGCGAGAACGGCAGGGATTGGGGCCCACTTTCTCCCCACGACGCGGGCAGAGCGATTCATCACGGGGTCGTATACGGTAGGGTGCAGGACACGGTTGACCATGATGTTCCACCGTTTCCCCCAGAAGTCTTGTAGAGAGGTGCACAGGTAAGGCTCGTTGAACTGCGGCTCCAGCTGAACCCCGAGGAGTTTTCGAGTGGTTGCGGAGACCATGGCGAAAATGAACTCCAACCCAATGTACATGTGGAGGCCATACAAGAAGAGTACAAACTTGGGGTGAAGATACTCTTTCTTACCATAGAGAGGAATCAGAGCGGCCAATATGATAACCAGTGAGGTTGACGCATAATTGAGGGGCGATTTGGAGATTTTGGTTTTTGGAGGGGTGGTGTCTTGGAATTTGATGGGGAGGCATGCGATGGGGACGAAGTGAGGGAGAGAGAGGGGAGGGTTGGAGGATAAGGGACCCTTCCCAAAGGCAAAGAGGAGGAGTTTGAAGGTTGAAAGCCAACCAAGGAAGAAGGAAGAGGGGCCTCCAAGGTGAACAGAGGTCAGCCTGAGAGGGAGGAGAAGGAGGATCACTATGGCAGGGGATAGGGCTATGAGTCTTGATGCACCTTCTGGGATTAGCTTCCCAATTCTCTGGCAGTAACACACTGTTGCTGAAGCTATGGTCCATACCATCATGAAATTGTTAATCTCTCCCTCCATCTCCATTCCTCCACCAACTCTCTCTCTCTCTCCCCACCACAATTTTATTTTACCGTACTGTACCCTTGTGGTTTGGAAGTTGGAAGTTGGAATCGTGCATTGCCAGCATATAATATTTTATTGGCAAACTTAAGGACAAAAAACCCAAGAGCTTTCTTATTTATTTCCAGCAAGTGACACCTAGGATTAGGTTTGTTAACCGCATGGGTCTTTAATTCTTTATTGATTAATGATTCTTTTACATTTATTGTACAGAATTGCTGTATTTATTTTTTTATTAGTATCTATTAATTGACTTGAGATTGTATTAAAATTAAAATCAAGTCGTAACTCTTTCGCTTTTATTTAGTAACTTGCGGTTTGAAGTTACGACGCCGCTTTACTTAGTGGTGAATGTGAACAGGGTAAGGATGACGTTGAGTAGTTCGCAAAGGTCAAGGAGGAAAGTTCGCGGTGTTGGAGCAGATGCAAAAGTAAGCAAAAGCAATCATATAAATCTGGCACCACGTTGGCCCAGTTGGGTTAGCTCCAAAACAAAACAAATTAACAAAAATGATAAGTTAAATAAGAGGGAAAATTTGATCTCGTGCGTCACGTGGAGGAGGAATACTCTTGTAAGATTTTCTTCTTCATCTCCCTGGCTTTTTAAATCTATGGAAAAAGTACATCATCAAGGGTGGGAATGCATGTTATGCGCGACAGGCTAACCCACTAAAAATGGTGGGAGAATTAGGTGGTTCAACCCATTGACATGGTGATTGGATTAGATTCATGGTGAGAAATAATTAATTATATTTTCATGATAAAAGTAAAATAATAAATAGTTGTTTCTATTTTTTCATGGTATTATCATAATTTTGAGGAGTAGAATTGATTTTTGGTGTTATCCAAACATGTTATTAGCTTGTCTCACCCAACCCGTCAATCTGACGGACTATTGGCAAGACAGGACAAATTGATCTATTTGGTCAATGTTATTACTATCTCATCCTTGAATATAATATTCTTTTTAAAATTTTATTTATCTTTTGTTATAAGATTTTTTTTCAAGTTGTCTCTTGCATTAATTATTACTTTTTACAATAATATCCTTAATTAATTTACAATGAATGCTATAAATTAATAAGATAAGTACATTCCCTCTCTTATAAGCATTTGAGAAGATGACTAACACTCATTAATTAATTAGTAGTAGAAAGTAATTAAGTAGAAATAGAAAGTTGATGAGTCTTAATAATTTTAAGGATAATTTTGAAAAATAATACAAAGTTTTAACAAATTTAATGTTATTAACTAAATTAACCAACTTTCTTAAATGGTGTGAATTAGTTAAAAGAGTCTTATATTTAGGGACGAAGGTAGTATTATTTTAAAATATATATATATATATATATATATATATATATATATATATATATATATATATATATGTTATTACTTTTAAGTTTTATACTTTTTTGAAAATTAAAAAAATAAACATAAGTAAATTAAATATAAACTAAACTTCTAAAGTAAACAACAGCTTGAAGGAGAAAACAATGAGATTAATAAACTCGTAGGTAGCGTAGTATATCAAATATCAGAGTTAAATATTAAAATGTCCAATGTCTAACGATCTCAAAAAATATAAAATAAAAGTGAAATAACGATCAGAAAATTTAATTAACCCATTCTTACTATATTATGTTAGCTTACACATTCTGTGATAGGGAAAGATTCATAAGTTATTGCATGTCTTTAAGCGCCCGTCAGTCTTCAGGGTCATACTATGCATCTTGTGTTAAAATATTTCTTCAATCGTTAGTTAGTCTTTAGGTTAAATTATTAATATACTTTAGGTTTTTTAATTAATTTTTTTATATTTGAAAGTGTTGTAATTTTGAAGCTTAAACTTTTTCTTTTTTTTTCCCGCCATCCTGCTAGTTATGAGAATTGAGGAATGTAAAGTTCTCCCTTATAAAAACTAGGACAGGTTGAAAGTCATAGTTCAGTCTCGTTTTTGGCAGGCTAATAGCATGACAGAAATATCATAAACAACATTATGTATAAATAATATTTTGTTTTAAAGATTGCTTAATTTTTTTTGACAGAAAAGATTGCTTAATCTAAAATTATGAAAAAATAATTCTAGATTTACATTTCTGAAAGACTCCACCAATTATGTGTTCTGGATTCGTCATTTCAAAAAATAACCAAATAATAATTATGTGATGCAAGGTAGTTTTGGAATTTTGTAAAATTTTTAAAGTTAAGGAGGAACATGTAGGAAGTATTTGATGAAGTGGAGGAAGCAATTGGCTGTTGAATGTTAAAACTGAGAACTAGATCAGAACAATGAACCCAAAAGAAGCAGACAGATACACTGCCAATGGAAGCAAGATTAAAAAAGATTGCCTTGAACTTTTTTTTTTTCCCCGAACAAAGCGAAAAATACTTTTTTTAATTAAAAAATGTTTAAAATTAAGTTAATTGCAATAGGTTTAACTATTTTTCCTCATACAGTATAATAAGATAGAATAGCTTCTGAATTTTTTTTTATTAAAGAGCCATATCATAAAAATATATATTTTTTTTAAACAGTTCATCTGTGTCCGTGCTCATCCAAAGTTAACAATTCCCACCACAAGTTCACAGAATAGATATCATTTTTTTTTTGATAAGCACAGAATAGATATCAAATTAGAATTCAAAACCATGTTTATTACTTACATTGCTACCCTGAAAAGAAACAAGGAGCATAGTTGTGCACCAACAGGCAAAACTCAATTTTATTGACAAAACTATCTATCAAATGAATACCAATTTCATCTCCCAAATCCTCTCATCATTGTTCAAATTACCGGCTTCAGACAGGAATAGAAATAATTAAACAATGAAAAAGAAGCAGGTAAACACTGAAGGAGATTTCAGCACAAATAACAAACAATGATTTAGGATTGAACATGTCACTGAAGGACAAGTCCGTTGACTCCTCCTACTGCCATTCCTTTCGGATATCAAAAGTGTAGTTGATCTCTAAGTAGCACTTGTTGTCATCATCAACAAACTGAACAAACGAGAAACAAAATAGGAAGTCAATTAGGTTGCCTTAATCCATACGTATAGCCTTTCATTACAACAGAAGTTTCTACAAGAATTAAATGAGTGGCTCATAAATTTGAACTTAAAGAGTTGTTGAAGGTATGCACATGAAGTCTGGCATCAAATTTATTAGAACATTTATTGGTGGGCTGATAGATCCAAACAAGGTATTAATTCAGCTTCACTAGATGTCCAAAATAATGTAATGATATCAATAAGGAAGCAGTAAGAGTCTAGTTTAGAATCAACTCTTTTTTTAACCCATAGACAGTAACTCAGTAACTCTCTAGTGAAAGAAAGTAGTTGATTCATGGATAAAGTTGCTTGAAAAATGCAATGGGATAGGTAAATGCACAAAAGTTACCAGTTACTTTTTTTTTTACCTTTGTCTTAGGTCATTGTCAAACAGTATGCAGCAAGAAATAATCTCTTCAGTGTTTAAGGAAGCACATCATGATATATTAACATTACCTTACTTCTTGCTGAATATGTTCCTCTAGCAAACATCCCAGACGGTGTTGTCTCTTCAGGCATCTCATGTGTGTAAGGCTCTGCTTGGGGGCTGAAGGTTCCAATCATTTCTTTACTGCTGTCAACTGTAACAAGGCTTAACAATGAGATAAGCTTATGGACAAATCATTTGTTTTCACATAATTTGATGATTGAGAGAGAGTCATATATAGCACTTACCTTTGATACCAGTTTTCCACACAGTGTTGGTGTATTTGAGACCTGAAACTATGTTATTCTCAACCTGGAAAGTGAACATCAGCCTATAACGACTACCCTCTTTCAAAGTAAACCATAAACCCTTGGGATTTCCTCCCTCTGGTATTGCAAGAACAATGTCAGGTCTATCAGCAGACTTAATTGCAAGGCTAAGGATCTTCACATTTGGCTCCAGAGTTTCTGAATATTCACAATATATGTAAAAAATTAGGTGATGAAAAGTTACATAGGGAAACGGTTTCCTGAGGGCAAGTTACAAGACAGGGAACAATGGAACTTCAATTGTTAGTTGGATTTCACAAAATGAAATCATGTTTTGTACATTCCCAGTTCAAATTTTATCACTTATCTGTATAAACCATTAAAAGAACCTAACAATATTAGGACATGAATACATTTGCAATTACCAAATAATGATAATGTGTTAAGATAGTAACAGTATCAATGTTAACAACTGTAATGAAGAAATGAGATATTCAAGTCTCCATGTACAGTTTTTTTTTTCTTCTCAAATCCATGACCAATATAGTTAATTCAAGCTGGGAAGAATGATATTTCTTCGGTTTTACGATCATGATTCAAGATGCTAGAATAATTCATTATATAATAAGAAAAATGAACATTTATTTTTAATAAATGGAAGCCAATTCTACACGCAATTACCTCCAACAGAATTTATGTCAACACTTCCAAGAAGCTGCTCCTTCCACCTCCTCAAGCTCTCATCATCCTATACCATCTCAAACAGGCACCAACACACACACACATGAATGAGAGAGTGGTTGAGAAATTCATAGATTTTTCCGAAGAACAAATAAGAAAATAAGAGAAACCAAAGCCAACCTTATCTTTCTCGAGTTGTTCCTTTAAAGTGCATTGAGGGCCCAATTCAATCTTCCTCTCCTCATCATCATCTTCATCCTCGGTAGCAGCAATGGAACTCTCACTCCTGTATCTGCTGAGGGTTCCTCCTTCATCTCCACTTTCTTCATGATCAGTATCAGTTTTTCCCGCGTGCACCTTAGAGGCATCATCATCCCCTGCACCCTCATTGTCTTTCACTTTGTCATCAAAACCCATGTCTTTCGCAATGCCCAGAGACATCAACAACCCATCAACGCAGAGAAAAAGACAAACACACACAAAGAGAAGGGAAGCCAGAAAAACACTACCCCACTTGGTAGAATCTTCCACACAACGAGAATGGCAAAAAGAAAAGGCTACCTTGGGCTCAGAAAACAAAAGAGAAAAGAAAAGAGAGTCTCGGAGGAAAGAAAGAAGTGGGTCAAAGAATCCCACAAAGGTAAAAACTATACATGGAATAGAAAAATGAGAGATAACTCTCGCAGTAAGAAAAGACGCCAAAAAGGCAAAGGGGAGAGAGAGAGGGTGGTTATTTTTTGTATTTTTTTATTTGGGAAAATAACAGAGAAGGAAACGGTCATGTGGTGATCCGAAAGAGAGGAACTTTCAACGAGAAAAAATGGTATGAGAGAGAGTGAGAGGGGTGGGAAGATCATCAATGTCACTCTCTTCTAGCACTTGCTTCCACGAAGACCATGATTCGAGGAAACCTTCTCTTCATCTTTAACGTGTACAAAAATATACTATTAGATAATAATGTACAGACTACAATTTGCAGGGCTATGGAATAAAAAAAAATTGAATAAAAAGCTAATTACTACGATGCACAAAACTTTTTTTTTTTTTAATGGATGCACAAAACTTATTTACATACGAAATGTCAAAATAGTGAACAATTTAGAATTGTAAAAATGGGTTAGTCAATGAGGTTGAGCTAAACTCCTTATAGATTGTAAGGGGAGTTTGATACAGGATTTTTTTTTTCATGTCCCGATGAATTTTAGAAATTAGTTATTTTAATTATTTATTACATTAAAATAATCTAATAAGAGCAACATAATATTTTTATTGTAATAAAAAAAAAAATTCAAAAAAGTAGATTTCCACCTTATGAAAGATTAAGTTGAACATTTTGAAAACATGAAGGATTATTATGAACCTTTTTAAAAAATATGAAGGACCATTGTAAACAAATTTAAAAATATGAAGGATCAAAATAAACCTTTGCGAATTGATAAATTGGTCATGTAAATGTCCAAAATGCCGTTTCGTGCCACGTTTGAAGTTTTCATTACGTAACGTTTACAAATTGACAACAAGGACTATTTTGACTCCGTTTGTAAATGTTAGAGACTAAATTGAAGCTTCTAAAACATAAAGAATCAAATTGAACAAATACTAAAATATAAAAGATCAAATGTGTAATTTTGCTTTTTATTTTTCACTTATTTCTTTTCTTTCCACCTTATTTCTTCGTCACCAAACAAATGGTACAAGAAAAACAATTAAATGTAAAGTTGAAGTTTTATTTCTTTTAGGGACAAGCTAACTATGATTTCAATGAGTATTTGAGGATAAAAGTCATTATAAAATTGTTTTATTGCTTTTGAAATTGATTTTTCATGTTTGTTAATAATTCTATCGTTTAATTTTTTTTACTAGGATATTCTATATTTCAAAATGATGATATTGATGTTTGTGTATATGATTTGAGCAAGTATTTGAAACTAAAATTATACTAATAATTTCAATTTATTTAGGAATGACTCTATATTTCATGCAAAGAAGTTATCACAAAGGCAATTACATCAAGATGCATTAATAGCATTTGAAGCCTAGCGTCAACTTCGACACTGCTAGTGCAATATTGACGTGATATTTTTTTATAATTAATTTTAAATAAAAATTATAGCGTTGGTTCATATCGACACTAAATTGAGCTTAGCGTTGACTATGTGTTGACTTGAGCCAATGTAAAAAGCAATATTCAATCCAGCATCGACGCTAGAAGGCATGTATTGTGGTATTATGATCATTTGACCGGTTTTAACCAGCAACAACTTATGTCGAAATCTAACTACAGCATCAGCTAAATCTGACACTAGTTTAAAACATTTCCTGCAATTGCAATTAATGGAATTGCGTTGCCCTTAGTGTCGGCCTAGTCAATGCTAAAAAGGCACTTATACCCAGTGTTTTAAGAACCGGACCGGTCATCGAACCGGTCGAGGTACTGGGTTAATGGGTCATTGGTCGGACCGGTGGGTCACTGGTCGGACCGGTTTGACTCGATATATATTAAAAAATTAAAAAATATAATATAGCTAACATAATTTAATCATTTAACACTTCAAATTTTAAATTATTGTCATTATAAAGTACCTAATATCCCAAATAAGAAATAACAACCAATAATCATGACAATACAAGTCCATAAATAAGTTTCATATACAAAAAAAATAAAAAAAAAGTTGAAACACGTCATTTCAGCACTTTTTTTTCAAAAAAAAAAAATCATATAACAACCCGGTTCAACCCGAGTCACCGGTTTTTTTCAAAAACCGGCCGGTTCAACCCGGGTCGTACCGGGTCAGATGCATAACCGATCCTTTTATCGAACCGAACCGGTTAAACTACCGGGTTCCGGTCGAACCGGTCGGACCGGCCGGTCCGGTTCTTAAAACACTGCTTATACCAGCCGGATCATGCTACTGTTTCTAACTAGCAACAAAAAAGCGTCGATATGCTTCAAATTTATATGCCAAATACATTGGGAATGCATGTTGCTGTTTTACCAACAAATATGTTACTAAATGCTGTTTAACTATCCAGAGTTTCTGTAAGAAAATAAATAAATAAACTATCTAGAGTTGGATCAACGTCAAAAAGAAGTACATGAACATTGTTTAATGTTGTTTGTCCTTGATGGATCAAATGTATAAAAGGATTTAAATCCTTTCATATTTTTCTCTTATGTTACCAGGAAAAAGACACCAGTTTAATGGACTTTATACAAATAATAGTTAATTGTTAGTGTCTTTTTATTCCTGTAACACCAAAGAAGGAATGTAAGAGATCCAAATCTTGTCTAGAAGGTTACCTTGTTAAAGCCAAACTGTTACTTTTTGTCACTAAATTAACAAATTGACCATGGCATGATTTGTGACACGGCTTTCTATGAAGCAAGTTTCATGAATAATAAGAAAGCAGATAGGGACAACACAGCCAGCACAAGGTATAAAATTCTTTTAGCCTTATTCCCGAATTCTGACACCATAAATGAGCCTATCTTCTCCATGAAATCTCTAAGGCCTATTTTCATTTTCTGCATAAGAGACACGAAAAGGGTAAGGCGATTTACACCAATATTCTAGTTTAAAAACTTGATGTTGCTTACCAGTCCGAAGGGTTTCAAGTGGAGTAGTGGTTCCATAAACGTCCCAATATTCCTGAATTAGACATAAATGATGCTATGAACTATGAGAAATCTTAATTAGTAAATTCAGTATTGATCTTTCCTCAACTTTCTCTGATTTATCTGAGTTTATATGATCATGATCCAAGATTAAACAAACCTTATTACTGCCCTTCCGTGGTAAGTGTGGCTTATGTGTATGCTGAAACCCTTCCAAAGGGGAATGTGTATCTTATCCCATTCTGCAATTTAGAAATTGTAAGGACAGCTTCATACACAAGTAATTCATAGAAAGCATAACTTCCCTTGTTATGATCATGGAGAGCAGAGATCAAGGCTGCTTACCGAATTTCCACTGGAGACCAACATTTATGCCTTCCTGGGGAGTCGGTTTAAATATAATTTGAATGTTGTTTCCTAATATACTTGTCAGATAAGAAAACAATTCCAACACTTGCTGCAATGCAAAAGTGGTGCACCACAAGACAATATGAATTAGATATTTCACATCTACAATTAAGGCCTTCTCTCCCTTGATTTTGATGACAAACTATAATAGTGGCTTTGGATAAGCATTCATAGATATTTAAAATGGTGAAGTGTTATTTTAGTGTGTGTTTTATTTAAGAATAAATAATTTATGCATCGATAATATGACAATTTTATGATCATTTAATCATAAATTGTTATGCATGAATGCGTGATAATTTTATTAATTTTATAATAATTACTTTAAAAATATACTACCAATCTGTTGACTTTTATATATTTATGACACTAATTCTGTTTTATTTTGATTAGTGTGGATATAACACATGAAAATAAGTAGAAAATAACTTGTATAATTCCCATAAATGGCTTGAATATGCTTATCCAAACACTGAATGTTTCCCTTAACAATTTTAACTACTGAAAAACGGAAATTAAGCCCACCTAAACAGGAAGGAAAAGATACCGTTCTTCCTGGGAAGGTTTCGAAGAATGAGACGAAATTGCTCACACGTCGGCGTTCATCTGCAGTTAATTCGTGTGTGTGTTTGTTCTTGAAGGCAGAGTACAATTTCATTACTGCGTCCAGGGCATGATCATCTTCCCCTTCTGATTCTGAGTTATTAGCATCAAAGGCAAGCAGGGATAAGCCTCTCTGCTTCTCAGAATACAAGCTCCTATGACTCGAGGACTGGTATGAAAATGAAGAAAGAGAATTGCTATGTGCACGAACTTTTCTTCTTAGATTACTAGAAATGGAAATATTACGAGAATTAATATAGGTAGCAGCAGAAAAGGACAGTGGGGAAAATGAGGCAATTCTTTTGCATTTTATGGGACCAGTGATAGAAAAGGATGCCATATAGAAGATGGAACAATCTCAAGTTTTCAACATAAAAGGCAGTTCCATTCCGCATCTTCTGACCAAAAGAGATATTGCATATAGAAGATGGAAAAACATGCTTTAACCCAAAGGCAAGGTTTAAGAACATTTCATGATATGAAAAGGGGTAAAGTAATTGATCCATGCTTCAACATCAAAGCTAGGTATCTCCTAACCAAGTCCTGTGCTATTATCCACTGTTACAAACATATATATTCAGGACATATATTTAGTGATAGTACAAGAGGTGAGAGGAGTAAATATTAGTCATATATGGTTAAAATTGTTTTAGTTTTAATTATTTATTTTAAATTTAATGATTAAAATTAATTACTCATTATAACTATTAAATTTAAAAAAATAAATGATGAGGATTCTTTGAGTAATTTGATCTCTTCTCATAAAAATCAAATTTATACTTTATTTCGGATAAAAAAAATTATACTTTCTCATAAAAATCAAATTTATACTTTATTTCGGATAAAAAAAATTATACTTTATTATTTGATTAGTTGTGCTTCTTTTACCATTATGTTAATAATTATAGGGGTTTGGTGACTTTGCTGGTTCGTATAGTAACAGATGATAAATGGATTAACCAATTTATATAGACATATAGGCGTATGGAGTGCCCCTCACAGCTAAAGCCTCCTCTTTTAGCTGATTCAATGGGAGTGCTACATATTAGGCTTTAAGTCTTTCTTTTTGTTCTTTAGTATTTCTGATGTATCAAAATAAATATCAATGTTCTCAAAATCAGACCGGTTCAACCGGAAATCGGTTTGGTGAACGGATACTCTATAAAATCAGAAAAACTCAGAACCGGTGGGAACTGGTCAAGAACCGGTCAAACCGGACCAAAATCGGTCAAGAACCGGTACCCAAAATCGGTTTGAACCGGTATTTTTTTTTAATTTTTATTTTTTCATTTAAAATTTTAAATTTAATATAAAATATTTTAAAGATAAATAAAAACACATATTTAATAAATATCTCAAATAGATATAAATTATTTTATCAATTATTATTATTATTTTCTTGTAAAACATATAATTTGCTCATTTATATTAATTTATAATTTTTTTATATCTTGATTTTTGATAACTTTATATTATATTAATTTGTCATTTTCTTTCTTTATTCTAAATGTAAATTTGTTATTGTTAATGGACATTATTTTATTTTATTAAAATTTGAATTTAAGTATTATGATATATTTAATTAAACTTTTATATATTTTTTGAATGTTAAAATCTTGTAAAGTGATGTTTTAAGTTTTATTATAGTTTTTAATGTTATAAAGCTATGTGATATTATATTTATTTAATATTATTTTATAAATTATTTTATTATTATTATTTTATTAATATCGGTTTAACCACGGTTCAACCACGGTTGAACCATTGAACCTTGAACCAGTGCTTTGACCGGTTCAATGATCGGTCCGGTTTTAAAAACATTGATAAATATAGACATATAGGCGTAAGGATAATTGCAAGACTTTCTGTGCTTTCTTTTTTTTGGCTAAAGTAGGTGGTATGAGGAGTTTGTTCCAAGTAGCTCTCCAAAAGAAAAGTTTAGGTATCTTCATTTCCGAAATAACCTTTTCCTTGGCAAGATTGGATTGTCTGATCCTTGTCTATTAGTTTACAGGCAGTCTAATTAAATTTGTAATGAGAATACTATAGGAAGAACCACCACAAATGTTTAGATAATACTTAAGATCAATTTCTTTTAATACGACATGTGTTTCAATATAAAATCTATAATTGAAAATAATTTTAATATACATTTTAAATACATTCAACAATTTAAAATTAATTTTATTAAAATTAATTCTACTAAACTTTTAAAACAAACGAACCCTAAATTTTAGACCCAAATCACGTTAAGGCATTTTCAACCCAATTGACTCGCTTAGGTTTTTTTTGGGGTGAAGTTAGAACCAATTTAATAATGTCAACTGTAAAATAAAAGTTCAAACCGAACTTCAATCATGTCAACTGTAAAATAATGATTCAAGCCGAACTTCAACAATTATTTTCGTGATTTGAATAAAAGTGTTTTTTTTGGGCCCAACCTAATAGAAGTTGAAGCTCAAACTAGGTTGGCTCAAATCCAGGGGGATAGCATGTTTTATCACTTTTATCTCTGTTGCAGGTTAAAACTAGGGGAGCTCCATGCAGTTTTGTAAACCATATTTTCGGCCATTGTTCCTATAGGTAATTAAAGGTTCAAAGCTACGTTAAATACCAAAAAAAATTTCTATCTATCTCGAATAAGATTATTTTCCGTAAAGAATACTTATAGTCATTTGTGGTTAAAATAAGGAAATGGTATCCTTGTGCAATAATTAATTTTACCGTTCATTTAAGTTTTTCTCTCTTTTAAATATTAAAACTTTCAAAATGTTAAAATTAAAGTAAAAACTGATATAAATATAATCCCGGTACGTGTCTTCCATTCTAAAAAAAAAAGACTAATATAAATTTAACTACTTCTGTAAGTGTTCTTTGAGTCTAAAGACTTTTCTTATCTTAAACTGGGACACTATCTCCCTAAATTTTTCACTACAAAAAAATAAAAATAAAAGGAAAGACTGAGATCCCAGATTAATGTACAGGATCTTAATCTGGTTAAATGCTTTCGTCAGACAATTAAAAAATTTTACCTGCAAGTCCTGAGTTATTTTTAATTCCAAATTAATGTAAAGAGATTTTACATTATCCTATATATAGGGATACCATGGCCTTATATACTTCCGGTGTATAAGGATACCCTCTTCTGATTTTCAACTAACCCTGATAAATCAATTTGAGCTGGCTACTGTGTTTGAATAACTTTTTCAGGTGGATTGAAAGATGGCATGATTGACATTGAATTTAGGACAGTTTTACTGATTAAGCATTTGTTTCCTTGTTTAGCTTCTTCTGGATCTGGAGGGAGTTAAAGCTCACCGTTATTTCCGTAATCAAAGCCCAATGAAGGTTTTAAGAAATGATAATAGATAAGGTACTAATTAAGCAGGATTGTTTTAATTTAATCAGAAGTCTTGATTTCAAATTCTGAATATATATACAACTGCATTAAATATTTGGAGGAAGAGTTTTACCATCTATAATGATCTTACTCAGTTCAAATAGAATTGCTTTCAATAGAAAATACTTTTGGTCTATACCAAAAAATATTAAATATCACTGAATGAAAACATATGAAAAACACGTCTATTATCTGTCTCCCATGGTGGGTTTAATTAGTAAAATTATCTACCGGATATGTTGGATAGACAAATGAAATAAAAGCAACAGCTCAAAGAAGGATTGGTATTGACTATTGACTATGAAATATCAAAATCACACGAGTTGTTTTTTCTCCTTCCCTAATGGATAATGTTTCCATGTAGCTTATGTGAGGGTTTTCTATCCATATATTTTTGTGTGTAGTATCCTTCTCTTTATCTACTATTGAGTTGAGAGCTCTGGGATTTTCAACAACTATACTCCCAGTGTGTTTGTTTCCATCTTGTTGTATTTTATGCACGTTTCACCAGAAGTTTCCATGTTGTATTCTGCATAATTGAACAAATTTGATGTGATTTTATTAGTATTCGTCTGTATTGGATGTGTGTCCGAACACGCTTCAAAATATGATTAATCCACGACTCCCCATTGGCGTGTTTTTAAGAAAATTCAAAAATACACACAGATAAAAAAAGCACTAAAAGCTCACACAAGCATATAGGTATATATTCCCTATTAAATGTCAAAATCACACTGGTTAAGAAAATACAGTCCAAAATACGATTAATCCAAATTTGCAGATTTTTAAGAATATTCAATATTTCACCAATAAATTTCCACTTAACTTGTAATCATTGAGCATGTTGAGTGTTACCAAATCTTGAGCAGCATGCTGAAGCAGAATTGGGGGAAGTTGGTTGTTGAGCACTTCATGGAATGCACAGTACACAGGACAGAAGCATACATACATTATATATTCTAACTGTTGCTGTTGGAACTTTACCATCCACCTACTCAAAGACATTGCTCATCATGTTGAGGTTTAAGTGATCATCAATTTAATTTGAAGCTTAATCGCATTTTCATATATTTATCCCATTATTTTAGAAACCGTAAGAGCATTATTTTACATTAGGTTATGTCCATAAAAAGCATGAGATCCCATGAAATTTTGAACCTTGTACTCACTATTATGTTTGAACTATCCCATCCGATTCATTTTTGGTATACACCACAAGTATTTTTTTACTGTAGATAATCCTAATCGAGTCTGTTAGGATCATCGGCCAAATTCTCCCTTTGGAGAGGAATATTTAACGCAGTTGCATACTCAAAATTGAAACTTTAAAACTCTAATTAAGTTGGAACAATCTCGTGCCAACTTGAAACTATCCCATCCGTTTCTATTGGTTACTTTAAAATTTTTGTCAGAAGATTTATGATATATTCTTTTTGTTAACGCAAAAAATTGAGTTACAAGCTCTCGGAACAGACACACAATTATTTGCTTATAGATTAGATCGTAGTGCATCTTTCTTTCTTCCCCCAAACGTATTTTCTCCCACTCCTAACTAATAAACTAACCCACTTTTTTGTCAGTTATTTCTTGTTTGTATACATTCCAATAATATGGGATGGCAGCTGGCAATGCAATGCTGCTAAATGAAAAGGAACGTAATAGTACGTGGTTGGGAAGGAACCTGTGATCTAGATTGTTCAAGATTCAACAAACTTTATTTGGTTAAGGGTTGGGGTGTTAAGAGCCATAGAATCATGGCATAAGTCCAATCTATTAGAAATTTAGATATAAAATCCATTACAATCATTCACGACAGTTAAAGTTATTAGAACATCACACTATCCCTGTCCCAACTTTCACAAAGGGACCTAGTATGTTGCTAATTTGGGACACAAAACGATGAAGCAAATACATTATCGAAAAATAATAAAAGAAAGTTCCAAAAAGAAAGATCGGAGTGAAAACGATGTTGGCCAAGTGGTCGTTTTCCAAAATGAATCATGTCTCCCAAAAGCAACTTCGACAATGAGTCCCCGGGTTTGACTTTCAAACTTAATGTCACAGTATTCTACTAACTACCATTTCTTTAATGAATCAATATCAATATCTCTTAACACCACCAACACACTGTTCTATTTTCATTTTATTATCAATCATATACGCGCAAGTTTCTTGATTTAAATTTTAAAGTATAACCTTTCATCTATTTCAAGCGAGGATATGGCCATTCAAACAATCGTTCTTTTCTTCACCTTTATTTTTTCTTTGAATCTAATCGAGTTGATGGAATCCACTCAAACAAAGGCCAGTATACTCCAACGGATCCACATGATCAACAAATAAAAACGTTATTTTTTCTTTAATAACATAAACATAAAGTTTATTAAAAAGGAGTCATTAGGATGCAAAGGATTTGAAACATTCCAATACTATATATATAAAAGTATATAATACCACCAAGGGGTCTATCAGTTAGTTGAACAGAGTGGTGAGTGTGTAAATCTCTTCATACTGTCTTCGATTCCTACGGATAAAAAAAAAGTATATAATACCACTTATATATTAGGACATGTCTAATAGCATTGTTATTCTGATTTCTGACAACAACAGTATCTAGCAACTCAAAACTTAGGGCATCTCTAAGAGAGATTCTATATTGATAAGAATAATGCTAAGGAACTCGAGTATCATTTTTGTCATTGAAAAGCAACTTTTATAGAGTGCAAAGAAAACACTAGTATTACATAGAGTAATCGGTGTTTTTTACTATTTATCTAGATTTTTTAATTCATGTGTTGTACGGATTCGTTTAAATGATAAACTTTTGATATTTATATTTAGCATTTTTAAAATATATATACATAAATAAAAATATCAATTTTAAAATATTTAATAGCATTTTAAATATAATTCCATTAAAATTGAAAAGATTATTAATATATTTTAAATTGAACAAATGTTGTCTTCAAACACATTAAGCTTATTAAAATTTGTTCTTTCTCTAAGTAATAATATGATATAATATTTATATGAAATGTATAACTTAAAATAGATACAATTATTTAAATCTGAGTGTTCATTTTTGTTATTGTGAATATTATGTTAACATATATTTAATTTTTGTGTGCTTATAATTACTAATTTTTAAATGAATTTATTGTAAAAATTAAAATTTATTTTAAATTTATTGAAATAGTGTGATTTTTATTAAATAGATATACTTGTTAATTATTTTTAAAATGATATTTTTAATCATTTTGAATATAATAGTTCTACTTATGTGATATTGTTGAAATTTTGATTTGGTTTCTCTCATCACACCATAAATTGAACATTCTCTATCAATACAATAAGATTTGTTATATTTTAAAGTTATTAATATACAATTTCTTAAAAAAAAAAGATATTTGTCTATAAGAATACTCTATTATTAATAAATTTATATCTTAATTTCTATTCTAAATTATTAATTAAAATAAAATATTATAAATTATTTTAGTTTAATTTTATATTTATAAAATCATTAATTTTAAGTATTATTTATGAAATATATTTAATAAATAAATTAAAAAATAAAGTACATATATATATATATACACACACATAATAATTAATTTATTTATTAATTTATATCATTGATTATCAATTTTTTTAGGAAATCGTTGATTATCAATTAATTAAAATAACATATTGAATTATTTTAAATGTAACTACGTATTTATATAATCATTATTTTTAATTACTATTGTTTGTGAAATAAATTTTAAAGTAATCAATTAAAAAAATGAGCATGAGCAGTAATATAATATTTAGGTTAAAATAGAATTTTGGTCTCTTATTTACAATTTTTTTTCAATTTGGTAACTTATGTAACTTTAAATTGTTTCACTTTAGTCCCTTAAAGTATCTCTCTATATTAGACCAAAGTAGTCCTTTTGATAGTTTAACACATTAACTTGATCAACTTGACGACATGTGACAAACCGTGAGAGATGTCACATCAGATTAATGTTTGTCATTTCTGTCAAAATTAACATTGTTAGTGACTAAAACTAATGGAATGGACAATTTGATCTAATAGAGACACTGTAAATAGGAATCAAAATTTTATTTTAGCCTCATATTTAACATTACTACTTAATATCTAAATTATAAAATTAATATTTAATTATCAAAAAATTCTATAATAAATAACATGTTACTACTTAATAACAAAATTATCAAACCTAATATTTAATTATCAAAATAGTATAATAAATAGCATTAATGTAAGCAATTTAATTCTTCATTAAATATAATTAAATTCATAAAATCTAATTATATCTTATCCACGACTATTATAAAGTTAAAATTTCAATTAACTACTAACATTTCTTCAACTCTAAACTCCAAACAAAGAAGAGGATCGGTTGCTTAATGGAGCAACCTATTACTTTTTCAATTGTTCTCGAGGCTTGAGAAATTTTATATAAGTTGCTAATTTGAAAGAGAAAAAAAAAGTGAGAGAACAACTTCTATTGAAGATGCTCTTATATTTATATACATATTTTTAAAAAGTATCATTAATTTAAGATTGATTTATTAATTTAAATTATTAGTACATAATATTTTTCATGTGTAATTAAAATTATTTAATTGCAAAACCGCTTCTCCTCCACCATGGTGAATGTCAAAATGTTTATGCAAGGTCACAAATGAATCGCATTTGCCATTAATTAGAAGAAAGAGAAGAGCAAAGTTTTAGTGAAATTGGATTGGAGTTTTCACATTTGATCTTCTTCTCAAACATGTCATCCTTGTTTTCCACTCTCATGTGTTCTTCTTTATCTTTGTTTCTTCTGCATCTAAAATCATCGACCAGGATTGCTAGTCCATCCGAATTCGGTTCAGCTAGTCCAGCCGAATTCAGTTCAACCAGGATTGCTTCCTCCAATTCAGCTGAATCCATATCAGTTTATTAACCCAAGCATGATAGCTGAAACTATGAGGAAATATTTTGGTATCCAGTTGGAACTGCTAGATAAGCCGACATACAGGAAATCGTATCCTGAGTGGGTCGACAAGATGAGTCCTTTGTCGAGTGACTTTATAATTCCAAATTTCACAACCTTCTCTGGCGAAGACAACAAATCTACAGTGGAACACATTAGTCTATTCACTACTCAATGTGGGGAGGCTAACCATAATGAATATTATAAATTACAATTGTTTCCATTATCATTAATAGGAACTGCCTTTACATAGTATTCCTCATTGCCCTCATTCTATTCAAAACTGGACAGACATGGAAAAGTGCTTCCATAACAGGTTTTATAGGACTCAACTTGAAGTTACGGTAGCTGACTTGATGAATTTGAAACAACAAGTGGATGAGATGGCTGCTAACTTTATAGAAAGATTCAGGAAGCTGAGTAGCAAATGTACGATACAACTTCCAAGATCAGAATATGTTGCCATAGTTGTGGGTAACATGCACCTCCAACTAAGGGAAATGTTGCTCAACAGGAATATCCAGACTTGAGTCACCTGGCAACTAGAGCTTCCATGATTAAACGTTTTGTTATGGAGAAGCAAAGGATATCTAACCAAGAAATAGAGCCATATTTAGTCTCTATTGAAGATTATGATGAGTCTGAATAAGCAGTTGATTATCACGGTGATTAGGCAGCTACATGTCATGGTAGCCTAGTTTCTTATGGAAATGCCGTCCAAAAGTGTTAATGGATTGGAGCTTCTTGGATTAGCTTAAGCCGGGGAGCATATAACAGTGTTATCCTAACATTGTGAGTCTATTTTCTGCAAACCTAGTAAAGTTGAAGCTGGGGGGCACATAGCAGTGTTATTATAACATTATAAGTCTACTTTTTGCAAACCTAGTAGTTCTTGAAGATCCAAGCTTCCACATGCAGCAGAACCATGTTGAAAATATGCTGCAAGCAATGAAATTTAGCTGTTGAAGATTCAGCAGAATTGCTACCGGCTAATGTGGAATTCGGCTAATTTTAATGTCCAGCTGAATGCACAACTGGCTATTTTTCAATATTAGTTGAATAGGGAGGTTAGCTGAATATGGATAAGGTTAATTCGGCTACCTGCAATGTTAGTCGAATGGCAGAATTCAGCTGATTGGCAGCATTAGAAAATTAGCTGAATTAAGTCAGTTTTAATTTAATAAATGTAAGAGAAGATTTTCCATGACTTTTTGATATTCAAATGGCTTGTAGCGATTAAAAATGATCAATGATGGTGCTCCTTTAAAAATAGGAAGCGGTTTCCATCTTCTTCAAAATTTGAAATACAGATCAGTTGGCTTGTGGAAAGAGGAGAACGTGCCAAGATTTTAGGAGCAGTTACCAGTGGTTACAAAAAGGTGAATCAGACTCGGTTAGCCAAATTCAACTGTTGCTAGCCGAATTTAACTGCTGCTAGCCGAATTCATCTACTAGAATTAGCTGAAATAGTGTAAAATTAGCTTAATGACTCCCAAACCACATTTTAGGTAGTTAGTAAGTTGGAAAAACGTGGTTCAGTAGAGGATATGGGTTTTTAGCCTATAAATAGGCCTCGTACTCAATTTCAAAAGACAATCAATCCAAAAACAAGCCTATTTTATCCTACATTTATTTTATCTCTTTCCTTTATAGTTTTCTTTATTACTTTCCTTTACAGTCTTTCTTTATTGCTTTCATTTACAGCCCTTCATTTACAGCTTTCAACATTTACCTTTCACACAAAATCCTATTTCCTCCCTTCTTCTTCGTTCACGTACACCAAGCGCTTTCCGGAGTAGCTTGGGAACCCATATTCAAGAAGCATATTCCCCTTCTTGGAACAAATCGTTTGATCATTATTTGGGATCGTGTTGAAGCAGTTGGCCGATCCAAATGACTAATTTTTACGCGACAACAAATTGGCACGCTCGGTGGGACCATATAGGTGAACATTTGAATTTTGGCTAAAATTTGAATACCATGGAGTCCACACATAAGAAAAGTGATTCCCGCAAATCAACTGAAGCAATTTCCTTGGGAATGCCTACGACAATGGTGTCTACAACTACTTTCTAGATAACACAAACAACGCCTGTATCTATTACAGTACCTTCTACTGTAGCGAAAATGCCTGTGGAAGAACAACCGATGACGACCTCATTCATACGACAACAAATTGATATGGGGATGCATAATATTATATGTCAGTTATCCAAACAGTTGGCAAATATTGTGAAACCCATGGTTCACAACGAGGTTCAACAAGCTAGGGAGATAGAAAAGAGATGGGCAGGACTGGTTCAGCTAGTTCAGCCAAATTCAGTTCAGGCAAGACTAGTTCAGCTAGTTCATCCTAATTCGAATAAGCCAATTCAGCCGAATTTGGTTCAGCTAGTTCAGCCGAATTCGGATCAGCTAGTTCAGTCGAATTTGGTTCAGCTAGTTCAGCCGAATTCAGTTCAGCCAGTTCAGCCAAATTTGGTTAAGCTAGTTAAGCCAAATTCGAATCAGCTAGTCCAGCCGAATTCGGTTCAGCTAGTCTAGCCGAATTCGGTTCAACCAGGATTGCTTCCTCCAATTCAGCTGAATCCATATCAGTTTATTGACCCAAGCATGATAGCTGAAACTATGAGGAAATATTTTGGTATCCGGTTGGAACTGCTAGACAAACCGACATACAGGAAATCGTATCCTGAGTGGGTCGACAAGATGAGTCCTTTGCCGAGTGACTTTATAATTCCAAATTTGACAACCTTCTCTGGCGAAGAGAACAAATCTACAGTGGAACACATTAGTCTATTCACTACTCAATGTGGGGAGGCTAACCATAATGAATATTATAAATTACAATTGTTTCCATTATCATTAACAGGAACTGCCTTTACATGGTATTCCTCATTGCCACCTCATTCTATTCAAAACTGGGCAGACATGGAAAGGTGCTTCCATAATAGGATTTATAGGACTCAACTTGAAGTTACGGTAGCTGACTTGATGAATTTGAAACAACAAGTGGATGAGACGGGTGGTAACTTTATAGAAAGATTCAGGAAGCTGAGTAGCAAATGTACGATACAACTTCCAAGATCAGAATATGTGGCCATAGTTGTGGGTAACATGCACCTCCAACTAAGGGAAATGTTGCTCACACAGGAATATCCAGACTTGAGTCACCTGGCAACCAAAGCTTCCATGATTAAATGTTTTGTTATGGAGAAGCAAAGGATATCTAACCAAGAAATAGAGCCATATTTAGTCTCTGTTGAAGATTATGATGAGTCTGAATAAGCAGTTGATTATCACGGTGATTAGGCAGCTACATGTCATGGCAACCTAGTTTCTAATGGAAATGTTGTCCAAAAGTGTTAATGGGTTGGAGCTTCTTGGATCAGCTTAAGCTGGGGGCATATAGCAGTGTTATCCTAACATTGTGAGTCTACTTTCTGCAAACCTAGTCAAGTTGAAGCTGGGGGGCATATAGCAGTGTACATTCTACAAACCTAGTAGTTCTTGAAGATCCAAGTTTCCACATGCAGCAAAACCAGGTTAGCCAAGAATCATAGGCAATGGTAGTAGGAAGAATGGTGGCAACATGATTGGACTGATACAATGCATCTTTCAGCTTCCTCTTTACGTTGTCAGCTAAAAGATGCAGGGGGCATTTGTTGTCACCCAAAAATATGCTGCAAGCAATGAAATCAGCTGTTGAAGATTCAGCAGAATTGCTGCCAGCTAATGTGGAATTCGGCAAATTTTAATGTCCAGCTGAATGCACAATTGGCTATTTTTCAATATTAGGTGAATAGGGAGGTTAGCTGAATATGGATAAGGTCAATTTGGCTACCTGCAATATTAACCGAATGGCAGAATTCGGCTGATTGGCAGCATCAGAAAATTAGCTGAATTAAGTCAGTTTTAATTTAATAAATGTAAGAGAAGATTTTCCATGACTTTCTGATATTCAAATGGCTTGTAGCGGTTAAAACTGATCAATGATGGTGCTCCTTTAAAAATAAGAAGCGGTTTCCATCTTTTTCAAAATTTGAAATACAAATCAGTTGGCTTGTGGAAAGAGGAGAACATGCTTAGATTTTAGGAGCAGTTACCAGCGGTTACTAGAAGGTGAATCAGAATCAGACTCAGTTAGCCGAATTCAACTGTTGCAAACCGAATTCATCTGCTAGAATTAGCCGAAATAGTGTAAAATTAGCTGTATGACTCCCAAACCACGTTTTAGGTAGTTAGTAAGTAGGAAAAACTTGGTTCAATAGAGGATATGGGTTTTTAGCCTATAAATAGGCCTTGTACTCAATTTCAAAAGACAGTCAATCCAAAAACAAGCATATTTTATCCTTCATTTATTTTATCTCTTTCCTTTACATTTTTCTTTATTGCTGTCATTTATTGCTTTCCTTTACAGCCTTTCTTTACTGCTTTCATTTACAGTCCTTCATTTACAGCTTTCAACCTTTACCTTTCACGCAAAATCCTATTTCGTCCCTTCTTCTTCGTTCACCTACACTAAGCGCTTTCCGGAGTAGCTTGGGAACCCATATTCAAGAAGCATATTCCCCTTCTTGGAACAGATCGTTTGATCATTATTTAAGATCGTGTTGAAGCAGTTGGCCGATCCAAACGGCTAATTTTTACGCGACAACAATTGGTATATAAGAACTTTGTGTAACTAGTGACAAATCCAAGGGGGGCAAGCAAGGGCTCTAAACCCCCTCCCTCAAGACCTTTCATGTATATATATGAGAGGAAAAAAAATAAAAAAATACTAATAGAGAAATATAAATAAGAAAAATTAGTTTTTGAGTTCATATTTGCTTAATTTTCTTCTACTAGTAAATCTTATTTCTAGTTTTACACATAAAATTAATAATATATATTTTTATTAAATTTATTATTTATTAAATAATTATTTATTAGAAGTTAGATATTTAAATAATTGTGTACAAAAAAATTTGACCCTCCTTTGATACGTTTCTAAATCGTCCTTGTGTGTAACTATTTCCATTGTTTCTTATTCATTCTACTCAATTTTCAATATAGAGAACATGTTTTTCTCTCTGTTATTTCAGTTTCCTCTTCCTTCTTATGTAAACCTTAGATTTGGGAAATTTGGCTTTAGGAAAGTAAGTATATAACGCAGTCGGTGGATGTGATCAATCGTTCAATAACTCTATACGTAGCAGTCATTTTTGTAATAATTTCTTGGTTTGACCATTTTAAATATAATTTTGTATCATGTTGATGTATTACATAAGCTTACTTTCTTGCCTATAATACTAGACTTGATGATATCGAACGGTATTTTTTGGTTAAAAGTGAGTCCTAATTAAATCATAAGCCTGTTAGTTTTCTATTCTAATTATGCATGATCAGATATTTTTTCATAGATAAAAAAAAAAAGGTGATGTTCTATCAATGTGTATTTGGACAACTTTCTGGCTCCGTGGGCAGAGGATTAAGAATTGGCAACCAACAAGTCGCTGTCTCAAACCAAACTACGATTGACCGCAGCAGCGATTTCTGATTCCAGTGCCACTGCCACGATGGAGATGTGACTCGGCAATTCCTATCCTAGTATTACGTGAGTACACGCTGGATGCATCGGTTTTTATTTTTTTAATCATAACATTAGTACAAAATATTTATTAATTTTATTAATTAATTTTTGTAAAAAAAAATTAATTAATCATTTTTAATAAATTTTTTTTTTTCAATCACATTTTTTTTATTCACAAAATTTAAATCTAAAATTTTACTTAAAAAAAATCAAACTCAATACCACTTAAATGCATAATTTTTTTTTTTTAATCCAAAAACGCATAGTTAATTATTATGCATTCGTAACCAAATTATAATAAATTAACTGCGAGGTCGCAAATAGTTAGGCCTAGACCATGAGTGAAATAGAATATACGAGCATGATGCAGCAAAGGAATCTTGAGAGACTAGGCTAGGCCATGAGTGAAAGGCCCCACATGAGGTTGGTGATTATTGGTCCACATCATCAACGTTGGAATGATTCAGTCACCTGGTTGGAAAACCGAGCATTGCATGTTATCTCAGGAATCACGCCCATAATAGCCAAGACAGCCAGACATGAACCCATTCAAAGGTGTAATCCTAATTAGCATCCACGTGGCAGGTTCTTATTGGTTCAAGGTTAAGGTTATTGGCCACAGATCAAATCCAACAGTTTACGTTTGAGAATGTGTGCCGTCCATTTTTAGAGTGGGGACTCTCCACCGCCCCTCAACTTTTCACCTAAACTTTGTCGCTTTACAGGCAATCCCCTTCTTTGCTTTGTTGTGGTAAATATCATAAGAACTCCTAAGGATTGAGTACATCAACTTGTATTATTAATTTTAAAAGTTAATTCAATTAGTTGATTTTCAATATTAGTGTCTTTTTAATATAATAAAACAACGGTAGAATGTCGGAATGATGATTCATGTTTGAGTCATCATTTAAAACAATGGAAGAAATTTTGCCTATTCTCGAGCAAATGGTTGAATTACTCAATATTCATAAGATTCCTATAAGTGATTTTTTATTTTATTTTTAATAATGCAATTGTAATTCAAACATCTTAACGATTGATTTAATGAATTTTTCTATAGATTACAACGATCAAATTTAGGTAACTAAAAAAATAAAAATAACAGCGCCTGGTGAAAACGGGAGATGCGGGGGGAGGGGAAGGTACGGAATAGTGACACGCAATTGAAGAAGGAGAAATTTCAGCTTACGTTCAGAACTGGAATTAATATTATCTTGATACTATATATGACCATTATTATGAAAGATCCACGATAATGTTTTTTATAATTTCATGATCAACATGATAGTGTCCTAGCGCAAAGGAGCAATAAGACGTGTAAGGGTTAAAAAGAAATATAAAAAGGACAAAAGCTAATTTTATATTGTGAAAGGATCGAATCACCTCACGCAATGCATCCCTTGTAAAAGTACAAAATAACATTACGTACATATGCCCACATTTCTTAATGGTGTATATATTTTGTTTTACTAGTGTATCTTAAAATTAAATTTGATGTTCATAATAATTTATAACTAAAATGTTATCACATAATTTTTCAAAGCGTTGATATCATCCAAAGGTATTAATTTGAAGTTTGAAGACTACACAAGTAATTTTGTGTGGCGGAGGATGAATGGGTGTGACGTGGCACATCAAAGGGATGGCAGTGAGGCCCTGTCACGAGTGTACGACGTGGAAAGCATAGGCATGTGGGCCATGTGAAATTTTCATCTTTTGGGAAAGGGGGTTTCCCAACGCTATGAGCAATGCAAATGGCCCGATTCAGGGAACCAATAGTTGTCCACGCAATTAACTTCTTTCTTCTGTTGTTGTTTTTTTCTTTCCTATTTTTTCTCAAGTGGGTCCACCATTTTCATTTGGGATTTTGGAGGTTAATGATGCCCATTGATGACGGGTCCCATTTCAAGCACCGCCCTATTTCCTTTGTTGCCTTTCCATTTGCCATTTTTCCAAACTCCCCAAACGTCCATTTCAATTTTTCCTTCATATGCTTAGCAAAAGCTAATCTCACAAACCTTAATTTTTGGCAAACAGCTTAACTTGACCATAACAGGGAAAAGCATACCCTCTTTTTCTTTAACATGTTACGGGCAACAAGCTTCCTTCACATGATAATAATAATAATACATGACAGAGTTGCTATGTGCCCACTAATTTAATTACATTGAATTA
This sequence comes from Pueraria montana var. lobata, assembly GCA_026413185.1. NCBI lineage: Eukaryota > Viridiplantae > Streptophyta > Magnoliopsida > Fabales > Fabaceae > Pueraria > Pueraria montana. Next base: position 14,768,778 of record CM048656.1, read on the forward strand.
GCGCTAGAATAAGAAACAATATAACTTCAATCAGTACAACATCCATCAACCAAGGCCCGATTTTGTAGGTGTATAACAATGCTAATTAACTACAGAAGTGAACTAATTGGGTACGGTTTCTATTAAAGTCTCTGTAAGGGTCTTCATGAGTGAGATGAGGCTCGTCTGTGTTGTTATTGTCTTTGAAAATTATTATATCCTTTGTTCATTTGTTTTCCATTATTTATGATTGCTCCATTTTGGGTGCCTAGCTGGCTAACTTTTCGATCTAGGGAAAAGGTGGGTTGATCATATTCTAAAGGGTAGAGGCGTAGAGCACATATTTTAAGCTGTTACAAATCATTGTACAAAATATTGAGAAATTTTATTCCCACATATTTTTTGTAGTTAAATGAGAGAAAAATATAAAATAAAATAAGTGATATGATAAAAAAAAATAAAAAGATAAACTAGAAAAAAGTAACGTAAAAAATATAAGTTAAAATATACTCAGAAACGTATAGAACCCCACTCGTATAAACGTCGAGTTAGTGGTCACTTTCTAAATCTTTTGTAATTTGAGTAAAAAATATTTTAAAAGAAAAGATAAACGATATTTGTTTGATTCTTTAATAATAAGTATATTGACAGAAAATACTATACGATTTAAATTTTTTCATATGAAATTGATTATAATGCGTAATAATTAATTATAATTAAAAGATAATAATCTTTTTATTCTGTGAGTTGTCTTAAAAAAAACTACTCACTCCATTTAACATTTTTTATATCAAAATAATTTAAAAGAGTAATTTGGTTTCAAAATAATACTAAAAGATTTATCCTATATTTAGTATAAAATAATAACATGAAAAATAAAAATGAGTGGTTTCACTTAATTTCTATACTATACACGTACCCCGGCCAAATAATTGTATCGGTAAGGTGTCATCTATATGTACATATTTTTTATGTTATTTTGCAGAGATAAACAATCAAAAGGAAAAACATTGACAACTGGGCATACTAGTGTCTTTTATTTTCTGTCAGTGACATGAGCCCTCTGTTTGAAAAAGATTCTTCCAAGTGATCACACCCCACACAAACACACTACACACTCTTTCTCTCTTTGGAATTGCTTCTACTATTCATGACTCTGCACCTCTATATAAACCTCTCTCACTTTGATCATCACACTCATCACAACCACTCTTTCTCTCTGTCTTAGCTTCCTTGCTCATTTACACACCTCTCCAACCTTTCACTCTCTCAGCTTTATCTGAATTCCTCTCTCCTTTCCAAATGGCCAGTGTTGAGGTAATTCAAAGACACAGTTTCGTTTTTTATTAGCTCTGGTTTTGTACATTCCTTTATTTGTCCACGTGTGTAGTTGTAGTTGATATATGCTTCCTACATGCACACGATGAAAATCAAAACTTTAGTAACTGAATATAACCGTTTCTTCACTTTCTTACTTTCTTTGTTGTGATTCATTATCGATCAAAGAACCAGTTTGGTTTTTTATTACGTGCGAACGTGCGATCTATCAAGTTATATAGACGTTGCATTTGCGATGGTTATAATAGCTAGTCTTAATATATACTACCGCAGTTTGATTTTTCTTTTTGGTTTTTCCCGATCTATCTTTGTTTTTATTGCTGCGGTATTTGATAACCATTAAAATATACGAACCATAAGTTATTGTTGCGGTCAATCACTTAAACTACACGAGATTTGAGGGGATCAACGTGTTTCATAGCTTTCTTGATCATTGATTAATTGAATATGAATCACGAACCATTTTCCAGTTCATCGATGTCTTTGAAATATTCATTGGTGTGTGGAATTGGATTGCGATCAACAGTTCTATGTGGACCTCGTTTTTTGTTCTTGTTTATATAATCACAGTTGCATGATCATCAGAAGCAAAAATCATTGATCAATTTATTACGTAAGCTTTTTTTTCTTGTTTATTTTTTTTTTCGCCAAGTAGACTATTATTAATTTCTTTAAAGCTCAAACCAACATACCCCAACTACTTGTTGAAGCTAATTAACACCCTCATAACCACGTTGAACTTCTTCAAGCTTAAAACTTAAAAGAAATGGAATACTATATTTAATTCTATCACCAAGTTGATATTTTACTTTATAAGCCGTATTAATTTCATTTTAGACGATTTACATTTATCTTATAACACATTATGCTAGTGTCGATTGTGTGATGTTTCACTAGTGTCTCTTCCATCAAGTAATCTGATTCTCATGTTTACAAATCCACCTTTCTTAAGCTTTGGCACTAGAAGACTTTGTTAAATAAAATTAGAAAATAATCTCACAGGTTGCACAGCAAACACCAACAACAGTGCCAGAAAATGAAACAACCGAGGTAACCAAGACCCAGGAAACAACCCCGGAACAAGTGCCAGCTACTGAGGCTCCTGCAACAGAACAACCAGCAGCTGAGGTTGCTGCCCCAGAACAACCAGCCGCTGAGGTTGCTGCCCCAGAATCAACCACCGAAGAACCAAAGGAAGAAACCACCGAAGCACCAACAGAAACAGTAGAAACAACAAGCACAGAAGAAGAGAAGGCGGTTCCAGTTGAAGCTGTGACCGAGGAGGTGGTGACAAAGGAGACAGAGGAAGCCAAGCCAGAGGAAGAGAAGCCAGCAGAAGAGAAATCAGAGGAGAAAACTGAAGAAGTGAAAGAAGCTGAGCCAACAGCAGAGGAGCCTAAAACAGAATCAGCACCACCACCAGCAACCACAGAGGAAGAGAACAAACCAGCTGCTGAGTCAGTGGAAGCCCCAGTAGAGGTTCCTGTTGAGAAGACTGAAGCTTAGACCTATGGACAGTGTGAGTGAGAAAACAAGTTTAAAATGGTCCTAGTTGTGGGGATCAGCTCTACCATTTTGCATGCCATGTTGAAAATCTTTTTTTTTTTTTTTCTGTTTTATTTCTTTAGTTTACTTTATTATTAATATTATTATTATTATATGATGGTTAAGACTTCGGTTGTATGGAGGGTATACCTACTTGTAAGCACGACTCTTGGCTCCACATCAGCGTGCTTGCCACGTGGTGACATGAGAAATTTCTAGGAGTTGTGAATTAAAGTGAGCAAGCTCTGGTGCTGGAGTCTAGGGATGATGGTTTATTGGCAGGGTTACATGAGTTTGTGATGGTGTGTTACTGTGTTTCTTTAGGTTTGAATAAATGATATTTTCTTTATAATTTATATTGTTGTTTTTACAAAAGAATATTTCGTTTTTAAACTTGCTTTGTTCCACATTAAACTTTTAATATTGCAAAAGAATTATATCTGAATTTATATATCTTTGATCAATTCGTGTTATATATATATTTTCTAATTGAACATGAACCAGTAGACTTACCTAGGTATTAACAAAAACTACGTAAGAATTTTCTGCTTCCTAGACGTCTCATGTTCCAAAAAACATTACAGGGAGTTGGAAGGTAAATAATAATAAAAAAATGAAAGACGGAAATAATGGATATATCAATAAGAAAAAATTAGATCAAATTATTTATATTATGTTCGTCAAGTTTTTTTTTGACAGAAATGTTCGTCAAGTTTTCTAATTATATAATCACAATTATATGATACGTATTTTAATAGAGATTATTTATTCTTAAAAAATATTCATGTATTATCATTTCATTAGAAAACTTGTTACCCAAAAAAATTGATTAGAAAACTTGATGGTAAAGATATCAAGAACTTGTGCAAGCTTTTACCTAATAAATATTCTATGGCAATGGATTAGGATTTTTAACACCGCATTATTATAACTTATAATTTTTTTTAATAGAAAAAAGATCATTTTATTAATCAGAAAACAATTCTTGGAAGAAAAATGTGATATTGAATGAAAAATTATCATTAAGGAATATTGCAATAGAATACGTAGTCCAATAAAAGGTTTATGACAGAGTACGCACTATCAAAGTATCAATTAAACAATCGCAATGTTGGGCGGGGGGGACCACATCTAAGCTCTTAATATTCTTAATGATTTTCTTGACGTCATAGATAAAGGTTTCTCCTTCCTGAAGACAAAATTTAAAGAGAAGATGGTAACGTTTTTTCTCTGGGAGAACATAGATCCAGTAAACCAACAAACACAGAATGATAAATTGTTAAAATTTTGAAGATGCTAATTCTAAATAAATTATGAGGAAGAATAGCGCTTTGAGCTTTATTGTCCAAACTTGTATGTCAAAGCAGGACGAACCAACAGCTATTTACAAGAATGACCACACAAAAAATCATGAATTTTTCTTTCCTTCGATCCTGTTTCATTGATACTTGAACCCCCATATATAAACATTTGACACAAGATCAATGACAATGCATCCAGAACTCATTTGAGAAACAGAACTAGACAGCCTTCCATTTTATCATTTTGAGAACAGATAAATAATCCTATCCTACTCTATAATTTGTACAAATTAGAGTACCGATATTCCAGTATGCAGTCAAAACCACCTCTACCCAAATTGTAGGTGTATTTAACTAGTACCAAAACTGCAACCAATGTGTTCTTGAGTGATGACTTGAAAGCGATCTTGCATGATAGCCATAGATGAATACCGGGGGAAACACAGCTCGTAAAAACATGTGTGAGATGAGGGCAGGTGATTGTTGGGTTCCACAGTCCAGCAAATGTATAGAGGGGAAGACAAACCACGGAAGCCTTCAACTGGTAAATATTTCACAGATGTCCAAAAGAAAATAAGAACCTTCCTTTGTTGTGCTGACATTCTCCCAACAATCTGCCAAAGTTTTTTTTTTCCACAAAATATAATATTAAAAAATTAATAAGTTAGCATCTCCAACCAAATGTTGAAATAACGAGTTATTTGAAAAATATTCAAGAAAGAATTATTTCAGAGGCTTTCAATAAACACAATACTTTTAGTTAAAATGACATCCTAACCAAATAATAATAAGACAGGAGAACTTATTATTCAGATTTATTGCATCTCAACAAAACTATCACACTCTAGCATATTGAATGAATTCACCATAACATTAATAGATTTTAACATGATTCTGCGATTCAACATGAAAACAGTTTATTCATAATGTTAGAAAACTACATGCTATCTGAACAAGTGTTCAAACTGATGATAATCATTAACACAATTTTATTAGCCAGGTTTCAGCAAAGGAAAAATATGGATGCACTATGGTAGTATGGTATTTTCTTTTTGTAAACAAAGTATCAAAATTATAATTCATTCATAACAAAAAAAAAAATTATTATTGGGAGACATGACTGAACTTATGGGAGACATTTGACATAATGTAGCACATCAAAGGTTGAACCTATCAGGGAGGGCCAGACGAAAGGAATAATTTAAATAAAGACAGAACTCTAACATGATTGATGACCAGTTAGGAAAGTAGATTTCAATAGTGGTTTTAAGTTGTAACAAAGCAAGCAATTCTTTTGTGGAAAGGGGGGGAACTTTACAAGTAGCCAAGACAGTGATGCTTTCCAAGAAGCAATAAGGCAATAAAACCCCTTTTTGCTACACTGAACAAAATGGAAACAGAGACAGACATATAGGACACCATGCAGCAGATACCTGCTGCCCAATAAAGCCATTCCTGCTTATAAAACAAAATCATATAGGGGGAAATTGATTTAATATGTTCTTGTATGTTAAAAGAAGTGTAATAAACTTAGATTAGCAAAGGAATCTGAAAAAAGGAAGAAAGGGAGGAAATATAAAAATAAAATAAAAAACAAGGGAAGACCAGTATGCTACACACCTCCCAAAACCAAGATATCTGACGATCAGACTCTTTATAACCCTTGTACTTGGTATGTGCCTTCCAATCTTCAATAGAAATGGCATTTTCACTCCCATGCAGCATCCAATCAAGATCTTCAAGCTCTAAACATTGGAAGAACTGTTGGAGCTTTGAGTTGGAAAGAATATCACCAAAACCCTTGGCAAAATGTGATACCTGCTCAGATATGGATGTTACAAAACAATTCTGTATAAGAAGATCAACATACTTCTCCCTATTCTTACTATTCATTACAATGCTTTTCCCACCAGGGCAAAGCTCAACCACTTTCCTGCATCCTAATTCCTCCACCTCTCTAACAAACGTCAGTCCCAATGCATCTGAATCAATGAAATCAGCATCCATCTCCAATATTTGCTTGCAGCTTCTATACAAGTAAGGATCTGCATCCCGTATATCTTCTAAAGTAACATAATTTCCAGCCAATTGCATGAAAAACACACGATCAAACACAATACCCACTTGCACCTTTTTCATCAAAGCCAATGCAATAACACGACCAGTGAACCTAAAGTACTCAAGGTGCCGAGGATGTACCTTAGATGCTGCAGACAAGTAGACAAAGAATAAACTAAACATGATTGCACAAAAGAGCTCTAACAATATCTACTGATAGAGATAGACAGCAAAACACATCAATGCTCAACCTAAGCTACCATAGTCCCTAATGTTAACAAATGGGAACTCAAGTTTAGTGACAAAATGCTGATGATTGGACATGTTACACAATGCAGAGTATTAGTACTGATGAAAAGGTCCACAATTTAGTTTTCTAAAAAACACAACCATATGTATAACAATTCATGGATATATAAAAGATGAAGGTTAGTGGAGCAACTCTGCAAGCCAGAGGAACCATTGCTAATGAGACATAAATAAATGACCTATCCTCAACTAAACTATGTAGGCATACCCCAAGTTTGCCACCATTCATTTCCACAATTTTTTTTTAAGGTAGATGCCATTTATGAAGAAGTAGGCTTTGTTTTAGCTCTCAACTCCCCTTATTTGCACAAGGTTTTTACCCCCTGAATGCTAGTTCAACATAGTAGTATTTGAGAAAGATTGTTCTGTTAACATTCCAAAGATGTTTTCATTTGTACATTTCCTTTGGAAAGGACACATGAATAATGTAATCCCTGGCCAAACATTTACCATTTGAAAACACTAGGTAAGCATGAGAGAAAAAATATTCATTTAGATTTGCAGATAAAACTTACCAGGATTCGGATAAAATCTCCTGCAGTCATTCGGGCAAGCCACAAAAAGAGCATTTTGTGGATCAAATATTGCACGACACACCAAAACAAACCACTCCCTTAGCACACCCGGTCCTGTAGCTTCCTCATTTTTGAATTCCATAAACAGACCAGAACGCAGAGACTCAGGCTTTGCTCTTCCTATGTACTCGAAAGACTCAGCCAGCAACTGAGACCTATCAATAAGCATCTCATGAAACATGTCATAGTCTTCTTTTACATCAGGGAACAGCATCATTGCCAAATGCCTCCTACACTCAAAATTGGTCACACTCCTGTTCTCAAGAATCCACCTATGATCATCACCTCTCTTCGCAAAAGCAACAAGCAGCGCAGACAACATATTCCTATAACGCCTCAAAACTGTCCAAACCATTTCCTCCGCACCATCAAAGACCTTAGAAGTCTCATACAACTCCTTCAAGACACAAAGGTACGCAGACCAAGCGCGGTGCAGAACAAAATCCCTCCCCCCTTGTTCCTTGCCGGCCAAGCATAACTCCATCATGCGTAAACAGTCATCCATTTTGCTCAACAACCGAACAAACATAACCCGAAGATAATCAACCTCTTCTGCAAGCAATTGATCCTCCTCCTCCTCACTACATTTTCCATCTTCACTCACAAAACCCCCCAAACCTTGCTGCTGAAGCATAATTCTACTCCTCAAAGTGGTTACAAATATTGCAAATTCTGAAACCTCTTCCAACGAAGGCCTCACGCTGCTACTAGGAGAGCTTATACTACAATCCAAACCCACCAACAACCTATCCTCAAGCTCAGGAACAAAGGAGAAAACATCACGAAGCGAAACCTTCCGTTTAACACTCCCAGAACCATACGAAACCCCAATTGTCTCCAGCAACAACCCCAAAGTGCTTCTACACGAAACATACAAAGGTTCATCACATCCACACCCAACCTTTCTCAACTGTTTGCAAAACTCTATCACCGCGCCAGCGGCAACACTCTGCGAATTCTTCGCGCGAGAGCAACTCAGGAAATTGCTTATGCAAGCCTCGGCGAGTTCCCTGCTGCACGCGCCGCACGAGGGCGCGTAGAGCGAGGCGAGGAGCACGGGGCCTCTCGAGGCCGCGAAAACCTCCGCGAAGCCGGAGAGGTTGAAGTAGCGCGTGGTGAGAACCTTCACGGTGTTCAGAGCCTCGCACGTGTGCCGCGGCGATGACGTGGCGGCGTCGACGCGGCACACGTTCGCGAGCACGGAGTTGATGTAGTCGACAATCCGCGACGCCGCGGGGTAGAGTCCGCTGCGCAAGTGGCCAACGATGTGAAGATTGGAATCGCTTTCGACGCCGCACTCTCCGAGAGTCTGCTCCAATTGAAGCTGTTTCCCGTTGTATATCACTCTCTGTTCCTTTGACGGTATTCCGGTGACCCACGCGATCCTGTGGAGGACCGATTTCACCGTCTCTTCCGGGAAACCGGTTATCACCATGCTGCGTCCCGTCGGCACCGTGCGGACGAAGAACTGAAAGTGCCACTGATTCATCGTGGCGGAGTCGGAGACTGCTAGATTGGCGTCATCGCCGGTGACGGACATTTACGGACGGAAAAGTGGTCGTTTATTATTATCGACGGCGGTTACTGCGGTCAAAACGAAAGGTGAAAGTCATTAGGTTTTCACTTTGTTCCAGTGAAGTGATGCCGTTAGCCTAATCGGTGGTGACACGAAAATCGACCACAGTTTTCTGCTATTCTGTTGCGTTTATCGTCATCAAAATCGTTGCTGTGTAATCTTCACGCTATTTTACTTAAATAATTATAAGTATATTTAATATTTAATTCATTCATTAATTAAAGAATTTAATTTAATTTCTATACACTTTTTAGTTGTTTTTACACTATAAAAAAAAAATCAGAACTCATAGTTGGATTTGGATGAAGAGCTACGACTTTTCAAGATAATTCTGTACACCTTTTAGTTTACACTTTACACTACAAAAAATCAGAAATCACAGTTGATGAAGAGCTACGACTTTAGATAGTTATGGTAAAAATCAACGAATATAGTTTATTTGCTAAAACAAGATTTAAATTTTTATTAAAAGTGATGTACACGTTGAATATCTCATCATATTTCAAATAAGATTGTGTCCAAACAAACATATCTATAAGAAAAAAAATAAAAAGACAAATTTATCATAATTTATTATTAGATTACAGTGAAAAAATATTACATTCTCATTGCATAAATTGTTTTCCTCGTAATTATGTTGCTGTGAAATAAAAGATTGGAAGTGCATTTTTTAACATTCTTTTTAAAAAAAAGTTATTATTTTTTCGAATTATTCTCTTCGGAAAAAGCTTTGGTTTTTAAAGAATGGATCAAATTTTTAACATTTATTATCTTTGATAATTTTTATAAAATAAAAAAAATGACTTTGAGATATTATACAAGTAATTATGAACACCAAAGGTTTACTAAATTAAATCTATATTATAATATTAAAATATGTTAAAAGGAATTCAATCAATAAAAATATTATTATTTTTAAATCGTACAAAACTTTGTCAATTTTATTTACTTAACGGGGCATTTTAATACAATATTTAAGTTGATAAAATTTAACATTTATTAAAATTATTGAGCTGAAATACAACAATTATGCCTACCTATTTTAAAAATTATATATGTTAAAATATTTTATATAAACTTAAATTATTTTTTAAAAACTAAAAAAATTAGGTCTTTATTAAATTGAGTTAAGATAGATTGGCATTGCACAAAAAAAAAATAGATTGACATACTTATTTGTAAGTTATTTATCGAATTAGATTAATTTAATAATTTAAACCAATCTAATTAAATTTGTTTCAATATGTTAATTAGTTTTTTTTTAACTTAAACCATACCAATTAGTCAATTACAATTAGTTCAAGGACTCAATTTCAAATTTTCAAAAGGTTTAGGAACCTATTGATGTATTAAACCAATTCAAAATTTTATATAAATAATAAGATAATACATGAGGATAAAAATTAAAACTACATAATAATTTGTTTTTAACTTAATTGCATGATATAAACTGATCGAACCTAATCTTAATCAAATTAATTCAGCTGGGATTATTGAAAAAAAATCAAATTAACTTTATTAAATATAATTGATTTAAAATTTTATTTATCCTAATTTTAAATAAAAATTTGATTTTTTAAGTGAGGAAAATGTATATAAAAAATAAAATGTACTAATTATGTAAACTTTCAAAAATTTATTATAAATATTATTGATTTTTATCGTAATTTTTATCACTAATTTATAAATTAATGACTATAGATAAATCCTTTGAGTAAAAGTAACTAAAGCTGTAAACACCTTTCTTAGTCCTTATCTAGTTGTGGTCATTAAGGCCCACAAAATCGGAAGTCGTGTGTGCTAAACGCTGATTAAGCGTTGAGTTTTATACAACTCTTTTGTTTTGTTTACATTCAGCTGCCTTTTAGAAGCATGCGGTTTTACTTATATGATGGAAGATATTCCCAAGCAACACGATCGCTGCATAAGACAAGTAAAGACTTTTTCTATCATTTTTATTCTTCTTTTAACTCTTCATTAAACCTTTTTTTTTTTTTTGCAAATAGTAATTAATCTCTCCATTCTTAAACTTTTGATGTTTTAGCTTCTTGTTTTTGTTCCTAAACTCTTGATGTTTTACACATTTTAATTCTTACTAATTATTTTCTTCCACATATACCCTCATTTAACATGATCTAGATTTTCACAACTTCTTTTATCATAAATATCAAATGAGAGTATTTTAGACTAAATGCATTGTTTATAGGTAGTATTAAATATTTCTTAAGCTGTGTGCATTAACCTTAAACATCAAGAGTTTAGAAACGGAGGGAGTAGAGAGCTAGTATATTTAAACTATTCTAAATTCATACTTTTTAAAATAAAAAGAGAATAATTGTTTTAAATTATGTGAGGTATTTTTTAGTTAAAGTTGAAGAATTGTTTATTAATAAATTATGGATAAGCAACAAATTATAATGATAAAATAAAGAGTTTAAAATCAATACACTCATGGTGTAAAAGATTTTTATATTATCCACTAATCAAAAATCATATTCTAGATTATTTTTTAAGGTAATTATTGTAACAATTACTATAATATATGACAGTTTTTAATTAATTGATAATGTAAACACTTTTTACACTAGCAATGTATCTACTATTTACTCATACTTTAATTGCTAAAAAAATAAATGTTAATCACCTTTAACAATACTCCCTCCGGTCCTTTATATAAGAAACAAATAACTAAATCGTTAAGACCAATAAAATAGTTAAATTACTTAGTTATAATTAATAATGTCATAAATTTTAATTTTATTCCATAAGTATCCCTTAAATTAATTGGTTTAAGTAGTGGTTACATTAATGACATTACACCTCCACCGATAAGTGTAACTTCTATTGTTAATAGACCAATAAATGCATGAGAAATGAGTATGTGTCTCATTAATAGATTTCACGGGTAAAAAATAAAACTAACAATTAATACATCTTAAAGTTGATCTATATTTCTTATAATTAGAACAAAAAAAGAACACCCTTTTGTTTCTTATAAAAAGAACAGGAGGCAGTATTATATAAGATAATACAAGTTGAGTAAAAGTTTGTATTAGAAAAAAAATTACTATATCGAAAATATAAACACCATCTATTTATATTAATAAACATCAGCATGCAACATACAAAATTTAGTTTAAATAATTGACAATCATACCTGATGGTTCAAGCACACATCTATTATAATTTAAACTTTTAATAGATTTAATATTAGTTCTTAATAGTTTTGGATTTTGTTATTAGTTCTAAATAGTAAGGTTGAACTGTTTGAAAGTCTACTCATTTATCCAAGAACATGTTTTTTTTCCTCTTATTTTTGCATGAAAGTTGTTAAATTTTAGTGACATCAAGTTTGAATAGTACAAAATGTGGCTCATTTACTATTTGTTGGGGCTGGATCATTAAAAGAACTAATTAGAAGCTAAGTATAAACAAACTCACTCGGAATGAAACACTGAAAACTCCATTCATCATTAAAATGGTTAGGTATTCAAAACTTACACAAGGAAAATTCTTAAATAACCTAGACGAAGAAAATTTATTTTTCTTCCTCCAAGAAAATTCTAACCATTGGAAGTTACTACTTTATGGGTCTCATTGATACATTCTCGCACATCCATGGGGTAAAATTGCTCTTGGTCTTAGGATTCAGGAATTCAGAAGAGTTTCAATAATTAACAAGTGCCTACCGCATCCAACTTCTCATAAAAAGTTAAAATAAATTTAGAGATAGCAGCACACTATCAGAAAGCTAAGTGCATGTTTATAACAAATTCTCCAATGCAAATCACTGCCCTCTCTCCATGTCAGACGATCAAAATTCACGAAAACTACTTGTTACTTCTGATGAACGCGAATCGTATTGAACATATTGTGAAAGCATATACATGCACTATAATAAGTGTTAGTGAAATTCATTTAAGCAACAAACGATTAACATCCTAAAACCACAAGTATCCGAAGGACAAGGCCAGTAATAGAAAGCACTTCTTCAACTTAGTTTCTTCCAAAGGAAGAAAAGCCTAGAGCCAAATCCTTTGTCAATATAAATTGTCAACCTTTCAGCATATTCAATCTGGAAATTCCAATGAACAAAAACAACAATTCATGTCAAGTTAACAACAGCAAAAGTTTAATTACAGTTTGCTGATACAACCAGATCATCACACGTACATACATAACCACTGAGGCAATCCAAGCTTTGACACTTCTTTACAACAAAGCATATAGGCCATTTTGACATTTCCATTCTATTGCGGAAAGCAGGATCTTAGTAATTGGAGACTGTTAATAAGAGAGGAAAGCAGCATTTGTATATTTGGTATCTGTTCTTCGGTCATAGTTTTCTTCATCTTCAACATTCTGAACTCCAGCCCTTCCTTTCACTTTGGTGGTGGGGCTTTCTTCACCTTCATTGCTAAGGAAACAGAAGGTGCAAAAACTGTACAAGGAAAAAGTCTTATATCTTTACACGAAAAAGGGTGTCTCTATTCGTGCTCCTGATCAATTTAACTCAGCCTGTGAACCAGGGCCACGAATTTCATCGTCAGAGTCAGATAACTTAGGAAGGAACCGGTAAGAGCATGTTTGTTTCAGAGTTCGTCAAACGTGGCACACATCCCAAAAGTATAATATGTAGCTAAAGATTAATTTAAGTTCACATTACAAACATTTTTTTTTTAATGAAAACAACATTTTCTTACTTTTCCTCAACCTCCCTTTGGCTTGAATCAACTGTAAAACAAACAGGCCAAGCCAGTTTCAGCCACCGTCATGTACCATCGCTTCTTCTTAGACTTCCTCATAATGTCAATTTGAAACCCTGGGACAGGAAGTCATCCCTGGAAAAATTTGAATTCCATAGAAGTAAGGTGTTGAAAGATCAATTTGGCACCGCGATTCTTACAAAATTAATTAGAGTTTTATTTCACTACATTGTCAATGTAAAAGCTTATACACAGTCTATCATGGTGAGTGTAACTTAGTAATCATTTAAAAGTCAACAAATTTTTATCCTCACCATACATGATAGTATGTAATTAGATGTCAATCTAAAATCCTTACCGGTGCATATACTATTTAGTAGAGTATACATAAATTTGAAGCAATTATAAAGTGGGCATAGTATAGCCACAAGTTGCATATTAAAGAACTGTCTATTGAAGTTACTGGGAGAAGGGGACATACCTGTCAGTAAAATTAATTTGTGTAAGAGTTATCTATATCCATTATTTTTCTTAGATAGCTTCTAGTTGCGATTCTGTTTCCTATTTTTATAATTAAAATCTGAAAACAGAAAATAAAATTACAAGTAAACATTTTCTATTTTTTATTTTTTATTTTTGGTCAAGGAAGGAGTTGAACCAGTCAAGGCCAACTCATAACCAGATCATACAAAATATATATATTTTGTAACACAAATACACAGAAGAGTAGTAAGGATCGTGATGGGCCCGTTACAAAGATATTTCTTCCGGAAATGAAAAATAAAAAATGCAGAAAAAATGAAATTAGGCGTCTCAATAAGTACCTTGTTTTCCTGGGACGATCGCATCCCAACGTAAGCTGCTTCCTACAATTTTCACGAGGAGGTGAGTAGTATGGTGAGACGAGGGTTCCCAAACAAATCATGGCTTCGTTTAAATTAGGCACCGGAATTCTAACAAGGGTAACCTCTTTACTTCCCAGGTCATACCAACACAGCCTCTTCCGGTCGTGTTCCAACAGAATCTTACTCCCATCGCTCGAGTATCCCAACGGTCTCACGCATTTTAACGATCTCATCTCACGCGACTCCTCGAGCGTGAACAGCTTGCACCAGCTGTCACTGCGGTTATACTCTTTCATCACCCAGACGTCGATTCTGGTGTTGTGAAAGTTCACGGTCATGCAGAGGGAGTCTCCTAAGAGGGACACGTCGATCTCGAACCCGCCTCCGACACCTCCGGTGTCGGGGAGGGGGACCTCGTGGAAGATCTCGAGGGTGAGGTCGAAGGCGATGATGAGATCGGGTTGGTCCGGTTCGAGTTTTCGGGTGACGACCCAGTGGAGGGAGTTTCCGACGAAGACGCCCATGGTACGCGCGCAGCAGAGCGCGTAGGGCATGCTGGGGAGGGTTTTCCAGGCGTTGGCGCGGAGGGTGTAGAGCTTGACCTGGGAGTCGAAGGAGCGGTCGTGGAGATCGACAAAGTAAGAGATGCGGACGAGCTTGTAGTCGCGAGTTCTGGCGTCGAAGCCGAAGCCATAGACGCGGGCGGCGAAGAGCGTGGTGCCGGGGTCCGGGCGGCGGGGGACGGGGAGGTACGGCAGGATGCGGTGCTGCCGGAGAGAAGGGTTCCAAAACGCGATGTCGTCAGCGACGTTAGAAATACAAAGGAGTCCGTTGCAGGAACCGAGGAGGGTTATGCTGTTACTGTAGCACATGAGAGGGTGGTTGAGGAAAACCGGAGTGTTCAGGTTTGGGAAATTAGTTTCGTACAGATCGGAGTCAACGCGGAGGATGAGAGTGGTGTTGGAAGTGAAGGTGAGGGATCTCCTGAGATGGAGGGAGTTGAAGTGGTGGCTGTCGATTAGGGACTTCCATGACTTTGACGTTAACCGCAATCGGAGCAAGGATTTAACCGGCAACCGGGAGAGGATGTCGGTTACCACTTCGCGCGGAAGATGATCCGACATGGGCGTGCTGGAGAAGGCAGAGTTAGGGTTTGTTTCTTCTTCTCTCTTAACGATAACACGCCGCTTCTGAGCCTTAGGTTAGGTGATAGACTCATATCCAATCGAGTGGTGTATTGGTGTCGTGTTACATGGGTTACAGCGTTGGTGACTATAGAAAATACTATTAAAAACTTCCAAAATAAATACTACTAGCATTCTTAGGTGGCGTTTACTTCCAATTCTGTTTTCTGTTTTTATTTTCTGTTTTTAATTTTTAATTACAAAACTGCCATCTTGTTTTCATTTTGTTTTTTATTTTCTAAGATTTATACGGGAAATAGAGAAAATAAAAAAAAGTTATTTTCAGTGTTTTCTGTACAAATCTTAGAAAACAGAAAATAAAATAAAAACAAGATAACAGTTTCATAATTAAAAACTGAAAACAGAAAATGAAAATAGAAAACAGAATCGCAAGTAAACGTTCTCTTAGTTACTCTAGTACTCTTTTTATTTTTAATTAAATTAAAAATTAAGAATCTTGGGGATGAATTTTTTCACCTTTGGCCCTTTCTTCCACGCGAATCTTCTCTGACAGCGAGGGCCTTATATTACGTGTGCCGCTCCAATTAGTTTACCAATTAATTGACCTGCAAGCTTTTACTTTTACTTTTTTAAAATTAAATAAAGAGAAAACCTTTAATGAACTACGGTTTAGAAACAAGTTAGGTTAACCTAATTAAAACAAAAAAATAATGAAAGAACTGACTATTCTGTATATGGAAGTGGGGCTTGAATTCCAAAATCATATATTAACTTCTTAGCTTGGGTCTGACGTTAGGATGTGCAGATCTACTGGACAACCACAATTGATGGCACAATAACTCAATAAGCAATAGCGACCACAGATTCAACAGCCATATCACGTCCGATGACTTGTGCAACACGAGGAGGGATAAAAGCGATAGTTTGGTGGAGAATATATGGTAGGAAAATAGAAAGATATGAAAATGATGAATGTTTAGTAGGGTGGGTGTGAAATAAACAAATAAATGCTTACAAGTGTCTTTACACGAAGTTTGGTTGAGTTGATTTGGCCTATGTTTGGATTATAGTTTGGGAACTTCAAACTTAAGTTTGAAGCTCCAAATTCAGTTTGGTATCATGTTTGGGAGTTTCGAAACTTAATTTTACAATTTACGTTTGGACCAGATCCGGGTTTGGATCAGAAGTAACAATTTTGATGCTTTTAAAGTAAAAGTACTTTTTATTGGTATTATCCAAACAAGTTTCATTTTATCAACATACTTTTAAACAAAAAATACCTAAACATAAATCATGTTATAGTAAATTCATTTTTATCAAACTTAAATTTGCAACATACTTTTAATTCAAACTTACGTTTGCAAACTTTAATCCAAACATGCACTTAGAGTATGTTTAGAAACACATCCAAATCCCGTTCAACGCAGCAATTTGGCTTTCTAAGGCAAAAAATGTCAAAGTAACGTGAGGGAAGCTTTTTCGTGAATGTCGGTTGCTTTGGAGTTAACTCCTTCGCAAACACACTCTTAATATAAAATGAAAGTGAAAAGGATGGAAATGAGCGAAAAGTCAAAAAGCATGATTGTTTAATTAAGTTAGTTTAGGGTATGTTTGGTTTACAATTCAAAAAGAATTTTTAGGTGCTGAACATATTTTTTCAAAGTAAACTCATTTTTGTGACACATTTGTGTTACCATTTGCATATGCGTTTGGTTATTCTCAAAAATACATTTACATATTAAAATTTTGTTAGACAAGTTAGTTTTTCTGTCATCCTCCATTAATGACTCCGTCATTAGATGAATTGTGCACAGTTAAGTGACATGCTGGCACTTTATACCTCTCTTAGTTGGCATCCCATGGCTTCTCCATGTCACCCTCACTTATCCACATAAGCAAGTCCAATTTATTAGTATTATTAATAATAATAATAATAATAATAATAATAATATTTTTTTTTCATTTAGTTGTAGTAAGTATATGTGGGATTTTGGTTTCTGTTTAAGGTATGTGTATTATCACTTTCATTTATATATCAAATAAATTTATTAGTCTAGTAGTTAAGTGTTGTTGGAGTGGGGTTCAATTCTCATCTTGAATATTTTTTTATAATTTATTTTCCTATTTTTACATACCACATGATCACACTACGTTACTGATATACTAGCATCTACCACATTAGCACCAACAAAATCCATTAATTTTTTAACAAAAGGCTGACGGAAGGGCAAAATTGTACAATTGTAATATTTAAGAAACTCAATTTGCTCAATTAAAATTTGAAGAACCAAAATTACACAACAGTCATGCTTAAAAAATCAAAAGTATATTTAGGTTTAAATCTTAGACGCAGGCTATAATGGGGGACCTTATAATGTCCCCCACCGTGAGAAATTAATATGCACCGTTGGATTTTGAGATCAATGTGGGACTACCGTACAACCGTCCACACTAGATTTTTTTTTTTAAAAGGGATTTTTTTCTGTTTAAGTTTTTTTTATTTTAAAAAACGACCGTTCTTCTCCATTGTTGCTTATTGATGTGGGACTACCATACAACTGTTTACACTAGATTTTTTTTTTTAAAAAAAAGGGATCCTTCTTCTTCTGTTTAAAGTTTCTAGTGGTTTTTAACTACCGCAAATTTTTTGGCAAACTAAAACTGTCAGAAATGTTAAAAAATAAAATCAAAAATCAAAATCTCGAACACTAGATTTTCTGAAATCACAAAAAAATGTTACAAAAATAAACATTTATGACCACCAAAAAATTTGCAGCGGTTAAAAGTCACTAGAAACTTAATTAGGAAATTTTCACACACACAGTTTATGTCATCACTTGACAGTTGAAATTAATGTTAGGGACTAAAAATAGAACAAAACAATTTATGATGGACTAAAAATAGAACAGAACAAAACAATTTATGAGAGACTAAAAATAATAAAAAAATTTATGAGGGACTAAAAATAAAAATCAAGATAAAATGACGGACAAAAAAATGTGAAGAGAGGCAGAAACAAAGCAACAACGGAGAAGAATAATCGTTTTTAAAAAAAAAAAAAAACTTAAACAGAAAAAAAAAATCCCTTTTAAAAAAAAAATCTAGTGTGGACGATTGTACGATAGTTCCCCATTAATCTCAAAATCCAACGGTCCATATTAGTTTATGAGGCTGGGAGACATTATAAGGTCCCCCATTATATCCTGGAAAACTCGTTCCACTTTTACTGTAGCGTCAAATCAATCTACAGTATTATATAAAACTATTTTATTGACCCATTTTAATATAATAAAATAACTATTATAATAACAAAAATTAATGAAAATATACTGTATGGGAACAATTTATCGGCTTGAGCAACCCGCGATATACTGTATGGGAAAAATTAATAAAATAATATTACAATTATTTCTAAATAATATTAAATAAGTTTTTAAAGTATAATTTTAATAGGCATATTTTATATATAATAAATCTTTAAAGGATAAAATTGATGTGAATAAATTCTTTAAAAAATTAAGTTATTAATTTAGTCTTTTATAAATAAATTTTAATGTTTATTCTTTTGTTTGTCTACAATATTATTGTTGTGCTACAATGTTTTAACTTTTTCTTTTATTTTTTAAACTCTTCAATTCTATTTTTTAATATCTATACATAAGCTTACTTATCTATATTATTATTTCAGAATTTGTATAACCACTTATTCCCATATTACAATTTTCCCGTGTTTTTGTTGAGTTTTATTGTTTTATTATGTTATTTACATTTTTTTTAATTATTATCACGAGATGTTAATTATTAAGGTTAATATTATTTATCCACCATTTTTTATAGTTGTTTCTTTTTCTTTTGTTTGATTTTGTTTTTTTTTTATTTTAAAAATCTTGTACGTAATGAAATCAAATGGTTAATGACTAATCATAGAGTTAGTGTAGTGGTGTAAGGTCTCACTGCATTCACACGTGGGCTGCATTCACACTTGGGAGAATAATTTATTTAGCAAGAAAATCTATGTTCAATTTTTTCAGTGTGCAAAATTCCTTTGGGCCGCCAACGACAGTCACACACTGCGAGCGGGATTAATATCTGACATAGTGTGTTAGGAGACATATGTGGTCTATGACCTAGGACAAAAAAATGGTTAATGGGTTTTTAAATTCCAAAACTGATTAGTATAAATCATGAAGTAATGTAGGGAAAAAGTCTCTATTACAAGATTATCATTAATTCCATTTAATTTGATAAGATAATTATTTTTAAATTTGAACCTAAACAACTTATAATTTTATAGTTATACACATAACATGTTTTGCTTAAGTTTTTTTCAAGAATTTGAAACATTTTACTTTTTGTAAAATCAATATTTAAATTTCATGTTATTATGATTAAAAGTATATTGTTTCCAAATTCAAACATCTTTTTGAAAACATAAATTTTATTAATAATCTCCATGTTTAGCAATTATAATTATGTAATTATTTTATTCTCATTTTATAAATTATATTATACTAAAATAAATTTTAAATAATTTTTACTACAATGTTATCCCGCACGGGCACTATTTCTAGTTTAACTCTTAAATTGAGTTAAGCCCGTTGATTCACGGGTTGAAAATAACTTTTTTTTGAGTGATGTTTACTTGTAATTTTATTTTTTATTTTTATTTTTAATTATAAAATTGTCACATTATTTTTATTTTATTATTTATTTTTAAATATTTGTACAAAAAATAAAAAAAATAAAAAAAAGTTATTTTTAATATTTTCTGTAAAAATCTTAAAAAATAGAAAATAAAATAAAAATAAGGTAATAATTTTATAATTAAAAAATAAAAACAGAAAATAAAAATAAAAAAATACAAGTAAACGGTCATGGGCTGATGAAAATGACTTCGAATAGGCAGCATTGAGTTTGGTTTCCTCCTACGCTAGCTAGCTTGTTTCACTTTAAAAAAGTGGGAGCAAAACAAAAGGGTAAGTGAGCTACCCGGATAGCCTACGTCAGCCTAACAATTAATTTTATTTAAACTAACTTAATAACCGGTACTTGTACGGCAGTTGAGTTTATAATTTATAATTTTAATATATTTTTTAATTTTTAATTTTTTATATATAAATATTGATATACATTTAAATTATTTTATATTTACACATGTCTTATATCATTTTAATTTATATAAACATTTATTTTAGAACACTGTTATCTTTATAAAGATATTTGCATTTATATATAATTTAAATATATACATAATTTTAATAAAAATATTAATGATAACAAAATTTATAATTTATTTTGTAATTATTAATTTTTCTTTAAAAAAATATATTTTCATCATAAAGAAGATAAATGTCTAATGTTAATTATTAAAAAAAATATTTGTGCGTAATTGAACTTATAGATCAGTAGATTACAATAAAAATATTAATGATCAATACAAAAATAAGATAATGCATATAATGATATTTTAATCATGTTTTATTTAGGCTAATAACTGAGAGACTTTAAAATTTTCTTTAGTAATTTCAAGTAGGCATGCCAAAGAGCCCAAAACCCGTGTGTGTCGACCTGAATCCAACCCGACTTTGATGAGAATATCCACTTTGACCGGCTATAGATATGGGTATTATCCGAATTTTTTTAATGAAGATGAAGTCGATATCTAACTATTTAATTTAATTTAAATTGTTCATTTTAATGATATGATTATAATATTGTAACAAAATAATGGTAAAGACTGATCTACTAAAAGAAATCTTGCAATATTTTTAAATTTAAATTTACTTTAAATTTGAAACAAAATATGTAATAGTGTTATTTATTAATTTGAACCAAAATATAAATTTGCATTACAAAATTATGAAATAAAAATAAATCTAATTGCAAGATTTGAATAAGAAAATAATTGTGTAATCAATTTTAATTTTTAAATTATAAAAATTATATTGATTAGAATTATCTTAATTAATATAATTATGTATTTTTTATGAATTAAGAATGAAAAAAAAACTATTTGTATTTCAAACTGAATTTTTTTTTGAGATGTATCTGCCTAAAATGAATCTCGTGAGATTTTAAAATTTAAATCTAAATTTAATTTAAATTTGAATCAAACTATATATTAGTGATATTAATTAATTTGAATTAGAATATATAATTGTATTATCAATTAGAATATTTAAATTGTGAATGATTAATTAAATAATCACCTTAATTACTAAAATTGATGTATTTTTATGAATTAAAAATAGAAAAAAAATAGATGTGTGTGCTTAATATTTATAATAATAGTTTATAGTTTATATTTTAAAATGGAAATTTGAATTTAAATCAGTGTTAACAATTAATATGAATTAAATAATTTAAAATTTCAAATAATAAATATCTTAAAATATTGATAATGTTCAAATTTTATTATCATCCACACATTTATA
This sequence comes from Pueraria montana var. lobata, assembly GCA_026413185.1. NCBI lineage: Eukaryota > Viridiplantae > Streptophyta > Magnoliopsida > Fabales > Fabaceae > Pueraria > Pueraria montana. The sequence continues at coordinate 14,790,589 of CM048656.1, forward strand.
TATAGATATTGTTTAAATTATCAATTATATATTTGTATTATAAAAATATGAGATAAAAATCTAATCACAGGATTTCTTTATTTTAATTTGTTATAATTTTGAATTTGAATATGAATTTGAATTTAAATTAGTGTTATCAATTAATATAAATTAAACAATTTAAAATTTCAAATCATAAATATCTTAAATTATTGTTATCAATTAAATATAAATTAAACAATTTAAAATTTAAATTTACCATAAAAATAAAATCGTCTTTATTTCGATGGAAAAAAAATCATTATGGTGTTGACCAGTGTTGTGAAAACCGGACCGGTCATCGACCCGGTCGAGGTACTGGGTTGATGGGTCAGTGGTCGAACCGGTGGGTCACTAATTGACCCGGTTTGACCCGGTATATAATAAAAAAATTAAAAATATATATAATATAGCTAACAAAATGTGATCAATCCATAATTCATACTCTCAAATTAAAATCAATCATGACCAAACTATAAATATTACATAATCATTTATTACTATAAATTATTATATTGGATATTATCATTAAATTACTAAAGAAAGTATTGTTATTTTTCACGGCTAAGTATAAAAGTTGTCGGAGGACCATGAACAAGTATGGTGAAGATGTATAAAACACATAAATATTAAATCATATCAAGATCAAGATAATAATAATTAACTATTATATATTATTGTCAACATCAAAATAATATTATAGGAACATATTATTATATACTATTAAGCAATTAGCTATTAACAATTTAATTAAAATGTTATAGGAGCATATTATTATATTATATTATACTATTTAGCAATTAACTTTTGTCATGGATTTCAAATGGTACTATGGAAAGAATTCCAAATAACTATATTGTTTACAAGAATTGTAAAAAAAAAAAAAAAAACTTAGCAGAACCGGTTCAACCGGTTTTCTACCAAACCCGGCCGGGTCAAACCGGGCTGATCCGGGTCAAACCGGGTCTATCCGGGTCGATGTCATATCCGGTCCGATAGCCGAACCGGACCGGTCAGGCCACCGGTCGAACCGGTCCGACCGGCCGGTCCGGTCCGGTTTTTATAACTATGGTGTTGACACATGACATCAACCTGTATAGCAAAATCTAATTGCACGATTTTTTTTATTTTAATTTGTTATAATTTTGAATTTGAATTTAAATTAGTGTTATCAATTAATATGAATTAAAAAATTTCAAATTTCAAATCATAAATATCTTAAAATATTGATCACATTCAAATTTGAATATGAATTTAAATTATTGTTATTAATTAAATATGAATTAAACAATTTAAAATTTAAAATTATCATAAAAATAAAACCATCTTCATTTCGGAGGAAAAATAATCAATATGATGTTGTCACGTGACATCAACTTACGTGACAAAACTTTCTTTTATATAATATAATTGATTATATAAAATTTGGCCAACAATTTGCAGGCGCCGGACTGCCTTAGTTCCCACAGCAGCCTCCCTCTCCAAAAAATTAACAACGCTAAAAATTCAACCATGATATTTTTACACCTATGATTTTAGCAAATGCTGTTAAGGAATTTAAAATGAAAAGTTTTTTTATTAAAAAATGGCATTAATGCATCTCTAATGTGATTTTCACTGCATTTCCAATGTGAATTTCAATTAAAATATTTTATTTTACAAATAAACTTAATTGGTTAGAAAATGTATGGACTCAATTGTAGACAATACAAACTAAAAAGCTGAAAAGTACAATTACAATTTTAACAAAACATTTATAGGAAGTTAATATAATTATGCTCTAATATTTGAAGCAACAATTTAAGTTGTTTACTATTTTGGAATTTGATATATGTTAATAGCAGAACTCGAACTCTGTATGTTATTTAGTTATTTATGGAAAAAATGTGGTACACTAGAAATAAAGCTAGGTATACGAGAAAATATTTCTTATGAAAATTAATTTTTGTTGTATATCTTGTAAATAAAATCTAATTCCCGTGAAACATATTTTTGTAAAAAAACATTTTAAAAAATGGGTGATGCAAAGAGAAAAACGACAGATCAAATAGCAACTCTCTTTGTTTTCCCTTCGGTCTATCTGGAAGAATTTTTGGCTGGCCCTATTTAGTATTTTAGATACAAAAATGGGCCAGTATGCTTTAGCAGTAATCCTAAACATGATGTTCGGTGTCGCTTAGAACCCAATTTATTTGACGAACAAAACCCAATTTACGCATTTGACAGGTTAGGCCATGCTTATATATATATCAACTAGATTCGTAATCACATTCACAGAGAGGGAAATGTTGCGTAATTAAACAAGCTACAATCTTATCCTAACCTCCAAGGTTGAACATGCGACCAAATTACGAGCAGCCAGATGGATTCACTCGAAAGACTTTTAAAATGAATTTAGACCAAAAGAGAGAGAGAGTAACGAGCTTCATACCAATCTGCAGAATGTACCAGGATCCAGGATTGACATTGCTGCTCGTTTTACGAAATGCTTGCTTGTGACAGCATAAAAGACGATTAATTATTCCAATATTTTCAGTTCTATTCAATGTGTTTCAATTTTTTTTTTATAGACAAATGTTATTTGATTGGCAATAGACATTTAGTTTGTGGGGGAAAAGATTTGAGTTCGATCTTCGTATAATACATCTTTAAAAAGGAACAAAAAATTTTAAATGTGACTAAGTTCTGAACTGATGATTAATCTCATAGTTACCTCAAATATTGAATTTTGTGAAAATAAGTAGTAACTTCAATTATTTAAACATACGACATAGCTTCGATCTTTTACTATGCAAATAGAATAATACATGCATGTAGGAAGAAGAGTTGTCCTTTAACTAATATTCTATCTACTTTCTCAATGGATTAGTCTCATAATTAACTTCCAACTACAGAAATACCTTGCCTTCAAGAAAAAATACTAATACCTATTTAATGTAAATACTTTAATTGCTATCCAGTCATAAATGAATCATAGACATTCAACAACAAAAAAATGAATCAAGATTTTTTTTATCAGGTAGAAATAAAAGACAGACAAGGAAGAAAAGGAAAAAAAAACTACTGTCATTCAAATATAGACATTCACAATTTTTTTAAGGAATTTATTGGTAATCCAATGTGTCTACTGTCATCTTTATTAATTATATTTTATAAAATTTTAAGATTATTAATTTAATTGATAAACATGAAAAAATACATTTAAAATAAAAAATATTCAAATAAGAATAATCAGATATATAAAAATGACAACATATATTCACATCTTATAATATCCTGTTCAAATCCTTGTAGTTAGATTCCTATTTCATAAGAGGCGGCTTGACCATATCTGAGTCTGCAATTAGCTAGCTGGCGTCATTTGGGTGATGAATGTGTAAAAATTTGATTTCGATTGATCTTAAGTTTGTAAAATTAATGCTGTCAAAAAAAAAAAAAGTTTGTAAAATTAATTTTGTTCTAACGAGGACTTAAAAGGACGTGATTTGCGTTTGCATTTTTTCTTCTTCTCAAAAGCAAGTTTATAATAAAATTTAACTTAAATTTTTTAACTCAACATTAAAAGTGTAACTTATTACATCTACTCAAAATTGAATTTAGAGACAAAATTAATTTTAGTTCAAATCAACCAAATATGCTGAGACAATAAATACGTTTATATATATACTATATTAAACATGATTATGGATATGCAAGCAATCAAATCACATTTATATAATATAGTATGTTAAAAAAAACTTGATTCTGGATATGCAATGCAAACGTACCTCCAACCAGGCAGGCACGTAGTATCTGATTATCTATTCTTTTTGTTCTTTTTTATTTGTTTTTTTTATATTTTATGTAAAAATCAATAAATATAATTTTTTTAATTCAATAAAATAGTTATCTAATTTTTTATTTTTTATTTTTATTTTTTATTTCACAATAAATAAATATGTATAAATAAATTAAAAATTAAGTAAAAATAAAGATATAATTGAAAAAATAATAATTAATATTATCTTAAATTTTGATAACGATAAATAAATAAAAATAATTTTTTTTTTCAAAAAAACTGAATTAAAAAAAAAAAGAATGGAAGCAGTATATCACAGTCACCCTGATTTCAATCCTGAGCCTCTCATTCCAACATGGCAACATTAAGGATCATGGCACAACATCTGCCACCTGTCACAGCCACATCCTTTGATAGGGCTGTAGTCCAGTTTCACATGACATCATGCATTTTTATTCTCTTTATTTTGGTCCAACAAATCATGCATATAGAAACATGGTGGACCCAGGTATGCATTATTAGTGGGCCTCCCTTATTAAATAATGCATATTAAACGTGTCTTCCTAGTTTTTATTAAGTATAAACATTTTGAAAAAAATAAATAAATACTACTAGCAATTCACATATGCTAATCCGAGTCCATTAGAATAAAGGCGTGTAAAAAATAAAATAAATTTAATTATACATATCGTTGTCAAAATAAATAAATGCCAATGGTGATTGTTGTTTTCTATAAAATCTTAAATTTAATATATTACTATTTAATTTTTTCAATTTAATTTATATACACTGTTAGTATAAAATATTTTTATATAAATATTTAATAGGAATTCATCCTACCACCACATTATATTAATTAATGTATAAGATGATATGGTAAAATAATCAAATTTTGTGAAATATCTGTATATAAAAGTTTTACTGACAATATACATAAATTAAATTATAATTTATTATGCATTATCCATAATGTCTATGCATTCCTATTATGTTTATTGCAAATGTATAAAAATATCTCATCCATTTTCTGTGCTGCTAAATAACCATAATTAAGAAAAGTGCAACCCTAAAAATATTAACGATTTATAAGTTTGCATCCTTAATTTTTATATATAACCATAAATTTAATTAGCATATATTAGTAGTATTGTGATTTTTATACTATCATTTAATTTTAAATTATCATATATGACAAGATTATTATTTTTTATAACAATTAATTTAAAACTTACATTTAAAATTATTTTTAATTATTTTACAGGAGTTTAATGGTGATGTACTGACAGTGTAAAATAGTTTTACACTGTCATCCAATCACAAATAACCGTTTGCATGACTTTCAAGGTAATTTTGTAAAAATTAACATACTTACCATAAATAATGATTTATGATTAGATGACTGTGTAAAATAATTTTACACTATCAGTGCATAGTCATTTTTCTCATTTTACATTATATTAAAATTAAATTAAAAATTCATATTAAATTCACGGGACAATTATTATTGGATATATTGATGTACACGAAGTTAATTTAATATATATTGTTAAGATTCAACGGTAATGACAGAGATTGAAAATTTGTAATAAAACGTGAGTATGCATGGTTGTGGCCCGACGCAAACAGTAAGATTGACCAATACCATTCAATATGTAGATTAGTTGTGCTACAACCACTAAAATAAAATCCATATATAGTGTCGTAATTATCCAAGATCAACGAAGCAGAAAACTTCAATTTATTTATTTATTTTTGGTGGAAACTTCAATTTATTTAAGACAAACTGAATATGGGTATCATCATCTAATGGAACAAGTGCTATGAAACCATAAATATAGGGTTAAAAAATATTTATGTTTATTTATTAAATTATATTATATTTACATTCAAATTTTATAATGATATTTTTAAAAAGATAGCACATGCTCTGTAAAAAAAAAAAAAAGATAGCACATGTCATTTTTTTCCTTAGAAATAATATGTTCCACTAATTTTCAAATAGGATGTATCATGTTGATTTTATTTATTAAATTTTAAGTTAATTTTTTTTTATCATTTGATACAGTACCTCCATCTTACATGGGAGGTAATCTAGTTCGTGTTAGATAAAATTATTGTGAGTGATAAAGTTTTCTTTTTGAATATTTAATTTAGTTGTTTTTTTATTCTAATCATACATATTATTTTATTTATTTATTATAAATACATTTCTTATTAATTTAGATATTTAATTTCAATAAATTTAAAAAATTCATGCAATATACATATACTCACTAATTCACTACACGATCATTTGGATTTGTATATCTTTTTTTCCATTGGGACAAAAAACTTACTGTGACTTGTTTATGTAAGTAACTCAAAAAATGATTCAACAAAAATATTTTACGAATAGAAAAATATCAACATACTCAAGTTTTCCGGCAGATCGCAAGCCAAATAATCAATGTAATTTTTTTTCCAAACAAGTTCGACTATATTCCGCATAAATTAAATTATTAAAAAGTGACCACGTGAAAGTAGCTAGCCACGAGTTAATAATGATTTCCAATTTTGCGAAGAATAACAATGCCATCTACCGAACCTACTTGGAAAGAGACTCCATTTCGTTTTATTCTTTTAATGCCAAAACTAATCAGTACATATCTATAAATTATATTAATAACAATAATGTTGTATTCTTTGTTGGTAAATCAACCTATTTTGTGCATGTTTGGATTAAAATTTGCAAACATAAATTTGAATTAAAAGTATGTTACAAATTTAAGTTTCATAAAAATGAATTTATTATAACATGATTTATGTTTGGATATTTTTTGTTCAAAAATATATTGATAAAATGAAATTTGTTTGAATAATACCAATAAAAAATACTTTTACTTTATGTTTATATTGTAAATATATAAATCAAAAGTATTTTTACTTTAAAAGTATCAAAATTATTACTTCTAATCTAAATTCGGATTTGACTCAAACGTAAGTTACAGAATTAATTTTTGAAACTTTTAAATATGATGTCAAACTGAATTTGGAGTTTCAAATCTAAGTATGATACACTGTAATTGTAATCCAAACATAGGCTTTGTACTCTTGTTAATCATCCTGCATAGAATTTACCTTTGTCAATGTTTTATTTGTGTTTTTCCCAGTTGGATCGTACGTATCAAAATAATTTCGACAATTTACACATAGCAGCTGCCAAATTGATCAATTACAGCATCGAATGGACCACGCATGTTGAAGCCAAGGACCCTACCTTTTAACATACGTTCCTTTTCAGGATCCCGCACCCAACCACTTCCACATGATTAACAAATTAAGATTTACCATAAAGTTTTGACTTTAAAACTGGAACAACTTTCATAATACGAGCCACGTCATCCAAAAGCATCCAAATCAGAACTAGGTTGTGGCAGTGAGAAACCGTAATTGTAACACTAATCTCATTCATTCTCATCCAAATAATATAATAAAAGGAAGCAAATTTGCCCACTAATTCTGAATAATTCAATAATAAAAGCCCGCACGCTTATCCTTCATTTGCTCCCAAAAAGACCTTCCCCCGCAAACTCATTCATTCTCTGCGACAGTTTTTTTGTTCTCTCCAAGATGGTCGGAGAACACAGTTCCGATGACAACAAAACACCACTTCTCCCCGTTCACGAGCCAGCGGAAGGAACACGCACCAATCTCTCCTTCAGCATCAAATCAATTCTGACACTGCAAAACTTCTACGTGATTCTGGGACCTTTGTTGTCCCTTCTGATATGCCTCTTCGTTAAGCTCGACGCGCCACCCACCAGCCAGAAAATGCTCGGTGTGATTGCTTGGGTCTTCGCTTGGTGGGTCACCCAAGCCGTGCCTCTTCCCGTCACCTCCATGTGTCCCCTGTTTCTGTTCCCAATCTTTGGGATAGCTTCAGCTGACAGCGTGGCGCACTCTTACATGGATGACGTCATCACCCTCGTTCTGGGAAGCTTCATTCTCGCCCTCGCCGTCGAACGCTACAACGTTCACCGCCGACTGGCCTTGAATGTGAGTCACTCCTTTTGCAGTTATTTTATAATTACAAACTTTAGTTTCGTCAAAACCAGACTGTCCAAACTTTAAATTTTTGCAGTCATTTTATAATTACAATTGAGTTTTTATGACAATTCGTGATTAAATAGTGGTGTATAGCATTTTTACACTATTTACTCTAATAATATATTCAGATTTGATTTTTATGTGTCTTGCAATTATTTACGGGCAGACAATTTCATCACCACATATACTCAATTATTTGCTTTTGGAAATAATTGAAGTTTGGACTTTTCTCTTTCAACCCAAGAGGAACACGATTTTTGTACTATTGAATAGTAATTCTATATTTTTGTCTTACAAATATTTCTAAATATTAAATAGAACAAATATTAATTACAAAATATACTAAGTGTATTTAATTTTTCATTTAATGTTGATAAGGATTTATAAGTAGATAAATAGGAGAATATAAAATTTTAGTATTTTCTGTTTGTGTCTCGTTAAAAAGGTGTGATAACATATAGTATTATTTATATGTATTAAAAATAAAATATAATATTAGGTGGTGGGAAACGAGGCAATGTTTCCTGTTTTGGTACTAAGCCAGCCTGATATGATTAGTGAACGTGGCGTGGGGCCTACAGGTAACACTGCTGTTTTGTGGCGATCCGGTGAATCCATCGATGTTATTGTTGGGGCTATGCGCGACGATATTCTTCGTGAGCATGTGGCTGCACAACGTGGCAACGGCGGTGATGATGATGCCGGTGGCGACGGGGATCGTGCAGCGGCTGCCGCCGGTGCACGAGCAGTCGGAGGCGGTGAACAAGTTCTGCCGCGCGGTGATTCTGACGGTGGTGTACGCCACGCCCATTGGTGGAATAAGCACTCTAACGGGGACGGGTGTGAACCTGATAATAATCGGAATGTGGAAGAGCCTTTTCCCTGAGGCAAAGCCAGTAAGCTTCAACACGTGGTTCTTCTACGGTTTCCCTGTGGCTGTTCTCATTCTCATTTGTTATTGGTGCATCATCTGCCTCCTCTATGTGCCAAAAGGTTCGGGTCGGGCTTTGTCTGCTTACTTGGATAGAACTCACTTGAAGAGAGACCTCGAAGCTCTTGGTAAGTTTCTCACTTTAACCGTATTCAATTTTCGTTTAAATTAAACAAATGCAAATACAACTAAAACACGCACGCACAAGAGGGAGGCGCAGAAAAAGCCTCCACAAGCTTCCGCCTTGTCTGCTTCTTTGTCGTATTGTCTTTTGTCTTACTTACACTTACATCTGCAATTTGATTATACCTGTTTTTTAAGAAATGTATAGGCTTATCTGGCACGTAGGACACTTGTCAACTTCAATCTAGCCATTTGCTCTATAAAATATAAATAAAATATAAATATTGTAATTAATTTTTTAATAATAAAAAATATGACATTTAATATCTTTGTCTAACATAGGAGGATTATTATTACTCTCATTTTTATGAGGTGGATAAGACACGACACATCACCTCCAGTTATCCATGAGTAAAATGAAAAATGAATAAAAGGAAGGAACATGTGCGTTAGCTTGGGAATGTCGGACTTTAATAGTATTAATGTATGTATTTTTATTGTATTTTTTTTATAAAATTACATTTATTAATTTTTTAATCATAATTTTCAAGAAAAGTAGGTAATATAACAGCCGTTTTTAAGAAAGTATTACAAACGTAATAGGAATCTATTTTATCTATTATTTTTGTATGAAGTGACTAATGAGATATTTGCATATAAATTATTAAAGATAGATTGAAAGTAAAAAACGATAGATACGGACGCACTAAAAGAAAGTAAAATTTAACACGTTTGGTTTTTTCAACCTCAATATTTTTGCATAGTAGTTGTCCAAAAGGAGCCGTCTTCGTGTCTGGCCTCGCATGAAACGGGTCAGAAGGATAATAAGGGACATATTTGGAATGACGCATCCCATGGAAGTTGCTCATTGCATCGTAACAATGCACATTATCGACACATCTCACATGTCCTTTATATTTATATTTTATTTATAAACTAGAGTTTTAATAATAAAAAATAGTTTTGACATGTCCTTCAAAAAGTTAAGGCAGTTGCAATACTTTATTGATGTATACAGGTCCCATGGCTTTTGCTGAGAAGATGGTGTTGTCTGTGTTTGGGGTATGTATACTTAACTAATAACCACACATTTTAAATTCTTATACTTAATCATAGAAGAGCTTAATGTGTTTTCAATTAAGTCATTAATTAATTAAAGTGAAATGGTGAATGCAGTTGCTGATCATACTATGGATGACAAGAAGAATTACAGATGACATTCCTGGATGGGGATCTTTATTCCATGGCCTTGTTGGAGATGGAAGTGTTAGTGTAAGTACTGTATCTACTATAGAGGTTTTGTTTATTAGTTATATATGACTCATTACACCAAAAATTGGAGTCTCCAATTAATGAAGCAGAACCAAAATGAAGCCTTCTATACAATGTAGGTTATGGTGGCTGTTTTATTGTTCATAATCCCAAACATGAAGCAAGAGGGGGAGAAGCTGATGAGCTGGAATGACTGCAAAAAGTTACCTTGGAACCTCATTTTGCTTCTAGGAGCTGGGTTTGCCATAGCTGATGGAGTACAATCTAGTGGCCTAGCAGATGTGCTGTCAAGAGCATTGGATTTCTTGGAAGATGCTCCATACTTGGCAATTGTTCCTGCTGTTAGTCTAATATGTAGCATTATTACTGAGTTCATCACCTCCAATGATGCTACTGCCACCCTTCTTGTCCCACTTCTGTATCACATAGCCAGAACTATGCATGTGCACCCTCTTCTTCTTATGGTCCCCGGAGGAATAGCAACTGAGTTTGCTTTCTGGCTTCCAACTTCAACACCATCAAATGTAGTTGGCTTTGCCACTGGACACATAGAAATTAAAGACATGCTCAAAGTTGGTGTGCCACTCAAAGTTGCTGGGATTGTTGTGCTATCTCTTCTCATGCCATCACTAGGTGAGTTACCTACCACCTCTGTTCTGGTAGACAAATGCTTTGAGAAAATCATTTGGTTGAAAAAGAATTCTGACTTCCACGTTTTGCTGTTGTAGGAACTATTGTTTTTGGAGCAGATCCCGGTGCTAAATAAGTTACATTGCCAAAGGAAAACACTTGTTGGTTAGGAAAATGATTTCTTCTCCAAATCCCATTTTGCTTTATAAATTTGGTTGGGTCTATAATCATTTGCGGAGTCTTGTTTGTCTAGGAAATGAACGAAAGTTTAATTGTTCAGGGCCTTATGCTATATTTACGTAATGAGGAACACCCTGTGGAGATATCAACAGGGCAAAAGAGAAGGAGAGAAAGATCTCCATCTCTTTCTTTCTCGCTTTTATTTTGTATTTCTTTGTTAATTTGTTTATAATTTTTTTACAGGGTTATATTGTATAGATATAAGGAAAGGATGAGTTTCCTGTTGTTGTAAAACTGTATACCAGTAATAGAAGAAGGGAATTGATTTTTTACTGTGTAAAATGCATTTTGTTGATTCGGAGGTGCTGGACTTCCCGTTGATTTGCTTGCATTTTGGACGAGTAATTCTACAATACACCTTAGAAGATAGACTGATAAAATATGTTTTTAGTAATGAACTTTTATATCTTGTAATTTAGTATCTGAACTTTATAAAAATATGATTTTAGTTCTTTCTCACAACTTGAAGTTAAAAAAATACATAAATTAGGAAGTAAGTTCAGGAACTACACGATATGAAAATTCAAGACTAAAAATAAGATTCAACAAAAATATAGGGATTAAAATCATATTTTATCCAAATAAGCCGATATGGTGTAGTCATGCTGCCTATAAAATTATTTTTTAAAAAAATGACCCTTGTAAAATTTATTTGTTTATTGTCGTCTTTATTATTTTGTTTGTCTTTGTAATATATATATATATATAATTTTAATTTGTATAATTTTTTTTATTTTAATTTAATCCCTTGAAAAAAATGGTAGAGAATAAAAGTAAATTATTCACATATTACAAGGACAGAAATGAAAAAAATAAATACATTATAAAGACTAAAATAAAATGATAAAGACTAAAATAAAAAGAGAAAATTTATAAGGAATATTTTTATAAGTGCCAAAAATAAAAAAAGTTATATATTACAAGAACCAAAATATATTTAAGAGCATGTTTGGGATCATAACATTTCAGCTGTTTTTGTAAAAAGTGTGATGTTTGGGAATTTAGCTTAAATTTGGAAAAAAACACTTTTTTTTTTTAAAAATAAGCTGTTTTTATGAAGCTAAAAATTTGTAGCTTATGATTATTTTTCAACAACTTATTTTTCTTTTAAGTTGTTTTCACACTTTTTTTACTATGTAAAAGCTAATTTTTTGTTGCATCCAAACAAAATTAATTATTTTCAAACCATTTCTTAGTAAAATTACCCAAACAAAAATTGATTCTGATTATAATCGATTATACGTATAATCGACTATTGAAATAATCTAATTTTCGCAACTATCTCAAACATACTTTAAGTCTTTAATATATTATTTTTTTTGCATTGCATGGATTTGTATACAGATAATTTCATTTTTTTTACCGTGGCTTTATCTATGTATGATCAATAGTTTAAAAGATGAGTTACAAAGAAATGTGTAAATTAAAACTAATGAATACAATATTTAAGCAAAAGAAGATCTCACAAATTTAATTAAAACTAGACTGGGTGACCCGTGCCATGCACGGGATAAATATTGTTTATATACATTTTTATAAAATATTTCAAAAATATAAATATTTTCCTAAATTTATATTAAAAATTATTTACAATTAAAATATAATATTTTTAATATTAATTAAAACTAGACTGGGTGACCCGTGCCATGGGATAAATATTGTTTATATACATTTTTATAAAATATTTAAAAAATATAAATATTTTCTTAAATTTATATTAAAAATTATTTACAATTAAAATATAATATTTTTAATATTAATTATTGATGTACATTATAGATATAGAGTTGAAATATATCTGGTAAACTATGATTTTAAAATACAATAAATAAGAGAAATAAAAATTAGTTATATGTTAGGTAACATAGTAATTTAAATAATTATTATGAAATAATATTTCAATCAATCTAAAGCAAGAGTTCGTATTTATAATAAATTTTTTTTATGAAATGACATTTTTAACTATATATTTTTATGTTTAAAAAAACTATATATTTTTAAATTAAAACCTAAATTCAAGCAACACGTGTCATGCATGACATATATGCTAATAAGGATGACAATAGGTAGGGTTTGGGTATGGTACTATAGTACCTGTCCCCATACCCACCCTTTTAAAAACCCGTCATATCTGGACCCATACATGTTACTTAAGTAGTGACTTTAATACCTGTGTCCTTTTTTCGTTGATACTTAAATGCACATATTTGTGTCATTTGAATTACACCGTCTTTATTTTCTCGAGACTTGATATACTCAAGTATAAGTTTGTTCTATGTTTTTAAGAGTGTTTTTACTTTTATAAGTTATGTTGTAGTGTTATCCAATGAAGAATAATAATCACATTTATATAAAAAAAAAATACACAACATCAACAATTTGGTTTCAAGATATCTGCAAAAGATTCTTTCAAGGAATAACATAATTAATCTAATTTAATATTGAATAAATAACAAATCATTGAAGAATATAATTTATATTCAAATATTTATGATAACAAAAAATTTATTTCATTTAGATGGTAATTAATTGTATATGTAAATTTTAATTGATTATCTAAATAAAATAATTTTTTTTCTATAAACTATCAATAAAAACGCAAAATAATACATTAAGATTATTTTAATTGACTTTCAAATCAAAGATCCATTATTTTTAAAATTACATTAATTAATTAATACTCAAAATTTTATAAATACTTGTAAATAAATAAAAAATTTACTAATATATATTATTAAACATTATTTATTCATCACGGTACTCAAAATTATTAATTAGCATATTACATTATCAAAATAATTAATTAGCATATTGCATATTACTTATATATATATATATATATATATATATATATATATATAATCAATTAAAATTATCTTTTAAAACTTTTCAAATTCAAAGTTTTGAGTGGCTACATATTTTATATATTAATTTATGTTTTTATTATCATAAGATATCACTAATTTTGTTGGATCCCACGTTTAAATCAAGAGAGAATAATTAAATGAGATGTTAAATCCTCCAAAATTAGTGATTTTTATGTTAATTTATATATGAGAGTGCATGACCATTAATCTAATTTTATATATTAATTTGTATTTTTATTATCAATAAACTAAGATTTTATATACTTTTAAATATATATATTTTCTCATATTTTATATGTATTTTCAAATACTTGTAAATATATAAAATTTTCAATAATATATATTATTAAATATCACTTATTCATTTCAATACTCAAAATAGTTAATTTGAAAATTACATATCAGGATTACAATTAATGGTCATTCAATTACTGATTAAGTTAATTACATTTAATTAAAATCCTTAATTGCACTTAATTGTCTCAATTACATAAAATTTAAATCTCCACATTATCCTTAATTTGCGCCCTGTAATTTGTTTTAGAATGTAAAATAATATATTAAGATTTTTTATAATTTGTGCCCGTGTGATTTTTAAAAAGAATGTTTTTACCAATACTCAAATTTCTAATTTATAGAGAAGTAAAAAAAAAGTAAACATAATTGCACTTTTGCAATCACATAACGATGCCTGTTGTGCAATTCAAAATTAATTATTGATTACCCAATTATGCAATTACACAATTACACAACTTAAACATCTATTTTAATTCAAAACGTTGAACGAAATCAAAATACATGAATGGAAATTGCCAAATTAATTATTGATAAACAATTGATTTGGAAGAATTTCTTCTTAATGCTGATTGATAATTTTCTCATGTTATTAATGCCAATTGATTTTTTATTTATTATACAGAAAATAAATCTAGTATATAACTAAACCAAATATTTACGAAGCATATTTTGTAAATCTATAATACTGATGATTCCATTTTTAATTTTGAAAATTAGATATCAATTGAAATTAATTGATATCATTTTTGTTCCTAATAAATTAATGAGATTTAAATATATTTAAATTTGAATTTGGTTCGTAACCGAACCAAACAATTCTGAAGCATGAAATGATGATACATGTTTTGCCACATATTTTCTGAAACTATTTTTGCCACATATTTTCTGAAACTATTTTTAGATTCATAAATTTTATATATATTGATATTGATATTGATTCAAACTATAGTCTATATTTGAAGTTTTAACTAAATTGAATAAAAGCTGTAAAAAAAAACTAAATTGAATAAAGCTTGGTCTAATGATGATCTGTCTAGATGACGGTTTGCTCTACCGAAAAATAACTGTCCTATTATTAACTATAGAAGTTAAGCTTTGATATATAGGAGGCGTTTGTTTCACGGATAAATTTTTTAGTCCTGAGAATATTTTTTTCTGGAAATATAACATGGGAATGTTATTCCCGGGTATTACTAAAAAATGTGTTTGGTTGCATTTTAATATTTGTGGGAATATATTTTAAAATTCAAAATAATTTAAATAAAAAAGGAAGTGATTATTATTTAAGAAATAACTTTCCTTATTCACATGGGAATATTATTTACCCATCCCTCCTCTTGGGAATAGAAGTGTGGGAAAATATAATAAAAATGAAAGTTATAACATACCTGGGAATACATAATACCCGGGGAAAAAAATTCAAAACTTGTAACAAATATGGGTATGTAATATTCCCATGTTACATTCCCAGGAATAAAATTTTAATCCATGAAACAACATTATAATATCTTGAGTTTTTTATTTTTTTTTATTTTTTATGTAAAAAAAATTGTGTTTAAGATGAAGAATCCCATTTTTTATAGATACAAAATTATCAATAAATACATACATGTTGGTTTAACCTTCACCTCAAAAGTCAATTTTAGGTAGCTGATTCCCCAATGCACTCATCTTTTTTCTCCCTACTATCTATATATCTATGCCCTCCTTTAAGAATCACAACCTTTTTTTGCATAAAATTTCCAAATAAAAAAAAAATAGTTGAAACCATCTAACCATAATATCAAGTAACTATAATTTTTCTTTTTTGACAGCATAAAGCTAACTAACTATAATAAGATAAGCAGAAAAAAAATGTACACGCATCCAAACGTGTAGCAGTAATATTGACTTTAAAAGCCTACAAAATAATTAATAAAATAGCCACAAGAAAAACACCCAAACTGGATTGTATTTGCGTCTGTAGCAAAGACGTAAGATACGTTTGAAAATTCATTGGAAAGGTTCCGAACGGATGTTTTGTCAATGCATCTCTTCCTTTATTTCTGCAAAAGGCAGTTGGATCCATGTCATAATGCACATCACAGTAAACTGAACAATGACCCAAATGTGCACGTAAGTGTGACAGTAATTTCATTTTCAACCAAATAATATTAATAATATAATAAAAGGACGCAATTTTGCCCACTGATTCAGAAAAATTAAAAAATAAAAGCCCACACGCATACCATTCATTTCTCACAAAAAGAACCCTTCCCCGTCGTACTCATTCTCGGAGACAGTTTTTCGTTCTCTCCAACATGGTCGGAGAACACAGTACGTCACCTGCTTCCGGTGACCACAAGACACCACTTCTCCCGGTTCACGAGCCAGTCGAAGGAACACACAGCAGCGTCTCCTGCAAGATCAAATCCATTCTAACACTACAAAACTTCTATGTGATTCTAGGACCTTTGTTGTCCCTTTTCATAAGCCTCTTCGTGAAGCTCGACGCTCCACCCACCAGCCAGAACATGCTGGGCGTGATTGCTTGGGTTTTCACTTGGTGGGTCACTCAGGCCGTGCCACCTCCCGTCACCTCCATGTGTCCCTTGTTTCTCTTCCCCATCTTCGGCATAGCTTCAGCTGACACTGTGGCGCACTCTTACATGGACGATGTCATCGCCCTCGTTTTGGGAAGCATTATTCTCGCCCTTGCCGTCGAACGCTACAAAGTTCACCTCCGATTAGCCTTGAATGTGAGTTACTCCCTTTTGCTCCTACACTTTGTTGAGTATTATGACATTGGTGCGTGCGGAATATCTGACTTTTGTTAATAATTATTTTAGTATTTATTGATTTTATTAATAACTATTTTCTGTTAAAAAAATCTAACTGACTACTTTCTAATTATGTTTGTGAATTTGAATCCAACACCTTACTCAAATAAATGTGACAGTTGCACACTTTGCTTATACTTTAATTTCTTAAATAGTATTTCTTTCATTTCAGTTTATGTGATGTTTAAGGTTTTGACACATATATTAAGAAATGTAATTAATTTGTTGGATTTTCTAAAAAATATTAGATAACTTCCTAATATACCCTTTATCTCTCTAATTAATTTCTCCTTATATATTACTTCCACTAAGTATTTATTAAGGGTAGTTTTGGAAAAAGATATTTAATGCAGCATTGGATTTATAAAACGTTATATATTTTGGAACAATTTTTTTTTTTCTAAAACGTCATATAATCTGGAATAGAGGGAGTAACATATGAGTATATATGATTTGTGAACGAAAGTGACGTGGCCCTATATAGGTAATGTTGCTGTTTTGTGGCGATCCGGTGAATCCAGCGCTGTTCTTGTTGGGGCTATGCGCCACGATATTTTTCGTGAGCATGTGGCTGCTGAACGTGCCAACAGCGGTGATGATGATGTCGGTGGCGACGGGGATCGTGCAGCGGCTGCCGCCGGTGCACGAGCAATCGGAGGAGATAAACAAGTTCTGCAGGGCAGTGATTCTGACGGTGGTGTATGCGACGCCCATTGGTGGAATAAGCACTCTAACGGGGACCAGTGTGAACTTGATAATTGTTGGAATGTGGAAGAGCCTCTTCCCCGAGGCAAAGCCAATAAGCTTCAACACGTGGTTCTTCTTTGGTTTCCCCGTGGCTGTTCTCATCCTCATTTGTTTTTGGTGCATCATCTGCTTCCTCTATGTACCAAAAGGCACTGGTCGAGCTTTGTCTTCTTACTTGGGTAAAGCTCATTTGAAGAGGGACCTCGAAGCTCTTGGTAAATTTCTCACTTCATCATTACAGAAAAGGCCGTTTCATGCTTCGATGTTTTCTGTTTCTTAGTCGTATTCTCTTTTGTCTTACATTTACATCTGCATCTTCGTTAGACCAGTTATTTTGCTGCTTTGAAAACTTTATGCTTATCCGCCAAGTAGGGATGACAAAGTGTATCCGGATCTTACAGATATCCGCAAAAATATCCGTAAGCAGATCGGATAAATACTCGCTTATTGGGTCCGGGCTAAGGCCGGGTATTTACCAACAATTTTTTGCGGGTACGGGTACCGATACGGATATTATAGTACCCGCCCCGCACCTACCATATATATATATATGTATATATATAATATTAATATATTAATGTAATTAAAATAACTTAAGTAAATAATATTGTTATATATATAATTTTCTGTAAAAAAAATAATTTTATATTTTCCATAAACTAACACTAACAGTAAAAATTTATGTTATAACTTACAATATTTTTATATTTTATATTTTAATATTATGTGTGGATGCTTTTAATGTTAACTTTGAATTATTTAAGCGTGAATTTTCAATTTACTTGTAGTAATTTTTTTAATTAATATTTTTATGGCTTAATGCAATTTTGGTTTCTCTATTTTGCACAATCCGCAATTTTAGTCTCCCTATTTTAAAATAGAGACATTTAGTCCCCCTATTTTACACAATCCGCAATTTTGGTACTCCTATTTTAAAATAGAGACATTTAGTTCTCCAATTTTGTAAAATTTGTAATTTTGGTCCTCCCAACAAATTGAAAACGTTGACCGTTAAGAGATTAACGTTAACCTTAACATGCTCCAAATATAGTGACGTGACACAAAATTATTTATTTATTTTTTAATTATTTTAAATACTGAGTAGAATAATTGATGAAAAATATATTAAAAAAAAAGGTAATATCATTTATTTGACTACAACATGCCATGTGTTTCAACAACGTATAACTAGTTTAAAATAAATGATTAAGACTTGTGATTTTTATATTATGACTCACGACTACCACAACCATTAAAATCGATGTGACATGTGCTTTAGTGCCGCAAATAAACAAATAATTATTACTCAGTATTTAAAATAATTAATAAATAAATAAATAATCTTGTGTCATGTCACTATATTTGAGTTACGTCAAGGTCAACGTTAATTTCTTAACTGTCACTGCTTTCAATTTGATAAAAGGACCTAAATTATGGATTTTACAAAATTGGAGGACTAAAAGTCTCTATTTTAAAATAGAGGGACCAAGATTGCGGATTGTGCAAAATAGGAGGACTAAATGTCTCTATTTTAAAATTGGAGGACTAAAATTGCGAATTGTGCAAAATAGGAGACCAAAATTACATTAAGCCTATTTTTTTTTATTAATTTATTAACTTCATACATAAATAAAATGCGGATAGCGGATGCGAGTATGGGTATATAGGTACCCAGCGGGTATGAAGATGGGATTATTGCTACCCGTGCGGGTATGAGACTGGGTATGGGTTTTTTTTTTAAACGCGGGTATAGAGACGGGTACTATAGGACCCTACCCATTGTCATCCCTACTGACACGTAGGAATTCAACTGCCAATCTCAATGCTGGTGTAGGCATTTACTC
Organism: Pueraria montana var. lobata; assembly: GCA_026413185.1. Taxonomy (NCBI): domain Eukaryota; kingdom Viridiplantae; phylum Streptophyta; class Magnoliopsida; order Fabales; family Fabaceae; genus Pueraria; species Pueraria montana. Next base: position 14,810,241 of record CM048656.1, read on the forward strand.
CAATAAATAAATAAATCTTGTAATTAATTTATTGATAATAAAAAAATATATGATATTTAATATTTTTATTGATCCATTAGGCATAAGATATACGTAAGATTAGGATAGGAATAGGATAACATCATAATAGGTTCTTATATCATGTAGTGTTCGATGCCCATGGAATAATCTCTTAATTAGATAATATATAAGTTAACTTATTTTATATTTGAGAGGGATCAAATAATATTGTTATGTCAAGATTATATATATAGAGAGAGTAGATATTATATGAGAATGTATTTTTTAGGTAAAAATGAAAATACTCAATTAATATCCCAAAAAAAAAAACTCAATCTCAATTCTTAAATTTAAAAAAAAATTAAAATTAAAAGACTCACTTAAAAACAACAACAAAGGCAATGTATGGTAGTGGGAGCAACAGTTGAGGATGATCATTCTTATTTTTACATAAAGAATATTTATTTGTATGACAATATTATCGTTTTATCATAATTGTATAATATGTTTAGACAATCAATTCCTATTATATATAGTTTTAGCTTTTACAACATTATTTCTATTTAAATTAGAAAAATTATATAAACTAGAGTTTTAATCAAATAAAAAAATTGACATATGCTCCAAAGCAAGTTAAACTAGTTGCAATTCTTTTATGGTTGTTTGCAGGTCCCATGGCTTTTGCTGAGAAAATGGTGTTGTCCATGTTTGGTGTATGTCTGCCTATATAGTTTTAAATTTTTATATCTAATCAGGGAGAAAGTTATTGTGTTTTCAATTAGACAATTAAGACATTAATTAAAGCAAAATGGTAAATGTAGTTGCTGATCATACTGTGGATGACAAGAAGAATCACAGATGACATTCCTGGATGGGGAGTTTTATTCCATGGCCTTGTTGGTGATGGAAGTGTCAGTGTAAGTATTGTGTTTACTTCAAAGGGTTTCTACATATGACTTGCTATACCAAAAATTAGAGTCTCTAATTAATGAAACAGAACCAAAATGAAGCCTTCTATACAATGTAGGTTATGGTGGCTGTTTCATTGTTCATAATCCCAAACATGAAGCAAGAGGGGGAGAAGTTAATGAGTTGGAATGACTGCAAAAAGTTACCTTGGAACCTCATTTTGCTTCTAGGAGCTGGGTTTGCCATAGCTGATGGAGTAGAATCTAGTGGCCTAGCAGATGTGTTGTTAAGGATCTTCGATTTCTTGCAAGATACCCCACACTTTGCCATTGTTCCTGCTGTTAGTCTAATATGTAGCATTACTACTGAGTTCATCACTTCTAATGCTGCTACTGCCACCCTTCTTGTCCCACTTCTTTATCACATAGCAAGAACTATGCATGTGCACCCGCTTATTCTTATGATCCCTGGAGGAATAGCAACCGAGTTTGCATTCTGGCTTCCAACTTCAACACCATCAAATGCACTTGGATTTACCACTGGACATATAGAAATTAAAGACTTGCTCAAAGTTGGTGTGCCACTCAAGGTTGTTGGGATTGCTGTGTTATCTCTTCTCATGCCATCACTAGGTGAGTTGCCTACAATCTCTATTATTCTAGTAAACAAATGCTTTGAGGAAAGCATTTGGTTGAAAGGTATTCTGACGTATAAGTTTTGTTGTTGCAGGAACTATTGTTTTTGGAACAAACAATGATTCTCAACAAGGGACATTGACGAAGGAAAACTCTTGGCTGTTGGGAAATTGATTTTTTCAAAACATTGCCCTCTATTTAAAAGAAAATCATTGCCCTTTTGTTTAAAATTAATTTGTGTATTTCGTGCGTGCCTTGTGTTTTTGTACTTGAATAGCAGTGCTGATTACAATTTTTATGCCAATGCCTCTCCGGAAAATAGAGTCGCGAAGGAAGATCATAGCCGAAGAAAAGAAGACTTAAATAATCAAAGGAATAAGGATGAGGGAAAAAAAGTGTTGCTTGAGAATAAGAAAGGAAAGAAAAGGCAAGAGAAATGAAATGAAAATGGAAGTGATAGAGGTATTTGAATGGGTGAAAAGAAGAATAAAAATGTATTTAAGTAAAATTATTAAAAATAAAAAAAAGGGAGTACATTTAGCAATAAGGGATTGCCTTTACTTTATTTGTAGGTATGAGTTAAGCTACTCAAATCCAATCTGTAATAGATTTTACATGTGGTATAATTTTTTTTCCATCCCAAATCAAATCAAGATATGCACACCACCATCTTATTTCAATGGCTTGCCCTCTCCCGAAGAGGCTGAAGCACTGGCATTACAAGTTGCAATCACGTGGGCTTCCAGCATGTGTCTTTGTCATGTTATTTTTGAAACCGACAGCTTACTGGTGGTGGATGGCATCAATTCCAGCAGTTTCAACAGAAATGAATTTGGTGTTCTGCTGAGAAAATGTAGTGCGGATATTTATTCTCAAAACTTCTTGGTTAAGTTTGTACGTAGACAAGTAAATCGAGTCGCTCATACTCTTGCTAGGGCATCTAGATTGTTTGCTAGTTCACAAGTTTTTAATTCAATTCCACAATGTATTCGGTCTCTCCTTTTGAATGAAATAATATGAGATGTTTTCTGTCAAAAAAAAAAAAAAAAAAATATATATATATATATATATATATATATATGCACACTATAACACCCCGAAAATTACATCCTAATAAGTATGAACGTGAGAGATTTAATTAGAAAATTTTCTTGTTAGGGAGAATTGTAACGTTGTGGTTTTCTTAATTGTATGATTAAGTGTTTAATTAATAATGAAAGAGTCAACTAAATCTAAATTATATTGATTGATATAATAAGTAACTTAAGTTCTATGTTTTTTTATGGACCATAGTGTTATTGTGAGATTTTTGGAACTTTTAGGTGAGTTCCGTAAGTTGTAGGAAAAAAAGAAGAAGAGGGGTGTCTTAAAGGAATGGTAGGTGCAAATAGCAAAACTTCAAATTTTATCCAAAATACTTAACGTGAACGAGTTTCCTTCTTTCTCTCATTCTGTTCATTCCTTGCACCCGAAGCTCTCTTCTTTCTTTTTTTTCTCTGCTGGCCGAGAGCTACCAAGGGAGAAGGGAAGCCATTTTTGTTGCTTGGCTGGTTGCATGCAAGCTGGGAGGTCCTCTCTTCATCACCAACAACTTATTTTCTTTTCCTCTCTCTCAGCTGAACCAAAAACCAAGGTGAGGGGAACTCTTTGTGGATTCTACTTTTAGTCTAAGGGTGGTTGAGAGTTAGATGACTCAATCACCTACAGCATGCATGCCCCTCTTTGGCTGTTGTGTGTGTTTGTTTGAATGCTTGAATGTAAAAAGTTGATGAAATGGATTTGAAACCCTTGGCAGTGACTGTGTGAGTGCATGTCCTGGCTTTAGTGTTGTTTTTGTTCTTTTGAAACTGAGTGGGAAGGCCCCTGGAACAAGGGAATCCATGCCCAATTTTCGTAGAATTAATTGATGAAGGTTGTATGTTGAAAACAAACTCCAAAACAATGGAACAGTGGCTGTTAGGTTCGCGTGTCCCTGGACAGCTCCCACGGTTTTGCGATTTTTGGAAGATCTAACCGTTTATTTTTCACGAAATTTGTTTTTAATGAAAATAGACACAAAAAGGAACAACTTTTATTTTGAAACCATAGAGAGAAAATCTCGTCTTGAAGTTTATCCGTAGCTTTCAAAATGGATGTTCTGTTTTCAAGTTTCCCTGGAACATGTCTCGGTTTTTTTCAAATTTCCACTTGTGTGCTTAATGTTTCTTTTTAGTTTTTGAACCATTAAAAACTAGAAAAAACAAGATTTTTAATCATATAAATTAAAAAAATTATCATGTCCAATTTCTAAATTAACTTTTTAAAAAGAAATAGGGCAAGGGTTTTTGAGCTCTGTTTTGAGTCTGAAACTTGGGCTGTCAGAAACAAATTTACTGGGAACAATAGAGAAAGAATTTGGAGGCAAGAGTTACCTTTTTAGAAAGATAAAGATGTTACCTTTCTACTGTAAAAATTTCAGCTCAAAACAAGTTTGGGAAGTGGGAGAAATTTATATTTGTTTGAGCTATGTTCAGTGAGCACTCAAAATTCAGGGCTGCTGACTTAGAAAATTTTTATAAAATTTTTTAGATGTTGATTTTATAAGTGGGATACCTTTCTATAAAATAGATTTCAAGAGCTTCGATTTGATATAAAAAGTTTTAAATTCTGAGGTCATTTACTAATATCAGTGAGAGCTCACATTCAATACTGCCAATGAAAATTTGACTAAATAGTCAAATGTGATTGTTAACACTTGTATTTTTTTTATAACTTTACCTTCAATTAATATTTTGATTCTGTGAGATAATGGATAGAATACAACCACTATTATGATTGATTCATTCAAGTCTCAGGGAGGAAAACCTTGAGTATTTGATATTTGAAAGTGTAATTTTCTCTGTTTTGGTGATACGGTCTCTTGACTGTAGTGTGAATTTTATGGTAAAATTGTTTGTCTGTGTGCTGTGTCTACAAGACTCGACGCGAGTACTTGTGGTAACTAAAATTGATTTCTAGTGTTAATAGCAAAATTGTTATTCAAAGATAAATACAACTTGTACAGTGAGCACATTTAAATGATATAAGATATTTTTATTTTATTTTCTTTTAGTTTATTAAATATAACTTAATAAATGAACCCTTATGGTAAGTATAAATATCTTCTTTTTATAAAAATCATAAGACACTTGAGAGGGTAAGGAATATACATAAAACGTAATAAAAACATATGACGTGCTGTGACTTATGTGAATTGAGAGTCATACTATGAAGATACGAGTACGGCAGATTTTTGGAACTTCAAGAATGTAAGAAAGTCGCGTGTGATATTTCGGCTGCGAGTTATCTATGAACCAAGGTCGGATTGCGAATGACGCATCACCTGGGGTGATGAGATAGTTACGATGTAGCGACAAAGGCAAAGTCCTTATTTATATATGCATATGTGAGCGTAGAGGTGGTACCTTTAGCTCGGCCTCAATTCGTCCGCACCTGTACCATGTGCAGCGGGAAACCCACAGGCGACGAAGAACGAAGATAAACTCTGTGAGGAGAGTGTTGAGGAGTCAGTCCTCAGAGCATTAGATGACCACAGTTGGTACATGGGAGATGATCGTAAGGAGGCATTCCTTGGGGGATATATGGCGCCGAGTTGTGACGCCAGTCACATAGCTGACTTGGCAATCCCGACAGAAATTACGAGTCATCATCGATTGGTGAGAGCCCTGCCATTGTACCGTGGAGAATGGGTGTACTCCCAATATGTCATCTAGCTTAAATTTGTGTAAGACCACTGAGTTCTGGAAGTTCCAGTGGCAATTGACCATTGTGAAATAATTTACAAGAATAGCCGTGGAAACGAATAGGTTTCGGGTGTGACCGTTAGAGAACCACATTGTGGTGGCTAGTAGGATTGTGTATGTGACTGTGAAGTCGTTCTGTGTACTGCTTGATGAAGCAGAGAGTTCACCCTCTGTTTATTTTTTCTTTTAGGAACCGGTGGCAGTACCTGTAGATGTCATAAAGACGTTATCTTCATCAGCTTCGTCACTTTTCGTTTGGAGGTTAGTCTAACATGCAGGGTTGGGTATTAGTGATGTCTGCTCTGAGTCCTAGGACCCTTTTTCCTTTTCATGTATCTTGGCATGAGTAGACCTAGGTTTCAGATTGCTGACATGTATATTCAGTTTTCGTACTCTATTATCCTATGTATTTGGTATACGCTTTGGAAATGTATATATATTACTATTACTCCGGAAAATATTTGGGTTATTAAATTCTCTAGTTCATGTATATATGTATAGACAAAGTTATTTACTTTATTTATTATGTCTTACTCGTTTTAAAATGTATATTTATATTTAAGGTGACGATAAGCAACTTTCGAAATTAATTTATGAAAAGTTTTAAACATCCGATAAAATTCCGATTTATGTTTTATTAATTTCACAGTTTTTTTTTGTAAAAATTAAAGTTAGTTAACATGCCTATTGAATTAAAATATGTTTGTAAATGAGAATATACTTAAAACCGGATTTAGGGTGTTACACACACCACCATGCACTTAGATTAATTGGTGCACGCTTATTTCAACTTTAATTAAATCAAGTTCGAGTTTTGAGGATATAGCTACATTAAATATTTAAAGGGACATTTTTATTTCTTATAATAATCCTATTTAACTCAAATATATTACCTCTCATATAGAGAATACATGTGATTTATAAAAAAATGCATATAAATGATTAATAATTATACTAATAATTTGAAGATAAAAAGATCATACACCGACAGTATAAAATAGTTTTACACGGTTATCCAATCATAACTCATCATGTATGGTAAGTTGGTTGACTTTTAAAAGATTATCTTAAAAGTCATACCAATGATGATTTATAATTGGATGACCATGTAAAACTGTTTTACACTGTCAGTGCATCACCATTAAACTCTAATTTGAAATACTTGTTTTTTTCATAATTACTAATTAACATTATTGTAAATTATGTATGAAGACAAATTCATGGAAGATAGGAGATAAGATTATTTGTGATAAAAAAAAAATCATCTCATAGTTACATATCACCTATACTTGCGCAAATTAACAGAATTAGATTTTTACTATATAAAAATTAAGATGGAATTAATTATAATAAAATAAAAAATTATGCAGGTATAAAGCAATTTGTGTATAATTGAATTTATGATTTACTCATATACTCATTGTGCCGTGTATTAGTGGATTAATTTGAGAGTCATTATCACCAAATAATCCCAACGTTTGTGTGATAGGGAGGAAGGTGGAATTGGATGTCTTCATTTGAGGGCCGCAGCACATAGTTCAATTCCAAATTTTTTTTCTTTTCTTTTTACAGCAGTTCAATTCCAAATTTAGTCCATGTTACATTATTATTTATTGGCTTAATTATATTTTTTACCCCTAACTTTTTATTTTTTTGACAAATTTTACCTCCAACAAATTAATTTAGCATATTTTACCTCAAACTTTTCAAAAAACTTACAAATTTTACCTTCTACTGATGCAAGCATAAACAATGGGGGTAAAATTCACTAAAAAATAAAAAGTTGGGGATAAAATTCACCAAAAATTGAAAAAGTTAGGGGTAAAATTTATCAAAAAGTAAAAAGTTTGGAGGGTAAAAAATATAATTATTTTAGCATGTCACGTCAGCGAAACGGTGAAAGATAAAATTTGCAAGTTTTTTAAAAATGTTAGGCTAAAATGTGTCAAATTAATTTGTTGAGAATAAAATTCGCTAAAAAATAAAAAATTGGGAATGAAAATTACAATTAAGCATTATTTATTTATGGGAAAAGAGTATTAAGCCCCCTTAAACTTTACTTCTTTTGCAAATAGACACCCTAAACTTTAATTTTGTCTCAATTAATCCTTAAACTTTGTCTCTTTTGCAAATAGACACCATGAACTTTAAATTTATTATGATTGATACTTTAATTTTAACTTTTTTGTAAATAGACACCTTAAACTTTAATTGCATTTTAATTTATCTTTAACATTTATCTTTTTTACAAATAGTTTTTTTCAAGTTATTTATCTTAAATGTTAATCATTTATTAATTTTTTTATTACAACTAATTTTTTAATATTTAAAATATAATAAAGAATATGAATTTAGAAGATATATAAAAAGGAGAAATAATAACATTAATCAAAAAAGTTTTTATTTGATTTTTAATTTTATTATATTTTAATGTTTGGAAAAGTAATCAGAGAAAGGTCCGAGACACACGTTTGCGGTTTGGTGAGTATTTAATAGCTATACAATGAGTATAGAAATTTAGGAGTGAAATTGTATTATAATACGTAAATGTTAGCTTCAGTTTACTGTATGTTTTTTATGCAGTAACTTGCTCTTATAATGAGTCTTATTTTGGGCACCTCTTGTGCTCATAACAAGCAATCTTATATTAATGAATTATTTAGCTTATAAAACAAATGTTTGGAAAAGTGATTTAAAAAAATAAAACTAATAAATAGTTAAGATTAAACAAATAATCAGTTGAGATTTTTTTTATTAGTAATTTAACTCTAATTTAATATAAAAAATTATTTATGAAGTTAGTAAATTTTAAGAATTGATTGAGATGAAATTGAAATTTAGGTGTCTATGGGTAAAAGAGGTAAAGTTTAAGGATTGATTGAAACAAAATTAAAGTTTATGGTGTTTATTTGTAAAAGAAATAAAGTTTAAGGATCAATTTGGACAAAATTAAAGTTTAGGGTGTCTATTTGTAAAATGAGTAAAGTTTAGGGGGGCTGAATGCTCTTTTTCCTTTATTTATTATATGATGATAAAATCGTCCATATCTATGATTTCTTTCATTAGCGCACATGGTTTCGGACATGCATGCCCATCCATTCTTTTGGGGGATTGTTATTTTCACCCTCAAAATTGCTATTCTCATCCCCTACTTTTTCAAAATTATGTTCAATGACATTTTTGCTCTTATTATCATTTCCTCTCACCCCTTCCCTCCCTCCCTTCCTCCTCTGCTTCCACTGCATTATTTCTCTCTCTCTCTCCTTTTCTATTTTTTCTTTACACCCCACATAATATTTTATGTTTTTCTTATTTTTTAACTTTAAATTTTATTAAAAGTTTGTATAGATACATTTCAACTTAAATTGTTTTAAATTTGTGATATATGTATATATTATATGTATTCATTATGTAAGTTGTTTAAATTTTTATGTTATATATATTTTATGTTATAAAATTAACAAATGCAATTTTGGTCTTTTTATTTTTTAAAGTCCATAATTTTAGTCTCTCTATTTTAAAATAAAGACATTTAGTCCCATATTTTTCAAAATCAGCAATTTTTGACCCCCTATTTTAAAATAGAGACATTTAATCTCCAATTTTATAAAATATGCGATTTTGGTCCTTCTGTCAAACTAATATTATGGATTTTGAAAAATATTAAGACTAAATATCTTTATTTTAAAATAGAAGAACCAAAATTATAGATTTTAAAAAATAGAGGAGCGAAATTGCATTTAAGCCATTTATATTTTTTTGTTAATTTAATTTTTTAATATTTTATATATGTGGATTTTTAAGTTTTAACATGGTTATTGAAATTTAAATTTAATTTTTTTAATATTCATATTTATTAAAAATAAATTTCAAAATCCTAAAAATAGAGATGACATTGTTCAAAAGAAAAAAAGAAAAAGAGATGACAAATAAAAAAAAAGATGTTCAAATAGAAAAAATTAAAAAATATAATGCTTTGCCTCAACGGAAATGTAATTCCGTTACATTGAATTTCATTGAATATAATGGAATTACATTTCCGTTTAAGCAACCGTGTAAAAAACAAAGGTAACGGAAATGCATTTTCGTTGTAATATTCAACAAAGCGGAATTGTGTTTCTATAACCTTTTTTTTTACACCCCTTTATTATAACAGAAACATAATTCTGTTGTTTAATTTTTTTCCGCCCCATTAAATACAACGGAAACACGATTCCGTTGAATTAATTTTTTCCAGCCCATATATTGTCACGGAATCACGATTCCATTGTGTTATGTGGAGGTGAAAAAAAAATCTTAAAACGGAATCGTGATTCCATTGTACATGTTGCACAGCGGAATCATGATTCCATGGGAAGGACAATTTCGGAATAAAAAAGAAACCACCCACGTGGGTGATGAAAATAGCAATTCTGGATGTGAGAATAGCAACTCCCTTCTTTCATGAGCTGTCTATATCACATCCCTTCCTCGCCCCATTTTCTGAAGATGCAAAACAAATTTATCAAATCAGACGGTAATTTTAATTTTATTATTTAAACATTAAATAATTAATATTATATTTTTATTTTTTATTTTCTAGTCTTTTTTGTTTTTATATTAAAAAACGTTTTCCTAAATTTAAGAAAATAAGGACGTTTTCTTATTTTTATCATACTGAAAGTATTTTTTATATGACTAAGGAGTAAGGAGGACGATATTTTCTTATTCCGCAAGTCTACCGATTATTAGATTTTATTTGAAGGTGTTTATTTCATTTATATTTAAAATAATAATGTTTCCACAAATACTAAAATAGTATGGTTAAAAATATTATTTTCAAATAATTTTAACAATACTTTAATATTTTTTAAAATGCTTTTAAATTTTATTTAGTTAAAAAATTCAAAAGGTGAAAGAAAGAGTTTGATAAAAGAAAATAAAAGTAAAGGATAACAATTGCGTTTTAAAGTGATTTTCATCTATACTACTAATAAAAGGAATAGTCACTTTTGGTGTACACAATTCATTAGATAATTTTACCCTTACACTATTTCTTAAAATTTAACTATTCTTTCTTAAACTACATTAACTATCTCACTATTCTTATAATATTATTAGTTTCTTTCTTTTCTGTAACCCTTGTTTTTATACTTAACCTCTAAACCTTTTCTTTGTATTATTTTATTTTATTTTTTAAAAATATAGAGAGTCGCGGAATGTCTCAATTCTTCATGTTTGTATAATGAAATAATGTATGCTTTTCTTATCACGAAAAAGAAAGAAAGAAATGTGGACATGTTCTGATGTCCCTGAAGGGACGAGATGTGGACATCTTCGATTTATGGGAATCAAGAATTTTAAAATATTTTATTTAAAAATATGTTAAATATAATAATGTCGTATTTTTTCATTGATTTTCTAAAATCCTATTCTACAACCATTAAAAAAAAGTACTAGTAATTATTATAGGCCCAACCTCCTAATGTAGCTCCAGAAACAAAGAAATGTTTTGAATAATTCAACATTATTTTGTAATACATTTTTATTTTTAATTATTAAATAAAAATATTTAAAAAAATTAAAAAATTAAAGATCTTTATTTCTTTATTCAGTTATTTTCTTAAGTAATAAGAGAATAAATTAAAATAATGTATAAAGATACGACGTTACTCAAAATTTTATCTTACGAATTACGATACCTAACAAGTACCAAGGAGCATCGTATCTATAGATAGGTGATAGGTCAGTGGGTGATAAAAAAAAACTCATATAGTACACTATTCCGCTCTTTCTAATCTAACTTATTGTAAAATTTATTAAAATAATTATTGGAAAGACCAATAAAAAATTCTTCAATTACTTTAAATACTAAAACATTATTTATTATCTTTATGAAATAATATAATACCAAGTATTGAGAGATCTGCGAGTTTTAAAATAAACTTAGCACAAAATTGAAATTATTAAATATATTTATTATTTAAGAAAGAGAACATATATATGCATTTTTACATATCATATACTCTATTAACTTTTTTTTTCTATTCATTTCTTCTTATCACATAGCAGTAGTTAGCGGCTAAATCCAGAACATTGCTAACAAGATTCTATAAGGTTCCAATTTATGAGTGATCACATAGCAGTAGTTAGTGGCTATATCATGAGTATTAGAGGACTTGAGTGGACATGACCCTCTGGTGGCACGTGAAGCACATGTCATTTTTCATTCTTTTGATAATGTTTGAAGTGTAGAGAGTGAAAAAATTGAGGATGAAGGAGGTGTAAGTGGGAGGGGTGGCATAGGATTCATGCAATCGTTTGGCACATGATCGATGATCAAAGTAAAAGGATCAAACAGATAAGAAAATGTAAACAACGAAAGTTGTGGTTTTCATTAACTACTACCGCAAGGTATATAAGAATTTTAAATGTAGTGGTTACTTGAGAGTGTTGAAGAAGCTATTTGAAAATTTTTAATTGAATAAAATGTAACTTAAAGAAGCTAGACAATGTTTATTCAGAAAAAAATTAAATTGTTTTTTAAGATATTTTTGTGTTATTTTCCTATTAGAATTGATGTTTTAGTTGAATAAATTACGAACTTTGCATGCAGATGATGAAGGTGAAAGCCAAGATGAACAACAAAGTGTGGAAGAGGAAGGTGAAAAATATGAGAGATATAGAATGGAAGTAAGGATACATGGTGATGACTATGCTAATAATTTACATGTAATGTGAGACTTAATTAAAATTCAAAAGTACTTTTAGGGACCAAAATGATAGTACGTGATTAAGTTTAGAGACCAAAATGATAGTACGTGATTAAGTTTAAGGACCAAAATATCAATAAGTAAGTTCAGAGACTAAAATGTCAGTAAAGTGAAAAGTCAACTTCGTGGCTGCCAAGTGGCAACCATCAGCTGCCACATCATCACCAAAAGGGCCACGTAGGCACTTCCATCAATGTTAACGGAGAAGAGTTAACGAGGGACGAATTTGTGTCACTTTTTTCACTTTCGGGGACTAAATTCGGATTTTTCATCTTTCGGGGATCAAATTATCAGCGTTTTACACTTTCGAGGACCAAAATGGCCATTTACCTTGTCTTTTTAGATGTTAATTAGAGAATGATGTGCTTTTATATATGAGTTTAATGGTGATGCACTGACTGTGTAAAATAGTTTTACATCGTCATTCAATCACATATAACCGTTTGTATGACTTTTAAGATAATTTTGTGAAAGTTAACAAATTTATCATAAATGATTATTTCTGATTGGATGACAGTGTAAAATAGTTTCACAGTATATATATATATTAAAAAAAAATGTTAGCTTTAATTGCTTAATACACTAGTTAACCTAACGTATTTATAAGCGGGGACACGAACGCGTGTTTCACCCGCAATATCTACAAACTAGGAGGGCAAAGATGCGCTACCCCACAAGAGAAAATTCAGGAAAAAGCCCGTTAACCGCGTTCTTCCACTGCTATAAATAGCAACAGCCACCCCCACCTCAACCCCCACGACAGAGCATAGACCTACCCAAATTAATTGTTATCGTTTCCCTTCACAATGAGACATCAGTGCCTTCTTCTCCTCTCCCTCTCCCTCTCCCTTGTGTTGGTCTCCTACGCTGCTGGGTCGGAACCTCTGGTCGGCGGCTGGGCCCCCATCAAGGACATCAACGACAGCCACGTGACCGAGATCGCGAATTATGCCGTTAGCGAGTACGACAAGCGTTCCGGGGCCAAGCTGAAGCTGGTGAAGGTGGTCAAGGGCGAGTCTCAGGTCGTGGCTGGCACCAACTACCGCCTCGTCCTCAAGGCCAAAGACGAATCCGCCACCGCCGCAACCAATTATGAAGCCACCGTCTGGGAGCAGCCTTGGCTCCATTCCAGGAATCTCACTTCCTTCAAACCCCTTCATTCCTAGACTAAACGCCTTTTCTCTCTGTTATGAGTATCTTATGTGTTTTGTCAATCAAGTTGGGCTGATGAAGCTATAATTGTAATACTTTATTATTGTATGTTGGAATATATTCTTCTATTCTCTGCTTTCCAGGTTTTCATATAAATTTCTGTGGGAGATTCAAATTACAATTTAAATTAGTTATTGGATCACAGTTTAAAATACATAACTTATTTTCTCTTTTTCAAATTACAATTTTAATGTATAAATAGAATTTCTCTTTTTTGAAAGAAAAGCAGCAATGTTGTGGAAGGGGGGGTCAAAGGCTATGCTTAAGGTTTCAAATTACTCGTGAGTAATGTTGTGACTGGGGTTGGGTAGTGATTATTGAACAACTTGTATAATAAATATGAGTAATTAATGTGATTGTGAGAGTTTTCTAAATCGTGATATTACTTTCACAAAGGTAGTCGAGGAATATAATTTAAAATTTTGATGATGCCTAGTTGTTTGAGAAATGAATTATTTGAGTCTGATCGGATCTTTACGCCTGTTGCTTGTTTGCAGCTGTTTGTTTTGGATATGGAACTGTGTAGGGTCCTTTCCATTTAAATCTTTGCGCACATTTTTCTTTGCCGTCTAGTGTAGTGTAGAATTCTTGATATATTAAATTATGGTTGCGTAAATGTCGGAATTTTTTAAATGTTTTGTCGGGGAGTTGATTATAAAAAATTAAAATCAGAAAGTTTTTGTTAAAATAAATAAAGTATTTAATATATTTTTTAATTTTCTGATATAAAAAATATTTTTATTAATAAAGGGTTTCTAATTTTATTTGCATGAAATTCATCTTAAAAACCGATGTTAACAAAATCATTTTTAAATTAATTCATGGCAGAAAAACAAATTTATGAATACTTGTATTTTTTGTGTGTGTTATGACTATAGGTGTTCATGAACCAATCCAATCCAATCAAAATCGAAAAAACCGATCCGAAAATCGAATAAACCGAAAATCGAATAGATCGAAAATTGAAAAAATTGAAATTTTTTATTGGATTAGATCGGATTTCGGATTTGATTTTGAAATCCAATCTAAACCGAAGTTATATATACATATATATTTTTATTCATAAATTTATGATACTACTCATGTTTATATTTTTATTTCTTATATATTTATAAAATTATCACATAACTTATATTTATTTGTGAAACATCTATTTAATTGAAGATATTTTTTTTAGTAACTATTTGATTAAAGATACATAAGTATAATTATTAAGTTATATAAATTTACTTTTAATAGTATATATTTGAAGAGTTATACTATTATTAGTTGTTTATTGACTTATAAAGAAGATAATTAATATTTTAAATCATCTTTTATTATGTTTATTATATATATTACCATTTATTTAATACTTTCTCTAAAGAAAAATATAAACAAGATTAAAACTGAAAACTGATCCAATCCAAACCGATTTAAATTGGATCGGATTTAAATTTTTTATCAAATTGATTGGATGATTAATTAAGAAAACTGAAATGATTGGATCAGATGATTTTTCTCTTCAAAATCGATCTAATCTAATCCGCGACACATCCCTAGTTATGACTAGTTGTATAAGTTACTGTTTCAAATTAAATAAAAAAAAATTGCACTAACATTCCTGAAATTTCATTAGATTTTTTTCCGATACTTTCCATTTTTCATCTCTACACTAATCTCTTCAATTGTTTGAAAAGTATTAAGTTGACACTCCTCAAATTTTACATTAATTTTCTTTAATTGTTTAAAAAATATTACATGATACTCCCTTATGAAGGAGAGATTTTTGTAAACTTTTAAAAAGTAAAAGAGTTACGTGCAATCTCAAAAAACCTCAGAATGTCAGTGTAATTTATTCTTAAAAAAAAGCATGTAAATAAAGTCTACTAAAATATATTATTTAGCTTCATGATTAGAAAAAAGAAAGAGAGAAATCCATTTATTATTTTTTTATATTAAAAGGTAACATATGAAGATAATATAAAATTCTTATAAATCAAACTATTAATGTATCATATCTAGTTTGCGACAAAAGGATATTATTTTAGTATTTTAAGTTAAATCAAGTTGAATTGCTTGATTGATAAGTTATTAAAATTAAAATATGCGCTAAAGGAGAAAATTTTAAATACTTTACCATAAGTTTGATGGTGATCGTTTTCATAAAATTCTTTTATCCTACTATTATTTTTACACACATCACGGAGGAGAGAGAAATTTAAACGATTTTTTTTCTTTTTCTTACCATAAAATGTAAGGTGTGAGGAAGAAAAAACAAGGTACAATTTTTTTTTCGAGTTATATTTTTTAACCATAGATTTAAAAATCACTCAATTTGACATAAATAAGTCATCCTTTTAACTAAAAAAAAAGAATTGAACATAGATTCATTTTCTGTTTATCAAAACCACAAATTTGAAGAAAACTTGGCGTAAGATTGATGTTATATCTTAAAAGTTAAGTTTGCATTCATCTCTTTAGAGTGGGTAAATAAAATATACGTCCTTTATAAATGTTGTTTTGAACCTTATCTTTGACTAAAAACACTACTTTCTTTTCTCTAAAATGCGTGTTTGTGACTCTTTAAGCCTTTAAAGTCCTTTAGCATTAAATTGGGTCCATATCTGTGCAAAGTGCAATGTGAAAACCCCTCCTCATATGTTATTTAGTTAACCTTGGGTAGTTTTTTTATTTTTTATCAGTAAAAAAATATTTCATTACTGAAGAGGAAATAGGGTACAAGGGGTACCCTACCCTTACAAGCAGCCAACTAGCTACTTAGATACAATCTATCTCCTCTTAACAGTCCTCTGATCTCTTTAGTTAACCTTGGGTGGTAGTACTTACTCAAAAGCTAATTTGCTAAATACCGGAAACATGTGAATGGGAAGCTGGAAAGTGGAAAGAACCTTATGGTAGTGCATATCTTATCTGATCTCCCTTCAAGTTATGTTCTTATAGTTATGGAACATAGAATACAACTCAAAGTTGTCATGGGGAATACCGAATACACGTACATACTCTACTCACGTTCTCATGGAAGATATTTACAACAAAGGCAAAATTTAAATAATGACGAATGAAATAAAATAAGAGAAGAAAAAAATTAGTAAATTTTATTTTATTTAAAAGGTAAATGACATCAACATAAAACTAATGAAATTACATCAAATATCTCGTGTTTAATATTTTATACTTTTTTATTCTTCTAGAGTACTTTTGTTTAAATTTAGTCAATTTTAATTTAAATTGAAATTTAGATTTTAAAATTCAATGCACCATATAATAATTAATGGATCTATTAACGTGTCATAATCCAAATCATTTTCATTATTTTCTCTTCAAGTTGAAAAATCTCATTTATTTAATTTATTCCTATCTAATTGAATAGAGTTTTCATTATTAATAATGAAGACATATCTTATTAACATCAGTGTCGATACAATGCATTAGAACTTTTATTGCTATCATTTGATTTTATAAGATAGTGCTAAATTATTTAAATTTATTTATATTAACTTGCAAAAAGATTGTTGAGATAACAATTACAGTATAAAAAATGACTCAATTTTTTTATTTATATTAGAAATTATGTTTGATAAATATTTGTTTAAAATAATTTTACAACTTTCAAGTAGATAAAAAAGTTACAAAATGTAACATACTTTTTTCTTGAACAAATTTGGAAATGAAAAATAGAAGTAAATATTTTTACCTATCATCTGTAATGTTTTATAGATCAAATATAGACAATAAATTGCATGAAGAAAAAAATTAAGTAAACATAGCCATATAGGGAACAAAGTCTAATTTAAAGTGCTTAAAATATCTTTTTATGGACAGGTAAAAAAAAAATATTTATGGACGTATATATCCTGACAGAATAACTACAATAATTTAAGTAATATTGTTTGACTATATAAGTATTATATTTTTTAAAAGTCTAAGGGTATACTTTGTATTTGAAAGTTACAATCAGAGTCTAGTAATTTCTTTTATCACGGAGGCTATTTTGGAGGACTGGATAATGTCCTCCACCGTGAGTAACTTATATTTGTCTTTGAATTTGTAAATTTTTTGATATTGATATGGGACTATCATATAACTGTCCACACTAGATTTTTATTTTTTTTTAAAAAAGGAATTTTTTTTTCTGTTTAAGTTTTTTTTTATAAAAAAAATGACCCTTCTTCTCTATTGTTGCTTATTGATGTGGAACTACTATACAACTGCTTACACTAGATTTTTTTTTTTTAAAAGGGATCCTTTCTTCTTCTGTTTAAGTTTCTAGCGATTTTTAACTACCGCGAATTTTTTGGCAAACTAAAACTGTCAGAAATGTTAAAAAATAAAATCAAAAATCAAAATCTCGAACACTAGATTTTTTGAAATCACAAAAAATGTTACAAAAATAAACATTTATGACCACAAAAAAATTTGCAGCGATTAAAAGTCACTAAAAACTTAATTAGGAAATTTTCACACACACAGTTTATGTCATCATTTAACAGTTAAAATTAATGTTAGGGACTAAAAACAGAACAAAATAATTTACGATGGACTAAAAATAAAACAAAACAGAACAATTTATGAGGGACTAAAAATAATAAAAAAAATTATGAGGGACTAAAAATAAAAATCAAGATAAAATGACAGACAAAAAAATGGGAAGAGAGGCAGAAGCAAAGCAATAACGGAGAAGAATGGTCATTTTTTAAAAAAAAAAAACTTAAATAGAAAAAAAAGATCCCTTTTAAAAAAAAAAATCTAGTATGGACGGTTGTACAGTAGTCCCACATCAATCCCAAAAAATTTACAAATCTAACGACCAATATAAGTTACGCACGATGAGAGACATTATCCGATCTCCAAAATAGCCTGCGCCTTTCTTTTATACCTAACAATGATGACAAACAGTAAAAAGTAATTTGTTTAGTTGTTACTATTCCATGAATCCGTTCTTGAATAAATCCTTCGATCTATTACAAATTCTCTCACAGTAGATTACACTTAATTGTAACATGAATTCTCTCACATTAAAAACCGAAATACAGTTGAAAATATAATTTGAGGAAAATATGTACTCAAAAATCATAACAAGCATTATACAGAAGAAAATGATAAAAGAATTGAAAAAAAAATTGGATCAAAAGCTAAAAAATAAAAATAAAAAAGGGTCAAAATTTGTTATGGGCTAATTAAATGAAACTCAGCTAGGTTGGGTCTATACTCGCACCAACCCACCAACCCAATTTGGCCCCAAACCGAAGGTCTATTTAGGAAAGAATAGACCTATAAAATGCAGCCCATGAGTTATTCAATTTGGACCTAAATTCAACCGATGATCAAGCCTAAGTTGATTTGACCAATTGACATAAAATAAGGGGAGGATATATATATATATATATATATATATATATATATATATATATATTTTACTTTAGTTTCTTAAAAAATTTAATAATTTTTTATAGCATAATAATAATAATAATAATAATAATAATAATAATAATAATTTCATGTTAAGAAACAATAGAGTAAGAAATTTACATTTTTAGGTTAATTTTTTAATTAGTATAAAAGTATTTTTTTATTCAATTTGTTTTTTTATTCTCGTTTTTACTCATTCAAATAAGTAAAGAGAAATTTCTTTACTTGTTTGTTTCTTATTTTTTTACTCTATTTTTCTTTTATTTTTATTTTCCTATTCTTTCACTATATTTCATTTATATAATCTAAAGAAAGATTAGGGTATTACTTAAAAATTAAAAGATGGAACAATGCTAGCTACCAAATGATTGGGCCACATATCTATTTAAATAATAGATATTTAACAACAAAAAATAATTATATTATAATTACTAAAATGGACATTTCAACAGTTTTCAAGGTAATGGTGAAACATTTTACCATGCATAAAAGGCATTACTTCTTCTTTTTTTTTTTTTCCATGACCAAGAGGTATATGTGACTTCTTATTTTGCACTCAACTAATCCATCTCCCACTAGGACAACCTATTTTGAGATAAGGTGGTACCTTTAATTGCAACTCAGTGTCCAAGCCAGAGATCGAACCCCATTATTATTATTATTATTATGAAAAAAAATATTTTTAGTTCCTATACTTTGTAAAATTCTTGATTTTAGTTCCTTTATTTTATCATCAATCATTTTAGTCCTTGAACTTTTAAAAATAAGTGTTTTTAATCCCTCAGGATATATATATATATATATATATCAGTGTTTGTCCTCATGGACTAAAAACATTTATTTTTAAAAGTTAAGGGACTAAATTAGGGATCAAAATGTTCAATGGTGAAGTATATGGACTAAAACCAAGAATTTTACAAAGTATAGGAATTAAAAACATATTTTTCCTTATTATTATTATTATTATTATTATTTATCTACATATCCCAATCCAAATCTAACAAAGTTTATCTTTTGTCTATCAAGCATGTCATTCAAATCATTTCTACCATTTGCGAGTTTTGCAAAATATTTTTTTTTTTACTTTGCGCATTTTTTCATCACCGTAATTAGAGTATGTGGATTTTCTGTGGAACTCTAAGATATCTCTAAATGTTTCTATCCTTTGAGCCAACAATAAAATTAATTTCCAATCTAGGGCTTTGATACATTTAAAGTTCCTTACCCCTTTATAAGGACGTGTAATATAAGAACACCAACTCCTCACCCACACAACCTATGTTGAATCTCACTTTACACATTTGATTGCTTAAAAAAATAATATATCCAATAATTATCCAATCCAAACAAGTATACTCCTTAGCTTATTAACTGTACACCATAAATTTTTAATCTTTATATGATTAAAATTTATGGTATAAGTTTTAGATAGAAAGAGATAACCGATAAATTGTTAGTCCAAATAGTACTAAATGATTTTCTTAAATAAGGTTTCAAATTCGAGATTTGTGAATGAAAAAAATGTGATAATAATAACAGCCACAGAACACTTCTTTCGTTAAAAAAGAAATTATTAGGTGAGAAATTTGCTTCACCGTTACAGCAGTAGAGTTTTTATAATTTAGTAATTAGCTGAAGTTATGCTAAATGGTAGTATTTTTAGTTTGGCTGAAACTGGAGCGGTTAAATAAATTTCGGCGAGATGAATTATGAAAGCAGGGTTGTTTTTTCTGGTGTTAGTGTTTGGTCCAATCTTAATCCTGTAGCTGCTCATCGTTTTGTGTCCATGCCCAGTGTGGATTTTATCCTATCTTCCATAATTTTCCAACAAAATCTCAAACATAAATAAATAAAATTTTATTTTAGAATTAATAAAAATAAAATATCGGGATTCATCATCTTGTTCTTATTTTGCCCCCTTCCTTCCACCACAAACCCTAATCAGTGTGTGGATTTGAGAGAAAGAAGATTAAACACAGCACTTTCAGAATCAGAAGAAGATGAAGGGTCTCTTCAAGTCCAAGCCTCGCACTCCTGCGGATACAGTGCGCCAGACCAGAGATCTTCTGCTCTTCGTTGATCGCAGCCCCGAAACCCGCGAAAGCAAACGTGAAGAGAAGGTTCGTTGCTTTCCGTTATCTTTAGATCTCAATTTTTATTTATTTTTTGTTTAATTTCTTATCTTCGTGAATCTGATCTCAACTAACTCTCTACAATTGTGCTTGCTTGCTGATAAAAAAAAAAAGCTCTTTGTTGAATTCCCAATGCTTAATAACATCATTACATCACCATTGAGCGGAACCTTAGAGCCATGATTGGTGAATCAGAATACCCTCTGTGCTGTGTATGATGTTCTTTAACTTGATGTTTGCTGTTCTGTTTTATTAGAACATTTGTTTAGAGCGTAGATGGTTAATCACTGTAGTTGGCGGTTAATTGTTTTTAATGTTTTTTAATTGTTGGTGGTTGATGCTCCTATTTTAGTATTGCAATTTTTTGTTCATTTGTTTGGGTTTGCGAGGTGGAACTTAGTGGTAAGTATAATTGAGCTTGACATGCCATCATCAGGCATTATACGAGCAGTAGTAAAGTTTGTGTGAGCAAAAACGGAACTGCTGGCATTATTTTGTTTGGTTATTTTTAATTGGTTCTTAGCTTCTTGTGTCAGCAAAGTCATCCATTCTTATTTGATGTTTGTGTGGTCCATCCAACAGCAGATGTCCGAGCTATATAAAAATATCAGGGAGCTAAAGTCAATCCTGTATGGAAATAGTGAATCCGAACCAGTCTCCGAAGCTTGTGCGCAGTTGACTCAGGAGTTCTTTAAGGAGGACACGTTGCGACTGGTTATCAAATGTCTTCCAAAATTGAATTTGGAGGTAGTAAAGAAATCTATGAGAGACCTCCTGATATTTGCAGTCAGTAAATATGCTGTTTGTTTACTTGTTTGATGCTGTTAGATACCCTTTGTAGGATGGGTATTCTTATTAAGAATCTGGGTGAGATGGGTATGCTGATTAAGAAGTTAACATTATTGCATCATCTGGGTGATGGGTAGAATCACATGCTTATGTTGATGCTGTATTGTGTTTGTTTAGTATTTGCTGACCTGGAGACTGGGCTTTTGCAGGCCAGAAAAGATGCCACTCAAGTTGTTGCAAATTTACAAAGGCAACAGGTTCAGTTTAAGTTGATTGCATCTGATTACCTGGAGAAAAATCTGGATCTTATGGATGTTTTGATAGTTGGGTAAGAAAACATTGGATGACACTTTTTGGTTTCTTGATTCTTGTTCTAGTAAGCTTTGCAATCAGTATGGTGGACTCTTCTGCTTTATCAAATGAATGGAGATCAATTTTTTTAACAACCTTGAAAATTTAATATCTCCATGAAATTGACATGATAATCTCATGTCCCTAATCACTGGATTTTTTGTGATTTTTAAATTTAGTTTTGTCACATGTATGTCTTGTTCACATCTTGCAATGCCTATGTTATTTCTTATGTTTCTCATTTTGGTTGTCATTAACCCATGTGTTGATTCTAATTCTAGTGTGCAATTGACTAACAATTGTTGCCTTTCAGCTATGAAAACACAGATATGGCTTTACACTATGGTGCAATGCTGAGGGAGTGCATAAGACACCAGATTGTTGCAAAGTAAGGAAAAAGAATGTGATAAATTCATTTTTGTGTTGTGTATGGTATCAAGCTCAAAGCTATCAATGATTGATGACTGCTAGAAACTGTCGGGGTTGTAATCTATGTTAGAATAGTATTGCATTTTCTAGTCATATACTGGTACTTTTGGTTCCTATACTTTCATATAAGTGCACTTTTAGATTCATGCCAAATGAGAAAGGTGCTGTGTAGGAAGCTCATATAAAGAACTGAACACTGGAATTAGAAAATAGAAAATGACCTAGGTCTTATAAACTTTTCCCCCATCATAACTATTGTGTTGCTTAATTCTTCATGGTTTTATATCAGATATGTTCTGAACTCACCTCGTATGAAGAAGTTTTTTGACTATATCCAACTTCCAAATTTTGACATTGCTGCGGATGCTGCCGCAACCTTTAAGGTGGGTTTCATGTGAAAGAACTTGTGTTCACAATTTCCTTATTTTGTGCCATGCACATTTTTGCTAGAGAGTTGATGCTATATAGTGTTGTCTTGTTTCAGGAGCTCTTGACAAGACATAAATCTACTGTAGCTGAATTCCTTTCCAAGAATTATGAATGGGTAGGTTCCCCTTCAACCTAAGTATAAAGTAGCATTTTGATTTTATTCTTTTCATTCATGGTCCTAGTAGATCTATATTTTTGGTTTCTCTGCTTCTAAGCATTAATTTCTCTACAGATAAAAATATGCACTTCTGGAAAATTATCTGCATGCATGGTGGATGAACATATTATCTATCAAATACCCATGTTTGTTTTTGTGGTTATTAACCACTTGTTTATTTTTTTATTTGATTGCTAAACACACAAGCATGTTCATTCACTATATTTAGGGATTTATTATTTTTTTAAATACAACTTTTTTAAGATTTGTTTTAAAACTTTCTGCTGCATACATATGATCATCTGGTTGTCAGTTTATATTAATGTTTTATTTTCACCTGGTTTATTTAAGTAGTTATATGTGGATTACTTATCAACTACTACTTATGTTTTTGTTGCTGCTTTCAGTTTTTTGCAGAATACAACACTAAGCTGTTGGAATCTTCCAATTATATTACAAGGCGCCAAGCTGTCAAGGTTCTATATAATTTTTTTGTTCTATCCATATAAGTTTAACTTTGATCTCAACTATAACTTGCTAATTTGTAAGAACATTGAATGAAGCAAGCTGCTGATGTTAGGGCGTTCAAAATTTTCTTTGTTGAAAACTTAAATTTGGGTTTGAGAAATCTTCGCTTGTTTGTGTATACATTTGTAGTTCATTTTATTACCTATGAATGCTCCTGAAAAATTTAAATAAAATAAAATAAAAACATCACAGCTAGTCAACAGTTACATTGCTAGTGGATTCCTGGAGAATTTTGGATTTTTGGTCTTTGCAGTCTGCTGTAAAATTAATATCAGTTTCATGTTGAATTGATGCATATATGATTGCTGAGTTGATTTCTTTCTCTTTCACAGTTGTTGGGAGATATATTACTTGATCGTTCAAATTCAGCAGTAATGACACGATATGTGAGCTCAAGAGACAACTTGAGGATTTTAATGAATCTTCTAAGAGTATGGGCCCTTTACATGAAACTTAAATGACATGTCTTATTACTTATCTTCTTGCTTTGCTTGTGTGCTGCCTGTCTGCCAATCCTTATGTACCCTTGTTATATTCTTCCTGTCTTCTATTATTTTGCTGTTTTTAGCAAGTGAAAGTGCATCAGTTCCATCAAAATATATAGCCCTTCACCCTGCTGCTATTGTTGCAGTTTGTCTAAGCATCAATATTAGAATACTGAACACTAATGTTCAAATTGAGTTTCTGATGATAGTATGTCTAACCGAGAGAAAATAGAACTTGCGTATGTGTTTAAAGTGGCATCTAATGGGTCGGTGCTGATTTCTTTCTACAGGAGTCAAGCAAGAGCATACAGATTGAAGCATTTCATGTTTTCAAGGTACTATAATAATATTATAGCATACATTTGGAAGTGACTGCTCTTAATCATGCGTTTGTTTATTGATGATTGCTTGTCATAACAGCTATTTGCTGCTAACCAACATAAGCCAGCTGATATCGTCAGTATATTTGTTGCGAACAAAAGTAAGATGCTGAGACTATTGGAAGACTTCAAAATCGATAAAGGTAAGTGATGTCATCTCTTGATAGTTTAGTTGCTTTTATGGCATCAATTATCAGTTTCTCATGATCACATATGTGTGTGATTGTGCAGAGGATGAACAATTTGAAGCTGACAAAGCTCAAGTGATGAAGGAAATCGAAGCTCTTTAAACAAGGGAACGACGCACCTGAACTGCAAATTGTGTTAAGTGGCAAGTTGCAATGTGGCATTTCACTTTAGCGATTGTGTATTGTAATAGTTCTGTTAGTCTTTATCACGATGCTTCCTTTCTGTAATTTTATAACCGCCCTTTAAAATTGTAGATAAATAAATTGCTTAAATGAGCTACATTATTAGTGTCTTTGTAGGTGTTAGTAATAAGGTCTTCCAAGCTGCCGTGTAAAATTATTAATTGTGCAAGGTCATGCAATAATCTGACAATCACATATTTGTTTAACTAAACTTCTACTTATGGGTGATGGCGTTATGCTGCTTGTTTGGAATAGATTCTAATATTTTGTGAAGAGAAGTTTTAGGAACGCGTTCTTTCTAACCCACTTTTTCTTATTGGTTAAATGTATTGAAAATTACAAAATTAGGAAAGAATAAGACGTGGAACTTGTAAATTTTTGTGATTTTTAATAAATTACAAGTTTACAACCAATTAAAGTGTATTAGAGAATGTGTTTTTAGCATTTTTTATTTTGTGTATTTAAAAAAAAAAAGCATTTTTTATTTTGTGAGTTGAGAGTGACAACTAAAGGCAAATTGCCCATGGGATGAGAAGGTACTCGCAAGGCTTCATCATGAACAATAGTTGAAAGTTTTGGAAGTTTGCACTCCACAGGCTTTATTGAGTTGCGTCCATCACTTGTTTCCTTGATGCTGGTCGATTTCAAATGCCATAATTTCCAACCTAAGATCCCAAAATTGGAAAACATAATTACATTGCTTCTTGGAAGGATGAAGAGCTAGCAGTCAACTTCTTCAGGCCCACAATCCGAGCAAGTATATATATTATGATGTCCTTTTTCTCTATTTTGCAACAATATTAAGAGTGGGGCTTTCTTCATTTGTGGTTGAGACTTGAGAGGAGGCTTTTACAAACCAATAAAAGAGGATCGTGAGATAGGGGGGGGGGGGGGGGGGGTCCAATGTGGCTAATCATCCCCCCTTTCTCAGGTATATGTTTGATGGCGCGGAACCAAAACAACGCATCAGTATAATCCTGAGCATATTCCATGTGCCATTCACTACTTCCAGTTTAACTAGAAAGTTAGATTCTGAAATGACATTTCGTTGTACTGTCTTTAGAATTATTTTAAAAAGTAAAATTGATTTCATTTAGCTTATAAATTGAATTTATGTGAATTTATTTAGAACTATTTTTCTATTTTTATAACTTTAATAATAAAAAATACAGTTTTCTTTTTAGATTCTATTGAGCTCTCCATGTGCAAAGATTAATCTTCACTTCCAGTATTGAATATGCCCGAATTAATGACATTGGCCATATCTCTCAACACTTAAGCTAAATTTTCTTTATCACTTATTGATTGATAGAGTTTAGTTGCATTTTGGTGTAAAGTTTGTGTTATGTATCTATTTGTGCATTGACATCTTATTAAAAAAATTCTAAGTCTTTTAAGTAATTATGAATATAGTTATGCTCATTCAATAACGCTGCAAGTAATGTCTAAATGGGAATTTAAAACCTTACAGAGTTTATAAAAAAATAATTTTAAAGAGATTTTGAAGAGATTTTTTTTATGAAAAAAGTATCTTCAGTAGGTGAGAAACTAATCTCTACATTCATGGTTAGGGATTAAAATTGAAACTCTCAAAAACGTTTTTTTTTTTTTCCATATACATGAATTTTGAGATAGATTAAAGTTGAGACTCTCAATAACGTTTTTTCCCCATGTACATGGATTTTGAGATTAAAATCATTAAATACAAGGACTCAATTTTAAAATAACCGCACCCTTTCTTCTCATACAAACATATTTTGATAACTACATGCATTTATTAGTCTTCCTAAAAAGAAAGTGAAATGAAAAAAACTAATTAAAAAAATATAAAAAACATTTTCCAAGTATAAGTTTTGAATTTTTTTTTTTAAAAAAAAAGTATAAGTTTTGAAATAAAATTTATTTATAAATTAAAAATTTAAATATGTTTTCAAGTCCTACAAATTTGTTTATAAATTTAAACATTTAATTCCTACTACTATATATAGCAGGTGCGGTTTGATGTGGTTGTGTAGTGAATGGTGATCACTGGCTAGTGTAGTACGTGAAAAGGAAAGCTCAAGAAGAAAGCACAGCCTCTACTACATCACCACATTTCAGTACCTTCTCTCTCAGAACATTAACAATTCAAGAAGAAAATGGTTGACAATGGTACTATCCAATATATTTCTCTCCTTTAAGTTTATGATGTGGGATCTCGTACTCAAATTATTCATTTCAAACTCCACTGACTGAAATTAAACTCTAGATTCGCTCTCGGAACTCCTCGCATCTGCGGTCGAAGCGGCTCAGAAAGCTGGTGAGGTCAGTTCATTTTCATTCCAACCCTCTCCATTGATTCATTATTTTGCTCTCTATATTCTATTTTTACGCGGATGATTTCCATTTTCCAGATTATTCGAAAAAGTTTCTACCAGACCAAAAACGTGGAACACAAAGGACAGGTTTGCTTCCATTCTCTCCTTTTTACCTTTCTCGCTTCATTTTCTTCCTCACCCGGGCGATTTCACTTGTGCATACTTTAAATTTATGATGTGGTGTCAGCTTGTGTTTTGAGTAGTTGTGTTAAATTAAACTTTTGGTGATGAATGAAGTTTTCAAATCGGTTTTATACATGAAAATTAGCTTACACATAAGTTAATATCAGTTCTTTGGAGTAGTTAAAATCGTTTAGCTTTTCTAAAAAGTTGATTTTAACTTACATATATATGCTAATTTTAGCTTATGAGAGAAGCTTATTTCTTTTTTCCCTCCTTATTTTCTTCTCTTATAAGTGCTTTTGGAGAAACTTATCCAAACAAGGCATTAGTTAATGTTATATCATCACATTGTAATATATCACATCCAAAGTTTTAAATTGCGGTCACGGTCATGGTTGCGTTAAGGTTTTCGTGATTATAGGTATTGCGGATTCTACGATGCGGATTGCAGTCGTTACGGCTTGAATGCCTCACAACATGTTGTGGTCCGTTGCGGTCCGCTATGGCCGTTATCTGTTATTTTCAACCTCACCGTGATTTCAGTCCGTATCGGTATCGTCCAGTTCCAATACCGTGTTGTTGCGGACGATATTGCCGATATGGAGCGATATTTAAAACCTTGATCACATCATATGAAGTTAAAATCAATTTCAGATTATTCGGTCTCTTTTATCTGCCTTTTCATGCTCCGTACCTAAAGCCCTAGAATTTCAATTAAGGTTTTAATTGCGGTCACAATGTGATTGCAAAGACCTCAAAAACCTTGACATTGTGGCTACAATTGCGGTTGTGGACCGTTTTTAAAACCTTGATTTCAATATAGTATTAAAACAGTTCCATCCTTTGGGACTTGTTGTATAGCTCCTTATTTGCTAGACAATCTACTTTTCAGAGATTTGTTGTATTTTGTGTTAGTGCTTTTCTTCTTTCCACATTGCAACGACACAACTTCATTTAATTCTTTCTTTGTGTCTTTATACTTTAGTGTACCGAGCACATTACAAACTTTAAATTTGTC
Organism: Pueraria montana var. lobata; assembly: GCA_026413185.1. NCBI lineage: Eukaryota > Viridiplantae > Streptophyta > Magnoliopsida > Fabales > Fabaceae > Pueraria > Pueraria montana. Next base: position 14,838,492 of record CM048656.1, read on the forward strand.
CCATGTTTGATTTTGAATGAGGTAGTATGAGCTTTCAAGAGACAATACTACAGACAATCCTTATATGATACCTTCATCTAAGACTTCAGACTATCATTGATTATTATGGACATCGTCTGATTCTGTACTCGTAGGAATTTTGTTAATAAATTTATCTAATCTTTAAAGTAATGTAATTGTCAAAACTTATAGGACCTATGAACATGAAATGCCATTGGTTCCAACACATATGAAGAACCAAATTAGTTCTACCCAAGAAGTACTCAACTCATCTAGATATATCATGCTGATCGCAATCAAAGGTCTATTCACCTAGTAATAAACTCAAACTAGGAGCCATGCACCCGGTGTCAATTCATAATCAATTCAATTAATGCCCCCCTCCCCCAACACATGCTTTGTATATTCTGTGTTTCCTAATATTTTGTTGCTGCTTGCATTCATTATTCAAGGTGCTGCTGGTCCAGTTGTCCCCTACCTCTTACTCTGGTGTTTTGTTGCTGCTGTTATCTCTCTATTTTGTTGTTGTGCCCTGTGTGTTCTGGCTGTGTGTGCGAAAGGGTGAAAAATGAGTCACAAATAAAAAGGAGGTTGTTATTATGTGAAGCCACTATGAAAAGAAGTTGTTATTACGTGAAGCCACTTTGGAAGTGTCCCCTTACATAGTTTTAGTCTATTTTGAAGTTTATTTTGACTGTCATGCTTTGAATTATATCTCTTTTGCATACTGTATTTTACTTTTTTTGCGTGATGCACAGGTTGATTTGGTCACAGAAACTGATAAAGCATGTGAAGAACTCATATTTAATCATCTCAAACAGCTTTATCCCACTCACAAGGTCGATTCATATCTCCCTCATACTGAACAACTGTAGTACCGTACATATAATCATTAATCAAGTTTAAGATCGGTGGCTATTTTCACTTTTTTGCAAGTATATATTTCCTTAAGTTAGTTTAAATTGGTGTTCTTAGTTCATTGGGGAAGAAACCACAGCTGCCTATGGCACTACAGAACTTACAGATGAACCCACATGGATAGTTGATCCCCTGGATGGAACTACCAACTTTGTGCATGGGTAATCATCAATTCTGATGTTTAAGTTGACAGTGGATTAGTTATACACTAATATTTCCATATTGGTTGAATATAATTCTACTATTTGTAGGTTCCCCTTTGTTTGTGTCTCCATTGGTCTCACAATTGGAAAAACTCCTACAATTGGTGTTGTATACAATCCAATAATTAATGAGGTGAGAAATCTCCCCTCTTGCAGATGCTTTATAAGTGATTGACTACAAACAATTAAAACTTCCATAAGTTAGAAACATGCAAAATTTTATACAATGTTAAAATTCTGCATGTAATATTTTTTTTTGTGGTTCTGGGACACTGGCTAAATGTAGAAACAGGGCAATATTGAATTTTATGGGAAAATTTTAATCAATTGTTCTGTTGTCTTTTATCATCATACTTTTCTGTATCCTTGATGTGATAAAAGACTTGTTGGAGACTAGACGTTGAAGTAATTTATTTAGATATGACACTTTAATTTATGTGTAAATTAGCCTTAATGGTATGACATTTTGTAGTATTTTTAATTAATTTTCCTCTCTTGCTTAGTATACAAATTAAAAAATTTGGGATTGTTGTATGTAGCTTTTTACTGGAATCCGTGGAAAAGGTGCCTTTTTGAATGGGAATCCTATAAAAGGTGTGTCATCTGTTCTTTATCTTTTGATTGATTGTTGTTAATTTAAATGTTATGCTTATGCCTTGAAATTTCACAGTATCGTCACAAACTGAACTAATCAGCTCTCTTCTTGCAACTGAGGTAAGTCAAACCTGTTATAGTTTACTATGTGAAATCTATTACTATTTTTTTTTCATATATTTTTTGCATCAATGAAGTGTATTCCCCTCCCTCTCCTTATTGTGCACTTGTGTTGATGACACATGGAACTAGAAATATAGTTTGCTGCAAAATAATAATGTGTGGAATGACCTTCTAAGTGAGAATGGTTCTTTCAGTTAATCAAGGTGGCCACATATCAACCCTGTGAATAGTAATAAACTTTGCTTATGTCCTGTATTTGGTCTAACACTCAATTTGACTTTTATATGGCATGACTTTCTATTAAGTAGATGATTCCTATCGCAACCTGATAGTCTTGTAACTTGTTCAACACAATTTGCATCAGGCTAACTTTCTAGATCTGTAGTTGTATAAAATTTTAAATCTCAGTAGCTAGTGTGTAGTCTTTTTATTATGACACTGAGTATAAGTCATGGCCATTACTGCTGAACCCATTTAAATCATAATCCTCACTCCCCCCAGGTATGATTATTGCATTCACTACGTTATTATACCTTTTTTATGGTTCCCCTTTATATACTGCTAGTAACCCCTCTGAAGTCTCTATTTCCACAATTTATTATACTAAAAGACTTATTTATCAAATCATTCGTATATCTATAACTTGCCCATATTGAATTTAAAAATTTTACGCACTCCTCCACGTTTAGATGTTTTTTAAAATGATTTGAAAGCATGTTAGGGCAGGCAAACTATACTTACATTTTGATTACTGTTTGCCACCCAAATCTTCCAACTTTTAAGCTTATTCCCTATGTATGTATTTCGTAACCTTTGTAATTGTATGAGTGTTTGCATTCTTGAAAGCAACAAATTCTAAACATTTCATTTTATTCAGGCAATAACTGTGAGTTGTTGAAGAAATAATAAGAATCTAATTTTGGAAGTGAAATTTGTATTTTGTATGAGTATATTTTAATCTTAGAAAACTGCAAACGTCCCAAAATATCAATGTGATCATTTAGCAGATTGTAACTTGTCATTACTACGTCTGCTTTAGGTTGTATCCCCACTGAGTGAGTGTGCATGTGTTTTTTACCCGTATTATTGTGCTTCATAAACAAATCTGGTCCTTTTGGTTTGTAAGGTTATCTTATACTAACTTGACTTGAAATACTAAGATTATTGGTCAGATTCACATAAATATTTTGCCTTTTGAATCAAGACAAATGTGAAATTCATCAAGTGTTTTTCCCTTCTGAAAGAGCAGGCTGGAACAAAACGTGACAAAGAAACAGTAGATGTCTCTACCGATAGGATTAAAAGCTTGCTTTTCAAGGTAAAGCCAGGACTTTCCTTGGAATCTATTAGACTAAGGAGATATTACTGATTCTGCCATAACCACACCTTTTCTATGTCAGGTGAGGTCTCTTCGAATGAGTGGCTCCTGCGCTCTGAATCTTTGTGGAATTGCATGTGGAAGGCTGGATGTATTCTTTGAACTTGGCTTTGGTGGTCCTTGGTATGAATATATCCTCCTACATTAATGTTGGGCAATGTGATAATGTGATTCACAAGGTCTCTTTCTTTTTCCAGGGATGTGGCAGGTGGTGCTGTCATTGTTAGAGAAGCTGGAGGTGTTGTATTTGATCCGTAAGTAACTTTGCTTAGATATCCTTATTCTTCACGAAGGGACTAAGTATTAAGTTCTAGATAGTCTCCGCACAGTTAGGTACATAGTCAAATTTGGCTCTTCGCATGATGCATCTTCATCTTGTGGACAGTTATGTAGACATTGTTGGATGGACATGCATTGTGACATTTTATTATTTTATGCACCGTTGACAGGACTTACTAGCACTTTAGAAAGCTATAACACAAAGTTGCATAGATATGTTGGAAAGATTTCATGCTAATGTCAACATCTGATGTTTCGCTTGCTTCAGGTCCGGTGCAGATTTTGACATAACATCTCAGCGAGTAGCAGCTTCAAACCCTTTCTTAAAGGATGCACTTGTTGATGCTCTGCGCCAAATGGTTTGAGGAATTTACTATTAATCAATGGCAAGAACTTGTCATATAAGCCATCTTTGTTAGTTCATTTAGCTTTTTGCTCAAATAATTTTTAAGATTCTCAATTTTTGGTAAAAGTTGCGTGATAAAAATGTTTTAGAATTTTTAAATTCTTCTGTGAATCCAAAGTATTCAATAATAAATCACTTTAAATCGTATCAAACAAGTACATTCCTTTTATATTACATTGCCAAAATATCAGTATATTAAGAAAGTTAAAACACGAACTTCAAAAAAAAGAATGTTAAAACACGCTCTTTGACACATTTTTTTCATCATCGGTGATTGGGTAGAGAATGGTCCCATTAAATAAAGGGTTGAGTAAAGTTATTTAGCAAGGCTAACAAAAAAAAATATCTAATAATAGAATAAGTAATGTTACTTTCACCTAAAAATTTCATAACCTTTTTACAATTCATTTTTTCTTCTATCCCTTTTCATCACATTATTTATTTTATTTCACATTTCTCTTTTGTTTCAATCTCTTTTTCTCTTTGTAGAAAAAAATTTGTGAAAATAGCGCTATTCTGATAGAATTTGATGGTAATGTGATTGTTTGAGCATATATACTCTAATTTTGATTAAATGTCTCACGTGTCAACGATGCAACTCTCTTTAAATTAATTCCATTCACATGGGGTATGCTATGAGAGGCTTCTCGTAAACTTCCGTCTAGATTATGCTGCGATTCTTTTGACATTTTCTCGTGACTTTTTATCTAATTTACTATGATGCCGCTAGTACCTAGTGCCTTTGTCTCTTGGCACGGTGTTAAAAAAGTTCGGCCGAAATACAATTGCAAGTAACAACTCATTGCAAATAAAAATAAGATGGCGTGCGCACCCGTTTGTGGGTTCGGTTTTCAAACTCTCAGAAAACGGGGAACACGGTGTATTAAATATAGAAAATGATTGATGCGGAATAGTGTAAAGCCAGGTACGAAGAGAATAGTCCAAATGTCGAATAGAGGAAGGAATATGACAAAAAGGGAGCATAATGCATTCATCCCTTCGGCTTGATACATTCAAACGATACCAATTACCAAGAGGTTGGGTCAATAATGTTCACCAAAATGTGTCATCATGTACAGGCTGTATTCTTTATAGCCTTTATGCTCTTGTTCACAGCTCCACTGTTGAAGTCCAAGCTGCAGAAAGAAATTCAATTCGATACCAAATTGTACATACAATAAAATCCACTAGGCTGTTGCCCCGAGCCGAAAGGAACAAAGAAAAATTGAATGCCTTCATCTAACCCAGAGAGATAACATAACAAAGATATTTGAAACTGGAAGGTATACTATGGAGAAAGAGTAAGATAAAAGTAAACAATAAATACAAATATGAAGAAACCGATACAAAGTATCATCTGGAATAGCATGGAAAAAACCACGCCCCAGGAACTCACTGTCTATCCTATGAAAGAATTTTATATCAAAACCAGACTCTAAGCTACTGGGAGTGTCCTAAACAGACTCAACATATGTAAACAAATATACAAACAGAAGTGTTTAACAACAAAACTCATATAGGTGGAAATTCAGAAGCCAAAAATCCAGTATCTGTCAGGCCACTTTCCCTACACCTGCGGTCCATACCCATTTGTTCCATTGATGCCATGTGCTGCTGTCTTGTTCTCTGAGTTCTTCCTCTTCAACACAACCATCCATGTGTAGGCCTCCAAAAGCACAGCAATGCCACCCAAAGCTGCAATGATGCCAATGTAAGCATGCTTCCAGTCATTGTAGCGATCCCCTACAGAATTCTCCATTGCATTGAACCCTTTAAAGACATTGATGATACTGATGATTATGGTGGAGTATCCAACGGCATAGTGGTAAATGTTCCAGTAGATTCTGATTTTGTGGTCTTTGTTGGGCCTCAAAAGCAGAGCAAAAACCTGTATTCAACAAAAATAGGTAGTTTCTGTGAGTCCCATAACATATGCATATCAGTGGCTTAGAAAACAAACAAATCATCATAAAAAAAAAAGAAAACAAACAAATCAAGAACATCTCATACCTGAAGGGTTCCAAGGCAGAAGAGGACGATCCCGAGTGCTCTATGGGTGCTGTACTTAATACCAACTGAGTCACTGCCGAGTTTAAGACCGGTTCCCCACCCAGCAACACCAACTATGTAGGCAGAGGTTTGGCATGTAACATGAAGGTAAAACCAAGCAGGGTCTGCAGATTTGAACACCTTCAAGTACCTTGCTATTATGGCACCAAGGGGCATCAAAATCCCCCAGCTCAGTGCATTCAGCACTCCATGGACCTGAACAAATAAACAACACTCTTCAATCAATCAATCTCCCCAAAAAAGAAGAAAACAAAATCCCAAACATACCCTTATGGTAGAACAAATTGTTTTATGTCAATAGGTACTTACATTTCTTCTTCTCCTAACTGAATTCCCACTTGATCCTCCTTGACTGGAACCAGAAAGAAGATCCAAGCTTTCCTTGGATTGGGAGTTAGCCTGAGGATGCATTCCAGGGGTAGAACCAGAGAGAGGACCATCATTCCAAAGGTGGACCAAACTGGTGGTACCATTGGGAAGAGTGAGGGTAGCATAGATGGTGATCTCATTACTCTGACGGGTAGCCGTCAAGCCAGAGTGAGCATAAGAGATGTTTCCCTCTTCTAAAGAGGTTGAGTAACCTTGGATGGAAGAAGTATATGCCCTTGGGGTACCACCAGATTGTGATATAGCCACTAGAGCCTGTGCTCCAACCATAGCTGAATTGAGGTTGTTGTTGGGATTTATAGCCCACGAAACCCACCTGTCTGTTGCAGTGATTCCAGCGTGTCTGAATGCTATGTCCAACTTCCCTGTGGCCTGTTCAAAGGTCCAGTGGAGGTACGAGGATAACTGAGGAAGATCACGGCACGTGGCGAACACCTTGTTTTCGGTGAAGGTCTGGCTATTACATGTCTGTGCCGAGGATGTCAGAAGGAGAGAGCTCAACACAGACATGGCCAACACAAACCTCACCACCACCAACTTTCCAACCATCTTGATCTTGCTACAACTATAAACAACCCCTTTTGCTTCTCTTCCTTGATCCTCAAAAGGGTACTTGTTGGTAATTTGAGAATCCTGAAAAGGTGGGATCTCTAAATCTGATAGTAGATGGCTTTTTTTGAGAACTAGCTCAATTGATTATTTTGTTGTTGTTGTTTCTGTTCTTTCTGCTTCTAGCAAAAACAAGTTTGATGAACTATAGCAGGTTGTGGGAGAGAAAGAGGGGAGAGGGGGGGGGTTATTATAGGAGTGGGTGGGTTTAGGTAGTTGAGTGGTTGATGTCCAACGATGACTAGAGTCTGAGAGAAGAAAAACAAAAAACAAAAAACAAACAGAAAAATAAAGGGGTTAAATCTTAAATTAAACACCGCAAAATCTAGACGTTCTAATTCATGTAAAGAATGAATTAATATTACATTATTATATTCCGTGTCTCAAATAAAAGGAAGTCTAAAAAATTAAAATATCGATTTAAAAGCTTTAATTATTAAATTATGAACGGCGCGTTATGTCTCGCCACTGGTCCACCCTCCCTATATGAGGAAGCTTCCATTACGTGTGCCATGAACAAGCAATTTGATTTGTTCCAAAAAAAATCAATTGGAATTACGACTTGTGAAAGTCGACCAGGTTTTCAAACCTTTGTGAAACGACCATTCCCTTCCACACCTGTCTCTTTGTGCAACTTAAAACTTCACAAACACATTTGTCTTTTTTTTTTTTATTTGCTTTTTTTTTTTCCACATCTAAAGTTGGAAACCTGATTTTGATGTTTGAAGTGAAGGATCAAAAAACTTGTTGGCCGGTTAAACCAAACAGGTGCCATTTGTACTGTGTCTAGCAACCTCTTCCATCCGTTTTGGTTTGCTTGCGTTGTAATGTCGTCAGTCCCACACCAACGGGGTTGACTGTATTTCTATTTCCCCATTACATAGACATACGGTACGGTAGAGGTATTTTAGTTATTTAAAATTTAAAATACCACTACCTTTAATAATGTATACTTCATTCGATACGAATATTTAGTTAAAAATTTAAGCATTATACAATCTTATGTTTCCATAACAAGCTTGGCTTCAAGTTTAATATATATTTTTCGATGAAAATGTTAATTTAACTTAGAATTCATAAGCATCAATTCATTATGTTGAGGTATAAATTTTTTTTGCGTATTTATATTCTCAAAATAAGATTTTGAAGTTGAACTATCAGTTTTTTTTTTATAAGCCAAAAGAATTTATTAATAACAGTCCAAAACATAGCACCAGGACTGCAATGGTTGGTTGAACTATCAGATATTACTACGTATAATATTAAATTTTATGAATTTAAGACGGACTTTATGAAATGCTACATGTAAGGTTTGTAAATTTGTAGATATAATATTTGTTATAAATTAATAGTACGGAGTTAATTAATTAAGCACGTTTATGTTAATTTGACTAGAGAAAATCTTTTAAGCTTAATTTGAAAAAATAACCAGAAAATTAAAATAGTTCCAAAACGAATAATCATCATTAGACTTCCAATTTAAGTTTCTGAATACATTCTATAAGCATTAACGGGGCAAAGAGAAGACTTCTTATCCTGTACATCGTTACCATGTGACTGGAAATAAATTTAACACTGATGATTGAGTAATTATGGGATCTTCATCAAAGCATATTGAATTAACAAGCACATTTCTTAAGTGTAACAAAATTGCGTAGTCAACGTTAGAAGATTCTTAATTTTTTTTTTTAAAATAAATGTTGTATTTATTTTTCTAGTGTTTCATTGTGCAATAATAGATTATTACACAGGGCACTACCATTCTCCGCAAGTTTGGGTCGGTGTCAACATGGAGAATGTGTTTAATTATGAGTAATTTATTTCAACTATTGTGGCTGCTCCCATTTGAGTCAGTCAGCAAAGTTAGAATTGGCACTCACATGGAAGTTGGAAGACGCGCACAAAGTCAAGAAACGCAAGCGGAACTAAGCTAATGCAACCAAACCCATACATCTAAGACTGGGACTCAGTTTTTGATCATTATCATTAGCATTAGCATTAGCATTAGCATTAACATGTGCTTTAGCTACCAACCAACAAATCAGTAACCACCAATGCGGAGGAAGAGGATTTGGTCCAGATTAGGTCGTGTCCATGTTTGAGGAAAAATGGTGCATTTTTTCACGCCTTTCTAAACAAACGATAAAAAAAGTGGTTTTTTTTATTAAGAAAAATCATTGGGGTAAAGCTTTTAGAATTAGAATGTTTGAGCAAAAGTATATTTGTTTGAAATATTTATAGAATACTGTTTTTACTTTTTATAATAATCTATATCATTTTGGATTTTGATTTAGAATAGAACGAGATGGACTACTACAAGGGTTACATTTTTCTAATGCTTATTTTTCATATTCATAATATTTAAACCCAAAATATTACTTTTAAGGAGTATTGAGTTTGCATGAAGTTTAGAAAAAAATATTTATTTAAAAATTACAATAAGTATTATATTTCCTTTGAAATCCCATGTGTTTGGCGGCTTGATTTTATATGATCTGGATTTTATAAATTTATTTTAATTAAAAATAAGTTTGAAGTAAAATAATTTCTGTTTAAATATTTTAATTTTTTTTATAAGCAAAAGATTCCATTATATGAAAGAAAAGTAGCTTAAGGACAAGATGGGCCAAAAGCAAGCAATAGTTTACATATTTTAATTAAAAAGAGATCTTAACATATTAAATAAGAGTAATAAATATCGCTCCTTGCAACACTATTAATTCTTTCATTTTTATCGTGAGTGTGTAAATCAATTAACATAAAATTGTTTTAATTTAATTAAAAGTCTCAAATTAGAGTCCTAAATATATAATTATGTTAAATATTTAAAGAAAGAACTTTGTTTACATAAAAATCTTATTTGACTTAAACATGATTGTCTCTTATAAAAGATATATGTATTCTAAAAAAAATTCTTTCCCTTCTACTCAATCTCATTAAAGTCTCTTTAAAAAGTTAACAGAAAATATTTAAAGTGATATACACTGTTTGAAATATACATTCCGCGTAGATTTCCACTTCCACACGATGTAACTGAGTTAATACTTTTTAAATCTCAGATATTATAAATGCATCTGTTTGGTACAAGTTGGGAATGCTTTAAATTTTCCACAACTTTTCCTTTACACTTACATCCATTTTTTTTTTTTTTCAAGTTTAAACTTTTTCTTTACGCTTATCCTCAACTTTTTTATTTAATTAGTTTTATTGGGTGGTAGTTATATAATTACGATATATAAGAATTCTTAAGAACGGGATAGTAGATAGTTTAATGAGAATATAAAAAATGGTAGAATAAAAATGAGGCAGTGAATGAAAGAGACAAAAAATGTTTTTTGACGAACGGAGAGTTAAAAACGGCAGCGCACAGTACAGCGGCGTGTGGAAGAGGAGTACCGCGTCAAACGGTTTCACATATCATAATGGGACCCACAGATGGCGCCCCGCGTTATACGTTGCCACTTTTGAGTTTTGTCTATTCTGGCACTCGCTCCGTACTCTAGTCTTCTCCCTTTAGTCAAATAAAAAAGGTTTAAAATTAAAGAATAAAATAATTTTGTAAAAAGTGTTATATATATATATCCGGTCCTTTTCATTTTTATTCATGAAAAGCAAATTATTCTTATCAAATAAATTATTCTTACTTTTAGAAAAGATGGTTCTCATAATTTAAATATAAAGATATTGGTCATTAAAGGAGTAAGAATTTAATGACATGAAATTATTGAAAATTGTATAAAATAAATTATAAAATTAAAACATAAATAAATAAACAATAAAAAAACAAAATCTACTCAGAATATTACAGATAATTGTATTCTATTTGGAATTAAACTTAAATTAATATAATATGGTTCTGAAAGCAAATTGTATTTTTTTTTCTAAAATGTCTAACAATTAAATTTCTAGTTTCTAAACTCTACCAAACTTTAATTTCCGCTTATGGCATTTTAATGTGAGGTGTGCAATAACTCCTAAATTAAAAAAAAGTCATCGAGAAACCACTTCGTTAGTTCTGAATGCAAGTGTTTTGAAGGCTATGTCTAACGAGAACAAAATTACAAGTCTATTGACTGACTTGTCTCATTTTGTACATTTTAGAATATTTGTTAGCAAAAGAATAAATAGCTTTTGAATTAAATTATATATATAGTTTCGACCAGAAATTTATTGAGATTATTAAAGTCATTGTATTTGAAGTATTATCCGCTTTAGTGTTGGATAGGTCATCACAATTTTATTCTTAAAAGACACCTCTATATATTAAAGGATGAATATGTTTATAAATTATATATCCTTGATTTTGACTTCTAAGTAATGTAGGACTTTTTACCATACTAGAATATGCTACCAAGTCAAGGTTAAAGGGCAAGCAAGAGTGACTTAGGGTTTCCTTATAACACTAGCGTTCAACTTTAAATCTGCCAGTATCTTAAGGTCATTGCATCTAAAGTATTGTCTATTTTAGTGTTTAGTGGGCCATTTAAGATTTTGTTATATACTATGAGAAATGAGATTAATAAATATAAATGATTATATTATTTTTAAATAATTAAGATTAAAAAATACATGTACATGGCTTTTTAAATGGTCATGTGGTCATTAACTATCTTTTAATCTTTTGATTATTGGTGTGTGATTCTATGATCTAGATTTATAGTTCTCACATTTTTAAAATGAGAAATTTTCTATATATATATATATAAAGAAATAGGGAGGAAAGATATAGTTACTCTAAGAATAACTCTAGCTCAAATCACTTCATTCTACAACTCTTTGAACATGTTTAATTTTATTAATTCAATAATTAAATTAAAAATCCACATTAAATAGATCAAATCTACAAAAATTTATAAAATTTCAAAACTATTTGATATTTCATTAAAAAAATTAGTTTAACGTATCTAAAAACATAAGTAAATTTTGACTATAATATTATATAATTACAAATATTTGATTTATCTAAAATTTGATAATTATAATTATTGAATTAATATTAAAATGTATTAAACATTTAGATGAACAAAATTTAATATATACAAATAGCTATTAAACAAAGTTATATGATGCAAGATGCCTCTTTTCATGACAAAAGTCTCCTTATATAGAAAATATAAGTCCACAGTGTTGGTAACATGGCATGAACTGTTATAATGAATGGTAAACAATATAGGTAATTTATCTGGAACTATTATAATGATTGATTTTCAATTGTCTTTGTTTCCGAGTGGAAATAAGCTGAATAGAATTATCTTTATAAGACTTGAAATTGATCTAATATTTCTTGAATCTAAATCTCAAACTCATCTTATTTACTTGTATAAACTATATTTTAAGACTTGATTTAACATGGATGCATGTTTAAAACGATATAGTAATAATAATAATAATAATAATAATAATAATAATAATATCACAACTTAAGTGGTGGTCTCAAATTTGAGTTATGAATATATAATTCTGTTAGTTAAATACTCAGAGAAAAAATTTTGACATCTATAATGATTTTATCCAACTCAAGTAGAATTGTCTCCATTAAAAGGTACTTATAATCTCTAATAAACAAAAAGTCACAAACTCAATAAAAAAAATTACAAATTTATCGAAATAATTAGGTGCTTAGTATACTCAGCAAAAAAAAAAAAGGTGCTTAGTATTTTTTTTTTTTTTACTTTCTTTTTTAACTTTCAGTAAGTACGGCGATGAATTCTACATTTTTGTCCTGTTATTGACATTTTCTTTACTTGTTTAATAGAAGTTTGAAAAATGTGAAACGAGTAACTTGAAGTACGTTGATTAATTATCACAAATTTTGGAACCATTTGTTGAGTTATTGACCTTTTCGAGACATCTTAAGTATAAGTTCGGAAAAGGTAAAACGAGTAATTTGGAGTATGTTGATTAATTAACACTAAACTATGGAATTTTAATATTTTATAGTTAAAACATCTGTTTAACAGGTCAATTTGTACCACGCGATTCTTGTTTAATGTCACTATTGTTTTGCTTGCTTTCTATCTAGCTACTCGTCAATGTTCACAATCCATTTTCTCACAGCTGAAGTCAGTTATTACGCCATATAGCATCAGTTTATTAAACGGAAAATCCCACGATACCCTTCTCTATTTCCTCACCTATGAAGAAATCAGAGCCATACATAAATAAATATTAGTTATGCTGATCCAATGGTTCAGACTACATATTACGAACCGAGTACAAGTTGAGCAGGTTATGTTGCAAATGGCCCCGAAAATATTGTAACAAATTTATTTCCACTGCTTTGTACGTGTTTGATTTTGTGTTGAGAAAGAAACTACGTTTATTGCTTTGTGTTTGCATGCTAATTAGAATATGTGTAAAAAAAAAATATCAAACACACTGTTTATTTTATTTCCTTAGTCAATCAAGTTCAATAAGGAACCCTCATATTACTTTTTAAGAGCATTTAATTTGCCTCAGCTCATTAGTCCTTACACCTTTAATTAGTTTTTAATTTAAAGAAAGTGTTGAAAAATAGCCTATCTCTAATATTTATTTCCCTAGTGCCTTATGCTCCTCTGCACTGCCATTTTTATCAGTTATATATCACCTTCGGAACTTATACTTGTTTCTTAGCACCCTCCATGGTCTGCCCTCCAATGTTAATGGGTGCAATCTATCTATATGTTGCCATGTGCAACAATGACAGGCTAAATATAATAGCAAGAAAGCACACTCATCAAAGTTCACGAGTTCTGCAATTTTAATTATCTATCTATTAAAAAAGCGTTAATTATTATTATTTTTGCTTCATGTTCATTTTTAATATTTCTACCAAGTAAAATGATAAAATATTAATAAAGTAAGAGAATAATAAAGTTTAACATATTCATACTTTTTAAAAATAAAAAAATGCTTATAATTAATTATTTTAATTCTTGTATAAAGGTTAAAAGATATATATAGTAACAATTTTAAAGAGTAATGATTGGTGATCATGAATACCTAACCACTCCAAACATGTGTGTGCATGTGTATAAAAGAATAATAAAGTTTAATATATATTCATACTTTTTAAAAATTAAAAATGCTTATAATTAATATTTTAATTCTTGTATAAAGGTTAAATGATATAGTAACTTTGGTAATATATATATATATATATATATATATATATATATATATATATAGTAATTGTTTAAAGAGTAATGATTGGTAAATACCTTACCCCGGCCCAACACATGTGTGTGTGTAAGAAAATAATAAAGTTTAACATATTCATACTTGTTAAAAATTAAAAATGCTTGTAATTAATTATTTTAATTCCAAATACATGTATTGGGGTGCGGGTGTACATGTGTGTCCTACGCCCTTAGGAGCAATGTTATCAGACCCCGCTCAGACCGGTCGGGTCGACCCATTAACCCGGGAATCAGGCATCCAGCCGGTCCGAGTTGCCATTTGGATCGGGTATGCATACGACCCGGTGTGACCTGAAACGACTCGGCGATTTTAATGCTTAAACCAGTGACCCGGTGGGTCATGGTGACCCGGCTGGGTCATGCTTGTTTAATTTTTTTTTAAAACAGTGAAACGACGCCGTTTTGGGGGGTTTTGGAAATTAAAAATTTCCCAAACAGAGCCCCCATCCCTCACTCACGAAACCCTTCTCTCCCTCTCTTCTCTGTTCTCCCTCACTCATGCATAAGTGACTACGACACAACCTTCGTCGCTGGCGCAGCCACCCTCGCCGGTGCAACCACCCTCGCCGGCGCAGCTTCCCTCACTGGCAGCACCCCTGAATCACGAAACGCGTTTTGCGCAGCTTCCCTCACTGACGCAGTTGTCCTCGGAATCGAGATGCAGCAGTGTAGCACGACAACATTCTATTAGGTTCGTTACTTTATTATTTTTGTTCCTTAGCTTACTATTGCTGTGAAATTATGTGCATCTGGTTGTTTGGGTTTGGTACTTGCTTTCTATTTTTGCTTTTATGAAGATTGTGCTTATTGAAATGTTGAAAGATAAGATTTCTTCAAAGACAAAAATTCAGTATGACATAAAATTCAGATTTGTTACTGGTTTGATGATTTAAAAAAGAATAATATTTTAATTTTTTGTATATCCAAAAGTTTGTGACAGAAGGGACCTGCGTTGTGTAACGAAAACCTCTTCAATATTAACGATGAGGAGAGGAGAGGTAGGCTCAAGTCCCCATGTGTGAATGAAATGAAATTATTAAAAAAAGATAAAGCAAGAATCTAATATAATATGGGATTGTGACTGATTCTGTGTAGATCTAGGACCGGTTGTGCTGGGTAACTTTTGTTTGGCTTCTCTTCATTCTTCAATTATTCAATACAATACACAACGTGGACTGAAGTTTTGTGCGTATTTTTTGGTACCCGTTACTGCTGTTTTCTTCTATTTCATGCAGACCCTTGGCTGTTCACACTTCACAACTTTGGTGTCTTTGTATCTTTTTATTGTAACAGGTTATGATTATAGACTGAAAAATTGATTAGTGGTGTTAGTACTTAGTAGCGTTATTGATTATAATTGTATAAACATTGTTATATAAGATGTCAAAGATTAGTGGTATGAAGACCTTGTCTTGGTAATGGATGGACTAGTGGAATTAACATAAATTATGTTATGAATTTTTTTGAGATTTTTTAAGGTATATTTGATTTTTTTTATAATTTTTTTTAGTATAAAAAGTTTACAGGTTATGAATTATTTTTAATTTTTTAATACAAATCGAGTCATGCGGGTCAACTATTGACTCACCGAGTTGACCCCTGACCCAGTGACTTAGTATCCCGACCGAGTCGATGACCGGGCTGGGTCTGATAACATTGCTTAGGAGTTAGGACACTAGTTAAATAATTTAAAATATAAAATTTATATTGTACTAATTCATATTGGAAATACTTCAAAATTTTCTATTTTAAATTGTGTGTGTATCAAATTTTTCTATTTTGAATTTAGTGTGTGTAAATTTTCTATTTTCACTTAATTATATACCATCCATAATACACGTAAATATGGATCCTATATGACGCATGTAATTGTCACGGCAAGAAAAATATTTATGGCAACTACATTTATTCCGTTGCTAATACTTGTTTCTCCTGTTTACTATCTTATAAATTTTTTTTGAAAGAACTATCTTATAAATTTTTCAGACACGTAACTTTATGCGAACGTAATTATAAGACTATTATATAATTTGTGATAGAAACTTTTATAATACTATTAAAAACTTTCAAAAGCAGTACATGCATGCTGATCGTACCGTTGAAGAAAAAAAGAGTGCACATTCAAATTATCAGTTCAATATGTGATCGAGTCAATACCCAAAAAAAAAAAAAAAAGACTGTGATAGAGTCAAAATAAATTTTGTCATCCAAGTTAATTGGAAACCAAATATATTGAGTAGTTGAATAGTCCTACTTCTCATTTTTATATCATTTAGCTTGTATTGATCAACTGTGTGTCCTTCATCACATGTAAAATGACATGTTATATGTGAATGAAAGAAAAATATTTGTGACAGCTTCGTTGTTATTTATTATTTTCTTTATTTTAAAATAAGTGGCGTTTTAGGTTTTCAATATAAAATATTAAACTTTTTATTCTAATTTTACTACAAATAAATGAAAAACATAATGGTTTTTGAGTATTGTGTGCATCAATTTTTCAGAAACTAATGTATAATTTAGTAAAATTGTTATACTCATTAAGCTATTTTTTTTTAATTCTTATGAAAAAGCATTTAAAATGAAGGAAGTAAAAGTAATATATATACTTAATTCTTCCGGTTACAATATCTTACAATTTTTTTTATATATGCGACTTCAATTCATGGAGGAGAACGTAATGGTCAGACTTTTAAAATTTCAAAGCCGTGCATTTTGATCGTACAACTAAAAAAAAAATAATGGAAGAAAGAGCCTTATTATTTAACAACATGTTTGAAGTCATTTGTGGAAGTCATCGTGGAAATCGATTGTATTTGAAGTCAAGCAAACGAGGTGGTAATTGATAAAAAATGGACCGTATAATGTTGTGTAAATCATTTTCTTTATATGAATTAATGATAAAAGAATGTAACAACATGCCTTTAATTTTCACATTTTTTATTTTTTTTATATCATTACTTTATTTATAATACTAAATAATCTATACAAGTTCTTCGCTATTTAACCAAATTATATTTACACAAAATTCATTCGATAAAAAATGGGTTGTAAATACTAAATATATAGTATATTAAACGTATATTATTACTAACTATTGTATTAACAAATACCATTAATTTAATTTGTAATGAAATACGAAAAAAAAATTATGTGTTGTTACATACAACTTATGTAGAGTACTGTAAATGTTGTTACAACAAAGGTCCCGAAATTAAGAAATTAAGAGTTGGAGGTGCAATTGAGATATTGAGAAGTGCATCACAAGTATGGTGTGCAAATTCTTCCTCCGATTTAGGTTTTACTTTTCGTATAGTTGAGTTGGATGTATATCGGACTCACCTTTCCTTCGGGGAAATGCATCCGATAAAGTTGGGTATGTTGGATTCACCCCAACAAAAATAAAGGAGTAGGAATGTTTTGTACTTATATTCCAGAAAGCTACATGCATGTTCTTCTTATATTTGTTCATAGGGAGGTGTTTGTTTCAAGTTTTAAAATTGTATTTCCAAAAATTATATTCTTAGGAATGTTATGCCTGAGAATATTATTCTCATGAACATGTTTGGTTGTTATTAGAAATTTTAGAAAATAAAATAAAATTTATTTAATTAAAAAATTTGAAAAAAATAAAAGTGAAATAAGAAATGTGAAGAAAGAAGTGGGATAGTAGTTATTGTAGAGAATAACTTCTATTCTCATGGGAATCCAATATACCTACCTCTTAGCATGAAAATAAGGAGGAACAGAAATATATGTATTTCACACTGGAAATCAATTATTCCTAGAAATATTTTTATAAAACTTGTAACAAACATGGGAATGAAATATTCCCAAGTCCACATTTTCGGAAATCTTCTTGATAATTTGAAACAAACGCCTCATAGCTAATTAGATTTATTGTATGATTTGATGGAAGAAGCCGCAAGCTATATAGCTTATTCAAGGAGTACCGTATTTCATTAAACCAAAAAAGTTTTATTGATATGTGAACATGCTTAATCGTATTTGTCATGCCCTAAACCCCTTTTTGAATTTGTTTAACAAATAGATATAAAAAGAGACGTTTAAAATGGTTAGAAGAACCACACCGAGACCTACGTAAGCATGCTTGATGCGGAAGGTATAAAAGGCTCCATAATAGTTGCATTAATTTGAATATTAAGCCCTGAATTCGTCACCGCTTGGTTGATATATGAAGACTTTTATTTTTTATGACCAACTTTTTCTTCGTTCCCAGCAAGCCCCTATTGTTTTTCCCCATTGTGTGGCGTGTTGCTTGGGAGATTGACATATTATGACCTATTGAAAAATATTTAGCCTAAGAAATTTACAAAAAATAAAAAATAAAAAATCAGAGATGATTTTAATGGTTGAAGCTTGATTAGAAGTTACGAGTACTAAATTTGGCGAAGTCGTTGGTGGAGATGGAAGACAGGAAGATATCTATCTCAGTCAAGTCACAAGTGTCCAAGGTAATTGTCCATTAACGTTTCTTTATAATATTATATTATATTGCATTAAAAAATACTACTTAATAAGGTTATTACGTGGGTGTAATGGTAGGTGAGCTGAAAGTCTTGGAAAATAATAACCTTGACCCTGTCTCAAGTTTCAAACAAGATCTTTCGTTGATGGGCATGGTCTTGGACCAAGGTTCGTGTAACATCTCCATCAATCCATTTTTAATTTTTAAACTCAATGTCAGAAGCTTAAGATCCTGGACAAATGCTTTTAACTTGAAGCCTTCTAAAGAAATGCCTCCTATTTTTTTTGGCACAAAACTATATTTTATGTTTTGGTTACCAGTTCTCTCACCCTGAAAAAAAGGAAGCGTGGTTGGGACCAGCGAGTTTCGACTCGTTCGTGTTAGACCAATTACGGGCTTTGGGCTAGGTTGACCAGTTAAGCAGGGCAATCCTTCGACAAATTAAAGGTTTGATCTCCTTAAAAATTCAGCTTGAATTTGTATATATAGACTTTTCTATGTGAACATTTTATAGAACAAAATCATGTGGAAAGAAATAGAAATGAACAAAATAAGGACTGTGGGATACTGTTTAAAAAGCAAACTTTATGCTGGGAAAATCCAAAAAGTATTTTTTAGGTAATGTACCCCTCGGCCTATTGTCACATACCCCTCGGCCTATCGCTGCATACTCCAAACAAGCTTTGTAGGCCGAGCACGTCCCGGCCCACCGGAACAATGCCACTAAATGAGAAGAAACTTAATATTAGATAGTAAGTATCATTAAATATAACATTAAACATAAACCAAACGATAATACAGGATTAACACTAATGGTAACATCGAGGTAAGGCCCATGGATCCAAGGTCCATTAAAATATGTATAAATAGGGTGAGATTCTCGAGGTAATACTATTCATTCATACTCATTATTGACATTCATTTACTATATTTGGGGGAGTCTCTGACTTGAGCGTCGGAGTGTCTTTGCAGGTACCTACCCCATCCGATACACGACGGAAGACGACGGAGAAAGATAAATATAGATCAGCACAACAGAAGATTACGATCGTACCCTCGGACAGGTACATTTTGGCGCCCACCGTGGGGCCCGAGTTGAAACTCCCTGCGGCCCCTAGATAATGGTAACTACAAGGAGAACGACGAACATGGAAGGTGGTCAACGACCGGGACCCGCCCAAGACCATTCGGTCCACGTGGAGAATGTGTCGGACCATTCGGAGGCTATCCAGGCATTGCGTGCCGAGATGGAGGCTATGCGCAAACGTCACGAGGAGGAGATGCAAATCCTTCGACAACAACACGAAACACTACAGAAGCAGCGACAAGACCCTACTTGGGGACCATCCCACCAAACACATGGCCATCATGGAGAAACAGAGATTAATTACACCTCTCAAGCACCTATAAGCGGTAGGATACCACCAGAGGCAAGTTGGCAGGGAGAGACACCGCGTGCCTCGGCCTTGACGAATTCAGTGGCTGGGTCCAGGAGACACCCATTTATTAATGGAATTATGGAAACTCCTCTCCCTCCATCTTGGAAGGGATTGACCTTGGACAGGTATGACGGAACCACTGATCCAGATGAACACTTGGATGTGTATGTTACCCAAGTAAACCTATACACCAATGATGACGCCATCTTGTGTCGAGTCTTTCCAACATCCTTGAAGGGCGCGGCATTAAGCTGGTTCACCAGGTTACCCCCCCATTCCATAGACTCGTTTGAAACTTTAGCAGCACGGTTCGGCATTCAATTCGCAACTAGTCGACCACATCACTTGACATCAGTGGCTTTGGTCAACATCAGGCAAGACAAGAAGGAGCCTCTTCGGACATTCATGGAAAGATTTAGCAAAGTTACCCTTAACATCCGGGATTTGGACCCAGCAGTGGCTCTGCACCATTTGATCACAGCTCTAAGACCAGGCCCCTTTGTGAATAGCTTATGCAAGAAGCCGGCCTCAGATATGGATGAGTTACGCCGAAGGGCTGCAAAGTACATGCAAATGGAGGAATTAGCTGAGTTCCGAAACCAAGCTCGGGTGGAACAGTCGAATGAGAAGAAGGATACAGACAAAGATGGAAAAAAGCGAAGCCGAGAACCCTATAAGGAGAGAGGCCCCCCGCGACCTAGATACAACCAGTACACACCGTTGAATGCCAATCGAGCAAGGATTCTTGAAGAAGCACTCAGCTCTGAGATCATTCGGGCACCAAGGAAGGCACCCACTCCTCCAAAGGCAGATCGTCGTAAGCATTGTCGTTTCCATCAAAATTATGGTCACACGACTGAGGAGTGCACAACTTTGAAAGATAAGATAGAAGATTTGATACGAGATGGACACTTGAAGGACTTCATTCATAAACC
Source organism: Pueraria montana var. lobata (assembly GCA_026413185.1). Taxonomy (NCBI): domain Eukaryota; kingdom Viridiplantae; phylum Streptophyta; class Magnoliopsida; order Fabales; family Fabaceae; genus Pueraria; species Pueraria montana. The sequence goes on from CM048656.1 coordinate 14,859,503, forward strand.
GCCAACCACAAGGAACACATCCTTTGATTATAGGAGGGATCAGGATCGAGGCTACAAAAAAGAGGTTAGCGGTCGGCACGGCCAACACGATAGGGATGACAATCGAGAGAGACGGCAAGAGCAACAACACCAAAATGATCAACCCATTCGGCGAGTCATCAACACGATAGCTGGAGGGTTTGCAGGAGGAGGCACCACCAACTCATCCCGTAAGAAGCATTTGAGACTGGTCAGATCAGTCAACGCAGTGTCTTATAGGAAGCCGAAAAGTATGCCAGTCATCACTTTTTCGGATGAGGACTTTAAAGGCTTAGACCCTGTACAAGACGACCCCATGGTCATTACTGTTGAAGTGGCCAACTGTATTGTAATGAAGACACTTGTTGATCAAGGAAGCTCAACCGATATTCTCTATTGGCAAACTTTCAAGCAGTTAGAGATTTCAGAGTCTGAGATAAAGCCATATAACGATCAACTAGTCGGTTTTTCAGGTGAAAGGGTGGATACTAAGGGTTATATTGATCTCTACACTAAGTTCGGCACAGGTGATAGAGATTACTGGATCATCAGCATCCGATATATAATAGTTAACGCTAGCACTTCGTACAATATCCTCCTCGGAAGACCATCTCTCAATACTTTGGGGGCCATAGTATCTACACCCCACTTAGCAATGAAGTTCCCCTCAGCCGAAGGCAGGATTCTTACCATTCATGCTGATCAGAAGACGGCGAGGGAGTGTTACGCTGCTAGTCTAAAAATGACACCTTTGGTGGAAAGGGTTCCACCCCTACAAACCAGAGTCCCAACTATGATTGGGAATGTGGAGTTAGATCCCCGTGTGGATGATGACCATAGGGCCGAACCCAACGAAGATACTTGCCAGTTCCATTTGGGCAGAAAGCATGGACAATACACGAGGATGGGCACTAAGTTATCTGAAGAATGCCATCGGCAGATTACCAAGGTCCTTCGAGCCAATGCGGACCTGTTCGCATGGACGGCTGCTGATATGCCTGGCATTGACCCCAGTTTCCATAGTCATAAGCTTTCAGTATGTCCTGAAGTGAAACCCATCGCACAGAAGAAGCGAAAGCTTGGGGAAGAAAGAAGAAAGGCAGTGACCGAGGAAACGACAAAGTTGATAGACGCAGGCTTCATTCGGGAAGTCATGTATACCACTTGGCTTGCCAACGTGGTCATGGTGAAAAAAGGAAATGGCAAGTGGAGAATGTGTACAGACTACACTGATCTTAATAAAGCATGTCCAAAAGATGCGTATCCGTTACCAAATATTGATCGATTGGTAGATGGAGCGGCAGGGCATAGGCTTTTAAGTTTCTTAGATGCCTACTCCGGATACAACCAGATTAGGATGTATCCGAGGGATGAGGACAAAACCGCATTTATCACCGATTCGGCTAACTTTTGTTATAGAGTTATGCCTTTCGGCCTAAAGAATGCTGGTGTAACGTATCAGAGGTTGATGGACAAAGTCTTCAAGGATCAAATTGGAAACAGCCTAGAGGTGTATATGGATGACATGGTGATAAAGTCTGAAAAAAGCGAAGAGCATGCAGGTGACTTACAACAGGTTTTTGACCAGATCCGCAAGCACAATATGCGGCTTAACCCAGAGAAATGTGTGTTTGGAGTAGAAGGGGGAAAGTTTTTGGGCTTCATGCTTACGCATAGGGGTATAGAAGCCAATCCAGATAAATGCCAGGCAGTGATTGACATGCGCAGTCCTACCAACCTCAAAGAAGCCCAACGACTAGCCGGCAGACTTGCCTCTCTTGCCAGGTTCTTGCCCCGGCTAGCAGAAAAAACTAAACCGATACTTCAACTCCTCAAGAAAAGCAAAACCTTTCAATGGGACGAGGAGTGTGAACGTGCCTTCCTAGAACTCAAGTTTGTTTTAGCAACTCCTCCCATCTTATCAAAGCCTAGAGCAGATTTAGATTTGCTTTTATACTTGTCGGTTTCGGACCAAGCAATCAGTGCAGTCATAACACAAGAGGTGGACCGTACACACGTGCCGATATACTATACCAGTAGAGTGCTTCATGACTCAGAGCTTAGATATCAGTTGATTGAAAAGCTAGCCCTGGCCTTGGTGAATGCATCTAGGAGACTTCGGCAGTACTTTCAAGGACACCAAGTTGTGGTGCGAACGGATTATCCAATAGCAAAGGTCCTGCGGAAGCCTGAGTTAGCAGGAAGGATGGTAGCATGGTCGATCGAACTATCTGAGTTCGGTATCAAGTATGAGCCACGAGGGCCTATAAAGGCTCAATGTTTAGCTGATTTTATGACTGAACTACATCCTTTGGCTCAGGTTGAAGATCCATGTTGGGTGGTGTATGTAGACGGATCACTTAATCGCTTGGGTAGTGGGGCAGGAGTTATATTAGAAGGACCAGGGGGGATCATTTTGGAGCAATCTCTTAGGTTCGATTTCAAGACTTCGAATAATCAGGCTGAATACGAGGCAATTATAGCAGGACTGCTCTTGGCCCGGGAAATGGGAGCCACAAAAATTTTGTGTCACACGGATTCCAAGTTAGCGGCAGGGCACATAGCAGGAACGTCCCAAGTTAGAGAGCCTCACCTCCTCGGGTACTACCACAAAGTTCGAAATTTGATGCAAGGGTTCGACTATGCGGAGGTAAAGCACATTTCTAGGGATCAAAACTCTAGGGCTGACCAACTTGCCAAGTTGGCTAGTACTAAGAAGCCAGGGCAACACCACACTGTGATCCAACACACCCTTTCGGATCCAAGTGTGGGACAACAGGAGTGCATGGAGGTCAACATGGGGCAAGCTGATTGGATGACACCCATCTTAGCCTATTTAAAAGAAGGGACACTGCCAGAAAACCCAAAGGAAGCGCACAAATTGAAGGTCCAAGCAGCTAGGTATACTACCCTAGCAGACGAGTTATACAGGAGAGGTTTCTCATCACCCCTCCTGAAGTGTCTAACCAAAGCTCAGTCAACATATGTCTTGGAAGAGATTCACAAAGGCATTTGTGGGATGCATACAGGAGGAAGGTCAATGGCAACACGTGTCTTACGAGCTGGGTACTATTGGCCCACTATCAGAAGTGATTGCATGGAATATGTGAAGAAGTGTTCAGACTGCCAAAGACATGGCAATTTGATACACCAACCAGCTGATGAGTTACATAACATAATCTCCCCATGGCCCTTCGCAATGTGGGGAATGGACATTCTTGGACCTTTCCCGCTTGCGAAAGGACAATGCAAATTCTTGGTAGTTGCAGTAGATTATTTTACCAAGTGGATTGAGGCCGAACCATTGGCCACAATCACGGCTCAAAATGTTCAAAAATTCGTATGGAAGAGCATCATCACTCGCTTCGGCATCCCACATGCTATCATCACTGACAATGGAAGACAGTTTACAGACAGAAAACTAAAAGATTTTTTTGAAGGACTGGGTATCAGGCACAGGGTGACATCAGTTGAGCACCCCCAATCCAACGGACAAGCTGAGGCAGCTAACAAGGTGATCTTAGGAGAACTGAAGAGGAGGCTAGGCGATGCCAAAGGAAGATGGGCCGAAGAGTTGCTGGAGGTACTATGGGGGTACCGATGCACCCCCCAATCGTCAACCAAGGAAACACCTTTTCGATTGACTTATGGGGTCGATGCCATGCTGCCAGTAGAGGTTGGGGAGCCTTCCTTACGCCGTACAATCTTTAACGAAGAAGAGAATGATGACTCGCTTCGGAAAGAGTTAGATTTCGCAGAAGAAACTAGGGAGATGGCAAGCATTAGAATGGAAGCTGAAAAGCAAAGAGCTTCAAGAAAATACAATTCAAGGTTGAAACCCAGGGATTTCAGGGTCGGAGACTTGGTATGGAGAGTTCAAAGTGAAGCAAGGAAGGACTCAAAAGAAGGAAAGTTCTCGGCTAATTGGGCAGGTCCATTCCGCATCTCTCAGAGTTTGAACAATGGAGCATATAAGCTAGAATACTTGTCAGGAGAGGCAGTCCCTAGGACTTGGAATAGCACCCACTTGAAGTCTTATTATAGTTAATATGTAATGTTAAGGGTGATGTACTCTTTTTCCTACCTTGGTCTTTTTTCCCTATAAGAAAGTGAAAGGGTTTTGGCTAAGGAGGTTTTAATGAGGCACACCTATATACATCAGTAAAAACACTATTATCACTAGACTATGTGCTTAGTTTACGATTTTCTTGCAAAAATTAAGTGCCCTGCCGAGGACACACCCTCGGTGCAGCGCGCACAAGTTGAAAGATTAAGTGCCCTGCCGAGGACACATCCTCGGTGCAGCGCGCACAAGTCGAACGATTAAGTGCCCTGCCGAGGACACACCCTCGGTGCAGCGTGCACAGGTTGAAAGATTAAGTGCCCTGCCGAGGACACACCCTCGGTGCAGCGCGCACAAGTTGAAAGATTAAGTGCCCTGCCGAGGACACATCCTCGGTGCAGCGCGCACAAGTATCTTGCCAAAAGATATACCCCTCGACACAACAATTTTGCAAAAAAGTAGCTACGTCTCGGACTACTCAAGATTCAAAAGAACATGTTTAGGTTCATTGAACCTGAGGTGTATGACTAGGTTTTACAAAAATCAGTAGCAATTGAAGCCCGTGATTAGACAAAGCCGTTTATGTGTTCGCCGGATTTTACTTTACGAAATACTTGGTATTTTAAAAGCGTGACAAACCCATAACAAATAGTTGATAACATCACAAAAAGTAACATGCTTTATTAATGCATCAAACGAGACAAAAGGTAACAAGCCGAAGACACCACATAAGCGAAATATCACAACAAAGAAACATCACAAACTTAGGAATATATCCTAGGTGGCTAGGCCGCAGCACCATCAACAACTTGTTCTTCCTCTTGATCGCCCTCAAGTGTCTCCTCGGACCCCACAGCACCAGTTATGGTTGGAGTGGATGGAACCTCAAACGCTTCGGGCTCGGCCTCGGCCTCGGCCTCTGTGACAGCATGAATAACAGATGGTGCAGGGATAGCGGCAGCAGCAGGAGCAGGAATGTCATAAGCACCAAGAGGTATCTCTGATAAGCGCCTTAATTCTCCATGATAAATATCCTTATCAATATCAAACCGAGAGGTGTCCGTAAACCCAAAAAACACGGCTTGCCTCACAGCCTTGTCAAAACCTTTGGTATGCTGCTTTATAACACTCGTCTTAGCCATCGCAACTAAGGCTTCAGCTTTCTCCTTGGCGGACTTCTCAGCATCTCTACTCTTTGTCACCTCATCTACTGTCTTCTTCAGATCTTCAACCTCCATGAAGACACGAGCAGCAGAGTCCTCAGCTTCTTTAACTTTGCGCTCCCAACCAATCTCCTTCTCTTCAAGGAATTTCACTCGGTTCTTTAGGATCCCAATTTCAGTACTAAGCTCGGTGTTGGCATTCAGAGCGCTCTGAACATCCTCAGTAGAATTAGCAAGTTCCTTAGTTAATCGGTCAATCTCTAATGCCTGAGAAGAAACCTTGGAGTGTTCGGCACCCCAAAATTGACCCAATGACCAAGCACGAGCCATCAGATCTGAAAAGGCCGCCAAACCAACCTGGGCACTTGAACTTGCAATCAAATCCTTGTTAGCCGAAGACATAGCCTCAAGCTTCATAATAGATAGGGGGTTGAAATCTTGACCAAAGAACGCTTCACCTAGAAAAGGGGAAGTATTTGCAGAAGGAGGTGGGTGTCCGGTCACAATCAAATTATGAGAAGGACCTCCAATATCACCCCCAATAGTACCAAAGTTGAGAGTTCATTGACGAAGCCTCTGGTCTCGACCCTCGGCTTGCTGCTCTTCCTCATGGGTCCTCTTCTTTGACTTGCCTTTTTTACTCCTTTTCTTTTGTCCAGGGGGAGGAGGGTTGTTGACAGTCAAAGGGCCAATATCAGCGTTGCCAGCAGCAACCTCCTTCTCATGCTCTCTTAACTCGTGCAACCTTATACTTTGATAGTCGAAGGGGTCGTCCATTTGCACAAAAATTCCTGAAAAACAAAGGAAATGTGTTAGGAAAACAAAAAATATAAAAACAGTAAATAAAAAGACCTAAGACTGACCATGTAGGTCCACATGGAGATGTGGGGATAAATATAAAGCAACTATCTGGTTACTGGGAATGGATCTGGGGAGTCGATTCAAAAAAGCCAGATTCTTCTTCTCTCGGTCTGTCAACAAGTATAGTGGATATTCGTCATACCTCCTAGGCTCTCTCGTCCAACTAAGCGGAAACATTGGTTTTCCATCATTAAAGATATATTTCTTTCCGTTGACCCCGACAGAAACCTTGAAAAATCCAGTTTTAAACTTCTTCCAAGAAGTCGTGTACGGCGTCAATAAATTAGGACTCAACCTGCTAATTAGTGATACCCACTCGGCCTCCTTCCGAGGATGAGTACAATAGTGATACAAAAAAAGTCCCGGCGTCGGTCTAATAAAGAAACATTTACATAACAGTTTAAAAGATTGGATCAATGCCCAACTATTAGGATGTAACTGTGAAGGTGCTACATTAAGAACACGGAGGACAGCCATGGTAAACTCATCAAACGGAATTCGAACATGCAATTTTGTGAACAACGAGTCATACATAAAAAAATATGGATCATCTCCCGAAGCTGAGTCCATAAAAACCTGGTCGGTCTCACTACACCTCTCAACGTAGAACAGATCGTCTTCATCACGGTCACACAACCTCGCATAACCAAGGAAGGATTCCAAAACCTCAGTCTACTGGAACTTGGAGTAATAACCCCAAGTCTCGTCTCGCACCCACAGGAACTCAACCGGCCGATGTGCAGCTTCAGAATGGTTTGATGATGCCGCTTCAGTGGCGCTAGCAACCCGCTCAGCATTGGTATCGTTCTCCATCTTCATCTCGTTCTCAATCAACATGTTTGACTCTGGGTGGGACTGATTTCCTGCGTGGGCGTCCGACCCATTATCAGAATCCGCGTTCGAAGCAAAGACCTCGGTCTCGGATTCCCCAGATCCACTACCAGAATTACTTGTATCCATTAAAAAGAAGTTACGTACCTAAGGAGTACACGGCGCGTGCACGGCTCTCTATGAGCATTCGACACTCAGACAATATGATTGAAAGGTTAACTGGAGAATAAAGTATGGAAGAAGAATCTTAGACGAGAGGTATTTATAGATAGTAAGCCCATAGAGGCCCAAACGGTTGTAAATTCCCCACCGTTTGATTGATCTGAATCAACGATCGTCATTACACAACGCTTCGGTTTCCAGATTATCGTTTTATCTCCTCAACCAAGTCATAAATGCCAAGTACGGGGAGGCACATCCCGACGTGCACGTCTTACATTCCCGAGGAAAAATACAAACGTCAGCATTTAAAAACCGTAGATAATCTCCATTCCGAACATACTGGGCCCCGCAGCCCATCACGACAACTTGCGAACCTATAACACAGGGCCGGGACCTATTTCCAAGCACCCAAGGCCGAGGGCCGAGACCCCTATCTTGAAGTACCTAAGGCCGAGACCCCCTCTCGGCATCCTCAAGGTCCAAAGCCGAGACCCCCTCTCGGCATCCTCAAGGTCCAAAGCCGAGACCTATTGTCTAGCACCACACCTAAAAAATTCTTTTGAAGCCCATTTTTTAGGTGAAGGAGAGCTTTTTTGGAAAAAGTACTGGACCAAATCGCCTTCGGGAATTTTCCACGCGTTCCTCTCGAAAAGTTATATGGAATAGACATATAATTTGCTGAAATCGGACACATGAGTCAAAAGTTATGCTCTTTTTAAAATTCTTAAGTATATTCATCATAGGTTTCCCATCTCTTACGAGCAATATTCCAATCTTCGATCAACTAAGTCGTAAATCAAGCCATATGTCTCAGACAACCACATGAGGCAATCAATACCACCTTTCGGCCTGTCCACAAATATAACCTGTGCTAAGACCACATGCATAATTAAAATGAAGGCCGTCACATATGTCTCGGCCGCTTTAAAAACTGAAAACTATATCAAACCCGGAACCTATGTCTCGGCCACATGACAAGGTTCTCAGATAACATTAAAATTCCACATATCTCGGCCAATGCATATGCAAAACCAAGAACTGTACCTAGTGCTCAATTAAAGTAAAACATGGACCCATGTTTCGGCAGTCAGAGGTTATCAGATCGTTACATACTGCTCGGTTGTCATGCCGCGGCATAGGCCGTTGCATACCACTCAACTACGGATAATTTACAACGCTACACCAAGATACAAAAGGAGTAAGAAGGCCCATGTACTTTTAACCTGGGATCTACGTCAGAAAACACCCTTCAACTTCAATAGCTCGACTAACTTGTCCTTGTTATAAACCCTCTTTATTCTTATTCGAATTCGAGGCTTGGGAGGCATGTGTACCCCTCGGCCTATTGTCACATACCCCTCGGCCTATCGCTGCATACTCCAAACAAGCTTTGTAGGCCGAGCACGTCCCGGCCCACCGGAACGATGCCACTAAATGAGAAGAAACTTAATATTAGATAGTAAGAATCATTAAATATAACATTAAACATAAACCAAACGATAATACAGGATTAACACTAATGGTAACATCGAGGTAAGGCCCATGGATCCAAGGCCCATTAAAATATGTATAAATAGGGTGAGATTCTCGAGATAATACTATTCATTCATACTCATTATTGACATTCATTTACTATATTTGGGGGAGTCTCTGACTTTAGCGTCGGAGTGCCTTTGCAGGTACCTACCCCATCCGATACACGACGGAAGACGACGGAGAAAGATAAATATAGATCAGCACAACAGAAGATTACGATCGTACCCTCGGATAGGTACAGGTAATAATAACGCTCTTGCTATTTCCTTTTCCTTTTTTTTCTAAGTACACTCCCCTTTCCTTTATTTAAAATTAAATTACTTAAATAACCTCTTCCTTTCAAACCTTCTTCTTTCCTTCGCACACTTCCCTTTTTAGTGCAACAACACAATCCCTATTTCATAGCAATAACACCCCCTCTCTTTCACTCCTTTCACCGCCCTCCAATCTCTTGCTTTGGTCTTCCTTTACTCCCCACTTGCTCAATCTCTTGTGCTAGCGTTAAGATTTTTTCATCCTCCCAACTCCAATGCAATATGTTTACGCTCCCAACTACTTTCCTTTACTCCTCCCTTGCTTAATCTCAGCATGTTTATTCAAGTTATTGCAACGAAGTGCCTCTTAGAGTCGTCCAGATTGAAGGACCAATATCAATTATACATTTTCTCCACTTCAATTGCTCAATATTGTACAATTTCCCCTTTATATGGTGTTTTTAATGATCTTAATGTGCTTGAATTTTTCCAGATGTTATTCTTAACATTCTGGAAAGTACTTTCCAGAACCCAAAACAATATTCCAGAGAGTACTTTCTGGAATACAATTTTATTTTTAACATTCCGGAAAGTACTTTCCTAAATACTGTTTTATTTTTTAACATTCTGAAAAATACTTTCTAGAACACAAAATAGTATTCCAAAAAGTACATTCTGGAACATAGTTTTATTTTTTAACATTCCAGAAAGTACTTTCCAGAATACAAAATAATATTATGGAAAAGTACATTCCAGAATAATAATTATATATGTTAGGGGTATAAAGGGTATATATGATAATAACAATTAGAAAAAAAAAAGCAAATGGGAGTGTACTTAGCTAAAAAGGAAAGTGAATATAGCAAAAGACTAATAATAATTCAGATCAGCCCAGTTGCAAAGCCCACAAATCTCTGGGAAATTGTTCGGCCCTATTCCTAATAGTCCATTTTTTAACACAAAATAGCTACATATAATTCTTTGGACTCGTTTTATTTGTACTTTTTCTTTTCTTTACACTCCTTTTTTTTTTTTTTTAATATTTCTAAAATATCCCATATTTCTCTCACCTTCGGTATCCCTCCCTTCGTTTCGTGCAACACCTCCTCGGTCAGTTACTCCCCCTTCCTTTCTCTCGGGGAGCGTTTGATAGGTGATAAGTTTTTTCATATTCGAAAATCATGAATCTTAAAAAATATGGTTCTTGAAAATCAATAAAATGTATTTGATTGGTCATAAAAATTTTGGAAATATTTATATAAGTTACCAGGAAATCAAAAAGTTATGTGTTATTTTTATCTATTACTTTAATTATTTACCACATTAAATAATTTAATAAAAGTAATGTGATATTTTTATTGCTGTAAAAAAAATTAACTCAAGAAAGTTTGATTCTGACCTCCCTCTTGGGAAAGTAATTATTTCCTAATATATATTTCCTCCGTTCCAGTTTATATAACGTTTAAGGTTTTTCACGGGTATTAATGAATGCAATTAATTTGTTGAATTTTCTAGAAAATATTAGGTAACTTCCTATTATACCCTTTATCTCTCTAATTAATTACTCATAGTACACTACTCCCACTAAGTATTGATTAAGGGTAGTCCTGAAAAAAGATATTTAATGCATCATTGGTTTTGTTAAACGACATCTATTTTGGAACAAATTTTTCTTTCTAAAAGGTCATATAATCTGAAACGGAGGGAGTAAAATTTTACAACGATAAAAGATAGAAGTAGCTCTTCTTGGCCATCCCAATTAAAATAGGCTAGCTCCGTCCCTAAATTCAAATACTCATTAATGACACCATTAAAATACATTATTATTCTCCTAATACTTAATAATAAATGTAGATGAGGGATCCACTTACTCCAAGAGTAAGTATAAGAGACTTACTCTTCATCCTCACCATTCATTTTCTTAAAATCTAATGGTTAAAATTAGTCACTTATTATAACCATTAGATTTCAAGAAAATGAATGATGAGGATGAAGAATAAGTCTCTTATATTTATTCTTAGAGTAAGTGGATCCCTCCTCATAAATGTATATTTAAAACCCATTTTCTATTAAATGTTCCACTAATAAATATAATTTATTGAATAAATAAAAAATTAAATAACTAAAAATGAATCGTCTAAATTACTCTTATTTTAGATGAAAAAAGTGCGCAAAAACTTAATTTATATCATAAAAGATACTTTATCACTTCTCGATTGTCTCTTATTTGTTCCCATAATATTTCCTTCATCATTGTAGCTTAACTGAAAAAATAAATTAATAGTATCATTGAAATTAAAGAAATATATAACTAAAAGAATCATTGAGATAAGATAATAATTAAAAAAATAATTGATAGTAGGAAGAAAAAAAAACAAATGTCACAAGAGTATATTTAATGCAGAATTAAAAGTGAAAAAGTTTTATAGAAAAGCATGACATATAATATTTCCAATGCACTCCATCATAATGAGATATCACCCATTTATATAAAATATTGGATGTATTTATTCATGCACAAACAACCATCAAAACGTGAATTAATAGGTACTAAGTTGTTTCGGGACAATTAATACTAACTATTCGAAAAAGGAGCTTTGTCATTTATAATAATTTTACTAAGCTCGGACATATAACTGTCTCTTTAGATAATACCTGTGATTTCGTAAAAAAATAAAATAAAAATAAAATCATGTGCAATCTCAAATGCTTCCAATTACATTTAAAATACTGTAAACACCCAATTTTGTCCGGAATACTTAGTATTACGTATGTTATTTTATAAAATAAAAAGAGAGAAAAAAAGAAAGAAAAAAAATTGAGAGAGAAAAGAAAGAAAAAAAAAATGAAGTTCTACAGCTTTCTAATTTTCAGTTTTAGATTAATGTGTGATGCCTAATTTAATCAAGAGCTATTGACTGCCTTCCAAAAAAATCAAAAGCTATTGATCCATTAACCCATTAAAATCAATTCAAGTCAAATACTCATAACCCAAACCCACTTTGAACCCAACTCACACTTGTATAAGAGAATACCCTAACCTCCACGCAGCTACAACTCCTCCCTCTGTGCACTCTTTCTTTTGTCCAACGTTTATCCTTCACAACCTCCAAATACCCACACACCTCTTAGCTATCTTAGCTATCATACATCCTCCTAAAACACACTTCCATCACGCAACCTCAGCCACGCACATCAAGCTCGAGGATGTATCCAAGTACAAACCGAAATGGAAGAAGTTGGGACTGGTAAAAGGAAACAGAACACAAAAAGGGAAAAATGAAAGACTCTCCGAATGGAAGCTGCACCACAGGAAGATTTTTGAGCTTGAGGTCCACTTCTGCAATTGGTTGAGGACAAGAGGAAGACACCAACAATAAAAGGAGGCCACTTAGAGAGATTTTCGGGAAGGAGAGGATTTTTTTACTTTTGTTATTGGGGACTTCTAGTACGAAAAATTACTTCTACTACTGGGAGTGAGTGTTTTTTCTGTAAAGAGGGAAAAGGGATTGGGAGGAGAAAGAAATTTGGTGTAATTTTCTCTTCTTAAAGAAGAACTTAGCTTGTATTTGGGCACTGAACTATTAAGAAAAGGCAGACTTCAATTTGGTAATCTTGATTTTCTCTGACAGATTTTCATTGTGTAATTATTGTATAAATGTCTTCTATTGGCTATTCTTTTGGTGTTCCCTGAATGATTCTTCTTGTTTTGAGTTTTGAGTTGTTATTGGCTTTGGCTTGTTTACTGCTTGCTGCTATGAGATTTATTCAGTTCTTGCCATCTAGTTGTTTGATAAAATGCCTAGACTAGTTGTCTTGGCTGAATCTCTGCCCTCCACTACTGTCCCTTGATTTTTGTCAATTATAGGTTCATTACAAGCTTTCTCAATGTTTAACGGTTCAATAATATCATGTTGAGTGTGTATATATTCTGTATATGTTCTGTATATGTTTGAGTTTGAGATTTTCTCTTTTACTGGTTCAATAAAATGCATACACTGATTAATAGCTGTATGTTCTTTTGTCTGCGTGTTCTATTCATTGTCTCTGGTTTTTGGTGAGATTTTAATTCTTGGTGCTTTTAGTTCAAACCAGAAGATGTACATATAGAAATAGAGATTGATAAAAAAATGCTTTTGGCCCTTGCTTTAGTCCTCGGTGTTTTTAGTGTTCAATAACCGAGTTAAAAAATGGGACATCAACGTGTTCCATTTCACGAGATTGGTTTGATTTCATAGCGATTACACCGTGAACAATTAGAAGAACTGAATGTTGAATGATGCACTGTTGCACCGATCTCACTGCATTACCTGTTGTCAATTTTCTTTCCTTCATTCTTTCTTTTCTTTTTGTCAGTCAAGTTTCGGTTAGTTTTGTTCTATTTCTTTTAATGCACTATTTTTGTTGATCAGCATGTGTGTGAATGATTAAATCCCAACGTTTTTGCTTTGCGGTGAATTAATATTGGTTGTTTACGGTGCTTAAGTTTTTTGCATGGTCACATCTATTTTTGCTGCACCAGTTTCTTTTTTACTTTTCATTTTCCTTTTTGTTTACATTTGTTTTAATGCTTTTTTTTTTTCTTCTAATTAACATTGTCTTGATTTGATCATATGGCATTATCATTTTGGTGCATCTAGTACGTCACTTTTGGGCTAGAAAGTTTGAGATTTATTCAAAAGGCACTAAGGCGTTGGAATTCGAATAATAAAGTAGAGTTAATAATTATAACAAAATTAGGTAAAAGATAATATTTCATAATTAAGTATTTACAATTTAATTTGACAAAATTGCATTAAAGAATTGGCTTGGGTGTACACCTCTGTCAATTTTATAGCTTTATAGTTTAGGATGTATGAGTTGTGACAGCTCAGAAATCTTAAAGTTTAATAAATATACAAGATAAAAATAACAAAACTTTAATTCTCTCTTTCTCAAAAAAAAAAAAAAAGGTTTGATTTTCATTAAAAAATAAAACAAATCTTTGTCATAATTTTCTTTTATTAGGGTGAGATAAATATTTTAAAAGTTAAAAATAATTTGCTTAATTAATTAGAGGTAACCGTCTTAGGATGAACATCGTAGGGTGCTAACACCTTCCTTACGCATAATTGACTCTCGAACTCAAATTTGATTTCAAAGGCCATTTTCTTTTAAAAAAGATTTTTCCGTGGTTTTCCTTAATAAACTATGGTGGCGACTATCTGTTTTTTAAAACTATTTTTTGCCGTCCCACCACGATTTCGGTTGCGACAAAGACAAATATGAATTCTTTTTAACTTTTAGTATAATAACATAATATTTATTATTATTTTATTTATATTTCTTTAATTAATATTTTATTAATAAATATTCGTTAGCATTCTTTTATATATATATATAAAAAAAAGTAAGAGTGTAAATAAATTAAGTTATTCGTTAATTTTTCATGTTCAGTTTATTAAATATATACTTAATTACATTTGTTCATTTAACTAAAAACAAATATTATTAAACTTAAAGTTGAGATCAAATATTTTAAATAGGTTAATTCAAACATTAAAAGTAAATTATAACTTACGCCTCCATGGGAGATCTATTTATTTATTCAATACATTTAGTTATCATGTACTTCTCCTCTGAATTTTGCCATGGTTTGGTATGGAATCTTCCTTTTTATAAAAATTATTAAACTTAAAGTTTGGACCAAGTATTTTAAATAAGTTAAATTCAAACATTACAAGTAAATTATAACTTACGCCTCCATGGTAGATCTATTTATCTATTCAACACATTTAGTCATCATGTACTTCTCCTCTGAATTTTGCCATGGTTTGGCAAGAGATCTTCCCTTTTTATGAAAATTAGTACATTGACTTATGTACTCATAATTATTGTTCTTTTTTTTTTCCTGAATATGCATTTATCAAAATATCATTTAAATATAATAATAAGTTATTATATATAAAATATATTTGTATAGTTCATGATTATTATTATTCTTATTTATAGGGAGGAGTTGAACTTTGAACCATGAGTTTACGTCAATTTATACACATTGTTCAATCAATCGACTAAATTAGTCTCTCTTCATTAATTCATGGTTATTATATATTCGGAGATTGATATAGATACATATACTGAAATTAGACAAGATACAAGATTTCCTTAGCTTGAATGTTAGAAGTAGCTAGTTCATGGGCTTGAGGGATAGAACCAGAGAGAGGACCATCTTGCCAAAGGTGGACAATTTTGGTGGTACCTTTTGGAAGAGTGAGGATAGCATAGATGGAGATCTCACTATTCTGACGAGTAGCCGCCAAGCCTGAGATAGGATAAGAGATGTTTCCCTCTTCCAAATGGGTTGAGTAACCGGTTATGGAAGAAGTATATGCCCTTGGGGCACCACCAGATTGTGAGATAGCCACCAAAGCCTGTGCTCCAGCCATAGCTGTTTTGAGGTTGTTGTTGGGATTGATAGCCCATGCAACCCACCTGTCTGCTACAGTGATTCCATCGTGTCTGAATGCCACGTCCAACTTGCCTGTGGCCTGGTCGTAGGTCCAATAGAGGAACGAGTTTAATTGAGGAAGATCGCGACATTTGGCGAACACCTTGCTGTCATTGAAGTTCCAGTTCTTGCATGTCTGTGTTGAGGATGTCAAAATGATAGAGCTCAACATAGAGATGGCCAACACAAGCCTCATCACCAACTTCTTTCCAACCATGTTGTTATTTAACTGATTATTTCGTTGTTGTTTCCTTTCTGCTTCTAGCAAACACAACCCCTCTCAAGTTGAATGAACTAGAGCAGGTTGTGGGAGAGAAAGATGGGAAAATAGGGGATTTTATAGAAGTGGGTGTGGGTTGTTTCGTGTCTACAACATCCAATTATGACAAGTCTAAGAGAAGAAGAAAAATACATCATCAGAAAAAATTGGGGTTAAATCTTAAACACCTCAACATCTATGAGAAATTATCGATTAGGTACAAATTCAACACCTCATCCTTACACATAATCAATAAAAAAATTTACAACTAGTAAAAAATGTTAATCATTTATAAGATTTATTTTGATTCATTCTAAAAAAATATGATATAATTAGTTTCCTTAAATATTAAATTTTTTTTTGGTTAATAGAGAAATTTTTGAGTGGGCACAAACCCGACATTAAATATGAATTAAATACATACATTAATACTATTTAATACATTAATTATATATATATATATATATATATATATATATATATATATATATGTTTGTGTGTATTAAATACATACATTAAATGCATACGAGTGTGTAATATTAATTAATATAATAAAGCAATTATTATTTGCATAATATTAATTGTATGCTTCCTTTCATTAAAAATTAGTACATTGACTTGTGTACTTACATATGTTGCATTAATTATTATTTTTTATGCATGTATTAAAATGGCATTTAAATATAATAATAACTTGTCATATATAAGATGCAGTAAAAAAAGTTGTTATATATAAGATTTATCTATATATAATTCATGATTATTATTGATATGGATATATATACATATACAGATCAAGTATTTTTTTTCATTCCTAATGTACCAAAAAAAAAAAGGATCAAAGTGTTATTTATTTTTGGTTTAAAAAAATATATAATTAGTTTCCTTTAATAAGAATTTGATATTAAAAATATTTTTTTGGTTAATAGAAAAAAAATTTAGTGGGCACAAATCCAACATTAAATATGAATTAAATACATACATTAATATTATTTAATACATTAAATATATATATATATATATATATATATATATATATATATGTTTGTGTGTATTAAATATACATACATTAAATGCATACGAGTGTGTAATATTAATTAATATAATAAAGCATTTATTGTTTGCATAATATTAATTGTATGCTTCCTTTCATTAAAAATTACTCCCTCCGTTCCAAAATAATACTCCCTCCGTTCTAGTTTATATGACGTTTAAGGTTTTGGCACAGGTATTAAGAAGTGTAATTAATTCGTTGAATTTCCTAAAAAAACATTAGGTAACTTCCTAATAGGGGTGGAAATAGGCCTGAGCCTGGCTTTAGTTAAAAGTACATGGCATGAGCTTTACCTGTTTACAGTCAAAGGCTTTTTTAAGGGTCTGGACCTGGCCTACATAAAAGCCTGGCCTGGCCTACAAGCCTGTTTAAGGGGCCTAGTTTGCAATAATTTAACACCAAAATAGAGATAAAAATATGTATGTCAGGCTTTATAAGAATCAAATCTAATATATTTAAACATATTTTTAAGGTTTAATATAACATTCATGATAACTTATTTAAAAATATATTTTGAAACACGACAAATTTATTTTTCAATAAACTTAATTATAAGCTTTAGTTTGATTCTTTATGTAGAACAATATGATTATCATTTAAAAAGATAAATACAT
The DNA here is from genome assembly GCA_026413185.1 of Pueraria montana var. lobata. Classification (NCBI taxonomy): domain Eukaryota; kingdom Viridiplantae; phylum Streptophyta; class Magnoliopsida; order Fabales; family Fabaceae; genus Pueraria; species Pueraria montana. The sequence continues at coordinate 14,876,808 of CM048656.1, forward strand.
GTAAGATTTTAATGTATCATAACAAATTTAATATAATAATAACACTAACAATGAATATTTATTTATGATTTTTTAAATAGGTCAGCTTATTAGGCCTAAAAGGCTTTTTGAATGGCCTAGGACCTGGCCTGTTTAACTAAATAGGCTTTACTAAAAGCCTTGGCCTGACCTATTTTCTGAAAAGGCCTGGTCTGGCCTGGGCCTGATGTAGGCTAGGCCATAGGACCCTGTCGAGCAGCCTGACCTATTTCCACCCCTACTTTCTAATATGCCCTTTATCTCTCTAATTAATTACTCACTATATACTACTCCCACTGAGTATTAATTAAGGGTAATCTTGGAAAAAAATATTTAATGCAACATTGGTTTTGTAAAACGACATCTATTTTGGAACAAATTTTTTTCTCTAAAATGTCATATAATATGGAACGGAGGGAGTAGTATTTTAAAGTTGTGACACATCGATTAAGAAACATTCAATTGATACAAGTTTAGACGAAAATACCCTTACTTTTTCAACTACTCTTGTTATAAATTAAGCACTATCCACCAATAACAAATACATCATGCTATCCACTAACTTATTTTTATGACAGATATCTCTTTCCAATATAAGTATTAATTGATCTTCTTAATTATGTCCAGGGACATTGTTGGAAAAAATAGCTTAAAAAAGCTAAAAGGACTATTCACTAGTACAAAAAAGACTTTATATCGATTAAAAATGACATTTTACATCGATTGTATGGCCGTTATAGATGCAAGCGATATAAAAAGTGATAACTTTTTACATCAGACATGAATCCCGATGTAAAAAATAACTTTTTACATCGGTTCTTCTTATGACTATATAAAAAGTTAACTTTTTACATCGGTTCTCTTCCAGAACCGATGTAAAAAGATAAATTTTTACACGGATGTAAAAAAAGTTAACTTTTTACATCGGCTGTTAAAAAAAACTGATATAAAAAGTTAGCTTTTTTACATCAGTTATGTAAAGAACATATGTAAAAAGCTATTTTTTTAAATGTATGATTCATTTGTTTATTTCCTTTCCTATAATTTGAAAAACACACAATAGCCAATATATACAGCACAAATAGATTGATAATTATAACTAATATATTTCTTAACATAATATAAAACAAATGTACTCATTAAACCTATAATAAACATTCTAACAACTTGCCCATTGTTAACGAAAACTATATCCTTAAACATTCACAGTGCTATTCAATTTTCAACAGAAACTTCAAACGAATATATGATATTTTAGGCATGTATTTACGTTGTTCTTGATAAGGACAAACAATATACAAACCAAAAAAATTTCAAGAAAATCTAAAAAAGAGAGGAAAGGAGAGGGAGGGGGTCAAAGTAGTCTACCTATCCCGCAAAATGACACTAAAAGTAAAACATAACAATTGGGGAAGCGTGTTGTCTATTATAAGAGAATAAGGTACCACAAAGAAACAATCTAAATTTACATTTTAGGACGTTAAATTAAAAAACCTTGCCCATACAGGAAATTCAATTACCATAGTTCTTTTTCCCGCTTCAAAGTAGAGAATCAAAATGGAGAGAAGGTACATAAAAATGTCACCACAATACTGGAAATTCTCACTTGACACCTTGAGTAAGGAATTGCCTAGGATCTTCAATTGATGGAGCTAGAATGTTAGCAGGTGCATAGCCACCATAACCTCCTCTTTCACAAAATCTATTAGATGTGAAAAACAAAAAATTCATACCCATGTGCATGATAAGATTCAAAATCTAAAGTGAAAAACATATCACATGTAAAGCTGCCAATATTACTTACTAATATAAGAATACTAATTATATGATAAGAAATAATGAAATTATTAACTGAATGCAATAGTAGTCAAAGATAGACAAAAGCAAAAAAGTTACACACGTTCTTGGATTTCTCTTTCTTCTCAAGAGTCTTTTTGCGCTTATCCTTATCAGATCCCTTCATAGAAGAAAAATTCCATGTGTCAAGGATGTCATTAGGCATTAGTAAAACAAATTTAATATGAAAAACTACAAACTAGAATGGAAACATGGAGCCATAAGCCTCACCAACTTAATAAAAAGAGAAAATGTTGCCACTTGAAATGAAGTAGATAAAGTAGATAAAGAGAAAATTAGAACACTTGAAATGAACATGAACAATCACCTTATTCTTAGGCTATTTTTCTTCAGCTTCATTAGCAGAATTCTCCTTGTTTCCATCTGCCACAACATCATTCTCACCTGAAGGCTTTTCATCACCAAAATTCTTAGCGGTTTCAATCACTTCCTCAGTCGTCCTAAGTAAAATTTAAAAGAGCAAAAGAAAATTGCAACAATAAAAATTCAAGAAAATAGAGTAAAACTGAAAACAAGTGCAGAGGGTTGTACACAGAAGTATGAAAGTGTTGTGTCCCAAAACTTTCATCAGTTTGTACTCCCCAGTTTCCTCTCCCAGGACCTTCACTTTTGAATTCATTTATGCAAAAAGAACAAGCTATATCAGTAGAAGAGTCAAAAGTCAATTTAACAAGCTAGAAATTAGTTACTGGTATAACATTATAGTAGGAAATAAGCTAGTATATCACAATAAATTGTTTAACTTCAAACAAATGCATAACCCTTAACTTTTGAACTTTCTCTTGTGCTGCTGATTTTGTTTTTTACTCTAGCAAGTTAGTCAAACCTCACTTGTAAAGCCTCTTCTAATTATACTTTGGGCCCAAGGAAGTTTTTCATCAGGGACAACTTTCTCCCCAATGTAGTTCTGCTAAGAGAAAAGCAAACTAACAATAAACATATTATATGCACTCCTCCAGCATCCAGATGGTTGCTTCATAAAAAATAAATTAATAAATACAGCAACAATATTATTAAAAAAATCCAGATAATGAAGAAATTGCACAAATAACATACCAATAAACTCAAATTATGAAGAGGTTGTATTGTTAAGGAAACAATACTAGCAACCTGCGGATCAAAACATCATAAGAGACTTCATGTAATAGGCAAATCCATCACATATTCAATAAATAAATAAATAAATAAGCATCATGAAAACAGAGAATAATACTCTCAAGGACACAGAACATTTAAGAATTTAGATTAATTTCTTTCCATAATGAGCCACTCTGACAAGAAAAATTAGTGCCACCTATTTTCCCATTCTATTCTCTAAGCAGTTAACACATTTTAATGTTAGGACATTGGGTTTGGGTCTATAAGCCCAACAACTGAGCTGAATAGGGGAGTTAGAGAAGAGCTGCTGATGTGGCAGTTAGTTAGAGTGGCTTTACTATGGGATTACAGGGGATCTTGCCAATAATATATTTTTTTTTTTTCTGTCCAATCGATAATATTGTTTTGTGTTTCTATCGAATCTGGTTCTTATCATTTATTATTAATAATATACATGGTAGTGAATGGTATTCCATTTTGTACTACGATTAGAACACTGAAAAAAAAACAAAATGCTTTTAACATCAAAATTCGTGAACTTTCGAACACAAGTCCTTAGAAAGGCACTCAATTTTTAATATGTATAGCATATATAATATATTTATTAATCATATAGACCACAATATAGAATTGTATGCGTGCAGAAATAGAATGCAAATAGTATAATAGACACTAGATTGTAGAAGTAGAATAACTCTTGTATGTCAACAATTCTCAAAACAGGAGAGTCTATACCCCCTGCTCTAAAAAGGAACTCTTGATTGATCAGAGTATTTAAGATGTATGTCATGTACATTGATTGATTTGACTTCTTTTCTCCTATGCCTTCTCAACCCTTACCCCAACCCTAACTTTTCCTTTCTCAATTCCTAAAATTCCAATCAAGATGAATTTGATTTGATTCTATTACACACTAAATCGAACCTTCAAATTCTAATTCGATTATCTATAACAATGAAAGAGAAATTGAAAACTACCTTCAATTCGATCAGAGTGAAACCAATCTAGGTTTTGACTTTATTCGTTAGCTGTAGAGACACCAAAGCCTGGAGAGGAAATTTTATTATCAATATATAGAGAGAAAATCCTACTCAAACTTGACAAAACACATAATCAGTAACCGCCAAAATAGTTCTTATTTACCAAATTGTAAGGCATGAGATGAACGCACGAGAGAGTAGAATGCAAGATCAAAGAGTGCGAAGCAGAGAATCAAAACATGGAGGAAGTTGAGGGAGAAAACAAACGCGGTGTCGCCTTTGGTGAGTTTCAGGAAGGAGGTGAGGTTAGAGGCTAGGGTTTCGGCGCGGTGGATGAGCTCAACGTACGAGAGGCGTTGGCCGGTGACGGTGTTGATGACGGTAGTGACAGAGTCCAGCCTAGCGAGTTGCGGCGGAGACAACTGCAACTCTGAATCGCGTCCAAACAGTAGGGTATGGAATGGCAAATAGTAGTGTATGGAATCGCGTTCACAGGTTTGGAAGAAGATTTAGGGGTTGCAGGTTTTGGAAGACGATACGCACGTGTGTATCTAGCCCGGGAATAGAAAATATTATTTTTTATCAGTTATATTTATAACTGATATAAAAAATTAACCTTTTATATCGCTCGTACATTGAAATGATGAAAAAAAGTCACTTTTTATATATGTTCAATTTATAACCATGTAAAAATTGCTTTTTATATCAGTTATAAACATAAACGATATAAAAACTCTTTCCATAATTACAAAAGTGCCACCGTCCTTTTTTTTAAATCGGTTTTCATATAAGCAATATAAAAAACTATTATAAAAAGCATTTTTTGCACTAGTGATTATTTTGGAATAAAAATAAAAAGTTAAAAAGACTATTATTTTGGAACAGAGGAAGTACTAGTACATTGACTTGTGTACTTACATATGTTGCATTAATTATTGTTTTTTATGCATGTATTAAAATGACATTTAAATATAATAATAACTTGTCATATATAAGATGCATTAAAAAAAAGTTGTTATATATAAGATTTATCTATATATAATTCATGATTATTATTCATATGTATATATATACATATACAGATCAAGTGTTTTTTTTTTCATTCCTAATGTACCAAAAAAAAAAAGGATCAAAGTGTTATTTATTTTTGGTTTACAGATGTAAGAACTATAATATTGAATCGTACCAAAAAAAAAAAAAAATTCCACTTCCTCGTCGATTATAGATTCTGTGCTGCACTAGTGATGTGTCTGTCTTTTGGACATTTTGTTATTCATCTGCCTGCACCCTGCAGTAACTAAGGAACAGAATGTATAGGTGTATCTCCTTTATGGCCTGTAGAAGAAATAACAATTTGATTTAGGATATAGAATTATATGATACTAAATAAAGAATTTGTATAAATTAATTGATAAGATTTTTGTGAGTAAAAGAAACTATTTTCATGTTTTTATGAACATAGCCAAAATAAACGGTTTCATGGGACAACTGTATATAAAAAAATAAACAATATGAATTAATTTACTTATTATGAAAAATTTATTATAAAACCCACAAACTTAATACAATATATGAGTTAATTTATGTAATTATATAAACTCTAATAACAAAATCTCAATCCACAATTTTGAGATCAATAAAATCTTATTGCAACCCACTAGGATAAGGCATATATACTTTATTTCTTATTTTCTTTCAAGAAAAAATAGGAGGATGAAAAATGGGCGGAGAGAATTTTTTTTTAATTTAAAAAAAAAAGTATAAAGATTATTTAATTTGAAATAATACTCTTTATTTTTAATTACCACTCACTTTCATCCCATTTATTTTTCTATTTTTTTTCTATCACATCATATATCATATTTATCATTTTTTTTCTCTTTTACTTTTTCTTTCTATCTCTCCTCTATCCATCTCAATTCACTTTATTATATGGGTTATTATATTTAAACATCCAATTTTTTTAAACACCTATTCAACATCCATCACTTCTCTCTATCTCTCTCTTTCTATCATATCTATATTTTTCTCTCTTTTTTCACTCTCTCTCTAGATGTCAAAAGACATTTGGATGTCAAAAAATCTTTTTTCTTATTATATAGTCTGTGCGGGGCTGTCAATTTCATATATCCATACATGCAGAGGCTCTCTACCATTGATGAACACTTGCAGAGAAGTTCAAAGAACAAAACTTTACGCAGTTGCCTTTAATTTTGGGCATGTATATAATATAAGATAAATCAATAATTAGATTTAAGACATAGAATAACTTCACAAAAAAAAACAAGGGTTGATGTGTAGGAGAGAATTTGCATCAATTTGTGTATGCACAGTAACATCAACATACCAACAAAACATATACAAGATTGTGAAATTAAGCCAGATACTTACAATGTTTCTTCTTGTTGTTATTCTAATCATTAAGTGAATTCCCACTTGATCCTGCAGGTTGAGTAGAATTAGATAAGATCCAAGCTTTCCTTGGATTGGGTGTTAGAAGAAGTCATAGCATGGGCTTGAGGTGTAGAACCAGAGAGAGGACCATCATTCCAAAGGTGGACCAAACTGGTGGTGCCGCTGGGAAGAGTGAGGGTAGCATAGATGGTGATCTCTTCATTCTGACGGGTAGCCCTCAAGCCAGTGTGATTATAAGAGATTGCTCCCTCTGCCAAAGTGGTCGAGTAACCTTGGATGGAAGAAGTATATGCCCTTGGTGCACCACCAGATTGTGAGATAGCCACCAGAGCCTGTGCTCCAACCATAGCTGAATTGAGGTTGTTGTTGGGATTGATGGCCCATGCGACCCACCTGTCTGTTGCATTGATTCCAGCGTGTCTGAATGCCATGTCCAACTTCCCTGTGGCCTGGTCGTAGGTCCAGTGGAGGTACGAGGTTAAGTGAGGAAGATCACGGCATGAGGTGAACACCTTGTTGTCGATGAAGGTCTGGTTAGTGCATGTCTGTGCCGAGGATGTCAGAAGGAGAGAGCTCAACACAAAGATGGCCAACACAAGCCTTCCAACCATGTTTGCTATTTAACTGATTATTAATTTCGTTGCTGTTTCTCTCTTTTCTGCTACAAAACACAAGCTAGTCCTCTCAAGTTGAATGGATAAACTGTATCAGGTTGTGGGAGAGAAAGAAGGAAGATGCATGGGGTTATTATAGGAGTGGGTGGGGGGTTATTTCGTGCCGTCTAACGTCCAAGGTTGACTAGTATGAGAGAAGAAAAAGAAAAAAAAACATCAACAGAAAAAACAGGGGTGTTGAATCTTAAAATAAACACCGCAAAATCTAGATGCTCTAATTCTTGTGTAAAGTATGAATTAATGTTACATTATGATATATTAAAATAATATTCAAAGTATTTTTTTTATATAAAATATTACAAACATTACAATATATTTTCGTAATAATAAATTTATAAGCTTTCAAGTATGATGCGGCAGTGGTACACTTTCAAATTCAATGTGATAGTTAGTAAAACTTGTTGTGAGTTGATTTAATCACAAGTTAGTAACTCACATCTCATACCACAAGTCCACAGACATAAGAATAAACATTTATTAGGTTTTCATAATTTTTATTTTTTCAATTTATGATTGCAATTATACACACACATATCAACAACAACAAATAATTCGTCCAAGTAATAATGAGTTAATTTGACTCCATTAAATAAGACATCGTATGTTCAAATTTAATTTGTATATAGAGAAAACTTAATTGAGAGGAACATCCTATCTTTAAGTGTCTTTTAATCTGTTGAAAGAAATTAGTTTTAGTGAATGATCAGAAATCATATGCATGTATACTATTTATTCCATTAAATTTTATGAGTAATTATTTATTATTATATCCTTATCCTTAATCAAATAATTCTTCTGTCCACCATTGATCATTTGTGATGTTCATTGCCATTAATATTGCCATCCCTACCCGTCCCATAAGAGAAAGCTTCCATTAGTGTGTTATTTACAAGCAGAACATTGGAATTTCGATTTGCCAAAGTCGACAAGTTTTTCCTTTTCAACCTTTTCGAAACGACCACCCTTTTTACACCTGTCTCTTTGTTCAACTCAAGACTTCACAAACACATTTATTTTTTCTTTTATTTTTTCCACTAGTTCTGTATATGATTTGATTTTTTTTTAAAAGAAAAAATCAAACCAGATCAAATCAATTTTATGGATCAAATTTTCAATCTAAACCAATTTATTATTTAACAAAATGGACTGATTTTTCGTGAACCAGTTTTAAACTTGTTCTAAACTGATTTAGAAACAGTTCAATATAAAACAAATTTTCAAAAATCTAAAATACATTTCATCCTATTATATAAATTAAGGAAAGTGTGTGTTAACAGAAATACGTAAGCATGCTTGATGCGAAAGGTCTCCAAAATAGTTTGCATTTTTTTTTATCAGTAAATAGTTTGCATTTGAATATTAAGCATTGATTTCGTCACCGCATTTGAATTTTAACCATCTTTTCTTCGTCCCCGGCCCACCCCTATCTTTTTTTCCTTATTGAGTGGCGTGTTGCTGGGGGAGATTAACTTGTTATGACCTATTAAAAGAATATTCAGCGTAAGAAATATATATAAAAAAAAAAGAAGAAAGAAAAGACCACAGATGATTTTAATGCTTGAAGCTTGATTAGAGGTAGAGATGAAAGACCGGCATATATCTCAGTCAAGTCACAAAGTGTCCAAGGTAATTGTCCATTAACGTTTCTTTTATAATATTTTATTGCATTAAAAGTATTACTTAATAAGGTCATTACGTGCGTGTAATGGTAGGTGTCTAGAAAGTCCCACACTCTAACCTTGACCCCCTGGAGTTTAAAACAAGCACTTTCATTGACTTGGACCAAGGTTCGTGTATTTATCAGTCAAATGCATTTACACTTAATTGTATTTTTTATCCTTAATTTTAATTTTTTGGCAAATTTTATTCTAATAAGTTAATTTAACGTATTTTATGTCTAACTTTTTAAAAAATTTATAAATTTTACCTTTCGTCATTGAACTGACGTGACAGGTTAAAATAATTGTACTTTTTACTACTAACTTTATATTTTTTAACAAATTTTATCTCTAACTTTTCACTTGTTAGTGAATTTTACCTCTAACTTTTTAACTTTTTAGCAAATTTTATCCCTAACTTTTATGTTGTCACATCAGTTCAACTACGAAAGGTAAAATTTGTAAATTTTTTAAAAAGTTAGAGATAAAATGTGCCAAATTAATTTGTTAGAGATAAAATTTGCTAAAAAGTTAAAAATTGGAGGTAAAAAATGTAATTAAGCCATGCATTTAACTTGAAGCCTTCTAGAGAAATGCCTTCTTTTATTTTTATTTTTTTTTGGCACAAAACTATATTTTATGTTTTGTTTACAAGTTCTCTCACCCTTTCAAGTTCGGACTCTTTCGTGTTAGACCAGTTACGGATATTGTTTATTTTTCATTGTTTTGAATAAAAGATACATATAATCTATATAAAAAAAATATTGTAAGTCATTTATAGAAGTAGAACCCTCAAATCAACTACACTCCAAATATCATTTGCTTAAACGTAGGAAATTATTCAAAAGCAAATTTATTTTTGGAGATCCTCACTGTGTGAAATGTTATTAGAGATCAAAATAATGCTTCGCATGGATATGGGGCTTCTTAGTATAGCCTTTCTTGCTTCTCATGTCCCTCTTAACGTATTCCCCACTAGTATTATAGTAGTAACATTCATGACAATGTCTGTGGTCATATCCCTACGTCCGGGGGTAAAAGCAATTCCATTACTTGGATATAAAAAATTTAACATCATATTTAACATTGAATATAATTATCTTTATCCGTCACTACTTTTGTTTTTTTTTTTTCGTATAAACGTGTCTAAAAAATACGACTCAAAATTGATTAATCAAATTTTTGTTGTCCCAAATGTGTGTTAAAAACTTTTTTGGGTTAAAAAACCACCCTTATGATGGGTGCGTTATATGGGTTATAATAAATAAGACAAGCCCAATTGTTCAGCCCACGATGCTGGGTAATTGTTCGGCCTTATTCATAACCTCTATGTGCTCGAATATTGAATTATCTGTGATTGGGGGGTGCGTTTGAGGGTCAGAACCATAGAATAGAAAGGACCATCTCTTCTCAAAGATGGACCAAAGAGGTTGTACCACTGGGCAGAGTGAGAGTGGCTTGCTAATGAGTTGGTTAATAAAAAAAGTATTTAATATATTGTATTTTTAAATTATTTGAAATTATATTTTTATTTTTATTTTTAAAAATTCATATGATAAATGTTTTTTTATTTCTTTCACTGATGTTTAAAGATGTTAATTAGCTATATTAAAAAAAATATGTTAATTAGCAATTTTCTTTTCTTTTTTGAGTTTGTCTAATATCCACGCTCAACACAAAATAAAATACATGTATGGGCTGATTTATGTCTTTTTAATCCCTTAACTTCTTCTTTTTTTTTGTCAAGATGCCACTGTTCATAACTCCTCATCCATGCCTAAAGACGTAGATCCTAAAGATTATGATATTGTTCGGTATCTCTACGCTCTTCGCCTCCTTATTCTTCATCATGGTCTTAAAGATGTTGATATAGTATCGCGTTCACAATTGTTGGACGTTCACAAAGTATACATAGTTTTGTGTGGAAAAGAGTAAAGTTTAAGAACAAGCAGGTGGTTGTTAATTGTTATGAAGTTGTGCAGAAGCGATGATATTCCTCGTGATACCATATAAAGAGACAGAATGGAAAACATCGGGAAGAAAGGAAAAAAAGTACTCAATTTATATAATATATATATATATATATATATATATATATATATAAGCTACAACTTGTGTTTGTATTTCAAGTTTAGACATTAGAAGTTGCAAATCTTACTTTCATTTATTATTTTAGACATGGGCTCCTTTTCTTATGTTTTAAATGTTTTAGGCATATTTGTTCATGTATATTGACTCGATACCATAATAAAATCAGTGTGCAAACCATATCCAAGAGTGTAGGCTCTTAGCTCAAGTGATCTACTTATCAATTTTTTTTAATAGAGATCACAAGTTTCTTTTATGGAAGACAATCCTACTCAAATCAAATAAAACAATTGTAGATAACAAAAAATTTCTAAATATTTAACATAACTAGATACTTCGGGCTCAAACTCAAAATCATTAATTAAGCTGGAATGACTTCACATCGGTCAGTTCATCAACGCTCATTGGTTATCTAAAATTGTTTTGATACTTCATATTTATAACTCTATTATTTATATACCGTAGTTTGTTTTCAACTCACGATGTGAAACTTATTTTTTTGATCCGTAGGACCGGAGGGTTTATAATAACTTACGCCCTGCTCAGCCAACTGAATTAGATCCTTCGGTGATGTTAACCATGAATGTCCCCACATGAAGTGATGTTAGAGATAAAAATATGGCATACATAAATCAAGTGGGCTTAGCCTTCCTACCTCTCATTTTCTCATGCTTCTCACTATCTTTGGGGTCAAAAAATAGTAAAAGCAGAAAACGAATTTGATCTCACAAAAATTGACACATGAATTAACGTTGCAGCATAAAAGGAAGGGAAACGAAGACATTTATTTATGCCAACAAAACTGAGAAACTCGAAAGTACTGTATAAAAAGCCACAATTTCAGATATATAGGCTCATTTTGGACCACCCCCAATTCTGGTGCGAAACTCATGGGCCTTTTGTGCGATGCATGGTTCATTACTCTTTTTTATATTTTGGTCCAGTGACAGTTCATTTCTAAATAATAATAGTATAGTACTAATAGGACTACGACGTTCCAGGAGTAGAGCCCAGCCTTGGCCCTATAAAATATTAACCTTTAATAGATTCGAGATAAGTGCTGCGGGGACCCATCACACTCACAGCATTTGAGACCACGTTAGAATTAAAGTTGGGGCCATAGCATAGCATTCAATGGTGGCTAATAAGAAAATCATTATGTGTCTATCTAACTCTACTATAAAATAAAAATTAACTTAATTAGTATTAATGACAATATTAAGTATTGATTATTATAAATTATTTTAAAAAATTAATTATATTACATATTTAAATTTAATTAAAATACAATAACAATGTAAAAAATAATTACATTGTCGTTCAATTATAGATTGTCAATTACTTTATGCATATACTCAAATAAAAAATGTGCATGAATATTATATTAATTAAAAATAAACTAAAATTAATTCATATAATTATTAAATTTGAATAGATTAATTTCTTGAATTTTATAACATTGCAATTATATTTATATTTTCAAAAACTCTGTAAGAATATTTTTCAAAGTATTTTGAGTATAAGTTTTCAAATAGAATATGTTAATTCAAACTTGTTCACACAGTAAATTTGATTATCAAATTAAAATTTTAAGGATAAATAGTGTTTTTAGTTCTGAATTTTTTTTTCAAATTTTGACTTTAATCTCCAGCTTTTAAAACAAATAGTTTTTGTCTCTCTATTTTTGTTTTTAAATATCCAAACTTCAGTCCTTAAAGTCAACATTTTTTCCCTTATAAAGAGACTAAAGTTTTTAAAAATAGAGACTAAAACTAAAATTAAAAAAAAAATCAAGAACTAAAAATACCATTAACCCAAATTTTAAAGTATTGTGAAGAATTTAAAATAACTTGTAATAAATATATCTTTATCTCTCATAAGTTTTCTTTTATATCCTTTTTAATGAAATTTGTAATTATTTAAAGAAAACTATTAATATTTTAGAGTTATTACAAGTGTTAGATTTGTTAAAAATATATATAGCACTAACATTCCAAAATAAGAGATGAGCTATACTCAATTTTACCCAGCATAATCCTTATGCCAGCCATCAGTCATGATGATTTGCATTTTAGAGGAATAGAATAATTTTAGATACAAGGGACGGTGCTAGATTCTGAATGAATACTCCAATGGTTTGTGTTCCTATTTTTAAACACTCACTCTAATTCTATGACTATGATGCATCCTGCTACACTGTGTGATTCCAACGTGCCTTTGAAAAACAATGGATTCATAAAAAACTCCAATCAATTGTCACAGTTTTTGCTCCCACTATATATCTTTACGATTAGATTCGTACAATTGAAGAGGAATAAAATCTCTATTTGTTTTATTTCTATCTCAGGAATTAGGCCCATACTGCAACTGTTCCTTATGGGTTGTAGATTCTGTTCTGCAGGAGTGATGTAGCTGTCGTTTGGACTTTTTGTTATTCTTCTGCCCCCAGGAAATTGCTAAGGACCAGATGGTATAGGTGTATCTCTTTAATAAGCTTTATTTATGGCCTATAGATAAATTGAAATTTTGATTTAGGATATAGAATTATTTGATGCTGAATAAAGAATTTGTATTTGATAAGATCTTTTTTTGAGTAAAAGAAACTATTGTCATTTTTTTTTATCAACATAGCAAAAATAAACAATTTCATGGGAACAACTATAGTAGTATATAAAGAAATAAACATATGTTCATAAAGTCTCACCTAGTCTCAACTACAGTTGTTCCCATAAAACTATTTATTTTTGCTATGTGTGAAACTAGGTGAGATTTTAATAAGCCCTAGCTTAAGCAAGATGTTTGCTTAAGCAAGAAGGACTTCTAGCTTAAGCGAAAATCGATCTGATACACTCATTTTTTTGGACTTTAGATGATTTTGAATGCCTTGAAAATGAATTTAAGACTACTTGTGAAGATTTTCTAAAATGAATTAAAGCTTGAATATGTTGTTGGTATTGTAGATTTTTAAAAAAAATTAGTTTGATGCACCCCTTGTTTTCAAGATCCAATTGACCTTTGAAGTTGTGAAATGATCAATACTTATCTAAATAAGGTTTTCTAAAATAAATTGAGAACATAGATATCCTAATGTGGTGTATTTTAACAAGATTTTGGCGATGTTGGTAGAGGTGATGGTGGAAAATTCATGGTGAGGATTTCCCACTATATTTAGGAGACTGCTGGATGGGTCTCTAAACTTGGTGAATATGAATAAGGTGAACTCAGTGAATATCCATACAAATGAATTTATAAATTTGTGACGTGAAATTGTATGGTATATACATACTTGTTGCATGAATATTGTTGCATATGAGTAGACAGGTAAGTTGAGAATGTTTAGTAGGGTCTCAACCTAGTACTAGAAAATTGTAGTGTTGGTCAATGATGATGGGCTTAGAGGATATGTAGACGAGCGAATTCCACATAAAACTCTGATTGATGCAAGTCAAGTCGTGGTAAGCCATTACCCATGACCACTTGACAAAGTGTTAGTTCTCCATATAATCAATCAAGGGACTCCATGAATGGATGAGTGTGAAATCTTTGTGAAGGGATGAAACCTATGATGATCGCTTAATGGTGAAAATCTCTATGGAGTAGACTTTGCATTTCATTGCATGATCATTATTATTTTTGCATGGTTGTACTTGTACTAAATTGTTGGATTATGATAGTGATGCTTGATTGTTGGATTATGATGTTGATGTTCGATTGTTGAGTTTGTGTGAGTGTTGAATCTTTAAGGTTTATCTGTTGATAACATGTTTAGTGCCATGAGACAGAAAGTTGTATTTGATTGATTATATGATATAAGGGTTGTGTTTACTTTGAAGTTATGAAATATCAAATTGTTAGTTTTTTTTGAAAGGTGAAAAGTTTCACAAGTATTTTTATATATAAATTAATGGGTAAAATATGTTTTTGGTCCCTGTACTTTCAGAAAAACTTGGTTTTAGTCCCTCTCATCTAATGGTGTTAATACTGTTAACGGAAATATAGCTTTCGGTGGCTATAAACTGCCACAAAATACACATTCCTCATGTATTTAAACTCAACATCATTGACGACTAAAAACCGCCATAGATTATTAAAAAAATAGAAACATAATGTGTAATGGGTAATGGAAGAGATGAGTTTCTCGTTGAGTTTGAGTCTATTTTTTAATAATCTGTTGCGGTTTTTAGCCACCAATGATGTTGAGTTTAAATACATGAGGAATATGTATTTTGTGGCAGTTTATAGCCACCAGAAATTGTATTTCCGTTAACAGTATTAACACCATTAGAGGAGAGGGACTAAAATCAAGTTTTTCTAAAAGTACATGAACTAAAATGATTGATTCGAAAATACAAGGACTAAAATCAAATTTTTCTAAAAGTACACTGACTAAAAATATATTTTACCTTAAATTAATTTGAGGAGTCTTTTGCGTATAAAGTGAGATAATGTCATGTAACTGTCCTTGGATTATTACATAGGAGACTACGTAATAAAATAAAATCTTCCAAAAAAAAGAAAAAAAATATAGGTAGACAACAAAATAAAGTGAATGTAAAAAAAAAAATGTAAATTTGTCACTGTGACTATGCTGTCCCTTTACTAGTGATATTTAATTTTAGGATGTATTTTGAAATTTTAATAATTTCAAGAACTAAGTGATAGTAGCTTACAATTTTAAGAAATAAAATAATCACTATCTTTAACTAGGCTGTCATGTGTGGATAAATGATAGGCTTAATTGTAAATTTTATCATTCAATTTTCATAATTTTGCAAATTTTACCATCCAAGTTTTAATTTTGCAAATTTTACCACTCAACTTTCATAATTTTGCGAATTTTACCATCCAAGTTTTTTTTTTGCGAATTTTACCACCCAACTTTCATTATTTTGCGAATTTTACCACCTAAGTTTTTAATTTTTGCGCATTTTACCACCCTGATGTTTCACAATTTTTTTTTTTTAAAAATTCTTTAACTTTTTTTTGATAAAATATCAAAGTGGTAAAATGTGCAAAAATTAAAAACTTGGGTGGTAAAATTTGCAAAATTAAAACTTGGGTGGTAAAATTCACAAAATTATGAAAGTTGGGTGGTAAAATTTGCAATTAAGCCTAAATGATAATATGGATACTAGGAAAGTACTTAAATGTGTCATAAGAGTGTGTTTGACACTGTTAATTGACTGTAGTGCTGGATAGACTAACTTGAATATGGGTTAATTATATTTTTGGTCCTGAACTTTTTTTAGTTTTTATTTTTAGTTCCTAAACAAAAGTTTGACTGGTCTTAGTCCCTGAACTTTTTTTCCTTCAATGTTTTTAGTCCCTCAACTTTTCTCAATTTTTGTTTTTAGTCCCTAAACAAATATTTGACGGGTCTTAGTCTCTGAACTTTTTTTTCTTCAATGTTTTTGGGCCCTAAACTTTTTTTCAATTTTTGTTTTTAGTCCCTAAACAAATATTTGACCGGTCTTAGTCCCTGAACTTTTTTTTCTGTTAATGTTTTTAGTCCTTCGGGGACTTTTTATGGTAGGAACTAAAAATATTGAAGAAAAAAAAGTTCAAGGACTAAGACCGGTCAAATATTTGTTTAGGGACTAAAAACAAAAATTGAAAAAAAGTTTAGGGACTAAAAACATTAAAGGAGAAAAAGTTCAGGGACTAAGACCGGTCAAATATTTGTTTAGGGACTAAAAGTGAAAATTGAGAAAAGTTGAGGGACTAAAAACATTGAAGGAAAAAAAGTTTAGGGCTAAGACCAGTCAAAATTTTGTTTAGGAACTAAAAGTGAAAATTCGAAAAAGTTCAGGGACTAAAAACATAATTAACCCCTTAAATATTTGAAATTTTAATAATTTTTTTTTCGATAATGAAATTTTAATAATTTTAAAAATTAAGTTGATGTCGTCTTAGAATTGAGAGAATAAAGTGGTGATTTAATTTACAATAGTGTAGAGTATCTATTTGTAACCAGTGGCAGATCCACATTTGATGGTGTGGGGGAAATTGCCCCCACAAGTTTTTTTTTACTTTAATATATTTAAAAGAAAATATTTTTGCCCCCATAAAAAAAATAATGTTGCCCCCATAAGACAATTTTCTTTAAAATGAATGTAAAAAGTTAAAAAAATAAAAAAGAGTAAATAAATTGATATTAATTTTATCACTTTATTTTTAAATTTTTTGATAATATTGACAATGAAAAAGTTATACAACATTTTTAAAATATAAAAATGTGTAGAAAGCAATTATAATTTGTAAAAATATAAGTATTTTGGATTTTTTTTCATGACATTATATATTTTAAAAAAATTGTAATATTTTTTTTCTATGAAAATATTATAATTTTTTTTGCCCCCACTAAATTTTTTTTCTGTATCCGCCACTGTTTGTAACTCGAAATATGTGAAGTGTCGGTGAGATATAAAAATAAGCAAAGGACAACACGGGACGGCTTTGTTTTGAACACGGTTGGTACGACCATATAGTGTGTACGGAAATAATTGCTTTATATCTTACATTCTTTCTACAGAATAGTAAGGCTTATTTTCCTAACTCACTAGTGATATGATAGTGAACTAGATTGCCACAAGTTAGAATAAAAATTAGGACGGAGGCCAGCGTGCACAAATTATGCATGTCTTGCATCATGCCCAAGTTTTGTGAGCCATTAAGATATAATAATTAAAAATTCAACGGCTTGCATTTTATTTAGTTAGATGGGTTTTAAATATTATGTAAAAGCTATTTGTTTTTTAAAATTAATACACGTGGAAAAGAAAACACTGTTGGACCAAGTACGTGGCTTAGTACGAGAGAAACTGAAGACCTAGTTGGGCTTCCCCTCGTCGGAACGAACCTTGTTGCTCACAAACCTGGTTGTGCCATTGGTAGCGTCGCGGATCAGATCGCGAGCGACACCGACACTCACCGATGACGCCGTCTTGGCGGAACTCGAAACAGATGAAGAGATCGATCATCAGAAACGCGCTTCAAGTGCGAAAGCCATCCCAAATCGAAATGCACATCGTGGTTCCGCTCAGGGTTGCTGCCATCGCCGTTGGGTCTCCGTCGGTTTATGTTCTCTACCGCTGCCTTTGTTCCTCCATAAGGCCCCTTTTCGGATCCTCCCTCTTGATGAAGACAAGCACGTAAAGGGTGAGTTTTTGGAAGAAGTTGAAGGCTTTGAGTAAATGAGTTTCAGATCTATGCATCGGGGTTCGGGTTCCTTGATTTGCTACAATGTTAGGCTTGATTTACTAATAACGGCGAAACAAAGCAAAGGATTTTGCCACCGCCGCCTCCTCTGCCGATGAAGGCCTTGCTGCCTCCGCCTCGACCATGGAAACTTGCATCGAAAGCGCAACCTCCGTCGTCACCACCAGCGAAGGCGAGGAGAGTGGCTCCGGCGAAGGGGCGGAGAGCGCTGGAGGTGGTGATGGGAAAAGGTCGGGAGTCACGTATTGCATTCAACACCTTTTTCTTTTCCACGTGTATTAATTTTGAAAAATAAATAACTTTTACATATTATTTCAAAATCATCTAATTAAAAAAAATACAAACCGTTGAATTTTTAATTGTTATATCTTAACGGCTCACAAAACTTGGGCATGGTGCAAGACCTACGTGACTTGTGCATGCTAGCCTCCGTCTAAAAATTAGTAATAAACTCATCAACAAGTTAAATTTTATATTTAATTTTTGAATTTTATTAGATGTTATAATTGTAATTAGATTCGGGAAGGATAAAAGGAAGAGCAAAAACAAAGAGAGCGTGCAACACTGTCAAAACCAAAAGCAGAGCACTATTTTAAAAATATTCTCGGGTCAACAGCACATGCACAGACCAAGGCAATCTTTAAAATTGACCTCCATTTTTTGGTTGCACGGGTGAACCTATGTGCATGTTGTTTAATGAGATGGTTATCTAGGACTAGGATCACTTGTTTAGAAGGAATAAGATAATATTCATTTTTATTATAATCGATTACCTCAAGGGATAACTAGGGAATGGTGATTCTTTGAACAAGGTGTATACTGTACAAGGATCTAATTTCAAAAGAATGGTCAAAAGAATAGTAAAGAAGGATGCATAATGAAGGAAATTGAAAATTGAAAACAACCAATGTCATTCCCCACACACTCATTTGTAGGCATAATGCAATGCTAGTAGTAGTACTAACGTTTTGAATGGTTGGGAGGGATCCATTGAAAAATGAAACTCTAGCTCTTGGATACACTGCCCCCACGTGGATTGTAAATAAGAGGTTATGAATAACATTGTAGGGTTATTAATTTTGAGATAAGCACGTAATCATGTGAGGTCAACACATCATTGTCCATTTCAAATGGCACATTCATCCTAACCATCATTAATCCGACAGAATTTAAGTAAGTGTAAATTATTACATATTTTTTATGTTATTTTTTAATTAAAATTAAAGTAAAAGATATTACCTTATTTTCACTATATCCAAAATTTCCAAGTTTGTCGCAGCAAGCTAAACCAAGATGGTACATGAATCGAAAAATAAATAAAATTCATAATAAAGTATATAATCCAGTATTTCATGTTAGATAAGAATTTAGCAAATCCATAACAGCAAACATGAACAATAGCATTTTATATAGAATCAAAGTACACAATAATTCTTATAGCAATCAATTGGTACAAAAAATAAATATAACAAAAATAGTTTAGAAAGAGTCTGGGTTGAAGCACGCAATGCGCTGTCCTTAGAGAAAAAACGCCCCATTGCACTGGCACTTGAAATTGATGCGCTCGTCTCCCAAGATACGTCAACCCATTAGATCAATCTTGTGCAGAGAAAGATCCCCAAACCAAACAACACCATGCTCCAAAATATATTAAATAATAATAGAATTTTAAGGAAAAAAGAAGAGCATTTTTTAACAATGAAAGCACATAATATTACTGCTCAATATGTTGTGTTATGTGTGTCAATTTCAGCAAGAAGCTACACACATATATATAGGCAACAAGCCACAACGTGCAGCAACAAACTCATCGAGCAGCAACGTTACAAAAGAAATAAATCTAGTACAATAAAAATCTCCTTAGCGTGCCAAAATGCTAGGCTTATAACGTTAGGAAAATAATTGACCAAGTAAAAGGATTCCTTAAAAATAGGAATTGAAAAAGGTAGTGGGCTGCAGTTAGTTTTACGGAGAAAAACTAATTCTGAAAAACATATTTTATTATTTATTTATTTAAGAAAACAAAACTAATTAAAAATAATAATATAACTTTAAATTTTAAATTATGAGAAAAATATTTTTCAACAATCCCCCACTAATTTAAATTTAAAGAAATAAAACAATATAATAATATAATAATGTAAAATATTGAAAAACAATTTTTAATGGAGCATATGATATTATATTTTCAGTATAAGGAACTTTCCGGATTTGAGCCTTACACTTAGTGCATGAACTTCCACCTGAGGAAAATGTAGTGACTAGATTGTCTTGAACTACATCCCCTTTAATCAAGCTTTAGAACACAACACAATATAATATAGGTGTTCATTTGAGTTCTAATCAGTGGGTGCGCGTTACGGCCTTGCACATGTATCTTGTTTCGTGAGTGTCACTTAGATATTAGCCCATATCTCACAGCGGCGGCCCCACCACCACACTCACTAGGTGAACCCTTAAAGAGTGATCTATGACTACCACCGCCACAATTAATTGTCGTTGGATTCATTAAGAGGTATTTAAATATGATCTTTTCATAAAAATATGTATACCTCAACCTTATAATCGTCACAGTTTACAATACACCTCGCCAAAGGAATGAGAATCGGAACAGCTCAGCAAAAATAATAATTTTGGTGTACTTTAGTCAACAAAACAACTGTGTTGTTATCCATTGAACTCCATTCATGGGATCGCCATTCACACGGAGACGGGTGTCCATTGTTGTGACTAATTGATGGGTTTTAGTTCCATTCCCATCGACTATTTAAGTATGTATTGACATGTCAATCTTTTTGTAAGTAGCGGATCCGCAACTTTCTTTTTAGACTTGCCATAATCAAGAGAAATAATACCATGAGATATCAAATCTCTAGTAGACCATTGTCTTACTCTGAGGTGTCTTCTTTTCTCATTAAAACATTGCCAGTAACTTTGGCAATAGCAACTTGCCTATCACAATGCATAGAGATAGGATGTATCATTTGACACAACCAAAAGGAAAGCTTGTTGCACTGGTTTGAAACACATAAGTACTGCTTGACCTACTTTAGTATTATATCATACAATGTACAACTGCTTTTGAGTACAATGACATATATTGTATCATGCTTCCAACCTGTGGACCCTACAACACATACTGTGTTTTGAGATATTTAGCTTGCACTAAATATTACAAAGTCTACCCAAACATAATAATACATCAATTTATCCCACATATTTGAGCATAATACAACCATGCAATTGACATAGATAAATAATTTGACGAAGGCATAGCTAGAAGCACATGTTTATATTTATTAACAAGCATATTTATCCTCTTTCATAATAGTTGAAAGATCCAACTGATAATACAAAAGAACTATTATCATAATATGTTCAAAGAGCATGATAAACTTATATATCAATCTAAGTAAATAATTATAACTCACGCCAGATACAAACAGAGGAGTCATAAGTCTCAAGTAAACTTTTCAACACATGTATATTTCCAAATGCAAGCCTTTTAGCTAATTTCGATTAATAAACAAAATATTGTAAATCATAGATGAATATATATATCAACCGAGAGATCCTTGTGGCTTGGCAACACAAAATTCAAAGTAAGCCATCACATTTTCGACTGTCACACTGTTCATGCATAACATGCTTCAAACTATATACTTCAATATAAGGAATAAGGGAAAGCAGTGAATATAAATACTTTTAACACAAAAATAACATTCATTATCAAATACATTGAAGTGCATGTATTAATAAAAGAAATATATAAACACATTTCTCACCAGCAAATCCATGGCACCATATTATTAAAAGAAAGGAATAAGTACGAGAAGGTTTTTCTCTCTAAGATTGTAAATCATAAGAATTTAGCAAATTCATAACAGAAAACATGAACAATAGCATTTTATATAGAATCAAAGTACACAATAATTCTTATAGCAATCAATTGGTACAAAAAATAAATATAACAAAAACAGTTTAGAAAGAGCCTGGGTTGAAGCACGCAATGCGCTGTCCTTAGAGAGAAAACGTTTCACTGCACTGACACTTGAAATTGATGCGCTCCTCTCCCAAGATACGTCAACCCGTTAGATCAATCTTATGCAGAGAAAGATCTCCGAACTAAACAACACCATGCTCCAAAATTTATTTAATAATAGTAGAATTTGAAGGAAAAAAGAAGAGCATTTTTTAACAATGAAAGCACATAATATTACTGCTCAATATGCTGTGTTATGTGTGTCAATTTCAGCAAGAAGCTACACACATATATATAGGCAACAAGCCACAACGTGCAGCAACAAACTCATCGAGCAACAACGTTACAAAAGAAATAAATTTAATCTCCTTAACGTGCCAAAATGCTAGGCTTATAACGTTAGGAAAATAATTGACTAAGTAAAAATATTCCTTAAAAATAGGAATTGAAAAAGGTAGTGGACTGCAATTAGTTTTACGGAGAAAAACTAATTCTAAAAAACATATTTTATTATTTATTTATTTATTTAAGAAAATAAAATTAATTAAAAATAATAATATAATTTTAAATTTTAAATTATGAGGAAAATATTTTCCAACATTTCATAATTGTTCATGTATAATAGAACATTCGAGATACATAAGCTGCAAAATATAGTTGAATGGCAGTGCACAAATGTAGTGATTAAGACCACTAATACGAGTGGGATTCGTATTCCTTTTCTTTGGCACAAGTTTGCTATAGTGAGTAAGCGTGCGCAGCCATCATTAGTCTCATAAAGAGGTGAGGTAAAAGCTCAAAAAGTAACTTTGTTAATGTGAATACAAAATAATAATCTTTCGTTTCTTAATGATCTTTCTTCCTGTAAACCCCACTCTTTGTGATCTCACTTCTTTGCGTGTTTGAGTTCCCAATTCCCTAACGAACACTTTGCAGCTCTGAATCTTATTGCATCAGTAGGTGGCTTTCTGATATTGTTTTGGTCAAAAACGCGTTATCGTGGACGACATTCGTTAGTTCAACTAATTAAACTCAAATTATTTAATTATTTAAATTTAAATACCTATTCCAACAGAAAATTATAATTTTTTAAAAGTATCACTTATCATCATTACGTCTCATTTGTACGTTTTAAATCTTTTAATTAGAGATTAAGAAACTACTGTGCCATTTCCTTGTAACATAGGATTGTATTTACAAATACAAGTGTCACAACCTCATTAAGAAACAAAAAAACAACAAGTGTCATCATTTTATTTAAGAAGTATTTAATACATTTTTTTTTAATAATTTCAAATATTTATGAAAATAAATATTAAATAAATTTATATTTTCATATGATAAATGTTTTAATTAAATTTTTCTTTTACTTTTGTTAACATTCTCCAATCAATCATATGCATATGTATTTCTTTCTTCTTTTATGCTTGCAGTTAAGAGTGATCGAGAGACTATTTTTTTTTCGATATATAAAAGTCAATAAAATAAATAAACTATTCTAATAAGGTGTTATATATATATATATATATATATATATATATATATATATATATATATATATATATATACTCTCAAGAATCAAATTTGATTAACATGAGAACCGAATTATATACATTAATAATAAGTAAAAATAAATATACTCTCAAGAATCAAATTTGATTAACATGAGAACCGAATTATATACATTAATAATAAGTAAAAATAAATATACTCTCAAGAATCAAATTTGATTAACATGAGAACCGAATTATATACATTAATAATAAGTAAAAATAAATATATATATATATATATATATATATATATATATATATATATATATATATATATATATATGAAAAGTTAACGAGCAAGTATTGGTTAAGGAAATGAAAATGAAAAATAATTAATGAAAATAAAAGTATTTATTTAATTAAAAGTATAAAAACATTTAATAAAATGTATTAAATTTTATTTTTACAATGTTATGACAACACTTGTTAACAAAATCACCCTTATGAATAAACATGGCATAATGCTATACCGACAGTTTGTTACACAAGTGGATTTAACTCTTATTAAGTGACCAAATAT
Source organism: Pueraria montana var. lobata (assembly GCA_026413185.1). Lineage (NCBI taxonomy): Eukaryota > Viridiplantae > Streptophyta > Magnoliopsida > Fabales > Fabaceae > Pueraria > Pueraria montana. The sequence goes on from CM048656.1 coordinate 14,900,869, forward strand.
GTATAAAGTGAAACAGTGAGGATGCATTCACCATTGATTTAAAATTAATCAAGATTACAAGGTATTTTGATTGAAATCAAGGTGAATGTATTTTCACTTTATATTCACTCTAAATAAGTCAAATATCACATTAATTACAAAATTTTAAAAAATAATAATGCAAAACTATCATTAAAAAAAGATGATTAATAAAAAAAGATCATGTATATATATATTAATTAATAATGCAAACTGCAAAATTGGATATTATTTATGGCTTTGCTGATAATAGGCAAAATGTTGGTGTAGCTTAGACATTCAACTTTCGGACTGACGTTGAAATTATCATTTCATTTTCGGCAAGTTGTTCATTGATAGGCAATCAATTTGCTTCATTCATTAGTTATTTTCAGTCATTCTAAAAAAAAAATGTTATTTTCAGTATAATATAATTGTCTTAATCCGTTACACAAGATAATAAAAATAAAAATTTTCAGAAAAACGAAACCCTGCAAATATGAAACCAATTCTCTATCTATATCTATATTAAAATACAACTAAGGTTGTGGACAGCTCAGAACGCTACATCCTTACATATCAATAAAATTAAATTATTACATTTAATTTAATTCTTGAAGGATGCAAAGTACGCACTGCAAATATCTATATTATGTGCAAATATTTATATTATTTACAATATCTGTGTATATATAGGACCGTGGCCCCGTGGCCGTGGGTATCATTATGGTAATGAGATATTGCTTGAGGCCTCTAGTCAGTAAAAGTTTAAATTCTTTATATTTTTTTAATTTTTATCTAAAAAACAAGTTATTAAGTGATAATTTTTGTCACAATAATTTTTATTGAATTTCTTTATTTTTTCTGGTGTTTTT